>OU612020.1:14642500-15892500 GCA_914767945.1 Eilema depressum
GGATAGTTGCCTTTTTTAATTTCTAAATAAATAAAAACTATTCGAGAACAAAACGTATTAAATAGTGTAATATAAACTCTAATGCATGCAAAGAAATAAAAATTTTTCTGATTCCTCAATCAGTTATAAAAATATTCAATAGAAAAGACTTAGCAATATAAATGTTTCGACCATCGAGGTATGGCCGCGGGACATTTTCACTCACACAGAAAAAACGTATACATCTGCACTGATATAATTTTTATGACACTACAGTCTACATGAGGTGCTCTTACATTTATAGTAAAGTATTAACGTCACTAACGACCCTAACATATAGAATTTAAAACTGGGGCAACTATCCAACTGGGGCATCTATCCCGACTTTACCCTAATCGGTAAAACAATGTGCAATCTATTACATCATCAATATTGTGTATGAGGTCATGTCATATCGCGTGCAGTTAAATTAGTGAGCCTTTTCATAATAATATGACTTCGAAGGTTCACTATTTAACTGAGCTATATAGGAACACACGATTATCTAAACACACGATTATATTATACTAGCTTTTGCCCGTGGCTCCGCCCGGTTGGATGTCGGTTATCGCAACCAAACATAGCGTATGTCCTTTCCCAAGGTCTAATCTATCTCTGTACCAAATTTCATCAAAATCCGTTTAATAGTTTAGACGTGAAAGCGTAACAGGCTGACAGTTAGGTACTTTCGCATTTATAATATTAGTATGGAATCTTACAAGCCTTTTCTCAACAACTCAACTGTATTCGGCTTTAGTCTATCGGCTGAAAATCAATATTATTTCGTGAAGCGACTGCCATGTGATCTCCACAACCCACTGGCAATCTGGAGTAAGTACAGATTGCCGGACATGTTAGGGCTTCAACTATTTTCTGATAATTATTATCTATATTCTGATAGTTTTTTTGGTATATATCTCTATTAAATAACTATTTTGGGAGTTGTCGCCCGTAGCACATCTCCGCTGTTTCGCGGCGGACAGCGGAACTGCTAGTTGAGTTTCGCTGTGTTCAAGTGTAGCTGGAGCAGCGAAACATGAGCGGAACTTGACACTTGTTATCTAATATGGAGCGCGTACCCGAATCTAACTGGTCCGTGTAGAACGCATGCGCCAACTACCTGACTTCTGATTGCTCCGTTCAACATGATAACGTCTTTTTCGCATGCGCGAACTTGATACCGTTCGTCAAGAACTTTCAAAATCAACAGGGCCGAAATTGGGTAATTGGCTGTCTAGTTAAATTATTAGTTACTTTATGGTGAGTGATAGGGAAAGGAGATGTTCACTTTTTGTATGGACAGTGGGGACACTAATTTGCACAAATATAATATATATAAATTAGTTTTAGTATATATATATATAAATTAGATTTAGTATAATTAGTAATAGTACCATTATACGTTAACATTACATTTAGATAAATATTATATTAATACAATTAAGTAATTACATAGGCAAACCCGCATGAACTCGCTATACATATAACGACCCAGATTATAAGGAGAGCAAGTACGAGTTGCAGCATCAGCGCCCCGTGCAGCGAGCAGCCTCGTGCATTCGCCTCGTGCCGCACCGTCAGCAGATTTGAGAATCGATTGCATCAATACGCGAACTGATTTTACATCTTTAATTAAAATACATATAACTCACTTCTGTTCTAGCATCGAACGTAGTCGTTAGTATAGTTAAGAATGTAGTTCTCATATTGAACTCATTCGCTTAGGTTAGTAAGGTGTAATGTAGTTCTAATATCGAGTACATTCACCTTTAGGCTAGTACGGTGTAATGTATTTCTAACATCGAGTACATTCACCACCTTTAGGTTAGTTAGATTTCATTAAATAAGTATAATAAATCTCGTTTAAGTGATTCTAGTTTCCTTCTTGTACCCTCTGGCTGCGGAAAACGTAATTGGCGCAGTCGGTAGGATATTCGAGGCAGTGCGCGGCGCGGCATAGGTTTCCAAAAATCGTTAACCTGCTGAGTGCTGACTCCGATAGTCGCTGTCGGTATCCTAATACCTCATCGAATATCCAGAATCTACGTGAAGCCGCAGGGGAGGTTATCCAAACATTGATAGCACAGGAAGGATCCAGAATATAGTATAAAAGAAAAAAAAACTTGTTCGACAAGACGAATTCACTTTATATAAAAAAAAAAAAGAAAAAAAAAAAGGAAATAAAAGGAAAAAGAAAAAGAAGAGTTTATCCTCCGGGCGCCGCTTCATCCAGAACATCCAGAACGTCCAGCTCTACTTCTTCCAAGGCACGAAGCAGTTGGAAGCACCGGTGTAAATGTAGCAGACCCGAAGAGACCATCATAATGCGCCAGGCCTTCTGCACCAATCCTCAAGATCGCCAGAAATAACCGCTGGCCCCGGTTGGGACAAAAGAAGACCAATGACGAGGGGAGGAGAGTACAGTTCTCGATGCCTACTACTTCCATTGTTCAAAGTATATTACAATAGTACAATCGGGGAAGGAGACAGAAAGACTGGACACGATTGTACAACGAATCTATTAATAAATACCACAATAATTACTATTACGAAACAGATGCAGTCAAAGCAAATTAACGAAATCAAAACTACCATACTCATATTACCACCACAGGCGAGTGAACTATAAAACATTTGCAGTTTAAGCAAAACTGAAATAAGCTATAGATACGCAAGAAGACCCAATGTATTTGGTCACCCACTGAAAATAGCTGAGCTTACTTTGACAAATGAAAATGACGTTATACAAGGTGAACCACTGAAAATTATAAAAATCACCTATCCCGAAGAAATGACCACAGAGCCGTTGCATATAAACATAAGCTCGATAAACCTAAGATCACTACATACTAGTCAAGATAAAATTATAACCCAGCCTCCGCTGCAACTGGAAAATTCCTCTGGAACAATTTATCACACAACTATACCACTCTATATAATTATAACTGGCACAATCATAGTTATCTCAAGCATCATAGTTCGCCGGTTCTGGAGAAAGAAACAACAAAATTCAACAGAAAAGAATCCCAGCGTCCAACAAAATGAGACACATGAAGAACCTGGAAAACCGACTATACCAGCAATATTTTCACTGAAAGTTGGAAAATAATTGCTTTTCTGAGGGTGGAGGAATTACATAGGCAAACCCGCATGAACTCGCTATACATATAACGACCCAGATTATAAGGAGAGCAAGTACGAGTTGCAGCATCAGCGCCCCGTGCAGCGAGCAGCCTCGTGCATTCGCCTCGTGCCGCACCGTCAGCAGATTTGAGAATCGATTGCATCAATACGCGAACTGATTTTACATCTTTAATTAAAATACATATAACTCACTTCTGTTCTAGCATCGAACGTAGTCGTTAGTATAGTTAAGAATGTAGTTCTCATATTGAACTCATTCGCTTAGGTTAGTAAGGTGTAATGTAGTTCTAATATCGAGTACATTCACCTTTAGGCTAGTACGGTGTAATGTATTTCTAACATCGAGTACATTCACCACCTTTAGGTTAGTTAGATTTCATTAAATAAGTATAATAAATCTCGTTTAAGTGATTCTAGTTTCCTTCTTGTACCCTCTGGCTGCGGAAAACGTAATTGGCGCAGTCGGTAGGATATTCGAGGCAGTGCGCGGCGCGGCATAGGTTTCCAAAAATCGTTAACCTGCTGAGTGCTGACTCCGATAGTCGCTGTCGGTATCCTAATACCTCATCGAATATCCAGAATCTACGTGAAGCCGCAGGGGAGGTTATCCAAACATTGATAGCACAGGAAGGATCCAGAATATAGTATAAAAGAAAAAAAAACTTGTTCGACAAGACGAATTCACTTTATATAAAAAAAAAAAAGAAAAAAAAAAGGAAATAAAAGGAAAAAGAAAAAGAAGAGTTTATCCTCCGGGCGCCGCTTCATCCAGAACATCCAGAACGTCCAGCTCTACTTCTTCCAAGGCACGAAGCAGTTGGAAGCACCGGTGTAAATGTAGCAGACCCGAAGAGACCATCATAATGCGCCAGGCCTTCTGCACCAATCCTCAAGATCGCCAGAAATAACCGCTGGCCCCGGTTGGGACAAAAGAAGACCAATGACGAGGGGAGGAGAGTACAGTTCTCGATGCCTACTACTTCCATTGTTCAAAGTATATTACAATAGTACAATCGGGGAAGGAGACAGAAAGACTGGACACGATTGTACAACGAATCTATTAATAAATACCACAATAATTACTATTACGAAACAGATGCAGTCAAAGCAAATTAACGAAATCAAAACTACCATACTCATATTACCACCACAGGCGAGTGAACTATAAAACATTTGCAGTTTAAGCAAAACTGAAATAAGCTATAGATACGCAAGAAGACCCAATGTATTTGGTCACCCACTGAAAATAGCTGAGCTTACTTTGACAAATGAAAATGACGTTATACAAGGTGAACCACTGAAAATTATAAAAATCACCTATCCCGAAGAAATGACCACAGAGCCGTTGCATATAAACATAAGCTCGATAAACCTAAGATCACTACATACTAGTCAAGATAAAATTATAACCCAGCCTCCGCTGCAACTGGAAAATTCCTCTGGAACAATTTATCACACAACTATACCACTCTATATAATTATAACTGGCACAATCATAGTTATCTCAAGCATCATAGTTCGCCGGTTCTGGAGAAAGAAACAACAAAATTCAACAGAAAAGAATCCCAGCGTCCAACAAAATGAGACACATGAAGAACCTGGAAAACCGACTATACCAGCAATATTTTCACTGAAAGTTGGAAAATAATTGCTTTTCTGAGGGTGGAGGAATTACATAGGCAAACCCGCATGAACTCGCTATACATATAACGACCCAGATTATAAGGAGAGCAAGTACGAGTTGCAGCATCAGCGCCCCGTGCAGCGAGCAGCCTCGTGCATTCGCCTCGTGCCGCACCGTCAGCAGATTTGAGAATCGATTGCATCAATACGCGAACTGATTTTACATCTTTAATTAAAATACATATAACTCACTTCTGTTCTAGCATCGAACGTAGTCGTTAGTATAGTTAAGAATGTAGTTCTCATATTGAACTCATTCGCTTAGGTTAGTAAGGTGTAATGTAGTTCTAATATCGAGTACATTCACCTTTAGGCTAGTACGGTGTAATGTATTTCTAACATCGAGTACATTCACCACCTTTAGGTTAGTTAGATTTCATTAAATAAGTATAATAAATCTCGTTTAAGTGATTCTAGTTTCCTTCTTGTACCCTCTGGCTGCGGAAAACGTAATTAAGTTATAAATAATAATATGTATACAAATATAATAAAGAGAAAAGAAGATGTAGCGACGGATGTGGCCCTGTAGAGAGGTTCCCTCCATCTGGCAGAAACTTGATACTCCGAAATTCATTAGGCATAACACATTTGACATTATTGGTGGACTGGTCGCCGAGTGCAGACCGAGGGTTCAGATTCAGCCACCTGTCACCGCTTCACCCCGCTGGTGAAGTGGTGTGACATTCATATCCTTCCTTTTCGGAGTACAATGGGGACACCGTGCTTTTCACACCTGAGGGCTCTTAAATTATGGCCTAGAATCAGTCGGGGAGTGCGTAATAGGAGGCGTGCGGTTTTGAGTAGGTGCGATGGCCGACCGGAGTGGTATTTGACGGGACTACCGAAAAAAAGTAGGAGCGTGATCAGAATTCGACGTGTGTGGAGCCGTGGGCAGCAGCTATGTATAATACTAGCAGTTGCCCGCGGCTCCGCCCGCGTGGAATTCGGATTCCGTTCCCACTTTTTTTCGTGTTAAAGTTCCCTTGGATATGGTCAGGAGTGATTGTCGAACTGAACTGAACTCTGACCCACTAAAAACGCATGCCGTCGCGGGTCTTTATTTGCTAGCCTATGTTACTCCCATTATTGAAATCAGTCAACAACAAACAAAAAAAAACAAGAAAAGGACTTTCCTCTTTAGAATATTAGTGTACCTAGATGTAGGTAATACCATCCTGTACAAAAAACTGTAGACGGCGAAAAAATAATCAAAGTAAAACTTTTTTACTGATCTTGATTCATTTGGAATTTAAAAGACCCCTAATGCGGCCCTGCAATTTACGTGTTACGTAAAATTGTCACGTGACAACACTGACAAAATAGCGGACGAAGCGCGGAGGTGTGAACGGCATAAGGCGAAACTGCGCGGCGAAAGAGATAGAAGATAGGTAAATCTATGCATTAGAACATGCCGTTTCGCTAGAGTTTCGCTCCTCGTACAACTGACAGAACATGGCGAAACTACCGCGGTTCCGCTATACGCGGTTTCGCGGCGGAGATGTGCTACAGGCGTGTGTACAGATGGAAAAGACATAATGAACATAATATATTATTTAGATTTTACACAGATAACGACTGTCACAGATATGGCATCCGAGATGGGAGGTAGTAGATAGATGATTAATAGGGTATATACTCGTAGTTATATAGCTTGTCCACTTGGTCAGGTACGAGAGGTTAACGAAACGTAAATAATCTCGATGTGTCTTTTTAATATGTTTTATTTAAAAACTCGGTTTATTAATATTTTTCTGTTTAGAAACTCATTTTAAAAACTAAAAACCGTATTCGACACATTAGTTACTCAGTTAGTTAGCCTAGTTTATTTGTTTAATGTGTGTTTTCATGAAAATTAGTCACAAAAATGTTTATATTTAGTTAAGTACCTAATAAAATGGAGTAGGTATAGTATCTAAACAGCCCCCCTAGACAAGAGGCAATTCGTTGCTCGGCGTATGATGGAATAGAATGACAAATGTATAGGATCCGACGTTTTTGACATTCGTTGACGCCTGTCATATACGTCAAATCCCATACATTTGGCATTCTATTCCATCATACGCCGAGCAACGAATTGCCACTTGTCTAGAGGGGCTGAATAGTCGACATCGCAATAGTTCTACAAACATCGACTTGCTTTATGTTAGCTTGAGGCTCTTAGTTTATTTATAAGACTTGGGCAGATCAAGATTTGTACAATTTATAATCTTTCTTAGGTAACTTTTAACAAGCTTTGTTCCTTCTAGAGATTTATTTTTTTATTTTGCGTCAAACTTTTTTTATTTTTCGTGGTAATGAATTTATTTTAACCTCAATGCTCATTTAGGTACTGGTAGGCAAACGAATAATATTTTTCTAAATTTATTCATTATATTTAATGTAAAATACATAGAGACATACATAGTATACGCACACGACTATTTCAATTCGGGGTAGGCACAGATAATAGTCCGCCACTTGCTGCTATCCTTACATAAGGAACAATATAAGTAACATATCCATTAAAAACCAAACAATGACTTCTTTATATTCAACTAGCTTTTTCTCGCGGCTCCGCCCGCGTGTATGTCGGTTACATAGCCTATGTCCTTTCTCAAGGTCTTATCTACCCCTACACCAAATTTTATCAAAATCGGTTCAATACTTTAGGCGTGAAAGCGTAACAGACAGACAGACACAGTTACTTTCGCATTTATAACATTAGTATAGATTATGTATGCATGTTTACGTATATTTGCATTGGTGTGACTGTCTCTATGTATGTATTTACAAAAAAAAAGTATCTAAGTATCCGCATTCTAGATTCCATAACGCATACCATGGGTACTACATGGATGCTACATAACGTTGTGTAGAATGTTGTAGAATTATTATTAGATATTATATAACATGTTAAACATTTCAAAAGTCAAAAGTTGATGAAATTATCACATTGACTTGTGCTAATCAAAGGCAATTAATTATATTTCGAAATGAGCGCGCTAATAAGAGGTTTGAATTGATTAGTTAGAAATATTATTATAGATATAGACAAAATGTCAAATATCTTTCTTATATAAATTATACCTGACGAATACTGTACAGTTTTGTTAAAAATATTCCCTGCTGCATATTCTTGTTCGCTTTCGAGCGGTCTGCAGTTGAGGTATTTTTTTTTCCTACCGAAGTTTGTAAAATAGGAAGCGAGTACAAGTTAGATTAATGAGTTTAGCTGCGATGATATTTCTCATGAAATAATATTCTATGTGTACTTTAGCAACGAGGATTAAAGGATATCGCAATATTACCAACTACTACGGTGACAGGAAAAGATTTATCATTTTCTGGCGCACTTAATGGGGTATAATCTACTTTTATGTATCAATTAATCAATTGGCCTACTGCAGTCCACTACTGCACATAGGCCTCTCCCAATATGTGCCACGTTTGCCGATCCTCCGCCTTTCGCATCCAGTCTGCCCCAGCCACCTTTCCCAGGTCGTCAGTCCACCTGGCTAGGGGGTGTCCCACCTTCAGTTTTCCTTCTCGCGGTCCCCACTCTAAGACACGTCTGCTCTAACGGCCATCAGTCCTTCGGCAGATGTGGCCAGCCCACACCCACTTTAGCTTGCTTATTCTGCGAGCTATGGCGGTAACTTTGGTTCTATGTCGGATGACCTCGTTGCGAATTCTATCCTTCAAAGAGACTCCAAGCATAGCTCGCTCCATAGCCCGCTGTGCGACTTTTAGGTCACGGACTAACCCCACCTTCAGTGGCCACGTTTCGGCACCGTAGGGCATAACAGGCAGGACTTTTATGTACGTTTGTTGCTAATTATTATAATTTAATTGTATTATTGTATAGCACAAGTGTCAGAGTTTCATAAGTGATAGGTACATTGTATTCGAGGGATCGAAGATTCGAAGGAGATACGGAAAGGAGAATAAATGCCACTTAGCACGTGAAACTAAACACGCGCTAAGTAGACACTTATTGGGTATTTATAGGTCTTTATTGGCAGTTAGTTGGCAATGTGATTGGTGGTTTATAATGTGTGCTGATATTTAGCGGTATGTTTTTAAGTGACCAAATTGAAATTATATTTAAAAAAATCTGATCATATATTTATTTAACCGTACCCTTATACCTTTATTATTACCCTTTATACATTTTCTGCTATCATGAGGTAAATTCATTCAGGTATGCTTTTGCAATGGAAATCTAGGAAATGAACTTTATTGTCTGTAACGGCATTTTTGTACCGCTTCTTGAGAACAATTTATTTTCTATTGGGGGAAATTGTCCAAGCGAATTATGCGAGATATGATGTCAGGAGGATGATTTTTTGATGTTTCAACGGCTTGTAGTGTTGTCTGATGATGTTATTACGTAGCTACAATGGCGATGACTGATAGACGATTGGAAGGGAGGGTGTATATTGGCGATATATTCGCTATAACTTATGGTAAATTTTCATAATCTGCAGTTATTGATGCACCGGTACCTACTACGAGAATGTCACAATGAAGTGACCACAAAGCGTAGGTAGTTTAGTAGTGGTTAAGGGGTTGGTTTAATGGATAAGGTTACTAATATTCATTCAATGTGAGACCTTGAAAAGTAATACTAACTGATTGTTTCAGTATTTGATAGGAACGAGTTTAGTAATTACGTTTATGATTCAAGATCATTATTTCTTAATTTACTTTTATCATACAACAACTATTTTTTTGAAACAATTTTTGAAAGATTCTATAGCAATTCATTTAGTGTTATTATATTATTTATATCCTCTGATACCGGAGTTTCGGTTGCTCGGGGTCAGTCGGGATAAGTATAAATAATAAAATACCAGATAAATTGCGATAGAATCCACTTTTCATCATCTTTAATAATTCCATTACAATTTTGTATGAAATACATTCTCATTCTATCTTTAAATACACATTAAAGACATTTATAACAGTTAATCCATATCGGCATTACCAATAAAACATTATAAAATTACAGCTTTTACCTATGTCAAAATTTTGTATGAAAATTTTGATATTACATCTGTAATTCTGTATGTACCGTGTGTATTTTTATTAGTAAAGCCCCATATGTTTCGTGATCTATATAACAAATCTGGTTAAAATAAATCATATGTTAGTCTATTATTCAATCAATCAATCAATTAGCCTACTGCAGTCCACTGTGCTGCTGGACATTTAATTTTTATTGTTACCTATTATTAGTTCATTACTTATTCAACTATTTTGGTCTACTTCCTGCTTCATTGTTAATGTAAGATTTTCTATTGAGAATTAATTACAGCCAGAAAAACACATGAATTCTTGTCATTTTTAATTTCTCGAAATAAACAAAAGAGCACTTAATAATATAGGAACTATTATTCTAATTTTGTATGTTAAGTTTTATTCAAAACTAGCCAACCCGACTCGGCTTCGCCCGCGGCACATTTCGAAGTCCCGTATTACCCTTCCCGTATCATCTATATAGTCTATAGGCCCGCAAAGTATGGAAATCTACCAGATTTGTTGATTGTTGATTTACGATTACTTCTCCGTTCCCTTAAGTAGTAGCGTAATTTTTTTCTGCGTTAGAACCATCCTCGTACCTACTTCAAGAAATATAAAAAAAAAGAATTAGCGAAATCGATTCACCTGTTCTCGAGATTTGCACTTACCGACAAATTCAGTGATTCATTTTTATATTATAGAGACGGTAGCAATTTTATTTCTTAAAATAGCTTTACTTAACGCCTCATAAATGTACATACATATACCTATTATACTATCAAAATTTCACAACTTATGTACTTTACCGGACTTGATCACTCTTGTTATCGTTACTTACCTTACTCGGTTTGTTTGTTTCAAAGATCATATCATTAATCACTATCGAAACGCCTCTATTTCCAGCCGTCATTTATAGTTATATCGAAACGCCCCGATTTCAAGCCATCATTGATAGTTTAATTAATACTGTTTCAATGATAGTTTCTAATACAGAGCCTTGGTATTGTCATCGACAATACTAACACTTTTGTTAGCTATTTATGTATGTAGGTATTAGCTTTTCACCCGCGGCTCGACTCGCGTTGATATCGGTCATACCACAAACGAAATTAGTGACGCAAACGGGTATATAAACTGTGCCTAAATGCACCTGTTTAAATAATATTGTGTCAACAGTCTGCCGCACCATTAAGACCTGGATTTCCTTACTATTCTACGTGTTTCCCTCTTTCTACAGACCCGGGTCCTTTAAGCGGGGCGTGAAAAAGTATCCGATGAGGCCGTCAAACTGAATGCCACCATTATAATGGTGACCCTCGATTCCGAGACTTTGTCAGCCTTTAGCTTACCACCAGGTGAAGTGTAGTCAAATTGACGTGTCCTATATAAAAAAATAAAATCGGCCAAGTGCGAGTCGGACTCGCCCATGAAGGGTTCCGTAGTAGCAAAGGCGAAAATTGCGGTTTATGACGTATTAAAAAAAAACTACTGACTGGATCTCGTTCGAACCAATTTTTAGTGGTAGTTTGCATGGCAATTTACATCATATATTTTTTTTAGATTTATCATTCTCTTATTTTAGAAGTTAGAGGGGGGGGGACGACGACACATTTTTCCACTTTGGAAGTGTCTCTCGCGCAAACTATTCAGTTTAGAAAAAAATTGTGTTAGAAACCTCAATAGCATTTTTTGAGTTTCAGTTCTAAGTATGGGGACCCCCAAAATTTAATGCTTTTTTTATTTTTGTGTGAAATTCTTAATGCGGTTCACAGAATACATCTTCTTACCAAGTTTCAACAGCATAGGCCTTATAGTTTCGGAGAAAAGTGGCTGTGACATACGGACGGACAGACAGACAGACGGACGGACAGACATGACGAATCTATAAGGGTTCCGTTTTTTGCCATTTGGCTACGGAACCCTAAAAAACGGTAGATTCCAATACAAAGACTTAGTATTGTTATTGTCAACACCAACACTGTATGTTTAGCTATTTATGTTATGTATTAGGTACATTATCATGGTTTTTATTATGCTAGAAGTAAGGCTTCTTCTTCCATTAGGTTTCAAAATAGGACACTAGGTTCAAGTAATTCTTGTAAGCACCTACATTATCTGCAGTATATTTTTACGGACAGTGTTTTGGCGAGACGCGCTGGCGCCCCTGTGACCTCGACTTGGCTTCTATTCAGTTGTCTTGCTGATATAGTGCTTCTACATTGGCAAAAAATAAAATAAGAGAACATACGAAAAGTAGGTGAAATTACGTCCATTTTTAACTACTGAAATTAGTTATAATAATAGTTGAATGCCCCTGACAAATAGATAAATAAAATTCTTTATGCATGACGCAATCGTAATCATCAATAAATACGTTAGTCAAATAAAAGAAAAAACTGTAGGTGTACCTAATACATAACATGATAACCCACTTAATTTTTTCCTAAAAGTCACAATACCATATCTCTAAAACCATACAATACTAATTAAAGAAATATAACACTGCCTCTGTGGCGTAGCGGTAGTGAACGCGGCCGCTACGCAGGAGGCGCGGGTTCGATCCCCGCTCAGTGCAAATATTTGTGTGCGTGAATATGAATATTTGCATTGGTCTGGTTGTTCCTATGTATAATATGTATGTATTTACAAAAAAAAATGTATCTAAGTATGTTTATCCGCATTCTAGAACCCATAACACAAGCTAGTTTAGCTATGCTTACTTTGGGTCTAGATAGCGTTGTGTAGAATGTCCTACAATATTTATTTATATTTATTTATTTATTTATTTATTTATTTATCCAATTAAATTTAACATGAAGTTTACACGCATGTCTGATTCTAGGAATAAATTCTGTCTAACAAATTAGGTCCAATATGACCCAATGCTTCTTAAAATTACTTCCATTTTACACTTATGAATTTTTTCCTCTAATGTTACGATATTAATATCGAGTGTGTTACATGAGAGTATATGCGATATTAACATTTACGTCTGAGCTCATGTGATTGCCTCGTGAGATTGATGGTTCTAAATGAATGAAAACTCAGAGTTCATTTGACTTCCGTATTCGTGACATCAGCTCCAGAAAGTCCATTAAGGTCTATATCGCATGTAAAGATAATATTCAGCTCGTATAACCAACATTCGACGTCGGATGATCGAAGTTTATTGATTTATGAAGTCGTTTGAAGGTGTGCCGAGTGAGAGATTATTGAAATAAAAGAATATGGAAGTAAGCGGACCTGCAGAGAATTGTTATCTTACAAGCAAAAAGGGTCACAATGAAACATCATTGTGACCCTTTTTGCTTTGTTGGATCATCTTACAGATGGTTCTTTCATTGATCTATATATACTTATGTACTTAATGTGACTGGAAGAGTACGGGGTATATTGGGCCAACTGTCATAATGTCCAATGTATCAAAATGACAAGGAAACAATAAGATTTTTATTTTTGTAAAGCGAGAAGACAGTACGATGCGTTATTATACAGCAATGTAGTAACAGTATAAATCAATGTTAAATAGCCTAATTTTGTTGTGATAGCATGTCTCTTGCCCGCCTCTAGAACGCTTCTTACCGGACGGTCAAGAGGTTTCTCTGCACCAGGCCTTTTCTGTGTAATTTGTGAAATGTGGCTTTTGTAAATTCCGTATGATAACATTTTGAAATAGCACTTGTACTTTTCTATACTATTTAATTTTCTAACCTTACCGGTTTCGCATTCACAGCATTCTCCAAGGCTAGTAATAACAGTTTTTAGAATCGGTAAGGTTAAAAATAATATATTGTGGCAAAGTACTAGGGTTTATTCATTACTTGTAGCAAGTTACACCAAATGGCATCGATTAACAGTACACACAGTGTATATGAAAATGTTTTAAAGCGCAGTGGTCGTCTATGCCACAGAGCCTTCAGCTCACCTTGTGCCTTTAGCTTTATCTGTTTAATTCAGGCCTTATTTAATGTACACACAGTAAAAAGTGTGGTAAATAAGGCCAGTGTGGGATTATGTAGTTCTACGAAGTAATCCAGTTTTGGATTTTAGCTATTTTTATAATTATAATAGTTGGTTAAATCTATATATATAAAAATCAATGCCACTTTTCGTTATTAGTTTATAACTCAAGAACGGCTGAACCGATTTGGCTAATTTTAGTCTTGAAATATTCGTGGATGTCCAGGGAAGGTTTAAAGATGAGAAAATAGGTGCAGCGGGAACGTGAAAAATATGGCGGTACGAAGTTCGCCGGGACAGCTAGTATAGTATAGTTGCTCTTTCCAAAATGTATTTTATACTTTAACCAAGTATGTAACAGCACTCTTTTTTTTTCTTGAAATTGAATAAGGATAGATCGTATTTCTATCCTTATAAAGTTATCTATCTATCGTAAAGATAAATATTTTATCATATTTTTTCTAAGTAGATATTGCTTGTGCAAATAATCTCGTAAAGAATAAATAATCTTTAATATTGATCAAATATACTAACCTAACACGACCTCGAACTAGCAATATATAAAACAATTTGTTGGCCACCAATAAAGCTCGCACATTGGTCTAAAAGCCCGGTTTATACACACCGCCCTTGATTTATGACCGGATATTGAGGGTTCATGAGTTATTTCCAGACAATCTTTAATAATATATCATAGTTTAATAAAAGATTTGTTTGGATTACATTATTCATACATATCTCGAACAGGATGAAGGTAATAGGTAGTGTTTTTATTTCAGTGAAGTACAAGGCTCAACCGACTTTTTTAAGGTACGTTTTTAGGGTTATGTACCCAAAGGGTACAAACGGAACCGTATTGCTAGTCTCTGCTCTCCGTCCACTGTCACCTGGCTGTATTTCCCGAACCGTTTTAGCGAGTACTTTTTAGGCAGTAAAAAATGTGCCTTCCGCGTTCCACGGGCTCGGGGCAGCCGTGTGTGTATGTGGGGCACTCACCACACTAACAACTTGCTGTAATAAAGGTATGATCCTGAAAGTGACCGCATAAGACAACTACAGACACACGCAGCAGATACACGTAACTAATTGCGGCTTCTACATGGTCCTCTTTATCCATATCGGTGTTTAACAAGTAATGGGTACGCTGTATCTGCTAATCTGCTGTATGCGTCTGCAGGTAGGTCGGCTTCAGAATCATACCTTAAACATTATTTCTCAAACAAACCGCGGACAATTCTAAAGTAAAGAATGTAAATAATTTGATAATTTTTAAGCTATTATTGCAGAATATAATATTGTAGTACCTACCTATTTTACTTACCACTAAAATATTAACATGGAGTGGGCTGTGAGTGGGTGTTAGAGGCTACTGAAGTACATCTTGCCGACATAGATGAATGAACACGCCTACTAAAGTATATTTACCTGTAACAATAATAATATCATAATTATTATAACTATCCGATTTCCTGTTATCACACATTTTATAAGATGGAGACATGATCATTCATGCTTGCAAATTCGGACAAGTATGTATGATATCATACATACATTGGTGACGTCACATTGGTCACGTCATATAAACGTGAATATGCTGACGAATAACAGCAGGTGGATTTTAGTGGCTTTATCTATTATTTTTATTATCTTTTATATTTAGTGGGGTCCAATTTTGGAGCGCCACGTTATCAAAACAAGTGATATCAATTCGAATTGAAATTGAAAAAGAATTTGGTACCGCCAAAAAAGCCTAAGTATTCGCGAGGTTATAAAAACCATACCAGAATCATTCACACCAAACATGTAACAAACTCAATTTTATTGATTCAGGAAGCGTGAGTTAGGCTCGCCTTTGTACATAATATCTTGTAATTTTCTTGGTGTAAGATCTCTGTCCTGTATGTGTGCAATAAATAATATTAAAGCGCGTCTAGAAAATTTGGAATTTCATACAATTAGTCTCCTTCTATTATATTTTAGGTGCTTCATACAATAATCATGTAACGAAGCGACGTTGGAAAGATCGAGGCATTAGAAGTGCGGAGCGCGAAAACATAGTAGTGGTGAAGGCAGTAACAGTACCTATCGTAGTTGGTGGTACATGAAAGCGGCGAAAATATTATGTGTTCCAAAATAACATAGATGGCTAAATTGTGCTCCAAAATGTTAAGAATTTGATAAGGCACATTCTCCTTCAGTAAATCCACAGTTAGACTGGTAAAACGGACCCCAGACTCCGAGGTGAAAGCTACGATGTGCCTGGGTTTAACTCTAGGACGAAAAAAAATACATTCTCTAGGAATCCTTTATCTTAAATTGTATTATAGGTAGTAGAGTTAATTAGTTATCTATGAATAGTTATGTACTTCTTGCTTATTATATGTGACATTCTCTTAAATCAAAATGAAATATTTAAATTACAGCAACATTTTAAATCCCGGGCAACATCTAGTAATACCTACATGAAATCTTAATAAACTTGTGTTTGAGTATAAGGGAAAACCTTCTCACTTAGTGAATTGGAGGTGATTAATTTCAGACATGGCTGTGAGCATCAATTATCCACATAATAAAGAACTGCCCATTTTCCTTAGCTGAAAACATAGATTTCTATAAATACAATCTGATCGCTTCCCGAAATCCAGTCCGAGGCTTGTTTATTTAATACATGAACTAAACACTCCTGAGGTCTAACGCCTGTAGGGCTGTCCTGTAAGAGTTACAGCTCTTAAAGAAAATTATCTTTCAAGCCACTCAGTATTTAACATAGTTCTAGTACTTTTCATTTTGGTTTAGAATTCATAAAAATGTAGCTCTTTTTTATTATTATCATTTTTTTCTTGTTATCACATTTTTTTTTATATATAGGACACGTCAAATTGACTTCGCCTCGCCTGATGGTAAGCTGAAAAAAGTGCAAAGTCTCTGAAAAGAGGGTCACCATTACGACATGTACCATGTTACAATGGTGGCACTCAGCTTGACGGCCTCATCAGATGCTTTTACACGCCCCGCTTATAGGACCCGGGACTGTAGGAGGAGGGAAACACGTGTGAACTGGTAAGGAATTCCAAGACTTAATAGTGCGGCAGAAGAAGGAGTCGCCGAATCGCTTGGTTCTTGATGGCGCTTTTGTAAACCATGTATGAAAAGTGAAATAGAATATAATTTCAATTACTTTTTTTATACTACTTAGGTCGCAGGCATACTACACGGCTCACCTAATAGAAAATGATTACCGTGGCCTATTAACGTGTGCAACGCCAAGGGAGTCCCAGGTCTACTGTGGACCCTGTAAGAGCAGAGAGTTTCTGTGCCGTTAGTGCAGAAGAAAAAGCAGCACAAGTCTTTGATCTTCCCACTGACAGTACAAAAACTCTCCAGTGAGCTCTGGCTACCTTACTCACCACCGGCAACACAACACGAGGTTATAATGGCCGTGGTATTCTGTAGGGTGGAGGTAAATCCCCAGTCAGGCTGCCAATTAGGACGGGAATACCGTCGTGTCCTACCTCCATAAGCAGAAAGAAGTTAACAACCTCTTTCCCTGAGAGGAAAGTTTAATCCTACGTTTAACAGGTGCACCGACTCAGACTGAAAGACGTTGGTAGGACCTAGTTCACCGAAATGGAGGATCTTGTGTAGTGACAAAATACTTGTGAGATTGCGGCAGTATGCAGGAAAGCGATAGCGCAAAATAAATAGGTCTATACAGAAGGGCGAGTTCATAAAATGAGGGAAAGTAATTGCACGAATACCCACGCACGATATATTCGGGTCATGTCGGTGTCAACGACATCTCAATGTTGTTTTGTGAAACCCGGAGTCCTGAATGGACAACAGTAAACGAGCTAATAATTTGTTTGTGTTTTTTATTCATATAAGTAGTATAAGCCCATATAAAGTAGTATTATTTTTTCTTAATTTTTGTGGACTTAATACAAAAAGTACATAATATGGTATAATATACTGGCGTTTTTCTAATTTTGGTAACGACAATGTCATGTGTGTGTTTGGTAACGAGATTATCCCATTGCTACGCTAGAGGGAGGTGACCGGAGGTTAACTAATATTAATTGATCTGAAATTAAATTTTCCGATTGTATTAAAATTATGTTTGTGTGTGTTAAAATATGTGTAAAATCAAGAAATAGCATGTAGAATGATGGTGTTAACTAGTAAGCTTAATATTATTCCATTAAATCTTCACAATGTAGACAGGAAAACTAAATAATTCGAGGCAAAGTCTATGATCTTTTTAAGATCGATTGTAAATCTGTACACATATAAAAGTATTATTGAAACTGACCAAACTATTTTAACCAATCTGCAAAAAAGGTAAAAGAATTATCGTTGTGACTAGAAGTACGGTAAGGAGTTCGAAGTAAAAGATGAAGAGCGACAGAGGTTGCCCCTGGGGACCAGGTACCCAATAGTGTTGACAGCTAAGAACGATTATCTCTTAAGAAGCCAACATTATATTCTACTTATATTGTACTTAAATGTGAAGGTGTTTGGATATTTTTACCTCAATCCTCAAACAGCTGAACGGATTAGGCTGAAAATAGGGGTAGATTTATAATATGGAACAACATCTTACGGTTACGAGAAAGGAATCAAAATTTTAATAACGTTTAACTAATGTTAGGTTAAGGTACATTTTTTTTGTGTATTTTGCTGTGTATTCAGTTAATAATTGAGAGATAGTTAGGTACTTAATTTGAAATTAATGAATACTTGTCCATTCCACTCATTCCAGAAAAGTAAGAGTAATTTATATCAAAAATAACTGAAATAGTTTATTAATTTAAGCAACTAGAACAAGCAAATTCATCAATGAATATAAAATAAATCCATTTTGGTTGTTTTCTGAGATAAACGTCTACAATTATTCGGTATTTATTCGTAGTATTTTATTCGGTATTTATTCGTAGTATTTTATTCGGTAAGTTACATGTTATTAAACGTTGGAAGTATAAATCAAACCTCATCAATATCTTACAACCCTGCGCATTTGGCTATTCACGTAAACCAACCCAAATTCTGGCCACGTCTGTTAATCAAGTGGGTATTTTAGGTGAGGCCCGTGCATACTTAATTAAATAATTTACATAATCTTCATTTGCTAGCTACGAATGCTTATCCTATGTAAGTTGCAGTAGAAACTTGAACTCGAAAACAATGTTTAATTATTGTTTTATCTTATTTGTGTACCGTAATAGCTTGAAACTGAATTTACGTTTATTCAAATTGTAATTTAATGTCCTTTGATTTGTAACGACTGCGCATTTTTATCTGTAAAAGCATTTTTCTCTTACCGCACCGTTGGAGATGCGAACAAATAAAATAAAGCATTACAAAAGTACATAATTAAAACCTTTTTTGTTAGCGCTTAAGTAGTTTTAATTTATTTCAAGAATAAAAGTGTAGTAATTATTTTGAAATCTTTGTGTGTAAGTTACGTTAAGATGGAAAGGTCTAAGGTACAAACCCTGGCCTTTAGACTACTGAATTGAACCCTCTTAGCACAAGCAATTTAGCTTAGTAAGTAATTTCGGTGACTAATTTATTTTTTAGTCTAAAGATATACATAATTTATTAATAGCAGATGGAATTAGGAACCAGGTTGTGCACCAGTCTTGTAAAGACGCGAGTATACATTAGTTTTCTTTTTCATGTTTTCTTTGATCCTTTTTTATCTGACCGTACTTTAGCATGCGCGCGAGATGACGACGAAAAAATAATTCGAAATCAAAAATTGCCAACTCGCGCGCGCTCGCGAATTTGACGATCGCGAGATGGTGAATGACCCACAAATATCTATAAATCTATCGAAACTTTCACATTCACAAATAAACAGTAAGATGTAAATCTTGAATTAGGACACGTTGTTATTAATATAGGACACGTCAGTTTGACTTCGCCTCGCTGATGGTAAGCTGAAGGCAAAATCTCGGAAAAGAGGGTCACGATTACAGACACGTACCATGTTACAATGGTGGTACTCAGCTTGAGGGCCTCATCAGATGCTTTTTCATGCCCCGCTTAAAGGACCCGGGACTGTAGGAAGAGGGAAACACGTGAGCTGGTAAGGAATTCCATTTTTTCAAATGCATGATGAAGAAAAAGTTTGTCGACAGTTTATATTAATAATTCGGGGACAAATCGGTTTCATACCACCAAAACTAGCTCACCTACACTATAAATCTATTTACAGTCACATTACCGGCCGGAACAGTTGGAACATCAAACACAGAAGTGACGCAGCAATGGATGTCGTGCATAAATTATACACCGCGTCTGATATGTGGCACAGTGCACAGTAACGCTAAGTAATGGCTCTAAGCGCAACACTCATGGATTTTACGGACATTGGCTAGGCTAATTAGCTAGCCAGCAAATGTTTCATTGTGTGCAAATTTAGAATGAAGTTGTATGGATCGATGTAGGTAAGTAGATTAAGTTTAGGCTGAGTAGCATTATTTAAAAAAGACTTGATAACTGGGGTTGTTCCGTATTGATCCCACGAAAGTTGTCCCGAATTCGAAAATTCTTAATTGATCCCACTTTTACTTCCTTATTGATCCCACGGCACTTTATTTATGTTTTACTAGCCTCCGCCCGTGGCTTCGCCTACGTGGATCTCTTATCTCCGGTTCTACTCAACCGATTGCAATCAAACAAACGTAAGATTTTAAGTCTGACCAAGACCTTTCTAACAAAAAAAAAAACACATCAAAATCGGTTCAGTAGTTTTTGCGTCCATCGCGGACAAACATTTCCAATTTACAATTATATAATAGTACTAGCCTTCCGCCCGCGGCTCCGCCCGCGTGCAACTCGGTTAACGCGACTTTTGCTCATATCTTCGGTTCTTCTCAACCGATTGCGATCAAACAAACGTAAGATTTTAAGTCTGAGTAAGCCCTTTCTAACAAAAAAAAACCGCATCGAAATCCGTCCAGTAGTTTTTGCATCCATCGCAGACAAACAGACAAACAGACAGGAAATTCAAAAAAAATATTTTCGTGTTCAGTATCGTTAACATAACATAACCCAAGTATTTTTTTTTAAATATCTCCAATGTACAGACACGACCACTTTACAATTATATAATAGTATAGATAGATAGATTCTTAATTGATCCCATTTTTGTGTAGTCTTCTATTCTCAATTGATCCCAAACCATCTTTTTCTTACAAAAACACTTTTTGTGTGTACAGTTTACAAATAAGGTAAGTAATTTGAATGACTGAAAAGGCGGTTATAACTGCTTTAGGGGAACTTGTATTACAAACATGTAGAGTTTGGCGTAGCCAGGTTTTACGGCATCATTTTCAAGCGCACTGGTGCTTAAAAATCGTGACACAAAATTAGGGTAACAGGCCTATCTTGATGAAAGCAAAAGTGCAACGGCACTAATGAATAAAGTATGACATCTGTCATATACTAGACATCATAGATTATGTACCTCTTCTCACTTTCCTACTAATATTCAAAATGTGATGTTTGTGAAGTTGTTTGAATGTTATTTGACGGCTGAACGAGTCTAACTGAAATTTGGCACAGGGATAGATCTTGGAATAACGCATTGACTACTTTTATCCCTGGTATATGTTCCCATAGAGTGCGGGGACGAGATCAGAATTCTGCAGATAAACTACGCAGTTTTCGTATAAAATAATTTTAGCCATGTGCAATCCACATGGTTATTACCAATATATGCATGCATATATTCATTGAAGTGAAAATTTCTAGAGGTGCGTTGGGCAGTTTTCACATAACATTTTGGGTGAACAAGTTTCATGAAACTCGCATCATTACAAGTCACGGCGTTATGTCATGATGATAAAATTCACAAGTTACGTACTTTATTTTGAAATTTTATACGGTCAGTAGGTAGTACCTATTTTCAAATTATGACAATAACATTCACTGATTGTGACAGTAATTCACACGTGACCCCTGTTTGAAGTGAATACACCTTTAGGCGCTTTGAGTACTTTTTTTGTGAAGTCAATCCTTTTTACTTTTAATACAGACTGTTTTCACTTCTATGGACAGTCCCCAAAGACTACCCCGCAAGTTTTTTTTTATTTTTTACTGAGAGCAAATTAAACGGATGGATGAAAAGCCTCCGCATGAGTTTCGCATAGTTCAAAAGACATTATCCCAATAGCTCGTAGTTCCTTCGGCTAAGTAAATAAACAACTGGACCGAGGTCTGTGCAAACTATTCACTACTGCTGAGCAACGAAATAGTTTTTGAGTTGCCTGCCGAAAACATAAAAACAATTTCTAAATGGATTTCCTGTTGATATAAACTATAAACCGTTATGGTAACAAAGTAGTTTTGTTAAACAAAACTATTTATTCGAAATGTTTGTGTTGATTTCCAAGTACATAATGGTTTCGATTAAATATTTCTATTTTATTCTTGCATGTTTCATTGTTGGCATAAAACCGCTTATTTCAATCTCGTTTTTGCCGTGTGAACAGATTTTTATTCGGGTACAAAAAAGGAGATTTTGCTTCTGATACGTATGAGTGGAATGTTATTGGAACTGCAATATATTCACATATTATTATTCTGCATTGGGGGTTTTAAACTAATATAGCTATGAGTAGGTACATAACGTTATAGGTTTTTTCCACGAATTACTCTGAAACTTAATTGGATTGATGCTACATTTTTATTGACACAATTCCTTTTTTTATTAATT
This sequence comes from Eilema depressum, assembly GCA_914767945.1. Taxonomy (NCBI): domain Eukaryota; kingdom Metazoa; phylum Arthropoda; class Insecta; order Lepidoptera; family Erebidae; genus Eilema; species Eilema depressum. The sequence goes on from OU612020.1 coordinate 14,665,029, forward strand.
TCTATGTATGTATAATGTAATTTGACTTTCAAATGGTTTGAAAGTGGTAGGATGATGTTTAAATGTTTATTTTTAGGTATACTTGAAGCATCACCATTACTTATTAAGTATGTGAAAACTAATAAAACTTGCTTCTTCTTCTAAACCATCAATTATTAATTATTTGTAAAGAAACAGTAAAGTTGATAAACGGGCGGAGTTCTGAGCGGACGTGCATGTGCACTTGAAGCGAGACTTTGATTTATTTCTATGCAAACTCTGGTTGTGAACTATGAGACTTTTATACAAGTTAGTAACAATGACATAGTATGAAACAATAATTTTCTAATTATTCAGAACAATTTAGTGAAATTTTGAAGCATTTATTATGCTGATTGTTCAAATCGATTTACACAAAGAGTACAAAGAGAAGAAAGAAAGAGAAGTCGCCCCAAAGACGGAAAGTACAGAGGAATTTGGATCAGCTTCGTGCGGGCTTCGGTGGCTTAGCGGTCAGAGCATTCCCCCGGAAGGGAATAATCGCGGATTCGAATCCCGCCCGAAGTATTCAGAACAATATCAAACAATGGTAATAAAACCTATTGATCTGAGATGAAAGTTTCGGATGCGACTGGTATTAACGCTAGGATAAAGAAGATGATAAAACCTATTGATAAATGATATGGTTATAATATTAATAAAGTGGACATCGTCCTTGGATAATTAGTCAATTATGAACGTGACTGTACCATGTGACAAAATCCTCCAAATAAAGTTTAAAATTACTCATGGATAGAATGGATATAGGTCACTGATCTGTATTGTTTACCACATAGGTATCTACTACGCTATATCGAAAGCCAAAATAATCGAACGTCAATTGATCGACCACTCTAAATCGAACTACCAAAAACTCGAATGTTCATAACAGCGAATGGTAGGTTAATGTACTCGTTTTTAACATAACCAAGATATTACACCGGCTGATTTTTTAACCAGACACTGGTCTCAGGGCACTTTCTCTCAGGAACTCAAACAATTGAAACGAAATCAAATGAAACAATTTTTTTTAAGTTTATTTGTTTTAAACACAATATTATACATATATATGCATGCAAGATATTAAATTAGATCAGTTTGCAGTCACTCCTGTTAAAACCAAATAAATCAATTTATAATGGCATGTATTTAACGCGGCGACAAATTATTCCGAAAAGCAGGCAGTAAAAATAATAGGTTGGCAGCTACAGTGAAGAATCATTTTATTCAATTTATGGGTGTCAAAATTACTGAATGTGGCGTACAAAAATTCTAAGTGAGCTAGATACTATTTCTGGATGGTTATAAAAAAATAACCAAGTTGGGGCGCGCTATACTCGAATCCTCATAACTTCACAATTTAGCAACACACTTTCTGTATCACGGGTCACTTAGTATTTTAGTCGCCCACTCAGTATTTAAAGTAACTCATTATCAGTCATCCATTTATTATTTTTGTTGCACAGTTTATGATATCCCATTTATAATTAACGGAGTAGGGGAGCGGACACGAGGCTCAAACTACTAGCTAGACAGTGATGATGATGATAGTCTAAAATATAAATAGTTGTGGTAGTGACAAGAACTAAAACATACATACATAATAATATACTCACGCCTGTCAATCCTTGAGGGGGTAGGCAGAGGTGTACCCACATTTCGCCGACTATGATTTTCGATCCCACGTAACGATATACCAATTAAATATACTTTTGAATCCTGCGTAGATATGTGCCTATAGGTACTCTAGATATAAGTAACATGTAGGTACTAAGAGTAATCTGTGGAATGAATAGAAACGGATATAAGATATTGGTAGCAGTGTATGACGGTCACGTACACACATGGCTGAAAAGTGTTTGAACGCTGAGAAGGAAAATGAAAAAACTATTTTACTTGAAAATAACATATTGGCTACCTGCAGTGAAACGGTTCTTCACTTACAGTTTTCGTAGCTTAAATAAATACAGATTTTATATTGACATAGTCCAGCAGTGGACTGCAATAGGATAATTGATTGATTGATTGATTATAATGACTCCAATAGCACACTTTTAATCACGATAGAACCCGTTAAAAGTAATTTTAGTTCAATATGTAATATTTGCGGAAACTTCCGACTCCGTAAAGGTTAATTATAAAACAAACTTTATGTGCTTGGCTCAACTAGCCAAAGTGGTCGTATGGCAGTAGCTCCCATGAAATAGACTTACCTAAACTAAATTACGGAAAAGGAGAGTGGGAAGGCGAAACCATGATGATAAAATCTCGTGCACTTGTTTATCACTGCACCAATTTAAAAACCCTCGACATATTTTGATTCCGCTAAACCCGCAGTTAGACTGGAAAAAGCGGACCCCGGACTCCGAGGTTGAATGTTTCGGATGGGAACCTTGGGATGAAGAAGAACATAAAAACCCTTGAGTCTACAGGGAACTATGAAGTCTGCAGTTAAATAAAATGGAAACATTTATTTGCATTATTTATGACTAGCTGTTGCTCGCGGCTCCACCTGCGTGGAATTCTGATCCCATTCATCACTGATATATATAGCCTATGTGATATTCTTATGTATGAGCTATATGATTGTAAAGTTTCATTAAAATCCATTCGGTAGTTTTCACGTGAAAGAGTAACATGTATCCGTACATCCATCCATCCTTATTCACAAACTTTCGCATTTATAATATTAGTAGGATTTTATACATGCAATATAATTAAGAGTTTCTTAGAAAATATCTCATATGCTATGAAGAGTAAGTCGTAGTTCTCCAGCCCGCAAGTTGCTTTTAGAAACTTTGTAATTGGTTTAGTTTTGGCTTTAAAAAGATTAGTCACCCAAATAACTTGTTTTAGAATATTGCTCATGTTGCGTCTTTTTGTGTATTTCTTGTCCATTTCTTATTCGCAAAAGACTTTATTTTACGATCACACATCTAATGCTTAGTGTGCTTATTCCTCACTAAAATCTTTGGGATACTTTTTATGATCTGGCAGGAAATAAATGAGGGTAGGGTACCTCTCATCCGCATACCGTGCGACACAATGAAACCACAATGGTTATATGGGTATCACCTTACGGTATCACTAATCTATAACTCATATTTGTATATTTTGAATCATGTTATTTTAGAATTGCAATTATTCACGTACCTACTGCTGTCGCAGAAGTTTTACAAATAAGTATACGTCCTTAAAGTACTACTATTGAAAATGATCGCATTTTTGTGACATCCCTCCATTAGTCTCAATTCTGTACCTCATTTTCATTCACTTCAGTCGAACTTCCTGTGCGACGCTGAATTTCCAATTTAAAACTGATTTAAAGGAAGTAGACAGTATATTTTTTTTCATAAATTAATTTAATGTAATAAATACAGTACGTGGTCAGCTTGCGCGAAGGCGACTCGTGGAGGACGAGGTCACTCAACGGTTCTCCAGTGAGCTCTGGCTACCCTACTCACCGTCGGAAACACAACACGAGGTTATTAAGCCGCGGTCTTTTGTAGGGTGGAGGTACTTACCCCGGTGGACTGCTCGATTGGGACGGATATACCGTCGTGTCCTACCTCCTCCTAGTCTGATTTAAACCGCTGGCTCCACCACAGGGATTCTGTACCGTCACTCCCCTGGTGTTAAGCACGTCCATAGGTTGCGATGAAAATCAGGTTGACCGTAAGTCACCTAAGAAAAAGTAAATCAACGTAATGTTTAACATTCTGAATATAAGGAATATGTGAATGTCACAGCCATTTAGTTGAACTAGATAGCTATTTGTCGGCCTAAGTTGTTCAGTAAAGGCCGCGGGAGCGACTGAAATGAGCTCGTGGATAACATGAGCGACTAGACGGATAGATTAGGTTAGAAGTGTATTCACCATACCATTCATGTTAGGTTACCTTAGATATTGAACGAAGAATTGTTTATCAGACATTTTGATTGGATGCCGAAATTCAATGAACGATCTAGGCATTCAATTAGCTGACAAATTAGTCAAACAACTCAAATATATCAATCAGATGCTGAATGCACAAAATTAAACTATTTACGCAAGTTGTTTAAGAGTAAATCACTTGATGGTGTTCAATTTTTGTGATTTCTCACGACCCTCAACAAGCTTATTTACTTAGGGATTTATTTAGTTACCGTTTGTTTCAATTAAGAAAGTTTCCTACTCACGCGATGTAGGATTACGAAACATACTCATACAGTACCCGGGATTTTGATTTCGCACATGACATGAAAGAATGCTCTTACTAAGACTACCGTCAGACTTCTTAACTCACCTACAGGAAAGCCTCATCACATAACTAAAAAAATTGTAGAATCAGAAATGCCACTTCGTATTATGGCCGCTCTACGCGTTGGCGAACACAGTGGCGAATGCGTTGGCTAATGCTGCGTTTACATACTCGCGGAAGGGCGAGGGAAGTGGTGAGATAAGTGGGCAGAGACGTGGTGTGAATGGTATATTCGTCATGCCGCGAGTACTGCCGCGTATGTCGGCTTGGCGGCGCGAGTCATAGGAGCGGCAATACTAGCGCGATGAACTATTCACACACTCGCGATGTGCTCGTGACGAACACACTTTGCATCGAGCGCTCGTGGCTTTAAAAATATAAGACGTATATTTTATTATTAGAAATATATTATCTACAGTTTTTATTAATAATCTAATTAATTAATTCGCTATGCTGTAAAAGCATAATGCGTACACTGCTACAGCGTTGTCCTCCATACGTTTACGTCCGTCTCCATTGCAGGGCGAATACTGTAATGGGGACCAAGCAACGCTATGATGCGCGTGTGTGTATGCTAGGGCATTAATCGCGCGAATATTTCCGGCAACACGATGAGCAATGCGAGCGGCAGAGTGTAAATGCGGGGTAACACATGTTAACGAAAGTGTAGAACGAGGGTTTGGATCATTTTTGAGGTGTGGCGAGCGTGTGTGTCGGTCAAAGCTTTCACCACTGTGTTCACCAACATATAGAGTGGATATTAAGCCTGCGTCGCTCCCTATAGAGCTTAGGCGCTTCCCATGAAAAATATTTCTTTTATCTAATACGATATTCACATCTCCATAAGAAAATTGTGTCGAAAATGATTTTTTTCGCTCCGGTAGTTTGCATCGTAAATTATTTCCTGTGTATTTCCTTATTCATAGTATCATCATCCTACGAGCTTCCCAATTCAGTAGGCTTGCCGTCTAACTATGGATCGGTTGAACTTCTGTATTTTCCGAGAAACGACTGCCATCTGACCTCCATAAACCACTGACGATATGAAGTTTAGATTTGGAAATAAAATAATCTACATTTACCTTAAAATTATTATACGTTACCTACTTTAGTCAAAACATTTTATAATGTTTTATAGAGCCTACATAGCCTAAATAGTTTCGCAGCATTTTTGTTAAGAGGCCGCCAGGTTCCCGGTTGAGTAGAATTTGGGCTACCCCATTTCTTCCTATGCGGTGTCGTACAAAGTGAATAAGGGAAGTTTAACTTCAGACAAATACACAGAGCCCAGACTCCAGTTGCGTGACTCGAGTCAAGAATAGTGTCCAGAATACGGCAATAGGTTCACCCCCTTTTACGCGGGGCCTAATAGGTACAATGATTGGTGAAATGTGGGTGTTAATAATTCGCCTGTGCCTAACCCTCCGGCGATAAAGGCATATGTATGTATGTGTATGTTAATTAAGAAACAGAAATTATTTATTCAAAAACCAATTTTCTAAATCGAATACTTTGACGCTGACTATATTTTTTCTTATCATATTTATACGTCCGCAGGATAAACTCAGTATTCTGATAATTATGTTTATTTTATAACATGTTAACCCATTGCAGGTACAGTAAGCTTCAGAGAAAAGGGACCCCCCTTGATAATGACATGAAAGCATTGAAGTTTTTTGAAACTTTGTGTAAATGTCATGTTGGTCTAGTGGTTATGACCTATGCTTTGTGAATACGGTAACCGGGGGTTCAAATCCTCGGACACAAAGTTCTTTTTTTATTTCGTATAATTATTTTTTTATTCTCATAAGCACTTTTGTTAATTATTATTTAATGAATCAAATTTCATAGTAGGTATGAGGTTTGTAAGAAAAGATAGGCTTGTTGTATAAACAATATTAATTTATTTCTCGAATTACATTTCTAGGACTACATGGAGTCCATTTCCTGGTTGAGTATACAGTTTTTCTATCTGAGTTAAATTGGGGTTACTTATTTTTAGATTTACTTATTTTTAGAACGTAAATTTATTGACAAAACACAATACCCCAAGAATAAAATGTTTACTTCACTTAGGGTCTAAGTGAAGTATAAAATGTTTAATATTATACATAGTTCTAGAAACATAACTACAATATTTATTTACTTATTTATTTAAAGTTGCAAACATTAATTTTTTACACTCTGTATAATCTTTGAATATAAAAGAATGGTTGAAAAATGAAATGTTATTTATGCCTGTGAACCACAAAGAAAGAACCAACATGCTAAACTATAACAGTATAGCAATATACATCTTCCTCTTTGATCACATTTTCTGATAAGTAACCCTTTTAACACAACATTAGAAAAATATGTGAGGTCAGATGGTGCATCGTTAACACATTAGAAGATTACTAAACTTGTAAACAAGAGTAATGGGATTAGGTATTAATAATAATATAATATTATTATTATGAATGTTAGGACACTATTTCGCATTAGTTCCCAAGTTCTGTTTACCTTAGTTCCAGTTTAAAACCATCTGACCCCACAAGTTTTTTATAGGATTAAGATCCGGGCTTTTAGCCGGCCACTCAAACACCATTATATCTTCTTGTGCATTTAGCCAGTCTTGCATAATTCGGGATGCACTAAAGGGTTATCCTGAACCAGGTAAATTTGTCCTTCTGGATATGCGACCCGCACTGATTATGCGCAGCATTACGTCTTTCAACACTTCAAGGTATCGCTCACTGTTCATGCGGCCACCTATTTCCACTAGCTCGCCTGGGCCCATTGAAGACATCCATATCCAGTAACCTAAAATAATAAACCTTTTCAAATCTGTTTTTTTTGTGATTTTATTTTAAAGAATATTATTATAATCATTTACTTACCTACCTAATGTTAACCGCCGCTTGTTCTTAAGTCTTATATGTTTTTAGGGTTGAAGGGTGCCACTGAGTGAACTTCCACAATATCATGGTGCCGTTCTGATTCATGAGTTTATGCAACTAGGCGAGGTCCTTGGCGTTCACATTTTTTATATCACCCGTCGCTTGATACCTTCGAATCCATCTACGCACTGTATTTCTCTGTAATGAAAATGATAATAAATAAAAGAAACTCCAAAAATCTAACTAGTAAATGAAAAGGTAACATGATTAAGCAATAAATAGGTATATAATATATTTTTATCGTAACTCTTACCGTTATGCCTCTATTCTTGCTCCCAGAGAATAACAATTTTAGCTTTCAAAAATGTTGTTATTCGAACCATACTTTCAATTTACTCAAAAAACTGATCAACAACTTAATAAATTGAATAATATTACGAGGAGGATTAACACCAATGCAAATTACCACGAATTATAAAGTTACCTTCAATCACAGTTTAGTAAATAAGACAAAGAAGTATTCTAATTGCAACCTTAGCGCGCTGTCACAGATATTAAAATACTATAGCCGCAGCTCATACAGCAGATAAGTTTTTGAAGTAAAAAACAAAATGACGGTAGTGCAATAAGCTGTATCAAGCGTAATCTATTGAACTAAACGAGAAATCTATACTAATTTCAACCTTATCTTTCAGTCAATTGAGCAGTTATTATTATCATATATGGTGTAGTTGAAATTTAAACCTTAACATCTACAAAATAACACCGTAATCAACTTTGTTCGATAATAGGAGTAGGAATGTTATTCATTTTTTCGCCATTATTATCAAGTGAACCGTAGCCTAGTGGAGTAAGGCGCGGTCTAAGTAATCGGCTGGCGCTGGAGATGCGGGTTCGTATCCTCAAACGCCACATAAATTAATGTGGCATCTTTTTGTGAGTATGTTGTATCTTGGTATACAATTGAGCCGAAAGACGAAAAATATCAGAAAATTACAAATATGAACATGCAAATAAAAGGCAAATGAAGCTGTTTGCAGTTCAGCGACGATCGCATCGCGTGACGTCATTCGTGAGTCATGTGACGCGGCCGGCCGGCGCAGGCGGCGATATTCTTTAAGTATTGAGGGGGTCTGTTTTCTCTGACGCTGACTGTACTCGAGTAGTTATAAAGTCAGTAATTTTTAATGGTGCCGGCCGTTTCACAAAACTGAAGTAATTAACTTGATGAGGGAATTGTTTGAACTATTTTAAAATGGAAATTGTGTTTCACTAGCTGTTACGCACGGCTCCGTCTGCGTCGGATATTGATTACGATACCGTGCATAAAATAGTATATTATGGTACAAGTGAGCAACGTTGGTGATTACCGCCGAGGCGCCATTGAGACCCGAGCCGCCAGGCGAGGGTTTTAAGACAGCCGAGGACGGTAATCATCATGCTCACACGTGCCATACGACGTTTTACAACACACTTGCGAATAAAATAATACTACAAATACTAAATAAACAATACTACAAATTAATTCGTTTTCCTATGCGCGCGCATTTAACAATGGCGGTCGACCATATTTAAAAAAAAAAAGAGGTTTGAACTTAACTTTTTTTTACTCTGTTTTTTTTCTGTACTTAGAGAAAAAAAAAAGTTAAATTTGAGCGAAAATTTTGTTTATTACACAAGTATTACAAGTTGAAATTATTTATTTAAATACGAAAATGCATCAAATGACCATACAATAGGCGTATTAATTTATTCGTACTATTAAACACGTTATTTTTTGTATCAAAACTTTTTTAAGAACATAGACAATTATAGACACTTCCTATAAAATTTAAAAAAGAATCTATAACTCACTTTTGTGAATAATAGTAATGAAAAAGTCACAGTGTTATAATAGGTGTCATTCCGTGCTTAATTGCGGTAAAATAATATCACTGTTATGAGCAGGTGTGTTGTAAAATATATTATTTAACTAATGCTTATAGTATGAGAGGAGACAACACTAAACCTGGTTCGATCAGATTACCATGTATATCATATCATCTGGTAATCATATCATCGACAGCCTCCGTAGCGTAGCGGTAGTGAACGCGGCCGCTACACAGGAGGCGCGGGTTCGATCCCCGCTCAGTGCAAATATTTGTGTGCATGAAATATGAGTATTTGCATTGGTCTGGTCGTGCCTCGGAGAGCACGTTAAGCCGTCGGTCCCGGTTGCCATAAGAACATCTATGGTAGTCGTTACGGGTAGTTTGAGCCCTAAAAAATCGGTCTAGCTGCAAAGCTTCGATATCGCCTAATGTTAACATTGGATTGGGAGGTCAGATGACAATCGCTTCACGGAAAATACGAAGTCTAGCCAAATCCGTAGTCAAGACTGGTAAAGCTGACCCCAGACTCGGAGCTGAAAGTTTCGGATGCGACTGGGAATTAACGGTAAGAGGAAGAAGGAAGATACATGTATATCATTAGACGCGTCTTTAATAGAACACGAAATGGCAATGCTGTAAGGCTGAAATTCTGGTGATGATAACAAAAATCATCTGATCGAACTAGGTTTAGATTTGTCCGCTCCTCCAAGAGCCAGTCGAGAACACATGACAGATTATACTTGTATTATAGGTACGTAATATTGTTACTAGTTATACCTACTAAAAAAAGTCTACCTATATTTTTTGCATAACTTTATATAATGACAACAATAATAATTAAGTCTCTGCCTACACCACTGGGAAAGAGACGTGACTGTTATGTATGTATAATTAAGTATAATAAGTATTTCATCTATAGTAGTTCAATATCTTGTTATTTGTAAGCTTGAATTATTATCTAGGCCAATAAATATGACAACAATATGAAAACTAAAAACTGTAGCTTACGGAGAACATTGTAATAACATTCTATGCATGAAAGACTGCAGCAACTGAGCTGCAATACAATTTACTATGTGACTCGTAAGCAGTTATTATATGGTGTAGACGTCAATAAACTGGAAGCGCAAGCTTCAGAGCGATATGCAAATATACTGTCTCAAAATTATGCCTAATCTTACTCTTCGTAGCAGCCTACGTATATTGCTACGAATTGCTACGAACATGTACTGTGTCGTTTTAGTTCTCTCACTAACACGCACAGTTACAATAGTTAGAAAACTTGTTAAAACTTGTTACAGTTTAAACACATCTGATTTAATTTGTTGATTCCAAAATTAGTTGCAGTTTAATTCAATTTGAGTTAGTTGTAGCATAGTCACTGGAATGGACATGAGCTTTCAGACTAACGAATCGACAGTTACATGAATAGTGTTATATTTAAATGAGTTTGCAAATGTAACAGGACAGTCAGGACGTAATGATGATGATGATGATGATACAACAGAATAATATAAGCCTATGTTAATTCAGCTAACTTTTACCTTAACATTACAAATGACGAAGAACATTATACGGCGGAAACTTGTTAGAAACATTTATTTAGCCCTTTATTTTGTAACATTTAATTAAAACTTCTCCTAAGCTTGTCTTGTACAATTTCATGAGTTGAAGTTCATGTTCATAACAATAATTATTACAATTTTTGTACAGTTTAATCCCATTAAAGTATTAATAAGATAAAAAGAAGTCGTTTCTCTGTCTTTAGATGTAGATCTTTCAAACTACGTAATGGAATTTCATGTGGTTATGGTATTTTTTATGGAAAGTTTGTATCCTTGATAATATACAGGGTGTCCCAAAATTCAAGGATAAGCCGGTAACAGAGGGTGGCCCTACTTATGGCTGCTCTGGGAAAAATAAGAAAAAAAATGTATCTCTATTTTTTTTTAATTATTTAAACTTTTTTAAAATCTTTGGAAATTCGGTACCCCTAATGATATTTTCAACTACCAGGTCCACAATTTTGCAAATATTTCTGAACTCTTTTCTGTATTAGCAAGCTAAGAAGCATGACTATCCACCAACACCCTGAAAAATTATAGAATGTTTGTAGTTATTTTACAAAAATAAGTCAAAATATTTTTTTGTCGTCAAATTTTCATACATTTTTACTTTCGACCCACTTTATCTTATCTCGGTGAAAAAAAAAAGTATAAACACCACTATGGCATTCTTTTTCAAAAATTGGCGCAACTATCCAAGATTTCAAAATGGTATAATTTGGGTATGATACTATAATGAAATACAAAAAATTTTTTTTTTTCATAAATAAGAATCACATTTAATACATTGCTCTTATTGAAAATCACCAGATTTACTTTGTACACAATGCATTCATCCTCAATAAAAAAATCATTGACGGGACTTGTGACAAAGTGGTAACCGAGTAGGTTATCACATTACGAGGTTAAGCAACATAAGCCAGGGTGGTTTTCGGATGGATGACCATTCTTAAGACATTAAGACACCTCCGTCCTCTGTTTCTCAGAGAGTACGTTAGGTCGTAGATCCCGGTGGCCATATGAGTATCTACGACAGTTAGTCGGACCCCTAAAAGTCCAACAACTGGACTCACTACATAACTTTGATATAGCCAGTGGGTTGTGAAGGTCAGGTGGCAGTCGCTTCACGGCAAATTTCGCATTTCTGCTGTTTCACAGTTAGCCGGGAAATCCGAGGCTCAGAGTTTTATTGGAATTGTTTTAAGAACAATTAGGTTTCGGAAAGCAATTGCAACGCTGGACTAGTTTCATTCAAATATCAATGCGGCTACGGATTATATTTCTGACAAAAGAAATGCACGAAAAATAAAAATGTATTAATGCCGGTGGCAAACAATTAAAAATGTAAAAATAAAAAAAATATTAACAATAATGCAATAATTATAAAATTATACCATTATGTTCGTTTAATATTTTAACAGTATGGATTTTCATCCTCTGAACCTTTACAAAATACAGAGTCAGATTTTATGGTTAACTGTGAAACGGCAGAACCGCGAAATTTTCTTTGAAGCGACTGCCACCTGACCTCCACAACCCATTGGCGATATCAAAGTTATGTAGTGCGTCCAGTTGTTGGACTTTTAGGGCTCCGACTACCCGTAACAACTGTCATAGATGCTCGTATGGCCACTACGATCGACGGCCTAACGTACTTTCTGAGGAATGGAGGGAGGTGTCTCAATGTCTTAAGAATGGTCATCCATCCGAAAACCACCCTGGCTTATGTTGCTTAACCTCGTAATGTGATAACCTACTCGGTTACCACTTTGTCACAAGTCCCGTCAATGATTTTTTATTGAGGATGAATGCATTGTGTACAAAGTAAATCTGGTGATTTTCAATAAGAGCAATGTATTAAATGTGATTCTTATTTACAAAAAAAAATTTTTTTTTTAGTATTTCAATATAGTATCATACCCAAATTATACCATTTTGAAATCTTGGATAGTTGCGCCAATTTTTGAAAAAGAATGCCATAGTGGTGTCCGTACTTTTTTTTTCACCGAGATAAGATAAAGTGGGTCGAAAGTAAAAATGTATGAAAATTTGACGACAAAAAAATATTTTGACTTATTTTTGTAAAATAATTACAAATATCCTATAATTTTTCAGGGTGGTGATGGATAGCCATGCTTCTTAGCTTGCTAATACAGAAAAGAGTTCAAAAATATTTGCAAAATTGTGGACCTGGTAGTTGAAAATATCATTAAGGGTACCGAATTTCGAGGGATTTTAAAAAAGTTCGAGTAATTAAAAAAAAAATAGAGATATTTTTTTTTTCTTATTTTTTCCTGAGCAGCCATAAGTAGGGCCACCCCCTGTTGCCGGCTTATCCTTGAATTTTGGGACACCCTGTATAACCGAAAACGATCGGGCAATCAATTTATATCTATGTGAAGCCGGGGTGAATCGCTAACGACATACATTTAAACAAAAAGCGATATTCCTCAGTTGTATGAGGCCACCAAAGAACTCATCAAACAGACTTTGTACTCAAGTTGATACATCTGCTAATAGGTAGACAAGGCTCAGACGTTTTCCCCTCGGGTTTGGGGGGTCAGCAGCAATCACTCTCATAGAAGTCAAAACTAAGTTGGATAAAAGAGGAGGGCGGACCCCATGCTAGAAAGTGTAAGCTTACTAATAGACAACCTGGTTAAAATTTTAGAAGATATTATTACTAATATTTTATCTGTATACCGAATAAATTTCGTAATTGATTTATTTACTAATCCTACTAATAATATAAATGTGAAAGTTTGTGAGAATCGATGTTTGGATGTGTGGATGTTTGTTACTCTTTCACGCATAAACGGCTGGACCGATTTGGTTGAAATTTGGTATGTATATAGGTTATACCCTGGATTAACATATAGGCTATATATTAGCGTCGCATGGGATCAGAATTCCACGCGGGCGGAGCCGCGGGCAACAGCTAGTTCAGTATATAAAAATGTATATTATGCAAATATTAACAAAAAACTAAAACTAAGAATAAAAAAACTATTGCACCCATTGAAAACTTAAGTTAAAAAACGTTGGGGAATTCCTCCGTAGGTATCTAATATTTATTATTAAAATGAAAATTATTATTCATACGAATGCAAAATACAGTTTATGTTACATGTAAAAGTAATGCGGCTTTTTACGTAAACAAAAATTCAACATGTCCGTCAGTTGCAATTTTGTTTTGTGTAAATTTTAATGGAGAAACTTTATTTATTAAAAACCTTCCCTCATGCATAGATGCAGGAGAACAATGTGTGGGGTAGGATGACTAGTTTTAATTAAGATTTTCACATGGAATGAACACTTTAATGCACTGTACTACTTTCCTGTTCTAGTCTGTATGGCTGTACAATTTTAGAACATAATATAATAAAGGTTACCTCTTTAATAAATTATATTTTTTGGATTTTGCTGGTCGTTAGAATTTTAAGAAATAGTGGTATACAGTTGTGAAAAAATAAAAAATGTATTGTATGTTAGATATATTATCAAGATCACATAAAAGGTTACGCTTACTTTGGGTCTAGGTTAGAATGTTGTAAAATATTAGTTATTAATATTATACGCTATATTCAATATAGCTGTTGCCCGCGGCTCCGCCCGCGTGGAATTCGGATTCCGTACAAACTTTTCTTTCGTGCTAAAATTGCCTCGGATACCATCCCCGTCAGCCATCAGGAGTGCCATGTGGAATTCGGACCCACTAAACAGCATGCCGTCGCGGGTCTTCAGTTGCTGGAGTGTAAAATTGCCTAGGGCATTTTCCGCACCCCCCGGCTGACCCTGGGCCATCTACAATTTTAAGATGGCCCTCTCAGAAGTGTTGATGTCCCATCGAATTCCGGAAAGGGAGGAGACGGGCGTGAAGGGATGACAGGAGGCCGGACCTATAATCCTCACGTCCGCGCTCGGTGACCAGCCCTTCCCTTTCCTGCTCTCTACTGGGCCTCCTCGTAGTCAGAGGGACATGTGGGAAGCCTTTGAGCAGCCCTCGATAGAGCTGCTCCCGTTGCTGTATGTATTTGCCGTAGGCGGTAGCGCCTCCCCTGGGTGAGGGGCGTTAATGCCTCCGTTACCCAGGATGCATCACATGGAGGTTCCAATCCCGCATTCGGATCCCGTTACCGTTGCATCTTGTGTTCAGCTGACCTTCCCTGTCTTCGCTCGTGAAATAGGTACTTCGAACACCCGTGGTTGCACCCTTTTAGCCCATGCCCGTAATAATAATTAGTTTTCAAATAATGTATGATAATTTACCGGATTTATTGACATTATAATTCCGTAATATCTTTTGAATAGAACGTCCGATTTCAATAATTCAAAAAGTAATCAACAGGTATGGAAACAATCTTAAATACCAAACGATTTATTTAGATAAGAATTAATATAAAGGTATAGATTCCGTGGTCTGACTTTGATCGGCATTTCGGCTTGAATTTATATCGTCGCGCGTTACTTTCATACTGCAATAGATTCTAAAATATTCATTATAATTATACAGTGTAAAGGACAATTTTGATCTACATTAAATGTACAATGTACCTAACGTATTTAGTCAGATAAGGCTTAACACTATATTGTTAAAAATAGCTTCGAAAATGACACATATTTTTTTTATAATTTGTAAAAGATAAAAATGGTTATTGTGAGCTACCCTTATTAGATAGACATATGCTGTCGCGGACTTTTATGTAGACCTTTTTAAGTTATACATTTCTACAGTACATTATTTTGTTCTATCTTCAATAGTTTTCGCAGCGTACGCGATGTAAGGAATTTTTTAGGTCATTTTTTTTACACCTTGGGTTACATTATTGAAGTTTTATCCAGGATCCCTATTTTTTTGAAAATTAATTATAGCCTATGTTAGTCAGTGATAGTGCAGCTTTCTAATGGTAAAAGAATTTTTGAAATCGGTTCAGTAGTTCTTGAGTTTACTCGAATACAAAAATACAAATCTAATATTAGTAAAGAATGTATGGAAATCTGCCCGATTTATTGACATTTATGCTCACTGCTCCGCTCCCTTTAGTAGTAGCGTGATGTTATATAGCCTATGTTACTCCCAGATAGTGTAGCTTTCTATAGGTGAAAGAATTATTGAAATCGGTCCAGTAGTTTCGGAGCCTATTCGTTACAAACAAAAAAACAAAAAAACAAACAAACAAAAAAACAAATCTTTCCTCTTTATAATATTAGTATAGAGTATAGATTAGTATAGATCATCACATATTACTATGAAAGATGTCTAGTGTCTCTTACTAAGTTTCGAAAATGCTCTATCGTAGTTCCGGTGAAACATTACTTACCTACTGTTGCTCAGCAAAATAAAATCTAATATTCTGATTTGTATACCTACTTCTTACTTCTTAAAAAACAAACAGTTTTGTTACTCAAAACAAAATCAAAAATAACCAACGAACAAAAATACGTTATAAATTATAGCAAAAAACGTAAATATTTTCGCAGAAGGCTATATTATGTGCAATGTTTATCAAGCCCGTCCACAAAGGAACTTTCATAGTAATAGTATATAAAGATATAGCTTCGAAGACTAAGTATACAGTTCTTGTGGACACAGAAAATAAAAGTAGGTAACTATACAAATACGGACGTTCTGCCGGACACATTTACGAACTCCATGGTGCTAATGAGTATTTCTTAGTAGGGAAAGCCAATAACAATCCGCTTTTTCGGAACTAAAATGACAGTGGAGTGTTTTTAAAAGACGACTTACATTGGGTATTTGAAGCCCTCAACAGTCCGACTAGGTTAACTACAGAACTTTGATATTGCCAACTGCATGGTTATGGAAGTCAGATGGCAGTCGCTTTACGGAAAATATTGAAGATCAGCCGCCGCATCACAGTTAGACTGGAAAACCGACCCCAACTGAGTTGAGAGAAAGCTCCAAGAATGCTATTTAATTACTAGATTTATTTAACATCCATGATAGTTATTGTATAATAAAATAGAGTTATTTTAAACTGAAAAAGTATTTACCCCAGACGGGACTTAAATCTATCACTAGAAGCTGCTTCTTAAGCTCTTTTATTTTTAGAAAAAGGTTACATAGGTACTAATAGCTTCACAATTTAATCCAAAATAGATGTAATAATAAAACTCCTAAATATAATGTTTCTAGTAAAAACATGCTATTCCTATATGCCTCATTATCAGAATAAACCATATTTTTATACAACATAACAAGATGCTACAACAGAAAGACTTGTTTCATTAAATTTAATAGGCATACTATTTAATTTCAAATATTGCTTCGATCTCTTGAGACTCATTAGGTTTGAAAAATATTGCGAGAATATACTTCGAGAGGTTGTATCTCGTTAGATAAACATTTACTGCTAAATGTTGCGAGATACCGAGGAAATTTAGTATTATCTTTCAGTTCGGTTGCCTTTCCAAGCTTTTTTTTACAATACGAGACAAAAATCGTATGTACATGAATGTAAGCCTTAATAATGTGATGGTCGAACTTTGGATGGTGTTGTTTATATTTATGTTCATTCACTGTGTATGGTATTTGTAAACTGAAGACAAGAAGATAGAAGAAAATAATAAACACATTATTTAAATAGATATAAATATGAATAAATAATTTAAATTGTTGTCTGGTAGAGATCGCAGTCCGCAATAAGACCGCCCATTAAGAATGATCGTGTTATTTCATATGTATTAATGACATGGTTTTCAATAAAGTGTTATTTATTCACTTTATTGAATTAATAACACTTTAAATAAATAAATAAATAAACATTTGAAACCGGCATGAAGTAAACATGATTTTTTCCGATTTAAACTTTTAAGAAGAGTTAGATGAGACGAGGTTGGCTTGGGCTTTTATGATGTTTATGGGGCCTCATACACCTGCCTATTATAAATAAAATCACTTTCACAAGTACCTATTTCTCATATTAACAAACAACTAAGACTGAATCCATAGAGACGAAAAAACTTTTTAGATTCATTTCAATTACGACTCATCTCGATAAAGTTTTGATTATTAGCAAATATATTTTGTGTTAGAGAAATACGGTATTCATTAATATTATAAATAAAGTACTTCATTATGATTCTCGCAAATACGACAACCGAAGTCTCTAAGAATAATTGATGAGTACCTACTATTTAAACCGAAGACTCTACGTCATTCTCTATTTTAGCTTATACATAATTTACAACACACGTGCTCATAAAAGCGCTATTATTTCACCGCAAATAGGCACGTAATGACACCTATTATCAAACTGTGACTTTTTCATTGCTATTATTCACAAGTGAGTTATTCTTCTTTAAATTTTATAGGTTAAGTTTCTATGTTCTCAAAAAAGTTTCGATACAAAAAAGAACGTGTTTAATAGTACGAATAAATTAATATGCCCATTGTATGTTCATTTGATGCATTTTCGTATTTAAATAAATAATTTCGACTTTTAATACTTGTTTAATAAACAAAATTTTCACTCAATTTTTTTTTTCTTCTCTAAGTACAGAAAAAAAAACAGTAAAAAAAAAGTTAAATTCAAACCTCTTTTTTTTTAAATATGGCCGACCGCCATTGTTAGATTCGCGCACATAGGAAAACGAATTAATGTGTAGTATTGTTTATTTAGTATTTTTAGTATTATTTTATTCGCAAGTGTGTTGTAAAACGTCGTATGGCACGCGTGAGTATGATGATTACTTGTACCATAATGTACTAATATAGCTACTTGTAAGGATATAATGGTAGTGTTGTATTACCACGTAATATTTCACACACTGTGTTTTAGTCCCACGGAACTTATTATCACCAACCGGTTCAACTTGTTCTAGACTTAGGTACTACTTCGTCGAAAACCACGTATAAAGGTAAAAGCAGACCTCACCGCACCGCACTCACCGCAGTCGCCGCAGTCATCGCTTTTGTATTCGACCGCTTCGGGTGCTGCGGTGAGTGCGGTGCGGTTAGGTCTCACCTTAACAAAACATCAATACATACCTATAGAAACTTAATGTCATTTTAACAAATGTAAGATCTAGAAAACACGATTACAGAAAAAGAAAATCATAAAATGTAACAGGGATTCGATTAACGACGGGTAAAATAACGTGATAGGATAAAGACGCAGATACAAATTTTGGAGAGCCAAACGGTTAACATAATGCCTGTTTAATATATTTAATGGATTCACTGGGAGAAGTAGGCGTTCGAAAAGGCTCTTGATAAATAGCCGATGAGTTGCAAGTTTGTAAGCGTATCTTGCCCTATACTTACTTTGTATATAGGTATGTGAAGATATTATTGAATAATTATTTTGCTGTGGAAGAATAAAATTGAGATTGTGATTATTTTATTTTTGTAAGAGTAAAAGGTTGGAATATTTTAGTTTAGGTAGGTACTCAATGTTTATGGTAGCCTTTATTTTGTTACTTAGCTAGTTGGTATGCATTATTTGTTATGAAATTCCATAAAATTCGTAATATTCTGTTATTGATGAAGATAAAATATCAAAAGATGAAGATTCACTACACATAGCATGATGACTTCATATCGTAGTTGCTACAGACAAATACATGACAATTTATATTATAAACGAGTTCCAAACTTTGGGGCCATACGAGTACGCAGCCGAAAAAGGGCGACAGTATGATATTATGGCGACCATTAGCAGTGTAATACCATATTTGGTAAATGTCTTTATATTTTACTTATTAAACGTTGCAAATCTAATTCCATGATAGGGGAATAAGGTTGGACACTAAAACTCTTCATTCAACAATTAACTATCACTCAAGCCGCTAACGATACCGCCGTGGGGCCATGAAATAAGCGAATTAAAAGTCACTAAATTTCCCTGGAGTAGTGTCCAGGCGTACGAAAATATTCATGACATTACGTTTTAATTTGAGCTGAAAATAAGCGTGTTTACTTTTTAGCCGGTTTCATAGCAGTTAAACGTGTTTTGTAATGTAGGCATATGTTAAGTTTTTTATTATATTTCATCCGTCAATTGACTGCACCCCGCTAGATGGTAAAAAGCTGAGGTACAGTCAAGGAGATAGGGAACACCATATCAGATGCTATTGACGTGGTCCCTAATTTGACGGCCTTGATAAATGCTTTTTCACGCCCCGTTTGAAGAACCAGAGACTGTAAGAAGAGGAAAACACAGAAAATTCTAGATAGTTATCGTGCGGCAGAGGAAAGAGGCCTTAAACCGTTTGGTACTACCATAATTATTTTAAAATATATATCAGTTTCAATTTAGCGTTTCAACTCCTAATATATAAAGTTCATCTGATTAAAAAAATTATATTGCCTACACAAAATGATTTACAAACAAATAATTTGAACGCCTACTTTATGGCTCCGACTAAACTAAGCGATGTTTTGTCTTAATTAATATGCGCTAGCCCATTTCACTTTAGCGTAATAAGTTTAAGGAACATCAATGTGTATTTAATCTACACTAATTGCTAGTAAATCGATCAGTAAACAGGAGTGACTTATTAATGGACACCACGTTATACTCGTAGTAGAAGAATTTGTTAATTTTAAAAGCATTTTATCAGTGTCAGTTGTCCCATGAGACTAGTGAGTGGTGAGTTGGATATAATCGCTGACGACCTCTGTGGCGTAGGGGTCACATGAGTAGACTACTCATGTGGTAGCGGTAGAGTGTTCGTCTGTTACGTTGGAGTGGGACCATCCAGGGTGTGATCCAGCTCAATACAAATGGTTATAAGCATGAATAGATCTATTTGTATTGTTCTGGGTATTTTGAATCGTATATATTACAATATGTATGTAATAAATTTTGTGAAAGAAAGGCAGGTAGACCATAGACTGATTTCTTTATTCAAATATAACTAGCAAATAGGTACAATTCACCACATCTCCTCCTTAACAACCAATAATATAAAATACATTTGTAACCACATTTATCATAATTAGGATATAAAACAAACAACCATCATTTACTTGTAATAATAAAATATAGGTTATTTACCAACCAATAACATAAGACACATTTGTAACCACATTTACCATATTATATAAAACAAATAACATTTTCAAAATAATTGGGCTATTCTATCTCTATTAAACTGTAAATTAAATTATTTTCGAGACCGCTGTCACCATGTTGTGAAAGAAAGGCAGGTAGACCATAGACTGATTTCTTTATTCAAATATAACTAGCAAATAGGTACAATTCACCACTCGCTGCGCGGATGCGTGGGCCGCCGGCGCCTCCTTCTGCGAGCAAGTAATGCTTGTGAAGGAGGCGGCGGAGCGGGAGCGAAGGAGAATCGCAGACCTTGCGGCTCGCGAGGAGCGAAGGAGAATCGCAAACCGCGTGGCCCGCGAAGAGCGGCGGCAACTCGGGCGTCGGAGGTCGCAGAATGACCTCCGTCCCCCATGAGCGCGGGCCTGGGGGTGACGGGTGGAGCCGCCTGTCACCCTAGCAGAAGCAGACCGCGGCGGCAGCGCGCATTACGTGCCTCCCCACACCCGGGGGCGAGTTGGGGACTCTGTGGTCCCTACACCGGAAGAGGGCCAGATCGAGAGATATGGCCCTGGGTCGGCCGGGGTGCGAGGGATATGGCTACGACAATCTCACCTCCGGCAACTGACGACCCACAGATGGCGTGCGTTTTAGTCGGTTCGAGTCCGACATAAACTCCTCCTTCGGTTCCGGCGGGGGAGGTATCCGTGGGGATTTTTCGCACGATAAAAAAAAAAAAAAAAAAAAGGTACAATTCACCACAATAAAGAGGCTTTTTTGGTCTAGATAAGGGTCGAGACATCCTAATGTCCGAGAATATTTACTCATTTATAAAAACCCCACCTGCCCCTCATAGGACGAACGTAATGGAACACTAACAGATCTAACTTTTTTTGTAATGTAGCGATCCCTCAAATCCTATAATATAACTCTAGCTGAAATGGATAGTAAAATTTTTGAGTGAGGAATCACTCGAAGTTTTAAGTCTACGTATGAGTTAAGTGTAAGTTAAGGTGGTTAAATACTTATGTGACTACTGGCAGCTGACATTCACAATTTTTATAAAATACATTTAAGTTTACAAGCTTTCGGTGGTATTTTCCCTATACAGGAATGACTTTGTTTAAGTGTGTTCGTAATATTTATGCACTCACTTATTCGCATAAAGAAACAACATGAAGCTGTCAATTAAACTATATAGGTATGCTTGAATCATAGCGTACCTAATAGTATTGTGCAGTCGTGATGGTTCATTAGTAGGTTCATCGAAATAATTCAATAGGTTTAGGCTAAGAGTACTAACACCTTTTGATCGTCAATCAACGTCTTGTCAAGCCATTGTTGCTGCGAGTAGCCTGTTCAAGCTAAGAGGATAGGTAAGAGCAACTTGACATAAATTGAGCGACATAATATATTTGAGAGGTATAGGATATATTTTAGGCATTACCTAGACATTATAATATATAATATGCCTTGTTATTGGAGATATCCAATAACAAGGCTTCTTTTGATGATAATCAAAAGACATTTATTACGATATGTCAAAACAGGTAAAGGTCGAGATACGAAAATAATAGCTATTTATTATGAACAACGTGTGATAAATATCATGCTATATTTGAATAGTGCAAAAGCGTTATTAAAATATAGCATTTCGACACCCCCATGCAACATCATTGTAATTCAATTTTCACGTTTTTCGAGGAGAGCGATTTGAAGTTTTGAAACGTTAATTTAATATATCAAGTTTCAGAAAGTTTCACTAAATGTATGAAGAAAAACCGTTACTATGGATTAATATGAACAAGAAAAATATTAAATTATTAAGGTATTATGATTCCGGTGACCGCATACTTCAACTGCAGACGCAGCAAATATGCGTAATTCATTGCGGCTTCTCAATGGTCCCCTTCATATCGGAGCTTAACAAGTAATAGGTATAACTCCGGACACGTATCTTGGACGTAAATCGCAAGACAAACGAGGCTCTGGCACCCGCGTAATGCTTTGTAATAATCAATGCTTGGTGAATTTGAGTTCGTCCACCGCAGTAGCACTCCGTGCTATCCCCAAAAGACACCCAAGAAATGTGTACTCCGTGTATAGGGCATATTTTGAGCACATTTTAGGTCCAAGATACGTGTCCGGAGTTATACGCTGTATCTACTGCGCGCGCCTGTAGTTGTCGAATGCGGTCGGCTTTGGAATCATACCTTTATTGAATAATTTTCTAAGGAAGTACTTAATAGTCTGCTACTCATGTTGTCCGTAATTTTACACCAATACAAATCAGTAGATATTTTTTGCACAAGAAGAATATAGGGCATTTAGTGTTCTCAGCGAACAAAATGTATACAATAAAGAAAATCCAGCAACGTTTTTGTGTAACGACCAAGTCTAAAGCTATCGCCGAAGTGGGATGATAAATCAGGCTCTAGGAAACTTATTTCAAAGCAGACTTGTATTCGCAAACCGTTTATCCTCAGTATTTTAAAGTCTACGTCTTAATTACAGTATTTTATTAACTAAGTTTGGATTGGTTTACGTTGGACTTCCAGTACTTGAAAGTAATACATGGCGAGACCTTTTTGAATACTTTGGCGAATGATGAAATGTGAAAAAGGCATGCAATATTTGAATTGTGGGGTTCACACTTCTTTTCCTTCATTCCATAACCTGATCTATCATGGCTTCTACTTATATGACTGTCATCTAATGCACATACCCAGCAAGAGAGCCTGCAATAGAGCCTTGTTCTTTAATCAGCAGGTATACCGTATACCGGCTTGCAATTGAGGTTGATTTGGGCTCAGAAAATAATGAAGGAGCTCCTACACCTCATCCTCCAATCACTTTGTTGGCCCTACAATAATCGAGTTTAGGAGCTAGTGTAAAACACCAGCTGAATTTTACGACATCCAATATCGAATAAAAATTAAGGATTTAAAATGGTACATGTATCGGTATTGTTTAACATTTAAACAAATAAAGCAAAGTTTTTCTTTATATTGTGCATACCATTTGCAAAACTCATTTGTATACAAACCGTACAAAAATATCAAAGCCATTGTAAATTGTAAGCACAAACAAAATTGAACTTCCGGGACAATACCCATTTTTATATTCCACCAATGAATTTATTTCAACCAGACGTGGAAATTTTGTTCGAGTTCAAATCGTTTCGCTTTTCTGTAACTCTTAAAATGTTGGAATAATCATTAAAACGTATTGGTACGTTTCGATTGGAAACTGTAACGGATTCAGATTGGCAATCAATGATAATTTATAACCATTGGAAGGAGCTGTCGAACGAAACGGGTCGGAGAAAAACTGATGAGATAGTTCGAGTGTACACTAGCATATCTTGAACGTAAGCCGTAATGATGAAGTGTCTATTGATAGCATCCCTCAGCGTTCGGTAACTCACAACGACACGAGATGGCATGTAAGAGCCAATATATCTTAGTTATTATTGATATACATACTAGAATCACTAGTCCATTACCCTGCACACTCTCAGAGCTGTCTTCATAGTTTGACGTTATGCATCTTTTGTTTATTCCAAGGCAATAAATTACGTGTTTTTATTTTTAAGTTCTTACGCTGAATTTTGTACCCTTGTGTAATGTGATTTTGGTGAGATCCCAACATAATTATATTATGTCTTTAGGAGTAAGTATGATACTTGTATACGTAAAGGAGAAACAAACATCCATTAGACTCTTAAGTAAATCATATGCCAAACCATATTTGACTACTAATACCTACTTGGTAAAATTAAACTTTGCTATGTAGTTATTTGTTAAACAATAATTGGCCGAAAATAGTTGCTAACTGTAAAATTGCAAAAAGTTGTTTTGCCAAATGTTTTTTGCCAAATGAAAATTGGGGAAACATACTTTGGCATGTGTAAACCAATTACTAAAGATACATGAATAGACTTCCGACAGAAATTACTATTCTAATTTGTTAACGATACTATTAACGGCTGTATTTGAGTCAACGACATGACAATATAGCGTTTTATGAGAATATTATTCCGCAATAACTGGGTCACCTGTCTGCCATTAAAGTAAATTGGAACACAACACCACAAACAAGTGATGTAGGTACTAGTAGTATCTCTCACTTCAATCATACAGCCATTACGGAAGTGATGTTCATTTCTCTTACACGTTTTGACTCATAAGTGACTGTTTTAGAGAGTGATTGAATGCCAAAACAGTAAGACACTTTCAAGCAAGCATATTAAAGTGATTATATAAGAACAATATGCTTGCTTTTCTTAAAAATGCATATACGCTTGAAAGCCCTTATAGATGGTGTAGTTCCAATACAATTACAAGTTAAATAATCTTTTCTGTTATTGAAGACGATTAAAAATATTACGTATGTAAGTATAATATTATTATAAGTTCTTGGTGTTAATTTGTAGTAGCTCCTGTTTCAAATTTTTCTGTTAGGAAAAATCTAATCATCCCTACTTAATATTATAAATGTGAAAGTAACTCTGTCTGTCTGTCTGTCTGTCTGTCTGTCTGTCTGTCTGTCACGCCCAAACCACTGTACCGATTTTGATGAAATTTGGTATAGGGGTAGATTAGACCTCGAGAAAGGACATAGGCTATGTTTGGTCGCGATAACCGACATCCACGCGGGCGGAGCCGCGGGCAAAAGCTAGTATTACATATTTTATGCACTTGACTTCACCTTTTCTTCAAACTAAGCAGTACCTCTAGTACGAAAAAACCACGTTATCGTATCGAAAGAACGGAGCATTGTGATTGGCAGGCTTCACACACACGCCGGTTCACAGCAGGCAGGCGGCCAATCGCAATGCTCCGCTCTCTCGATACGTTTACGTTACGATTACGATAGATTTTCGTGCTAGAGGCACACATTAGTTGAAGATAAAAATTAACTTTAACACTGTACTCGAAAACAATTAAATGGTCAATTTTTTTATCCCATTAACATTAATATATTATTACATAATTATATTCATAGCTTCCCACCTTACCTCTGGATGCAACCGTAGTTGTATGTATCTAATACCTACTTACAAATGCATGAAAAGTTTGATTAGCTTTATGTAAATAAATTTCACTGTACTTGGTATCAGATATAAACAGTAGAACACAACACTGATTTATGCATGAGTTGAGCTGAGAAGTACAATGTCGAAAGTTAATATGAAAAACGTGTAAATGAAGTCAATTAAGAAAAACCTCAGAAACAGGTTTTCCCAGAATTTATACTATGTTAGTTAAATCTTATGATAAACTGTGCTGGGTATATTACCGCCTCTTTTGCTCGTTACTTTAAGTGGTTCATAACTCGACAGGTAAACACCTGAAAGGATCTCCTGCATTCTGAATTTTACGACTTATTTATTCCGTGTGTTACAATTTTGAACGTAGAATGATAAACATAATATACTATTAGAACATGGTTAATAAGAACTGAATACATATTAAAAACTTCCTTTTTAAAAGGACTTGATGACTTTATATAATAACTAGCTGCCCTGGCGAACTTCGTACATACCGCCATATTTTCGGCCCGCGTGGTATTCAAATCCCGTTCCCGCTGCACCCTTATCATTTAGGGGGATGAAAAATAGATGTTGGCCGATTCTTATAGATACCGGATAAGCACAAAAAATTTCATCAAAATCGGTCAAGCCGTTTCGGAGGAGTATGGCAACGAAAACTGTGACACGAGAATTTTATATATTAGATTAGTAGATAGAAACTCCATCAACCTCTGTAGCGTTAGTGACCGCGGCTGCTATGCAGGAGGCGCGGGTTTGATCCCCGCTCAGTGCAAATATTTGTATGCATGAATAATATTTGCATTGGTCTGGTCGTGCCTCGGAGAGTACGTGAAGCCGTCGAACCCGGTAGCCATACTAATATCTATGGCAGTCGTTACAGGTAGTTGGAGCCCTAAAAAGCTAACAACTGGTCTAGCTGCAATGCTTCTATATCGCTTAATTTCACTATTAGGTTGTGAAGTTCAGTCAAATCTGCAGTTAGACTGGTAAAGCGGACCCCAGACTCCGGGTGAAAGCTTCGGATGCGACTGGTAATTAACGAAGAAGAAACACCAAACAATACAAAAAAGAAAGAACTAGGAATTTAGACAACTAGTGATTTTTAGATAGTTGATTATAAATACAACATCTTAATATCAACTGTTACCTAAGTTAATTATATCATTATTCTTGACCGCCCATTGTCTTAGTGTCTCCACTTACTCCTCCGCATTTAACGCCTTAAAGCCTACCTACTCATGTTACGACGTAAATTATGGTTTTTGTCAAATATTTCCGCAACGAAAACAATATAAATAATTTAAAAAGTTATAAACATAAAAACTTTTGGTGCTATCGTGCTGCGGTGGCGTTGGCCGCAAGGTCAGCCGGCGGTACAGGTCACAGGTGGGGAAGACACCCCGCTTAGATTTATGTCTATTCTACTAACACATAACAGAATATTTATCAAATATTCTCGCATAACATAATTATTATCTTTGTATTTAATTATAAATTAAATTAAAAATTCATTAAATCGACGTTAACCTAACTGAAAATTATGGCATAAATAAATTAGGTCTAGAGTTTTTAAGGTGGATGGCATTTTACCATTAATTTTGAAATTCAAGTCTAAGTTATATTTCTGTCTTCAGAATCCATGAAGCAATTGAACGGTTTATACATAAAGGTTGATTTACATCAGACAAGCGAATTTTATCCCCTCTATGTCAAATTCTATTAGCGTAAGAAATGACTGTACATTCGTTAGTTGTCCTTTCTTATGTAAACGCTGAAAATAAGGTTTTATTTACACTATAATATTAAGAAAGAATGCTCTTGTTTTAGCTATAGCTCTATGTTCGTTTGGTCTAAATTATGACAACATCCAACATAACTGAAAATTATGACGTAAATAAATTAGGTCTAGAGTTTTTAAGGAGGATGGCATTTTACCATTAATTTTGAAATTCAAGTCTAAATAATATTTCTGTCTTCAAAATCCATGAAGCAATTGAACGGTTTATACATAAAGGTTGATTTACATCAGACGAGCGAATGCTCATTCTATCCCCTCTACGTCAAATTCTATTAGTGTAAACAGTGATAGTACATTCGTTCGTTGTTCTTTCTTATATAAACGCTGAAAATAAGGTTTTATTTACACTAAAATTTTGAGAAAGAATGCTCTTGTTTGAGCTCTAGCTCTATGTTCGTTTGGTCTAAATTATGACAAGATCCAACATCACTGAAAATTATGGCGTAAATAAATTAGGTCTAGACTTTTTTTAAGGAGGATGGTTTTTAATTTAATTTAATTTCGAAATTCAAGCCTAAGTTATATTTCTGTCTTCAGAATCCATGAAGCAATTGAACGGTTTATACATAAAGGTTGATTTACAGCACAGACGAGCGAATGCTCATTCTATCCCCTCTACGTCAAATTCTATTAGTGTAAACAGTGAAACATTCGTTAGTTGTCCTTTCTTATGTAAACGCTGAAAATAAGGTTTTATTTACACTATAATATTAAGAAAGAATGCTCTTGTTTTAGCTATAGCTCTATGTTCATTTGGTCTAAATTATGACAACATCCAACATAACTGAAAATTATGGCGTAAATAAATTAGGTCTAGAGTTTTTAAAGAGGATGGCATTTTACCTTTAATTTTGAAATTCAAGTCTAAATAATATTTCTGTCTTCAGAATCCATGAAGCAATTGAACGGTTTATACATAAAGATTGATTTACATCAGACGAGCGAATGCTCATTCTATCCCCTCTACGTCAAATTCTATTAGTGTAAACAGTGACAGAACATTAATTGTTCATTGTTCTTTCATAAGTAAACACTGAAAATAAGGTTTACACTAAAATATTCAGAAAGAATGCTCTATGTTCGTTTGGTCTGAATCCACCTTAATGACTTCGCGTATCCTATTCAAAACAACTGATTAGTTTTAGACTTACAAGAAGTGACAATGAGAAATAATATATAGCAAATAAGGTACTACTTGCAAAATTTCTTCTAATAAGAAGAGGAAGACGTTTATATAGGTCTGATAAACTGTAGCGTAGTATATTGACCTCTACTAACTGTTGACAGGATTAAGATGGATGTTGTTGGGAGGTGGAGCTATCGGTAGGGTACGTTAAGCTGCCGGCTTTGCCAATATCTATATATCAATGTCTATACTACAACAAATATCGTCGTGTGTGGCATTAAAATCATTGTTATGATTGTAACGGATAGGGGCCTTATGCTTAAAATTGTGATTCATATAGCAACTGCGCGCACATATTGCATGCCTATTTTTGTTACTATACGATAAAATAATAACAACGTAAATGATATTCCCGATAGCGAAGTGATGTTTTTGTCATTTTTTGGGTGAGAATATCATTTACATATTCAACGAACGAACGAAAATATAATATTAACGAACTTATTATGGAATGTCTCATTGTAATTTGGACCTGACTGAAATGTAGGTTGGCAGGATCGTTGGTAATACCTATAGAATACTCGTCTCAATCATGTTGACACTTCAGCTATTGTAAAGCCAGTAAGCGCTTACTAACTTGCCAGGACAAGTTCAATAAATACAATAGATTTTATTGTATGAGGTTCTTAACAAAACCGGTAATAAACCCACTTGAATAGTCTCCCTAATATATTATCTTCGTCTATCTCAAGAGCCACTATCCAAAAACAAGTAGTCGAAGTAATACTCGTAGAAAAGGTAATCCCGCGTTATCTTATTTATGTAATTACTCTTGTATTGCAAACATTTGACCGCCGTTACGAACCGTCATTTGTAACATGCCGGACTAACTAAGTTTCCGCATCAAATGCTTCTCCACACGAGCCGGAGTTGCGGAAACCAAGCCGCAGCAGGCGTTTGAGTGTGGCCATAAAACACGAAATAAAATAAAACAAAGTTTAAGCCTGTTTTTCTGTTTTATTTACGTAAATAAGGGCAGGGATGCCAGTTCTTAAGTATGTGAAGCTACGAAAACAGTATATTGAATAGTCAATTTTCACATTAGACGGTTATTACATACATACATGCATAATATTCACCGAGGTGTATTACCACCCACTATGATTTTCGGCCCACGTAATATGGGGCGACCCAATTGCCGTCAAGCGGGGTTTACTGTTGGATGTCTCCATCCAACAGCGCTATCCTTTAGTCGCCTTCTACGACACCCACAGGACGAGATGGGGCGGCCCTATTCTACTCCACCAGGAACCAACACGGCAACGATATATTAATTTATTAAATTAAACGATATATAAATTTATTAATGACGCAAAGATCTAATAGTGTTACGAAACTTATCGCCATTTTTATGGCCACTAATTAAAAGCATCACTCTGGAGCATCACTACAGTAGGTATCTCTAATATTACAAATAGCTACCAAAATGGTTCACGAATATCGTTTTAATTGCAAGCGTAGAATTTAATAAGTCTGATCAAGACTCAAAATTAAATTGTAGATAATAGTAATGTGAAATTTCAATACATTACCGCAGGTATCTCGTATAACGAGGTTATGAATTCGGTTGGTGTTTTTATTACCTGGTGTATTATAATTATTGACTTTATGCTCGCGATATTATGCTTGAATGAAAAGGAAGCCCTTATTAATGGAAAAAAAAACATCTACCGTCTGATGAAGTTGATAATAAAATTCATTTAAAATGAATGTAGCCTTTTTAATGACCCGAGTCATGCACCATTTATTTAAAAGTTGTCGGTTGCACAAAGTCAAAGCGCTTTTATCTGCCAGTTTTAATTTTATTTATTCATTAACAAAGAGAAAATGAGTTAAAAACAGTTTATTAACTTTAACACAAAGTAAAGTTGACCAAATGTCATGTTGTCTGAAATACACTCCCATTTGCTTTTGTCAAAGTTGTCGTAGACAAAAAGAGCACAAAAGTTTCAGTGCCTTTAGTTTGTCAACTTTCTGTTTCTAGAAGACACAACTTTTCTGCTAAGAAAGGAAACACTTCTTTACTTAAATAACTTAGGTGACTTCAAAGTTAAGAAAACCGCTCTGAATTTTAATATTTTAAAGTTTTTGGTGCCAGTGACTTATACGTTTTGTGATAAAAAACGTGAGTTATAGTTTAAAATAAATTCTTTAGGGAACTTGAATTACAACGAGTTTTAGGGTTCTATAGATCTATAGTCAAATGTTAATCTGTCTGCCCTTTCACGAAAAATTTCGAAGTTTGACCGTTGCGTAGTTAGACTTCTTTCCAGGATTCCGAAGGTGAGCGGATACGGCAACGCAGATACGCGTAATTCATCGCGGCTTCTCAATGGTCGCATTTATCCGTGTCGGAGTTTGACAAGTAGTGGGTACGCTGTATCTGCTGCATGCGTCTGCAATTGTCGTACGCGGTCGGATTCGAAATCAACATTAACTCGACTTTTAACTAACCCCAACTGAGTTGAGAATTGAGACACACATGTATAATTATATACCGGATATCCTCTTAGCGTAAAGCAGATATGTCTTAACCACGGAGGACAGAATATGATTAAGTAATTGCCTTCTTCATGGTTTTAACGCACACAAATCGTCAACTATGTTTCGATAGCTTCCTTCAGTTCATAAAACTGTTATCGCACAAATAACTGAAGGCTTCATAGTTATTTATGTTTGTTACAATTCAATAAGAAATTTTCTTTGTTGAGTAGATATTCAACGCTAAAATGCTCACTACCTACTTTGCCCTGAAAAAGTTGTCTGTTAACGTTATTGTGCAAGTTGTGAGAAGTCGATAAATAGATCACACAATACCTATTGTGAAATACTTCCCCTTGTTGCTAACTTACCTATAAAAACTGTCTTATTTTTTCCTAGATATTAGAGATATAGGTACCTACTATTTTATTAATAGATGCGTGTGTGTTTGAACAAATCTATACAGTTTTATATATACGAGTATTTCAAGCATATATGGTACAGCAGTCAGCATTAGATCGATCTTAAAATGATTTTAATACCTACTAATGTCCTTAATACCAAAGTGTTTTATAAAGTTAAATTGTAGTATCGGCCGTACTAAATATTTATACAAAATATCAGAACAATCAGAATAGAATAGAAGAAAAAAAAATTGCCTTTAAACATGGTAGATATGGATCTTACAATAATGTCAATTGTCAACACCAACGGGGAATACCAGGGTATTAAGATCATTTTTAGTACTTAGTTTGCTAGATCGACAGACACTGACTGTAAATGCGATCGTAACGAGTTCTCGTAGCATATGTGCCTGCCATAAGAGGTGCTAAAATTTTTCTCAGAATGCAGACCGGGTAATAGAATGTCTCTTCTTTGTTAGCAAATACCTTCTAGCAATATTTTTCTGTGGTAGAAGTACAGATGAAAAATGGCCCATATATAAAAAATCCTGAATTTAAACTATGGGGTATTTTTTTCATCCCAGGTTTACCTGAAGTTTCCCCACAGGAGCCTAAAGGCTTCAAATACTATTTACGTAGTTTTAGTATGAAAAAGAAAAGTACGTTTTAGTGCCAGTTAGTAGGTACTTCGCTTCCACAAGAACTTCTTGTTATTTTTACACATGCTCACTCTATATGTATAAAGCCACATACCTCTAAGCGAAGTGCTGTCAGGCTACCGCTAACAAGCTCTACATAGTGCAGAATTCTAAAACATCAATTGTGAGCTAAAATGTGAGCAGCATTTTCACAACGTCAACTTCTTACCTACGTGCTTTTTTTGTTGTTTCTGTAATCTGGAATTAGTCTTTTATGAAATAATAACATTATATAAAAAAATGTGGAGTGGTCTTTGGGAACTGTCGTTAGAAGTGAAAACTTGTGAATTGTATCATCATGACGGGACGGGATGGTGACGATGATGCAAGTGTCATGATTTTTGTTCACCTTGAAAGTTTTCAACGCGCCAAATGAAGTTGCCGTTTAAAAAATCTTCGTCAGAGCCTTGTCTGTTTGTCGGCAGATAGAAAAGTATTGGCCAGTGGTTAAGTTAGGCTAGGGTCCCGAAGAGGTTAATAAGCTTCCATACCCAGACCCAGAGTGGTCTACTCAAATTAAAAATCTATTTTTTTCCGAAGTATTCGGCATCCTCTATAATTCCTACTGACATTGCTAATAGTATGATGGAAAGTTTTTAAGAAGGAATCTAATAAAATAAGGGGATCTGTGTTCCATTTTCAAATTGTAACTGAAAGCTTACAAATCGAAAAACTTCTATTACTTCGCACAGCTTGAGATTCAATTTCACCTACCTCAGATGCGATCGCAACGTTTGTTATCAATAGAGTTATCTGAACCTTGCTTTTACAAATTGGACTTCTATCTATAGAATATAACAAGATTATGTTGGCTTGAGTATGCTTCAAAAACTCAAAAGTACTGAACATCGATTGAGCTCAAATTTTGTCCAGCTTTGGTATTTTCGCTTCTGTAGATAGCGTTGCAATCGACTTTTTGTATAGATTGTTTTTACGAATGTATACCTTGGCGAAACCGGCAACCAAGCCGAGAGTTTTATGTAAAAAACACTTAGCTGGCAAAAGTAAGTCAATTTATTATTTTTAACTTAGGTATTGTTTCTGAAAAAACATAAACTACCTCAATGCACCATGAGATCTTTATTCCTATTTATAAAATCACAAAATGTACTGAACTTTCTTTTTACTTCATGAAATAAAAGAATTTTGCGAATTCATGGACCGGACCTTCTAAACAATAAATTTATATTTTCATGAGTCAAACAAAATAGTTGTTCAGGATTATATTCGGTATACTCGTACATTTTGTGTTTAACTTTTATTTGAAGTTTACTGAAACACAATTTACAAAGATATAACTAAATATAAACACCATCTTAGGGAGTACAGATTAAGTAAATAATCTGATACCACAAAGCAGGATGAAATTATCGAGTAACTTGATTGTATGCTAATATTGATATACGTCGGAACTTGTCAGCAAGAATTTACTACTGCGGCAATTTGTAGGCAAATGCAAATACACAACTGTCTTGTAGGTTCAGAACGTAGTTATATCATTTGCCAGTGTTGAAACTAATTGAACAGTAGTATTTTGTTGAAGACTGGTGAACATTGTAGAGGTGTGAATATTGAGATAATACATTAAGTACAGTACTACCAATAATCTACTAATACTATGTAGTAATCAATGGTGAGGGGTCCCTATAACCCGATTCTTGCCGGTTTGCTCTGCATAGGGAAGCCATGGTTGAGATGTTTAAATGTATACTTAGTAACTGAAATTCAGTACCGATCTGAAATCTGAACGCCCAGAAGTCCATACAAAATTACGATGCTCGTTCTATAAGAGGTACCTAAGATATATTCTCACCGGCCTCCATCTGGAAAATTTTCACTGGTAGATAGTAATTAAATGATATTTTTTATACATATACAACATATCACAGTTACAGTCAATGTATCATTATGTAAGAAATATTCACCTATCCATTTCAAAGTAAAGGCTGAATGATCATCCAAACCGAGTATAGAACTGGAATTAAATAAACAATTTCATCACGTTAAATTCCAATTTCACCTAAAAATGTCCACACATCTTTACAAACGGATATAGAGGACACATATGCATGCCCGGTATATGTAGGTATACCGCTTAGCCTCCACAATTCCGTAGTTGTACAAATATTTGTATAGGGTGTGCTTCAATGAGGTTATTCTAACCTCGCTAAATGTATGCGAACCTTTGTTTCATTTCGTAAAATACTTATACGTATTGAGTAAACGGATAGTGTACACCGTGTAAGCGTAGGTGTGGTTCAAATGTTTCATGTTTCTTCATTTATTATTTCTATGTGTCACGATTTGTACTATCTATAATAATATAGGTTATAATTTTACATTGAACATTGTCTGTTCGCGATGGGCGCAAAAACTACTGAACGGATTTCAATGTGGTTTTTTTAAGAAAGGTCTTGGTTAGACTTAAAATCTTACATTTGTTCGATAGCAATCGGTTGAGTAGAACCGGAGATAAGAGATCCACGCGGGCGGAAGGCTAGTTCATAAATACGAGTACCTTTTGATAAGAAAATATTGGCATATTCACAGTATTGCACTCATCCAGGGGTCGTATGGGATCCCATCTACATCTTCGGAGCTAGAGCCAATCTCACCTGCAAGCGGGTAAACCTGCTGATTAACGGACGAAGTTCTGGCGCAAATTTTCCTCTATCAGACGGTAAACGCTAGCTGAAATAGCTAATTCGTGGGAGGGAAGAGCGGGAGAACGATCCCCGGCTCTAAAGTGCAAGCTATGAATGCAATTAAGATTGGCTGTCGGATGAAAAAAAGGATTTTTATGAGAGTATAAAAGAAGAGAATTTAATGTCACTGAAGAAATCATAATCACTGTAATATGAAGTAAACAGAAACATAAAATAGACATGGCTGACTTATACAAGTTGGCAGGCAATATATTGAAAATCATATTTTTGTACCTACTGAACAAATAGCTTCAAAACTTTATGTGGAGTAGATTTCAACTCAAAAAGTGCAGTTATTCCTTAGTGCTGAATTATTAAAAGTCTAAATAAAATTTAAAAATAAAAAAACCCTAGTGAAACCATTCACGCTGTTTTTTTATTTCGCAGTCTTTGATATAATTAAACCCTAGAACAATTTTTTTTGTTATAAAATAATTAATTCTGCGAAAATAGAGTGGAAACGTACGCTAGCTTTGCGTCACTGTCACCGAATGGTTTTTTCTCGTAGTCTCGCTCACGTTGCCGCCGTCTATGTGTAGACTAACGTCACATCTCTCAAACGAATCAGAAAACTTTACGGTAGAATAAAGTTCTCTTTGTATGTGTAGTCGCCATTGTTATTAGCTTAAAAGATCCTAGTTACCGACCACCTTGCCACTAAAACTTTATACACCTGAAAACAAAAACTGTAAAATGTTTTCCTTGTTTGTGAAGTGTATTTTGTAAACATCTATAAATATGACCAAAGACTCATGTTATACATAGTTCTTGTTTCTTCGAAAACAAAAACTTATCACCTAAATCGTTGTGAAAAATGTATTTACTTGGAAATAGCTTTGTTTATTCGACAATAATTTAAAACCGCAGCACACTTTACTGAAGTTAAATATGCCTTTGCTTAAGAAGGGGGTTAAATTTGATGAGCTACACAGGTATCTATATCTTTGATCTCCTTTCACTGCCTGATGGAAAGCAGTGCCAGTTTACAATCCAAATATCATGAGACATTAAGCAAGTAAGCAGTAATACTCCAGTATATATGCAAGAATCCAGTGAAAAAATATGCTATAACTGATATAACAAGATGCCTTCCTTACTCTTG
The DNA here is from genome assembly GCA_914767945.1 of Eilema depressum. Classification (NCBI taxonomy): domain Eukaryota; kingdom Metazoa; phylum Arthropoda; class Insecta; order Lepidoptera; family Erebidae; genus Eilema; species Eilema depressum. The sequence goes on from OU612020.1 coordinate 14,701,052, forward strand.
AGAAAAACAAAAATCCCTATCTTCATGAGTGAGGCATCGTTCGGCCTTGGACGTTCTTGGCTTCAAAGCTTGTCTAGGTCCCATGCATACAGTCGAGATTATACTCTATATGTACGGTATGTACGTAATTTTGCATTTTTAATTAGTGACTTGAGGCATCATGCATACTACATAGTTGTTAAGCTCTCAACTTAGTTAAATATTTGTGTAAGGATTGAATTCTAAAGGCTCAAGACGGTAGATAGTGTTCCTTAGGGGTTGGTTTGATCGTGCGATTTCCGTTGCTTCGTTATTGAATTATAGAAGCTAGTAGCAGCCAGTAATGTATTAGGTATGTGTGTGCTATCTGCAGAAACGGTGCCGTGTGGTTGTGTCGTTTGAGTGTGCAGATGTGGGGAACAGTTTCATTAGTATGACATCTCGTATGCTGGGAGTCAACAGCAATATGGCACTAACTCGGTCAACTTGACGAACATGAGTTGAACTTTTAATTTAGGTTTTATATGGAGGTAAGGATAAGTAAGAAGTATTATGAATTTAAGGTATTTATTATCCTTGAAAACTGGAATAAAAATAAGAATAAAAAGGTCTTGCCATATTTTAATATTACTTGTACATTTATGTAAGACTACCTATTACTCGCAGCTTCGCCCGCGTGGAATTCTGAACCCGTTCATCGTTGATAGTAGTGTGATGATATATAGCCTATGTTAGTACCTGATATTGTAGCTTTCTGATGGCGAAATAATTTATCAAATCTGTCCAGTAGTTCTTTTAAGTTTAGACATAACTTAGACAGGGATAGTTTATCGAAGGTTAGATCCGAAGACTCATACGCGAATATCACTTGGAATAATCGACATACCATTATTGTATCAAAATGTTTACACACAGGAAACACTAAATTCTCGCCTGCGTTTATATGATACGAGACTCGCAAGTGACATAATGTATTCGCCTATGTTTAATATACGATTATTGCTTGAAAATTCTGTTTATGACACAGCCTCTGCTGATGTCTTCCGCGGACGCGTACGCTGATGTGTAGAGGGGGTGATTTGCTCGTCTGTCGTAGGTATTAAACGTCTGCAGATGCATCTGGCACTAATCCATTTGTTTGTCAGTTTTTGTGGCACGGATCAAAATCTGACACTATCAAAATCTCAAATGCGAGACAATTCTCGCTAGCGTGGACGAGCGAGTGGCAATTGTTTCTGCGAATGTTTAAAATAAGCAACTTTTTTCTGTCCTTTTGATAATCGTATCTTGCAGGCGAGAAACTCTTCTCGTCTAAATGACGCCTTATTCGTTACATACAAAAATACACATTTTTCCTCTTTAAAATATCAGTTTAGATATTTGAAAAGTATTTAAGACATACCTTAAATACTTTTCAACCTGTAACGTTCCGTCCCAGCTTTGCACAGGGAATAATTGTTAAACAAAATCATATATCCCGATTGAAGATTGAAGCACCATTTAACGGGATCAATTTTTAATCTAAAGGGTCCTGGGACCTACACAAACATACATTATGAAATTTCATCCGCTTTAATATTGAATTAATTAATTAATCATTTTTTACTTTTATCCTGGGAATAGGTTCTTATCGATTCCGGAAACGGGATCGTAATTCCACGCGGGTGGAGCCTAGTTCGGTTGTAATCGACAACTAATTGAAATTCATTAAAACTCCTTTAGGCTATTGAAATCTACTAAACATAGAGAGATCTTCCAATTAGCCCCACCCTTTCAACATACGGTGCAGAATATTCCATCAAGAACCAAGCGGTTCGGCGACTCCTTCTGCCGCACCATTAAGACCTGGAATTCATTAGCAGTGCACGTGTTTACCTCTTCCTACAGTCCTTAGTCCTTTAAGCAGGGCGTCAAAAAGCATCTGATGAGGCCGTCAAGCTGAGTGTCACCATTGTTATATGCTACGTGTCTATAATGGTGACCCTCTTTTCCGAAACTTTGCCTTCAACTTACCATCAGGCGAGGTGAAGTCAAATGGACGTGTCCAATATAAAAAAATGAGATAATAAATACAGGTATAGTCTTTCAAAAGAAATTTCGTGGATAAAGGAAATGAATCGCTGTTAACATTAACGTCAATTGCCAGCACTATCGTACAAAAAGACTTTCTGGTTATTTGCCAAATAGAACTCTGCCAAGAGTACTATCAATTTTAACATTACATGGTAAGGAGGCGGTAAGAAATACAGACTATCTGATATATTTGTTTACGGGCTCGGGGCTACTATCCAATATGATAACTATAAATTATTTTATATACTCTGTATATTCTGTAAGAGCAGTACTTACTTTTATTTTAATGAAATTCTGTATGTGTATACAAGCTTATGAGAGGTAAAATTGAGAAATAATTAACCGAGGTTCGAGGTGCAAAGTGTAATTTTATCAGAATTCAAGCTTGCAATATTTGTTACCCTTTGTGAAGAACATACATTTACTTTTTTTTTTTTCTGTCTTTCTTTCTAATACTTAGACACTAAGCTTATTTGTATTATACAAATAAGCTTACTAGAATTTATATTATAAATAACGTAAATTTCTAAATTTGGGAATACTTGTTCTCTTATACGAAAATTCAACTTACCGCAGACGTTTATTAACTAAGAATCGTGTAATTTGTGTTCTGTGTGTATCATAAATATAATGGATGTTTTCAATTTATAATATTTTCTTTTATTAAAATGCACGCATATATTGCTATGAAAAGAGTTCACGTAGCTCGTAAATAATAGACTCCGCTCGTAATGAGAACAAGTGTGTTGAATGCTAATATCTTTCTTTTGTTATTGACTTCATAGTAGAGTTGAATTGTGGGGATAAAATAAAATAAATAAAAATAAAAAAGCCTTTTTTTCATGCATGCAGATTATTGTAAATTTCATTTGTAATGAAAGGAGACGGGGACTTCTGGGCCAAAATTGTAATGAGTTGAGATATGACTTAAAAAAAGCGGTATTTTTTTCTATTTCAAAATATTAAAAAACCAGCTCAATTGAAAGTCTGGAAGACGAGAAATCTTAAAACTAAGTTTATTCCACTAGCAAAATAAAATATCGATTACTAAAAATTATTTAAACAATATTGCGTAGGTATTTAAACACTTGCATCACAATTTGATATTAAATCAATCAGAGTGAACAAAACTTAATCATAATAATAATAATAACCATTTAAAATACCAAATAATAGTGTAATAAAAATAAATTCTGAATCGATTTCCGTTAATCGATTAATTATTTCTTGTGCTTATCAACTGTATTTTTAAGCTGTGACAGCTGACAGCTCCATTTTCAGTCAATCAGTTTATTTATTCAATCTTCAAAATTAATTATTTTATCGAAAAATTGTATATTTACACGGCTTATGGGATATACAATTGTTTATAAAATATGTACAAAAGTATGCTATATCAGTATGCTGTATCAGTTTATTGGTTTAAATCCAATGATCAATTGACTTCTGCGTTTTGAGTATTTCCAGTTGATTTCTTGATTATATTCCCTTAACAGTGATTTCTCTTTACGGACTTCTAGCTTGCTCCTGGTTACCTTAAAGTACAATGATAAACTTGTTTACTTGTTTGAGTTTTGCTCGGTATTTTGGATTTTGACATGGATCTCTGTGTGAATTGTGGCATAGAAAATGAAGTAAATAAGGTAATATATTTCCACCTGCGCACTTCTTAGACAATACTCTAATTATTATTGAAGAAGAATAAAAGATAATTATTATTTAAAGTGTTTTTTTTTAACATAACATCCTTGTACTCCATATCTTTAAAATCTCTTTGTAAGTTTTCGTACATTATCCCTGAGTAAAATATAATACAGTACAATTTAAAAGTATTTTAAGATAAAAAAAATGACCACTTTCTATTAAAACACCACAGAAATCACAGTTCTAAAATGTCAATTTCTTGCATAACCTCACTTTTACTAAATCTCTTATAACTCTGCTCTCAGATATCCAAAATCTGCAGAATTTTCAGGGATGGTTTAATAATTTATATGCTCTTAATTGATACCACCCTCATCTTATTACATTTTTGGCCCAAGAATGTATGAAAGCCTCCCCATCTCCTTTACAATAATCTTATTCTTAATCTAATTTCAAATATAATAGGTATAAATTTGTAAATAATTAAAATTGTGAATGAAAATAATTGTGGGGATACTATAGCTTTATACCTATTTCAATAAATTATATTCCAGTGTAAATCTAAGTTGCAGTGTATTTGAGAACGTCTGCATAATGAGAATGTAAGAAAACAAACGTTCATAGTTCTTAATCTTAAAATTGTCTAAACGATTACATTATATTTCTCTATGTAGGTACTATCTTTTAAAGCAAAAATCGACCTCATGTAACATCGAAATATATTGTATGTTTAAGTACGTATCTATTATTAGATTAAGCATTTATTTTGTACATTTGAATTTCAATAATTTGAATCAACTGCTCATCACCTTTCGCAATATACCTTTACCTACTCGTATAGCTTAACCTTATAGTAACCGTATATGTACGGTTTCTAATCGAATTTTGGGGATGAAATAAAAAAAAATATGCTTTTCAACTTTTCCTTCTTTATAATTTATTTTTGTCAATTTCAAAATCAGTTAATTCATTATATCAAAAGGGATGAAGCCATTGAGAAGGAAAAATACAGGACGCAGCAGAGAGCACGCACTCCGAAATTTTCTAAATTATTCTCGTAAGAATAGGCAGAGGTGTAATTATACGCAAACGGTTTGCTAGCTATTTTCTGAGTTCCAAGCTAGAGAGGTCAAGCCTATTGTACTTTCAAATTAAGAGATGAAAATTTCGAGAGTAGGTATAATTAGAGTGAATATCACTTTTATGAAAGGATTTGGGAATGTGAAAGTAGCTCTAAAAACATGAACTGTTGAGGCCTCTAACTTTTGAACAAATATTATGAACTCTGCTGCCCGTGACGCCGCGTTACATTCTGATTCCGTTCTTGGATTAAAAAATAGCCTATGTGTTGTTTTAGTAGGCTATAAACCTATCCCTTTAACAAATTTCAGCCAGATCCATGCAGTCGTTTGAGCTTGACTGAATAACAAACATTCAAACATCTTCATAAACTGTCACATTTATAATATTAAGAAGGATTTCAAAAGGTCTATTTTATTTTCACTCTCTCTCTCTCTCTCTCTCTCTCTCTCATTAAGTTTACACGCTATATTAATATACATAACTATCTGTCTTACTCACATCGAGTCAAGAAAGTTCGCCCAGAAAATAACAAAATTCACCGCCTACTTATCTTATTTGCCTTACCCAAAGTTTAGTTCGGGTTCACAAGTGATATGATGGAAGCTTTGTATACAAACACATTGTCATTGAGGAATCAAACTACTCTTCAAGTTAAATAGTTTAACCTTACTCACCACAAGGCTACGCATATTAGACAAAATTTACTATGTGAAGGATATGTAGGTATTTCTAAATTCATTTCACATTATTATTGTGTTTAGTAAGCTTAAAATAAACCATTGCATTCAATTATGTAGAACATTGTTCTAAGATACAAAAAAAGAAAAATATAAGTAGTATAATTTTTGTGCTATATAAATTAACTAGCGGCCGGGCGGCCGCTACGTGGGCACGTGGAGTTCGTTTTACCCCCTTAGAGGTGGAGTTTCATAAAATCCGTCTAGGTGTTATAGTTTCTGAGATTTCGTGATTAATCTGTGAGTGGTATTTTGCTTTTATATATATAATATAGATTAGAGAAAACCTTTATTTACGCACCGAAAAGGCTTAGGCCCGTCTGATATGGTAGACATTCTGGTTAATCCCTTCAGTAACGTTTAATGCTTATTAGTAGTAAGTGAGTTTGGGTCGTTATTGGATGAGATTACTTACCTCTAATATACTTAATTTCTAAACACATACTATGGAAGATCTGGATCCTATTTTAATCCTCTATTATTATTCTGTTATAAACATTTCTAAGTAAGCCTTAGATGATGAAGTATAAATGGAGATATAGATAGAAAATAATGAGACTTATAATGATGGTGTGACTGATAGATGATGAGATTGTTGACGGTTTACGCGAATGTTAATCATTGAAATAAAACTAATTTTAAAGAATCGCGTGATACCTACTTCGGCAACAGTCTAAATAAAAAATAACACCAAATAAGTTGCGATGGTATCCATTAAAAATCCTATTATTTCAATGATTCATTCAAACCATTCAATTTTAATTCAACATTCAATTTTATAACAATTGTCATCAACAGAATTGACAAATAAGATTCAATAATTCAATTGAATAATGTTAATTACACCATCTCTTTAATAATATAATAATTCTAGTAGCATTTATAACTCGTCATATTCCAGACAAGTTAAAATAAGTGCCACAAGTCTAGAGGGACCTAAATTAGTCAGCGTTCAGTTCCCGTTCAAGATAAAAAGTAGACTTAAAATAAACTTTCTTTTGCGCAACATCGTACACTAATCTAGTTTGCGATGCTAAAGAACTATTTTATTCTTTCGCTACAAATCATAGTACAAGACATAGTCTTTCCTTTCATAGTGTCTTTTTTGTGAGAAAATTAAAAGCCCCAGGATTCCCGTCCGCATATCATTAATATTATACTCCTTCAAATTTATATTTTATAATTGTAGTGTCCATACTTTTTATATTCTATGGTAACATATAATTTGTATGCATCGTATTGTATTTATATATACTTGCGGGAAGCGTGTGATAAATCATTATCATCATCATGGAGACGTATTTTCCTGATTGCTTCCGAGGCCTATGTCAACTCAGAGCTCAGGGTCCGCCTCCCAGCTCTTCCTCCTACACTTCACACAATCTTGGATGTCCATGGTAGTAAGAATATTGACACGCATGTCACACACCATGACGTCAAGCCAGGTTTTGAGCCTACCCTTCCTGTTAGACCCGGCGGGGGCGCTATTGCCAGGCATAATGGAAAGACCGTGAGATAATCCGATGAAAATAGTTTTATTTCAATGTAAACTTTTAAGAATATCATAGACATCTACATTATAATTAAGTTTCAGATTAGTGAATGTGAACTCACATTTCGTACCTATTAACTTCGTTTATAATGACGCTGTTTGCCACATTAATGCATAAACATGATCCTCTACCTCTAATTATCCTACGTGGAGGTAGCGTAGGTACCTTATATGAAGATAAAGGGCAACTAATGATAATGTTCTTACATACTGTTATAATAATATGATCTTTGTAGCATCACCTTAAAAGTTGTATCCTTTCGGCAGAACACGTACCTGTAAAAAAGGAAACGAAAATGTAATTAGTATTCAAATTAAGAGCTCTCTCCAAAATTTGGTAGTGGTTCGGTTTTTTTACGCAGAGAGTAAATAGAACTAAATGTGCTGCCTCCCTGGGTCTGGCTTAAAACAAGTCTGAGTAAAGTTCCATTGCTCAGGCAACCTTAGTCTCGAGTTAGAATAAACGCCCCACTTTCAGTTCATGTTAAAGTAAGTTATAAATAAACGAGGCAGTTCAAAGAACCATTGATAATGTCTATATTTAATTTATTTACTATTTTCATAAATATTAATTGAGACTGAATTTAGTATTTTTACAGTGATGTCATTAAAATTTTAGAAATTTAACTTGTAAACATCGATGCAAACTAGAACTTATAAATTTACTAATGAAACTAGATACTGTCTCAAAATAGTGATTTTAAAGTATTCACCCTTATTCACATAAATTTTTACTAGATATCAAACTCAGAAAAATATATTTAACCCATTTTCGTTGGAAATTTTATTGGCAAAAGTTGCCAATAAACACCAACTATGATTTAAAATGCACTCTCAGGCAAGTTGCCAATAAAATATTTATAAAATGTTTGAGATGTTTCTTCGGATATGTAAATAGAACATTTCCTTCCTCAAATGTAATCCCTTTAAAAGGTTTGAGTTGAGTATGGTATTTTGCCGAAGGCTACCGCGTTTAATATAAATTATGTGTCTTGACCTCTTAAGGACTTTGATAAAGTGCTTGACCTCAATAAACATGTGATAAAATTATATAATACGATTATTTGAAAAAATAAATCAAAACTTCAAAATAAAATCTAATATTGACAAAAATGTGTATTCTCACAGCTTTACATTACAAGTGTAACTAGTTATTAAGTTACCAATATATTGAAAATCAAATAGACTGGAAAAAGCGGACCACAGACTCCGAGATGAAAGCTTCGGATGCGACCGGGATTAACGCAAGAATGATAAGAGAAGATATTGGAAATGAAGAATCGATAAGTGTACCTATACGAAGGTTAAACTTAAGAGAACTTTTCATTCCAAAGTCTTCCTGAAACGATGTAAACTCGCAGTTTGTGAACGCTAATACCAGATTTTAAAACAGTTTCGACTGCAAAAATATCTATAAATATAAAAACGGAATTCATGATGTTGGATAATATTGTACATTGCATCAGGAGCACACTACTGGTAGGTGCTTTACAGAGGTCTGTATAGGGCCCCGGGATGCCTCGATGTGGGTTACATTGCGAGGGACTTTGACCAACAGCAATCATGGGCATACATGTGTTCCGAAGTATACTATATTAAAAGAACAATCTCGTATACATTTACAGTAGAATATAACTTTTCTAATTGAAGGATATTTAATTATAAAACAATAGAATAACATCTAATTCTAAAAATGATTGAAATAATTACATTATCAACATTTATATTTGTAGATAGATACTCTATCTTAAAATTCGCCCACGTTTTCGTTGAAAACGATGGAACTCGATATTTCAAATCAAAAATTTGTTTATTACTACCAATAAATTGAGTACGATTTTCGTAAAACGAAAAACAAATTTATTGTTATTGCAGGCTTATTTCATCTTTACTTTCGGGCTTAATTGCTTCGCCAGCAAATCCATCGGCTTTAATAAGTGAACAAATTCTGTTACAGCCAGAGCGTATTCCGTTTCTATAATCGCAATAATTCCTTCGATACTTTGGAAGGCAGCTGTTACAAGCTTAATCTCGGCTACTAACGATTGGAAAGCGATGCTAAATAGCCACCTACCTGAATAATGAGTGCGATAAAACAGTATCCTCCAATCAAAATGTTTTTAAATGCGATTACATAAAAAATCACGTAGAAGTTCCTTTTCAAAGTATTATCAGTTTCGTCTTTCTGTTTTATTATACTTTATGAAGTAATTAAGGAGAGTAAAGCAAAATTTGAACGGTGGTAGGTATATTTTTTTTATTAGTTTGCAATAATAACAATGAAACAAATAAAAAAAAATAGAAAATTTTCAGGAAATGTGATTGTGTGATTTCTCTAGTATAAATTATTGTGTACTATTGTGGCCACCAGCTTGTGCCAGATGCTTGTCATCATTACTGGTGAGCCTGTTTTGGGAGGAGAATCTCTTATTTGATCGGCGAACCTTTCATTGGGTTAGAAAGAAAGAAAAAAAGAAAATATTTTTATTCAACCCAGCTTACATAAACAAAAATATACACAGCTTAGCAACCAGAATAAAATTACAACAATTGTGCATACATGTCATAATAATGTTATATGCATCTATATGGCTAGGTAGAATAAATGCCGCCTCTCAGCTTAATGCTGTCCGCGTTGTAGTGCAAGTCTGTGCAAGCGGACAGCGCTGGTTTTCAGAGACGGCCGGACAGTGGGTTTGACTAATATACATATATATTTTTTTCCATTACGATACAGTTGCAGATAGATTAAACACAAAAAATGGCAAACAAGAAATCATTACAAAAAATGAAAACAAAATAAATTTAAAAAAGTAAGAGAACTGGCAACAATTTGACACTGCAGGTCGCCTCCCGCGTTTCCGGCGTCTATCTTTAACTAGGCATCTATAAAGAAAATAAATAGGCAATAATAGCCCAGTCATTTGGTATTTTTACTTGGAAAGTTTTCCGGGAGTTTTGAAAATTGGCAATTTTATAGATTTTGATATGCTCTTTCCAAATTTGAACTTTGCCACCTCGTATGTTTGCCACTCGCGCCGCCATTTTGAAAAAATGGCGCCCAAAACCAGTTTTTTGATAATAGTAAACTAATTGTAGGAAATTTTCTCTACTTTTATTTTGTGTAAATATGTTTTTCTGTAAAATGCGTCGGAAAGGAGTTATTATCAAAAAACTGGTTTTGGGCGCCATTTTTTCAAAATGGCGCACAGTGTCGCGTCCCTTTATCATAAATCATTTTTTCGAAATGTCTTAAATACTATATTGTGATATGGCAATACAATCATAGATAACTTCTGCATTTGATGAGGGTAGTTATATATTTTTTATCTTAAACTTCACTAAATAATAAGCAGTTGAACTCAGACAAAAATGTTGTAGTTAAAATTTGCGTAAGTGAACTCTCGTACTGCATCGTTTGTTTTGTTAGGTGAACCAGTTGGTATTGCTTTGTTTTTAATACTATAGTTAAAATAAGTGTGTATTAACGACAGCAAGCTATTTAAATACTATTTGCAACAATAATGGATAAGTTATGACTATTTTAACCTTACAAGGGAAAAAATACATATAATTAATGTTTGCTCAGAGTTTAAAAAAATATTTCACATAATACATCCGTAATTTTTTGATATTATGTAGCCCAATGGGTCTACTTTATGTATGGAAAAGCCCAGTTTGCGCAGATCAGCTCATTCAGATTAATTGTCTTTTAGATCCCGTAAGACGTAAAATCACAAATGAGCAATGCTTCTAAATTTGGCATTCAGCTGACACGGATAAGAAAATAAATGCAGTGTTTCAGTTTATTCTCACTTATTTTCATATGGTTAACTGTCCTCAGTCAATTAAAGACAACATTACGAACAAAACAATTTTTTTTTCGATGAAATCATGCGTTATTTGGAGAAATTCTAATCGAAAATTAAATTTATTAAAAACAAAATGTAAAACATGGTTACAAAAGGATTTATATTTAGAATCCATAGTACTCGACTATATTTTTGAAAATCAAAGTCAAACAACATCAAAAGCCGATAGAATTCGTGGCAAACCTAAAAAAAAGTTGTATGAACTTAGCGTGGCATCTAATAAAACGACGAGTCTTGGACATCGTTCAAGAAAGAGAACCTGAAGAAATATTTTTTGCGGCTAATTGAGCAAATTAATCAAGCAACAATGAGCTCGTTATCACCATATGATGCGCTAGCTTTGTATATCGATTTAGGTTTCTCGCTTTGTATATACATCACGTGAAGTACCTAATCAACAACCTGCATCCCGGCACTCTTCCGAGGTACTATTAATTGATAAAAGTTATAAACGACCTATTACCTAATAGCATAAACAGTACAGATACCTACCCAAATTGAAGTTGAGTTACAAAACTTGTTTAACAGTCATTAATGAACTTCTAATAGTAAGCTTCCATCTCGTCAATAAAAATTTGTCTAGTGGACCAAAACTTAAAATAGATAAGTTTAAAGATCTACTAAAAGAGACTAACGATCTTTACCTTATGAATTATAATTATTCTTGGTATAACACTCCTACCTCTATAGGTACACAAGGTACTGGTCCATTCCCCAGAATTAATTGAATACTTTCTTTTGCCTATTGGTCAGCTTCCTGAGGATGCATTGGAAGGTAGACATAAAGGCATCAGAAACTTGAGGGAATTCCATACTCGCAAAACTTCCAGGCAGCACACAAATCATGATCTAATGACTGTGATGCTACTAACTTCAGATCCTTGCCTATCAGCCATCAGGTCGAATAATAAACATTAAAAAAAAATTGATCCGATTATTCGACAATAGATGTAGATAATAATATAGGTGATACACCTTAAAAATATTTATTTTTATGTTAATTAATTATTTCGTGTTAATTTTAATCAAACAAAAGTATTTATGTTCAAAAAAACAAGTAATGTTATTTATGATAAACCGTCCCATACATTCGCGACACTGTGTGGCGGCGCGAGCGGCAAACATACGAGGTGGCAAAGTTCAAATTTGGAAAGAGCATATCAAAATCTATAAAATTGCCAATTTTCAAAACTCCCGGAAAACTTTCCAGGTAATGTTCTAGGTTTTCGCCCAAATGACTGGACTATAAGAGGTAACTCTTTGAATAAATTGCTTCTTTATATCTTTTGAATGAACGATATACATATTTATTACAGCAAGTATTGAATACAAAACAGAATTATATCACCGAATATTAATTTGAATGGTTTTCTTTATTTCTTTAAATTATTTTATTTCTTTTAATTTTCTTTAAAAAAAGCCGCGGTAGCCTAGTGGTATGGGTAATGGACTGCTGAGACGAGGTCTCGGGTTCGATCCCAGGTTTACCATGGCACACACCAATGACTTTTCGATGCTTTTCGAAGTTATGTGTGTATTTATCGCAGGTTTATAAGTGCCCGGTTAATGGCAATAGGCTCGCCACCTATTACATTGGGACCTAAACATAAACGGCGAAATGTGGGTGCTAGCACCTCTGCCTACCCCTTCGGGGATACAGGCGTGAGTTTATGTTATGTTATGTTATATGTTATATGTTATACATATGTTCTTTATTATCTGTCTTATTAAAATGACTTTACAGTTACAGTACAGAGCAGATATTACCGCCTAATATACTGTATATTATGATTATAAAAAAGATTTAAGAGCTATGTTCATAACGGACATCGAATAGAGTAGTCGTTTTCTTTCTTTTCTTCTTTGTATATCATTTGTGCGGCAATGTGGCCGTATTGCTATTTTTATAATTACAATATTTTATGGAACTCTAAGTCTTAAAGAATATCATGTTATATTCAGGAAACATACAGTCATGCACTTATGTATATAAGTGCATGACTGTCACTTTGAGTCCGACATAATCTCCTCCATCGGCTCCGGCGGGGGAGGTATCCGTGGGGATTTTTCGCACATTTTATAAGAAGTACACTGTACTGTACAATATCGTATAATAGCAAGCTCAACTCTCATAGCAAGATCTATATTAGTACCGGTAACTCAACCTAAAGTTTCGTTCTGAAGCATGTATGTAGATAACATGCCGACATTGAGTGACAAGGATCCTCTCTATGTGGCCATATACATATATCTCTGTATCATAAGTTCCAACAACACACATAGGGTGTTGTTAATGGCTCATTTTCTCTAAGCAATGAGCCAAATTGGATGCAAAGATCTTGGGTAACTTCTCAAGTGTTGACCTTCAATCTTTTTGTTTGACTTTGATCTTTTGGTAAACATCTATTCCGGGGTTGGACCTATTAAGTTGAACAACTTAGTCGGTTTATAATTTACTTCAAAATTTATAACAACTACCGTTGGTACTAAATGGACGTTAAATTTTTTATACAATTTAGGTGGCAGACAAGCACACGACCCACGGTGGAAAGTGGTTATCGTGACCTATTGACGTGTGAAAAACCAAGGGCGTCATACTCGCTCTTCTAATTCTAATCTAATTCTTGAAGAATCCCTTATTGTAGTCTCTTGGAGAAACCACATCAAGTAGTTCATTTCGTGCTTAAGCGTGTTTTTTATTGTATGTACGAAGAATAAAGGGGTATAACACAATATAATTACCATCCACATTTGGCCCTGTAATTTCGCTACTTCGCAGTAGGTGAACCTGTTGCTATCAACAATATTTTTAGAACACCCACGTTGAGAGCAAACTGTCACTCGCACACAGAATCATCTGTACGTCAAGGGTAAACTCTAAATATGTACTTCACTTGCAATCATTATTTTGTTATTCATGTTCTACCACAAGACCGTTCCGGAAACATTATTGTACGTTTTTTGAAGAGCCACAATTACATAATTATATGCAGATTTTTATGCACACTACTTTTAATGGGTCAAGAATATGAAGATAGTTAAGATATAGAAACAAGGAGTACCACAGAACTTACTGAACAACGATTTTTGTAATGACATTAATAAAAAAAATATTTATGTACTCTTCTGTATCTTGAAAAGATGTTAAACTAATATTAATGGCGACTCTATATTTAAATAAAAGATTTCAAATCAAATTTCAATCGTTTTACCGTATGTAGGTACAGTACACGCGTCGAGCTTTTCTCTCAAATCATTTAAATTAATCGTAAAGTTTCGACTTCTGTAAATCGCACTTTCAAAGTGTGTTTTAATAACACAAATATTGTTCGGAAAATTATTAATTTTCTCATTAACTCTTTATACGAATCACGGGAAAGTTTTAATAAGTTTCGTGTTTTATTTAACACCTTTAGCGTTATGAATAGATATTGATGAAATATTGTAATTTGAGATGGTATCTTAAAAGGGTATTTTAACTTTAAGTTTATTAATGAAGACCGGATTAAGGATAACTTGAAAATACTCTTCTGTCGTGTTTTAGGCGGAGACGGCAAAGTACTTAAAGCCGATTTGTAAGGTTGTATAAAACTAATCCTTAATTTGGATTCGACCGTAGTTTACATTACGTAGGCAAAATTAAATGATAATTTTGTAGTAATTTGAAGACTTTCACGGTAGCAATTTGTCCTACATAAATACAATACTTATCTGTAATATTCAATTGACTGCAATGTTTAGGATTAGACAAGATGTTTAGGCTGTCTTTCCACTGGAGATGTGCTATGCTACGTAACTATCGATGCGTTTGATATCCACCAATCATATTCATTGGTTCACATCGCATAGCACTCTTAGTACGGTCAACGAATGGCTCAAAGGAGGGTATAGAGTGCGTGAGCGGGAACCTAAGCGATTTCTTCAGAAACTTATTTAGACTACTTAGAGAGAAAACATACTAAAAGTCCTGACATCTAGGTGTCGAGCCGGAGGGGGGAGGGGGGGGGGGCAAAGTTCTCAATTTTGGGTTTTTTGTTAATAAATCAAAAACGGTGCGTTGTAGCGAAAAATGTTCTAAGATAGAATGAAAGCTTATAAAATTCTCTATAACTTTGATCTTACATACTTTTCCATACTCCTACCCGTTTTTGAACTACACGCTCTGGAAAAGTGAAAATTAAAGTTATTCAGCGTGATGACCATTATCTGATGTGAAAAATTATCTTAAAATTTATTTTAACATAAGCTGGGAGTACCTCCACGTGGTGAAGGCGGTTACAGCAACAAATTGCGTTTTTATAACAGCGGATAACTGAGTTGAGGTGAGAAAAACAATCATAAAGATTGTTTTTCGTGTACCTAATACTCACTGTAGATAACGCGTCCTTACTGGCTTAAACTCCCATTAACATCATATACATGCCTTCGCGCTTATGTTATTATTAGTTTTCGTAATTTTATTTTGTTTGGCACGGTAGCCTACCCGGTAACGCAGGGCAGCAGCCACAAAATATTTTTAACATATACACTGTTATTAGTAACACTATCTAATATGAGTACTAATAAGTGTCCTGTATGTAATGAAGATGTGGTTAAAGGAAGTAACAATGTCTCTGAGGTGAAAGAAAAGGGAATACTGGGTCTTATTAATGCTAGTAGTATGCATATTTATGTTCTTTGAGAAATGAAATGATACATGGGGAGAAGAACTTCGTTTCTTTGTCGTTTGTCCTGCACTAACGATCTTGTTGCTCAAGGAGCAAAATATCACAAAGACTGCTATTATTCATTTGTGAAGTCTGTCAGTTACCCAAAACTCCAGAAAGCTAAGATCCCTAGAGATACCCATGTCGTAGAGGCTATGGAAGAAATTTTTGCTTATATGGAGGGAAGCATTGATACTCAGTTTTCTCACTCTAATACTCGGTGTTGTAACAGGTGCCAAACCCCAGTGGCGAACTATCAAGGCCGAGTTGGAAAATAAATATGGGGATCGAATACTGATCACACCAGGGGTCAACCGTTTCAAAATGCCGCGCCGGTGGTGTGTTTTAGAGACATTGGGTACAATATTATCAATCAGGCATGGTACGAAATCATCATCATGCGGATATAGATGTATTCTCCTGATTGCATCCGTGGCCGAGATGACCTCGAAACTCAGGGTCCGCCTTCCGGCTCTTCCTCCTCCACTTCGCACGATCTTGGGCGTCCATGGTAGTGAGACCATTTGCACGCATGTCACCCTCCACGACGTCAAGCCAGGATTTCTTTGGCCTACCATTTTGGTACGAAAATAGGCAAAAAAAACGAAGTAGAGGAAAAGCTGAGAATTCTTGCTAAAGCTGCGGAAATTTTACGGCAAGATATTCAGAGTCAAGTGTACAGCACAAACAAATACCCACCGTGCGATAATTTTTTAAATTAAAATTAATTCCTTAATTTTCACTTTGCCAGAGCGTGTAGCTCAAAAACGGGAAGGAGTATGGAAAAGTATGTAAGATCAAAGTTATAGAGAATTTTATAAGCTTTCGTTTCATCTTAGAACATTTTTCGCTACAACGCACCGTTTTTGATTTATTAACAAATAACCCAAAATTGAGACCTTCGCCCCCCTCTCCCCCCTCCGGCTCGACACCTAGACGTCAGGACTTTTAGTATGCTTTCTCTCTAAGTAGTCTGAATAAGTTTCTGAAGAAATCGCTTAGGTTCCCGCTCACGCACTCTACAACTACTTTATTGACCGTACTATCTAGTGGATGAGGGTTCAGCTAAGTTGTGTTTTTATATATGGAAAGGTGCGTGCTATGGATGGAGAATAGATTTGAATTTTGAATATTTTGTAGGAGTTTAATTGCACATCTTACAAGCTACGCTTCATAGCATAGCACGGTGGCAACGATCACATGGTTTCATAGCTCAGCTTTTACATCTTCTTAGCATAGCTGCATAGCACATCTCCGGTGGATAGACAGCGAATAGACTCCGGTGGCTAAAAACTGTAACGCAGTTTCAATGGTGAGACGGAACTGGCGGAGTGCAACAATTAGATAAACGAGTTAATGCATTTTGGCACTTATCAATATAGGCATGGTTTATTTTTGTCTAGAACCAGGCATCACTGGTTCTTTACCACATTTATTCAAAACGAAAGTATAAAAAGGAAATCACGACATTAAAAACGGCAATAAGGAATATTGTGCTGCTATTATTGCCTCTACCTATAAATAACTTTGGAGAACAAACGCTCTAGCAACATGATATTTTATTAACCTAATACATACATTATTCTGTAGGTGGTAGGATTTGGCTTTTCCCAGTACAGATTACCCCTCTTACTACATATAGAATAATAGAATTTCACAGATAATGCACTTCCAACTGCTCTGTATTTCGTAGGCTATGGTAACCATCCACTTACCATCAATTAAGTGATGCGCTTGTTTATAGTAGGCAAGTAATTTGTATGAAGGTTCTACCAAGATTTTCGGGGCCAAAACTAGCCTCAAGTCTCTGAGTTGGGACACTCTGCTGTCAAAGCCAAAATAGGTGGAAAGCGGGTGAAAACAAAAGATAGAGTGTACGAGGTTTAGGTACGATCAGAGTAATGCTGGGCTAGCACAAATAAGTAATTAAATAATCTCTAAATATAAAAATGAATCCCTTTTTCCTTTGGTCACGCTATCATGCGTAAACGGCTGGACCGATTTCGCTAATTCTTTTTTTAGAACATTCCTTAAAGTACGAGGATGTGTGCAATAAAGAATTAAGAATTAAGAAAAAAAAAGAATTGACTGTTAGGCCGTATGAAGTTCGCGGGGTCAGCTAGTAAAATATAATAATATCTAATGAGTATACTCTTCTATTTATTGGAGGTTATGAAGCCGTGAAAGTAAGCTGCCCTACACATCTATTGAGCCTAAAAAGATTACCTATAACATCTAATACCTCCACAACAAAATACAGATTAATAATATCCTCTCTTGCTATGATTTATTTTCAGAGAAAGATTATTAAATTATAGACAAAAGATCCCTCTTGTCTGCGAAAATAACGCCAACAAAATATATTCATCTTCTATCCATAATTGAATTGTATCTATCGTCATCGTACAATAATAAACAATCTCTTGGAAGAGTCAATGATCTTCAGTGTTAGTTTGGTATAGAAGCTCCATTTTGTTGAATTACCAGACGAGGCTCTGGCACAGACTTACCAACAAGACACTTTACAAGAAGAAAGTGTCAGGAAGAAGAAGACTGAAACTGGAGATTCAAACTTTGAAAAAAAAAATGCTACTTAGATGATTTAGTTTCGTGTTCAAATATCTCTGCCTACCTCTTCGGGGACCTGCAGGCGTCATTATTCATGTTATGTTACATCTTTTTTAATGAAATGTTTTATTTCTCGATAGTTGTGGATGTATTAAATGTATAATTAAGTAAACAGATAACATCATCCGTGTTAGCCATATTAATATTGACAGATTGCTGACGCTTTAAATTCCATTTTTAAAATAACCCAGTGGCTGTATACGCGGTCCATTCATATTCATACAGAAAACTCTTTATTTATTGACAACAGCGTCAGTTCCAGTAAATTTATAGTAAATTGTATGGCTGTACGGTTTGTATGGTTTCAATGCAGCGCAACGACGCTGCACTTAGTCGCAGGCAGGGCGGGGCGAAACGACATAACTCATAATTGCCCGCTTTTGACTTTGCTACCGTATTTAATATGGTTTCACTATAATTTGCTTTTGCAAGTTTATCTCTAAGGTTTACAGCGTATCCTCATTACGATGCGAATGAAAGATTTTAATGAAATTTTTAAATATTATTCTAACAAGAAAAGCTTTTCGATCCATCGGCAACTTGCAGTTAAGTATTTCTGTTCTGAGTGTGTGAAAACCATATAGGTACGATTAGTCGTTCTATATGTTGAACTACCAGTGAAAGAAGGAAACCTATACTTAAAGTATCCAATTGCAGGTTGTGGGTCAATCGCCCATATAATTGAACAATGTTAATCCGCCCGTTGTCAAACTTGTACGGCTTTTATGGGATGGTATTTATCGGATACTTTACATGTGCATAATATCTTTAATTTGAAGGCTTGTTGCGTAACTAAGTTTAATACTAAGTTTAGTATCAGGTAATTTATACTTATATGAAATTCTGGTCATCCGCGTAAAATGTATTTTGCGTTTCTGGTACTGTGCGTCGGAAGGGTTTAATAAGTACTAGAAAATATTGATCGGATAGAAACCCTTACAAAATTTAATAATTATCCTTTCTGATTACACTTGAATAAGCAGTTATGAGTAGACTCATAATTGCTTAGGTACGTCACTGGTCCTTACTATATTATCTTAATATTGTTAACACATTAAAATTTAGGTCTATGTACCTACCTAGTTTTCATAGTTTGCCACAGTACAATATTTACCCAAATATACATTTTTCGTGTCTAGAAAACTAGTATTATAAATATTTATGAGTCAAAATCTTAATTTTAATAACGATGTGACATCTACTACCTACGCTATATTTTCTTGAAACCCAACCGTCAAACTACCAGTGGGGTATCTACGCTAATGCACGGAGACATTATATAAATACAAGAAACGGAAATACATTTACCCAGGAATATCCAGAAGTCGACAGTTGAAATGCAATATCAAACAAAATACATTTAAAGTTGCACTGCATAACTGACTTAGTTGCAGAACCTACTAATTTAGTTTGCCAAATTCGGGGTTATGAACTCATGAATAAGTAATATTTTACATATTTTGGTCCCATTACGTTTCGTCCTCGGTTTATTTAGCTGAGTTAGCAAGTTCTACACAAACGTGACTAATTTCATGATGTACTTACTTAAAAGATTTTATTTAAAATTAAGTCACAAATTGAAAAAAAATTATTACGGCCTGTTGACAGATTTTTGTGGACAAAACTAAATAGAGTGACTTGAAGTATGACTGAACTTTAAATTTTTTGACTTAAGTGGTTCCACGTAGTTTATAAGAAAAAATATTTTATTATTCTCAGCACTCAAGTAATAATTGAAAATCATTGAAAAATTACGTTAAAAGTATAACCTAAGAAAAAACTTTGATAAAATTAAACCAACCTAATCTCAAAATTTATACAATATTATTTTGATTTATAGTTTCAATAATGTAACATAAGAAATATAGTTAAACTAACTTTGAATCGCTTAGGCTATAAAACTGAAAATCGGCAATTTTAAAATAATGAAAAAAACTTTCGATTTATATTTCAAAACTGATTAATGTAGCCATTTATTGCGACCACGGTGAGGCAACACTATTTCAAAAGTTATGAAGGTTTACGATGTAAGTACCTATGTAGGTACAGTAGTTCAATATTCTGTGTATATTTTAAATCATAGACGAACAGAGTTATGTTGGGGCACACCTGGCGTACTCGTTCGATTTAATAACGTGACTTCGTGTTCAATTCTCCTATGAACATCGTAAAATTTAATATTTTGTACCTATGACGCAGTCACGTCACGAGTAAAGTAATCGCTATGTAAAAAGCCCGTTTGGACATTTCAAGTCCATGAAGTTCTCAATTTTGAGAACGTAAAACAATGATATTTTTCAAACGTAGAATGACATTTTTCATTGATGGGTACCGCCCACTCCGCTCAGTGCTGTCCATAACGAGTTTTTTATACTCTCCACAGACTATTAATAAATTGGTTATGGTAAAAATAAATCGATTAAGATATTTTTTTTAATTTTATCATAAAAATGTCTAAGACAAAGTTAAAGATCGTACACTTATCTGTAATTATAAATACGGGGGACGATAGTTCAACAGACGATTTTGGCTCATCATCAGAAGAACGTGATTGAAATAAAACCATTTTTAACGGATTCTATCGCGATTAATTCTTTATTACTTTAACCCGAAGTTTCGGCTAACTTTCAGCAACCGTGGTCGCGGAGTGACTAAACATCAGCGACTATTTACGTAGAATGAGCTCGCGGTTTCATTAAGTCTGACTGTTTTTTGCTGTTTTCTAGGTCTTTTTTAAATTTTAGGCTTGTAGACTTCAAGATTTGTAGGTTTAATTATGTCTAGAAGCCTGGAAGCCTAGAAACCTAGCCCTGGACCCCCAGAACTATTACCCAGTCTTCTTTAGTAATTTTGGCACAAGCTTCATTCAGCAATGTCATCATTTTCTTAGTGGAGAATGGCCGCTTTGTATTGTGGCGTGCTGCATATCCTTTCATTTGAGCCCAGATCAGCTCAATAGCATTGTACTGACAATGGTATGACGGCGTTCTTGTCACTTTATGTCCATGCTGAAGTGCCCATTCATCAATTTAATTTTTTAATTTTGCAGGTTTAATTTTTTTACCAGTTACAGCAATTCAGCTCTTAACTATTTCGTATCAGCTTCAACGCCTGATCTTTGTATCCATGCTACTAAATCGGCCTTTTTGTTTGCTTGAGTAGGTGCTTTATTTATTTGAACTGAGTGGTCACGGTGCATTGTACACAATAATTTTATTATGCACTGTTCAGAGAGGTTTGCTAACAGGTTAGTAAACCACTCTGTGATATTATTTTGTACTTTTAGACTCAAATGCGAGCAAGGTATCATTCACAAAACCACCACTAGCTGACCCGACGACGTGGCAGATGATTTAGCGTCCACCTTTTCCTATTGGCACTTTTGAGCAAGAGGCCTTGGTATCATCTGTCCATGACTGCGGCACGGTATGATTCGAGTTCAGCCAAGTCTCATCGACAAATATGACATTATCCCAATTTGTGACTTTGTTGTGTTTGCTGTTATCTAGGTTTTTTTATTCCTAGGCTTCAAATATCATCTTAAGTCACCCCGGGACCAGGGCTGCTAGAAAGTAGCCGACGTAGGGTTAAAAGTAAATAGTGACCGATAAATCGCGATAGAAGCCGTTAAAAAGTGGTTTCATTTCAATAAGTGATATAAGCGTAAACTTCAGACAGTAGGTATCAAGAAAATGATTTACTAAAGATTCATTTTCATGCGATTTCTATTGGTTATTATTGAGTGAATATTATTGTAATAAAAATGTTAAATGAAAGAAAATTGACTTTTTGCAGTATTGTATTGTTTAAAAATACCTACAATATCAAAGTTTAGATTAAATTTTCTAATTAGAACTTTAAGCCAATGAACTTTACACTACAATACAATACATATTCTAATCGATCAAATACGCATACAAACTTGAATCGATTTATCTTGAGTATCGTGTACCGAGTGGTGTGGTTACATCCCTAGTTACGTCCAAATGACAAATGTCATAGTGGGCCTCTTACGTTGAGACTACATGTTTGTTTGAAATTGTTGTTTGTCAAAGTCATAAATAGAATTCTTGGTTTGTGCCGATATTGTTCACCTTTTCAAGACATAAATAAAACTTCTTGGGTTTTTATTATTATCAAGCCCACTACTCGCGGTTCTTTTATTGCAGAATGCACATCTGTAATAGATGACTAAATACCACTTTTAACATTAGTCATTAAGGTGGTTAGATTTTCCAGTTCAGATTTCTAATAGATATGGCCTCCATCCCTCCAGTTTCAAAATTGTTCTCGCAGTGGATACATACATTGACATGTTATAAGTATTATGAAAATTTAATTCAATCACTAATGTCAATACCGAATGAATTCACTTAGAAGTCATATAAAAGATTTCGTTCATTTTGCTTTGAAATTGAAAAGTTTGAATGGGTCTTAAGAACATTTTTCAAGCATTACGCCATTACAAACTCCACGTAGTATGGTTTTAAAGGACTATGAATTTTGTAAGGGGTCGTATTTTGGTAGGGGAGAGAAGTCGAGGCTTTTTGTCTTTCTTTTTGTTAAGTGTCTCGTGCTCTTTAGATGAAATTATTTAAGCGTTTTATGACCTTAATACCAGTTTCAACATGGAAAAGTTTATTATTATAAATCTCTTTGTTCATCTTTACATGCTTCCTATAAATTACTAGCCTTTCGCCCGCGGCTCCGCCCGCGTGGATCACTTATCTTCAGTTCTATTCAACCGATTGCAATCAAACAAACGTAAGATTTTAAGTCTGAACAACAAAAAAAGACTGCATCAAAATTCGTTCAATAGTTTTTGCGTCTATCGCGGACAAACATTTTCAATTTACAATTATATAATAGTAAGAAGAAGATTATTTTTATACATTATACATATATGTAGGTACTATATTATATAAAAAAGACATGTTATTATTTAAAAAAAAGGGACAGAGCTACCGGTGCTTAGGGCTTCAAAGGAAGAAACTTGAAATAATTATAGTTTATTGTAACTACATCGAACTGTACATAACTATGTACATTTTATTACTAAGGGTACCAACCTCACTTAAACTGGTTGAAATTAAATCATCAATAACAGTAGGAAAAATATTATACAACAAATAGTTTGAGGTCCAACCCGCCCACTATTAATGAACGCAATTTCTTGGAGAATTGATAGTCCCGTTAGTAATAAACCCTGACTGTGCAACTATATCCCTTGAATTAAACATAATAGCATGGTAAAATTAATATATTAATATTCGCAAGATGTGAACTAAAATGATAGCTAATTGAAACATTCAAGAGCAACAAAATTCGAGGAAAATGAGAGGCAACTTTATTATTAGCCACGGATAAAATACAAAGAAAAAATATGACAAATAGAAAATGTATATTCTAACATTCGGCAAAACCCACGCATCCAAACAAAGGGAACTTGAATATTTCCCTACATAAATCATATAATCTTATTATATTCCTCATGCTGTAGCAAACAAAGCAGTATTTATGGAGTAACGTAGTATGTGAGAACAATATGTTATGAGTGAAACATGTATCCAGGCTCTGGAACTATTATTTTTACACAAGGGTATTTTAAATGTGTTCGGTCAGTATCCTCCATAATACAGTGAGTAGAAAATGGAAAGGCGGGGTTCAAATCGGAAAAAAAATTCGTGGATAGAAATAAAATCGTGAGTTGAAAACGGATACGCCCAGTAAGTTGGTATTAAGGTTGATAAAGATCCATTTAGGCGTAAAAGCGTAACTTAAAGACAGAAAGATAGACAGACAGGCAGACAGACAGAGTTACTTTCGCATTTATAATATGTATTAGTATGGATTAGGTAATAAAACGTCTAACTTATGTCAGTTTTGTCTTGAGACATAATTGATATCACACACTTTAGATTCTAAATTAGGCTTGAAGCAATGAGATTACCCCGAGCTTCAGTCTCCAGCTGTCTTCTACACTTAACACTTTATTGATTGCGTCATGTGCGGTATTCTTGTCCTTCTTACTTGTCGATAACGATAATTAGGTATTGTATATTGTGTCTTAACAAAATTACATACGCAACAAATTAGTTGCGTATGTTCTTCTTCCTCTTAGCGTTAATTCCCAGTCGCATCCGAAGCTTTCAGCTCGGAGTCTGGGGTCCGCTTAACCAGTCTTAACTACGGATTTGGCTAGTCCTCGATATTTTCCGTGAAGCGATTGTCATCTGACCTCCACAACCCAATGTTAACATTAGGCGATATCGAAGCTTTGCAGTTAGACCGTTGTTTTTGGATTTTTTAGGCCAACTACCTGCTGTAACGACCGCCATAGATGTTCTTATGGCAACCGGGACCGACGGCTTAACGTGCTCTCCGAGGCACGACCAGACCAATGCAAATACTCATATTTCATTCACACAAATATTTGCACTGAGCGGGGATCGAACCCGCGCCTCCTGCGTAGCGGCCGCGTTCACTACCGCTACGCCACGGAGGCTGTCAATTATGGTATTTGGTTACATATTGTTACTGGCGATTGGAAAAGAGTGACCATGAGATTTTATTGCCAGATTTTTGTTCACGAGCTTTACATACCTATTGACTTGCAAATCTGGCTATAAATGTAAATGTAGAAGCAATAAAATTTGATGTATGTAAACGTTATTTTGTGGAATTTTGGTGACCATTTACTCGACTGTTCTATCAAACCTTGGCAATGCAGTAAATAGGAGTACAATAATGGCTAAAACACTATTTCTTTGCATATAATTTGCAGTATTGGTAGGTGTACTATAATCATTATTGAGACCGGGTGTGATAGGTGTTTGTAGTAACTATACTGTTCTACGAGTAGTACATCATCTTTCTTGACATTTCTAAGATGCTGTGAATGATATAATCAAGGCAGCAAACCACATACAAAAATTAATTACTTTCGAAGCTAATTATCAAGCGCGAAAAAATCTATGTTCGTTGCTGGTTACGAAAGTTTAGTTACGAATGTACTTGAAAGGGCATGAACTATATCAAAATCAGTCAACATCACAAACCTCTTCACCACTAACTGCAGAAGACTCCTTGGACTTTACTGGAGCTAACAATGGGATGGGTATGTCGAAATCTAACTGATTAAGACCACACAGTATTCCTTTACATCAGCCTGTATCTTTTTAATTATCAATAACTACATGAAGAACACATAGATTACCTACATTGTCATTAGAATGCATATTTCTAGCCCGAGACTCATAAAAACGTAACAACGTTTTCAGTACCTGTTTGCTCAAGCCTCGTAAACGTTAATGTCCTGGAGTGCTAATAACAACTTAGGCTGGCTGGAGGGACGGCCATAAAGCCTTATTTGATTACCAAATCAGCAAAACAGACCGTACGTTAGGTAATTATATTGCTTTGCTGCAGACGCGTCAGCTTTTTTAAAATAGGAACGTTTTTTTTTTAAGAAAATGGTCTAGGGTGCGATAACTGCGATATAATGTGATATTGTACTTATATAATTATTAAAATTGAAATTCGTGTGTTGACGGAGAAGGAATATTTTGAGTATCACCACCTTATCTCATCCGAAAGGTGTTTTAAGAGGTGACTATGGGAAAAATGCACAGATGATATCACTGCGAGAGAAAGAAAACTCGAAATAAAACCCAGCACCAACCTATCTGGAAGCAACGTGTCAGCGTGGAAATGGTAGGCTATCGCCTCCCAAGATTGGGAGAAGTCTATGTCAGCAGTGGACTGCGATAGGCTAATTGAGATAATTAAGAACGTTGAAATACAACAAATCATTTCTCAACAGAATGTAGAAAAATATTACCTACTATAGGTACTTACTGCTGCTATTTTGGGGTATTAATTATTTATCAATTTGCTTATACAAAATAAACTCGAGTGTAACTACATAGGTATTGGGGTTATGTTTTTTTTTTGGATGATCTTGAGTTGGTTTTCAAAAGATTAGTTATGTATTAGTAACGCACATTACTAGTATACTCATTGCCTCCTCTTGTTGAGTAAAGGTCACACCATGGTATTTTGGACGGGGATTCTTAATTGCAAGTCCAACGTTAATTCCAACGTCCAATTAGTCAATACCCCACTGCCATTTTGCCTTGAAATGGACAGAAAAAATGGACTAAGTAGTTGAAGTCACATAAATTTAGTGCTACGTCTTTTGAATAAAAAATAACATAAGAAAACTCTTAAAATTTCTCATGATAATGTTCTTCCTTGTATTGTTGTATTATTCATGCATAAAGAAGCATGAAAACTTTATTAATATAAAAATAATGTTGACATAAATGCAAATGTGTATTAAGGAGTATTTGCATTTTAATAAAAAGCCGTTGCCAGGTGTTCCCTGGATTTCATTACAACGTAGGACATTGCAACGCCACAAATCCGCTGTAAAATTTTACAAAATATAGGAAGTAGGAGCTATTTTTTTGATAGTAGGTCGCGTCGTAAAGGAAAAATTAGGCTCCATATTTTGATGTGAACGCCTAAAATGTTAGTCTGCAAAGTACCTAGTATTTCACAGTTACACACATAAAGTCACAACTTTCCGATAAAAAAGCATGTGTGTGCATGACTTTTTTATAATTTCCTACCTACTCAAGTAACAGAGATTTTTTTTATAAATATATCGAGCACAATTAGTTTCTGCGATCTGTTTGTTAGTAGGTACCTAATACGAGGTTACTATGTTTATTCATTCCAGATTTTCCAACTTACATAGTTTTTTGCTCGTTTTATCCGCAGATATTACTCTTAATTTCACCAACGCAAAACCTTTTGTAAGGAGAATTTATATGCCCTGTTTTATTTTATTAGTCTTGTTACTTTGGCTGTATTTCCATTTTCTAAACTTGTTACAGGATTTTATGGGCGATAATATCGTTCATCGTTCATTCCCTATGTTGCGGTATTGACTCATTAATAAATTGAGCTACTAGTTTAATATTAATGATTTGTAAGATAAAATGAAATGGGAAATATTTATCGAATATCGAGTTCATTGCAGTTGTTATACATGTAACATGCACAAAGCTAACTTTTTATTTATTTGTGTTTGATCCGTCAATTTTGCTGCACTTCAGTTAGTGGTAAGCTGAAGTGAAGCCTATATAGGTATCGAAAACTTTAAACAATACATCCCGATAGCTCCAATACCTAGTAATGAAGTGAAGCTTATTAGCCTATTCTATTTACTTGGTATAATATACGTTACGTTACTACTAAAAAATACGCCCTTTCATTCCTTTCATTCCATTCCATAACGAAACTAAAACAAGTTTATGATCTAACTTTTAAAAAGTAATTGTAGCATTTAGGAAATCGAGGAACGGGCTCTTAAAAGAAATAAATCTTTGAAATATTGCTTTGGTGCGGTGGAATTGCTTGGCTGTATTGCAAGAGCTGAAATCAAAAAAGCATATTATGCAGCCAAGTGGCGCCACCTGCCATCGCAATTCTACGTTATTGCTTCAGGACATTACTTGAACTAAATCGACTATTGGGTTTATTATATTTTTCTAATTACGCAAACTGCGGATGTATGCAACGCTATGGTTATTTATCAAATGGAAAATCAAGGGACTCATTCAACATACCTACATACATAATATAATCACGCTTTTATCCCCGGAGGGTTAAGCAGAGCTGAATTAACACCGACATTTCACTAATCATTGTATCCGTTATCGCGTCCAAACATAGCTTATCTCCTTTCTCAAGGTCTAAACTACCCCTATACCAAATTTCATCAAAATCGGTTCAGTGGTTTAGGCGTGAAAGCGTAACAGACAGACAGACAGGCAAAGAAAAAATTGGCTTTTAACGGTATTGTCACTTAAAAATATAAAAAAAACTTTGTTGAAAAACGACTTTTTAAAAACTGAAAATAATCATCTACTTTTGACACCGACTATACCTACCATTATAAATAGGGCGTGGATTCAGGATGAAGACATGACTACATTAATCTTTTAGAAGATTGATGCCCATATATGAGTTATTATAACACTGTTTATTTTAGTATGCAAACGTGAGTTTATTAAGGCTGCTGAATCAAACAGTACGACGTCATACCCGTGTCAAAATACATAGCTTTTGTATAGGCGCAAGGTGTGAATAAGATATATCTTATACTAGCTACCTGTCCCGGCTTTACAGGGTAAATAATATCAAAAATCCTTCCCGATTCCAACACCAAGTACCCGATAAAATTAGATCAAGTATCTCAATCACCCTCAAACACCCACATTTGAAATTAAATTAACTTTATTACCGTATTTCGTTATTAAAATTGACGAACTTCTCATAATAATGTTCTACCTCTTATGGGTAAAATTTTGAAGAAATACCGATATACGTGTAGATACATTAATTTCTAACCAGCAGCGAGAATATGAAATTTCATGTTCCTTACTTTGAACATGGCGGCTTTCCATACATTCACCTTATTTTACGGGCGAAATTTTACGAAATAAAATGCATCAACTGCCTTAAACCTATATTGTTTGTATTTTAGAACAAGTACCTCAGTACCTTATTTATAACTATATTTATTTATTTATTTATTTATACTTCTTACACTAACCTTACAGATGAGTCCAATTCGCTAGTGTAGTACCAAAATCAAATTATAAAAACAATTACAGAAATACTTGAAAATAACTAGATAATTTCATTTATATGTAAGCGCATCAACTGCCTAAACCTAAACAGTTTGTATTAGTCAGAACAAGTACCTGGGTAATAACCTAAGAACCTTATTAATAACGATAGATAATTTCATTTCCCTTCGGATTTTAAGTATCCGCGGCCTTAAAACCCCGCAATCTATGTAGCTGCACAGTTTCAGGACCATTAAGATCCCACACGTGCGGTTCAAGGGAATTATCTATGTACGTAGAAATTTTATAATGGTCACTTTACTAATTTTTTTTTGAAATTGCAGTACCTATCTATATTAAAAAGGTTACAATTTTTTTTATTTATCGATGGTCAATAGAAAACCGTTTATTTAAGATGTCAGTGTTATCAAAAAAGGTGTCTAACCATCCGATTAACTTTACTTATAGTTCGGGACACGTATTTTGGACCTAAATATCGAGACGAACAAGGCCTTGGCGCGCGCGGATTGTTTTGTAATAATCTAATTAAGCTTGATGTATTTGAGCTCGTCCACAGCAGTAGCACCCCGTACTGTCCTCACAAAATACCCAAGAAACGTGCACTGCGTGTATAGAGTACCAACATTTTGAGCACATTGTAGGTCCAAAATATAATTACGTCCATAATAATACCCGCTTTCCCTAAATTATTAGACCAACGGCAACGATTCAAATATATTAAAATACAGAAATATTTTTCTTTTTTTCCGTCAGTACAAGAAACCTCGTTAGCTTTCTAAAAGTCCAAAACATAATTTCACTTTGAGCATCTTTTGTCCTTTCATTAGACACATCTTCGCTTCATCATAATCGGATGAAGCACTTGCAATGTTTTTAAGTCCGCTACCAACCAGTGTAGATACTAAACCTATTAACGTCAGTCTACTTTGCACTTTGTTAGTTGAATATTTACTTGGCATTAGACTGTTGTTAAAATAAACAATGGTAAAAATAAACATGGGTATACTGCGACGTAATGTTCTGAGACTTCTGAGCATGTGTTCAAAAGCAAAGACATAATTCTGATATCTACGTGTATCTATTTTATAGAGGAAAAGTAAGGCATAGGGCATCAGGGCGCGCCGTAGTAGCGGCGGTAAGACCCATCATGGGGCGCATAACGAGAGGCCGCCGTGTGGCCTCTCTAGCCACTCGGCTAGAGAGGCCACACGGCGGCCTCTCGTTCTGGCTGACGCAGATCATCACCGATCATGGATGCTTCGGACGATATCTGCATCGGACCGCGAAGAAAGAGCCAACGTCCGGGTGCCATCACTGCGACGCGAGCGAGGACTCGGCGCTGCACACGCTCACTGAGTGTCCGGCGTGGGAGACGCCGAGACGGGAGCTGGTGGCGACCCTGGGAGTGAGAGCTCTCACGCTCGCCACCTTGCTCGCAGCGATGGTTCGCTGCGCGGATGCGTGGGCCGCCGGCGCCTCCTTCTGCGAGCAAGTGATGCTCGTGAAGTGGGCGGCGGAGCGCGAGCGAAGGAGAATCGCAGCCCTTGCGGCCCGCCAGGAGCGAAGGAGAATCGCAGACCGCGCGGCCCGCGACGAGCGGCGGCAACTCGGGCGTCGGAGGTCGCAGAATGACCTCCGCCCCCCATGAGCGCGGGCCTGGGGGTGACGGGTGGGGTCGCCTGTCACCCTAGCAGAAGCAGGCCACGGCGGTGGCACGCATTGCGTGCCCCCCCCATACCCGGGGGCGAGTTGGGGACTCCGTGGACCCCACACCGGAAGAGGGCCATATCAAGAGATATGGCCCTGGGTCGGCCGGGGTGCGAGGGATATGGCTATGACAATCTCACCTCCGGCAACTGACGGCCCACAGAAGGCGTGCGTTTTAGTCGGTTCGAGTCCGACATAACCTCCTCCTTCGACTCCGGCGGGGGAGGTATCCGTGGGGATTTTTCGCACGATAAAAAAAAAAAAAAAAAAAGGTTGGATCTGAGAAGTACTGATCGGTCATCAGCAACATGGTAAAGAACAAACTAATCTACCTATTATGTGCCCAGAAAACACAAAATGCCTTTTAGGTTGCAGGAGCAATATTCATAAATAAATTGATTATGCAAAATGTAACCAGAAATAAAGTTCTAATGAAATAAGAAGCTACGAATGAGTGATTAACCGTGTTTTGATTTCTTTGATCAAATAAACAGCTGTCAACACTGTCATGTTAGATCTTTTATTCAAATAAAAAAATATTTTCCTATGTAATGTAAATAGTTATTGTTAAAACCTAAATAAAATATAAAAACATTACACAATACGTAGGTACAAACCTACAATTTCAGGCATCAAAGAATTAAATAAATAATTATAGCACAAAGAATTTATCTAAATAAATAACCAACATATTATGTGATCTTTATGCAATATCGCAATCGCAAAACAATATATTGTAAGTCAGGGAAGTAGCATTATTCCAACGCGCATTAATAATGAAATCGTTGACATTTTTGGCTTTACGTTGCTTTCAACAGATTGTCTTTGACAGATAAAAAACAGGAAACGGGAAATTCCAATAATGTCCTTTATTTCAGTACTTATTTACGTAGTAACTATTATTTAATCTGTGGTACTATTCTCTAATGGTGTGTCATGTTTATTGGAACTATAATCATTATTGTCATCTACAAAATCATTGCCATATTTATTGCTCTAGTTTTTGCTATTTTATGATATAAAAGAAAGTTATACTTGGCTTTTTTACATACGGATGACACATTTCTTCAACTTAATTATGCCGTGACTCATTTATTTCTTTTCTTTCTTAGTGAATAATAGAATACCTAGCATTCTTTGATAAAAATCTTTCATTCATTTTAATATCAAGCATATTTATTCAGGCAGGTACCTATTCACATTCAATTTGTCACGATCGTGATTTACATCCTACCATTTCAACCATAAAACTATAATTATATCGAAAAAAATCTCTTCGGCCAATAGTAAGGTGTCTGCGCATCTAAAAATACAAACAGCTATTACGCTATTGTATCACTTATAATAATAACTAGCTGTTGCCCGTGGCTCTACCCGCGTGGTTATCGCAACCAAACATAGCCAACAAACATGTCCTTTCCTAAGGTCACATCAATCTCTGTACCAAATTTCGTCAAAATCGGTCCCGTGGTTTAAGCGTGAAAGCATAACAAATAGACAGAATGATAGAGTTACTTTCGTATTTATAATATTAGGATGGAAGTATGGATTTGTAATTGAATATGTGTGTCAATTGGCAATGGTTGTTCTTCTAAACCATTTTATGGACTAAGTCTCGATTAAGTATATAAAAAATCTTTATATTTATATACGGTACGCTTAAAGTTTAATTAAAAATACTTTTTATCGATACTGCAAACAGCAGCTGTTGGGTCCGATTACATTAATGAAAGAAGCGGACTTTATATTACATTATTAATGAAACTTGAGGAATTTCCTTTACCGCGTACAATATTGTTAAATCATCCAACACATCGCATACACCAATACATGCGGTGCTGGACGAAAAAGCTCTCATACGAAAAGATGTTGACTGCATGAATGCCCTGTTTCTTGTGTGTGCTTGTTGTTGTGTGCTACGCCATTTTTATATCCAAACTACCTGTTGCCCGTGGCTCCGTCGTGACCAAACATAGCCCATGTTCTTAGGTATTTACCCCTGCACCAAATTTCATAAAAATTGGTTCAGTGGTTTGAGCGTATAAGCGTAAACGACAGACAGAAAGAGTTAATTTCGCATTTTTAATATCAGTATGGATGAAATTGATAATAATATAATATGTCGGTTGATGTGTTGAATTGATATATGTGGGCAATATTGATATTTAACTCCCATTCTTTTCCAGCGCTTTTATCGTTTGCATTAGTTAGTGACAGACAAAAATTTATATTTTCTATTACATACTCTCATTTAATTATAAAACTGGAATGTTCTTATATTCAGCTGGTAAAATTGCAAGAGATATAAATCCAACCGATTTCCTTAAAATCAACTCGGATGAAATCAGAGAACCATTGTTTGAAATGGTGAACGGAATGTGGCTGACAATACTTCCAAGTGCTTCATTCATTCACTGCATTGACAGGTTAATACCCTTTTCACCTGTCAGTGTTATATTCGAAATAACCAAACCAGAATATTATAGGTATTTGTTTTCTCTGTCAGTTTGCTTTCGAAGTGAGAATAATATTTTCCCGAAGTAAACGCTACGAAGAATCGGTATATTATATAGTAAATATACCGATTCTTCGTAGCGTTTCGATTTTCGACGAAACGTATTTTTTTCAAATCAAACCAATTCATTTATTTAGCGAAATACGGGTTTATATGATGTTATAATTAATCGTATCATCATACTCGAGCGCCAAAGCGGACTGACGGTAACAATTTTTTTGTGTTACTGTTCACCCAATTATATTAACCGTATGGAACTTTCAGATTGAAGGAGCTCCAGTTATTGTCTAATTTTCAGTTCTGTGTCATTTTCAAGTCCATTTTGTGTGTGGATCGATAGTCTGTTAACAAAGTCATAATCTTTGTGTTCATTGCTAATTTACATAATTTCATTGACGTAGGACCTTAATACATGCAAATAATTAATTTATTATATTTCTAGCATTATGTTGAAACACAAATAATATTAAATTATTTAGTAGGTACATTTGTAAGAGATTCACAGAGTTAAAAGATATACCTACTCCGTTGAATAATTTAAATTCGTCAGACCTACAATAATTTGAATTCCGCTCAAATGAAGCCTGTTTAAATCCTTCATAATTAATTTAATTCTTGCTTTATTGCCAACTGCGCTCCGTAGATAGGTTGCCGATAATTTTATTAATCTGGCCTTGTCCCTTTTATTAAACAATTCCAAAAAAAGGTATCGGTATGTTTTTTATTCAGGCGTAGATTTTTGTTAATGAACTGGCTTTGATGATTATTTTTGTGTTGGGTTTAGTATGATTTAAATAGAAGTCAATTTTAATTAAATTCATGTGGGATTCTGAAATTCACAAATGCGAATACCTATGGAAAACCTACGTAATAAATGTACAAAAATATTCTTTAGACTATGTATTAAGAATGTCCCATCAATGCTTTAGGCACCTAGCTGTACAATTTAGCGAAAATATAATTACAATTTATCTTTAGTGATGTACAACAGCACATAGCTACTTGTCATACTGGGAATAGGTTGCTAAGGGTCGTGAGGATGTGATCAGTATCTCACGTGGGGGGAGCCGCAAGCTAATTCTAGTATAACCCGCGCCACGTATCTTGGACCTAAATCGTAAGACTTACGAGGCTCTGGCACCTGCGGATTGATTTGTAATAGTCTATGCTTGGTGAATTTGAGTTCGTCTACCGCAGTAGCATCCCATGCCATCCTCAAAAGACACCCAAGAAATGTGTACGGCGCGCATAGGGCACATTATTTCGAGCACATTTTAGGTCCAAGATACGTGGGGCGGGTTATAACATAATAAAGAGATAAACAAACACGGACAAAGAAATAGCTCTGCAGGATTACCAGTTTAGTTTTCCTGGTCAGGTAACGTTTTAATCGCGTATACATAGAAAATCTGCAGTCGCACCAAACCAAATATATTGTATGAATCTGACTTACGCACTGAATATAATAATTATACAAGTAATTTCTATTAAAACGTAAAGATTAAATGCTCGATTAAAATTCAAGAAATTTCTAGTATTGATCACATTAATGTTTTCACTTTTCACTTCCACGCTTATTTTCAGATACATATCTAACAAAAAATAAAGCTGTCAACAACGGAACTCAATTAACAATATCGATGGTTTGGCCTGGGGTTAACTTTTACGAAAAAATAAATACGAATTGACAGCTAATAAAACTCCTAATAGTGTAGGAAACGACTCACGTTGCGTTGACCCGACTCAATCCGACGCGATTGGCCTGACATCGACGTAGATATCGACTCAATAGGGAGCGCCAGAGGAAAATATATTTTGCGATTTATATTTGACGTCTATACAAGGGAACACAATTTGTGCGAAAATAATAATTCGTTATTGACATTCGGGCTTCGGCCATCATTTTCGGATCTTGAAATTAATTTGAAAGTTAGGGACGCTATCCTGCGTGGAGGTACCTACATTTCGTTCCCTACGGATTTCGTATGTGTCGGGTCATAAATTGGCCGCCTTTGTACAGCGGAATTGGTTTTTCTAGTACAATATGCGTATATTCAACGACAATAAGAGAATATTGTATGAGAAAATAAATATGTATATTGAAGTCGAGCCACATTCAAATATATTGGACAATTATGTGATTGTAATAATGATATACTTATATAATAAGATGCTTTGAGAAGTCAAATTTCTCGTCTTCAAGATTTTCAATTGAGCTGGTTTTTTAATATTTTGAAATAGAAAAAAATACCTACCGCTTTTTTTAAGTCATATCTCAACTCATTACAATTTTGGCCCAGAAGTCCCCGTCTCCTTTAAAGCTGTATTGAAAGGGGATACGCATTATTTTTTGCACCTCGTTGATGTGTCTAAACAGAGATAACCGATAGAATTCGTAGCGTTATCGTTAGTGTGGAAGCTTGCTACGTTAGATTACTCGTCGGCTACATGCATCAGCACGTTCCGACAGTAATGCTGTCGAATATCGTTCTGAAACATAACGGCAGCGCCGCGTTCTGAATATTCGAGCGTCACTACCATTGACTGGGTAGCAGATTACGATGCGATCTTTGCCATTCAATCGAAATATGCCGATTAAAATAATGAAACCCGAGTAAAGGTGCGGGTTCGTATTCAATCTTTTTCAATACTGTCTATACTTTTATGGAGTACTGGTATCATATTCAATATCGTAAGAGATTTTTTGGATACAAACTCTGTATATCTGTGTGTGATGTTTTATGGATTAATATTGAAAGAAAGTGCCAAGAAAGAACATTGAAAGTGGTGACAGGAATGGTTAGACATATAGGTACCTATATAGGTATTATGATATGCTGTCAATTCAATAATACCTATATCAAACATTTCTGTAACTTACTATAATAACACATAATATAAAAAATAATTCCGATGTTATTAAATTTAATGTTAAAGATAATTTATTTCAACAACAAATAACAGAAACGACCACTTTGTGTTAAAGAAAACTTACCTCAACAATACAAAACTAATTCCGATGTCAACCACGATAGTAACAATTAATTCCCGTTAATTGCATATGGAATGCGAGAGTTTAAAAGTTAGTAGTATCAATGATGTAAAATAGCGCACTTCAATTTACAGAATCGACTGTACAGTTATAGAACGTTTGCCACATTTGCATGTACTGAGCACTGTGCCATCCGTTTCGCTATGACGTCGTGATGCAGTCTATGTAGTTTATGTCTGTTAGTAATGTTTCGTTCGCTGATGAGATTAACGATAGAACCATGTTGGAGTTATTGTTTTTGTCACTAAAGACGTATTCATAGTGCAGAACTTGATTTCAAGTTTCTTAGTTGAGTCATTTTGAATTGATATCTTAAAAAGTTGTAAAATTTTAATAAGATTATTAATTTACAATGTTATTGCGTATTTTATTGATGATTGATTAAATAAATTGTTTAATATTAATTAACTTACCACTTTTGGTTAATATAATGAAAATTGGTTGATTATAGGGATGCAATTATGTAGGTAGGTATGTAGATATTTATTGATTTATTTAGGGATTAATAGATTACTGTGGATAACTAATTTAGAAAAACACAAAAGGGATCTTGCCATAGTGGCATAGACAACACCAAAAATGGACAAAAAAATGTTGATGTTCCTTTAGGTATACATATTTTATTTTATTTTTTAAAATTATATATTTTTACCTATCTAATATCGATTGACTGGAATATTTTGAATAAGTGAACAAATCCATTGATGTGTGAAAATCGTATAGACCACGTGTGGGTAAGTTACCGAAACCTATACTTTATTTAGTATAGGACCTATTTATACCTATATTTATTAAATATACACCTCGGTCTACTTTGAAGGAAAATATTTTGAAAAAACCTGCATTCTCAATAACATTCTTAATACCTTTGTGAACTTAGGTCATTCATTTAAACCGGACGTAAATATTACTAAATCAATCCGGCACGTGACGATTCTGTGTGAAGTGTCACGTAAAAATGTCTAATATATGATGTTAGGTTATTTGTGACGCGTCAAGTCTGTCCGTCGTGTAACAAATGGATGTCATCGGTTTACACTTTGCGGCATCGTAACATATTGGGCTGTCACACGCCCTGTCAAAGATAACAGAATTTAGTACCCATGCACAGTATATAAAGGTCGGTTCACATTTCCACGTGACAATAGCAACAAGATGACTCCTTACATTTTGTACGAATGACGCTCCATCAGTATGAGTTGTATCTTTTAGTATTACTCACAAAATATTCAAAGAATTATTCGAGTTATTGTAGGGAGGTATATCTATGAAAAGGGACCAGAAATAATATTTCAATAAAGCATATTTTAAAGCTTTTTATGAATAAAGAAATATTTTTTGATATAATCATGCTATAAAGAGTCAGGCATTCTATATGAGTGAACCCTAATCAAATATTTTGAAAAGAGACCGAGAACCTCGTACGAAGTTCCCATTTACTCAATTATAATCTTGTCAGAGCTTGTCCTTCATTCACCCACTCATATTTTCTATTAACAAGGTTTCAATAACAATAAGGTTTCTATTAACATTCATGTATTTTGATTCATAATCAAAGTATATTGTATTTTGTGTTAATAGAGATTGGCATTATGAAAATATTACACAAATGGATGAAGGATTGTAACTATAATAAAGTATGTACATTGTACATGATATTATTTATTTTAAATATATTATGGTAGGTAGATCTATTATAAATCAGTCGAAATAGGTATATGAATTGATTATGATGACGACTCTTGGTTTTATAGAAAAGCAAATACCTAATAACTTATTTTATCTAATCTCATACTGAAATGTAAACATTAAAAACAAAACTTTAATGCCGGTCTTTACGCACAGAATATGAAAATAAAGCATAAGTTCTAATAACTAATAAAGCGTAAGTCATAAGCAAGTTTCATACTATTATTTAGTAGGATAATGTTACAATTTTTATCACCGATTACTTTACATTGGAAAAGTTTAAATTATTTCATGTATTAAGTATGTATGTTTTTATCTCACGAAATAGTTTAAGAACTCAATTTAAATTGCTATATGTTATAAAAGTGTCATTAACTGAACGCATATTAGAATGGTTTTCCATAAATTTGCATAGTACTGGCGTCGCGCCGTTGTCGACGTATGACGTAATTAAAACACACTCTCCGATGATTTATAGAGATTAAACACTATGCTCTGTTTATACATGTACACTGATTGTATTCTCAAATTGAGTTAGCACTTATCTGATCAATCCTGTATTAAAGTCATAATAGTTACCGCAAATTCAATTTAGAACTTGATATTAACCGCATTGTGTGAATTAGCTGTGATAAAACTTTGGCCGTGGTGTCGTAATAACCTTATGCGATTCGATTTACGTTCATTCAGGATAACGTATATTGTTCCGGGATAAATTCAATATTTAGTTAGTGTATCACTGGGGAATAAGGGAAATTCGAGGAACGTGCAACACCGTTATGATTCTATTGATTTGTTCACATATCAAACAATGTTTCACTCCAAACAGTTCATGTTTGATCTTAATAATGTTCATATTTATGATAACTTCACGATGAGTTGAGAAGGTATCAAACCTAAAGAATTAGACAATTGTCTCGTGTATGTATGATACCTAGACCGGTACAGATAAAAAAAAAATTGGAAATATTTAAGAACAGCATGTGACTTGTTGGAAATGAAATGGTTAAAACAATAGGAAAAATAAATTATACTCGCTGTGAAATGGGGTGCACTTTAAGCGAATTGCAGCGAAATTAAACCTCCTATCGAAAAAAGTTGAATCCAAAAGTTGTAGGTAATAACAAGCTCTACAACTTTTGTGTGAACTGTTTTTCACATTACCTTACAGTTTTCGAGAAAATTGGAATAAACGGTTTTTTGTTTTTTTGTTCTGATGATATGAACACAAAGAACACTTTCCTCTAATTATGTTTTTCATAACTAAATCTCTAAAATATATTGAAACAAATAGTATCTACCTATTATAAATACTTAACTCTAACTACAATAAGAGTCCCGGCAATGACTCAATGTTCACGGATGGAAAATGTACAAGTAGTGTAAAAACTTAAAGTGATTTTTCTTTTTTATTCAAATTATAAATCCCGCGGTCTTCAGGTACTCCGCCCTGTTTATGCAGTATAACGTATGCACTCCTGAGGAGACAGTGAGGTGAGGAATCAGCAGTGACTAAACAAATGCAACCTGATCGAAACTTCAGGCAATTAAAAGGAACCAATACTTAATTGTATGTGACAGTACCCTACGTCTAAGATGCCTGTGTTGATCACGTTTTTCTTTTTCAAGATACGTCAATCTTGGTTGGAGGGCAGTTTAATTACAACAATACACAATTTTACTGTAATAGTTGGAAAAATATAACTAATATAATTGCTTAGTTTCCACTGATCCAGTTTTACATCGCTAAAACTTCTCCAACTTGGCATGACAAGTTTACACAAAATTTTATAGGTGTGGGAGAGGCGTCACCCGGGCGGGACTCGACGGCGCTGAAAGTGTGACGTCATAGTGAAAGTCCGAGGTCACTGGAGTAAAGAAACAAGATAGTTCACACATTCAAGGTCCAAATACCCGCAAGACAGTTTGACAGTTTGATTTGTTCACTAACCTTTTGCCGGTATTTATTGAGGTACAATACCGATAAAGGACTAACTTCTGAGGAGTTCGTCAATCCGATTTTGTCAAAGTTAAGCCGACTCAATAAGGAAATATTATTGTAGGGATAAAACATTTACTGAAAACAGTTGATTTTTTGTTGCTGAAATCATTAAAAGCTGTATAACAGTAGTCGTGATACGGTTGTTTATTGGAAAATACTTTATATCAATCAATATCAATCAATTAGCCTATCACAGTCCACTACTGGACATAGGTCTCTCCCAATGTTGGGAGGCTTTGAGAATTAAAATCAAACATTTGTTTATTTATTTCAAATTATCATTAGAAATTAAAACTAGTATCTCGTCATACTCCCGACCCAAACGAACTGAGTATCAGGAAATGAGGATGAAATTTGCTATGTGTTATTCCAAACTATAAATCTGTCGGTGCTAAATTTCATCCGGATCGTTTCACCGTACTCCATCCATTCATCCATAAATCCATCCATTAAAATATGTAGTAAGTAATATTATGATGAGTAAATATGAGTAAACTACTTCAAACTGAAGTATTTATTTCCTTAGCTTCAATAATAATAACTTACGCTCTTCGACTGATGTCAGATTAGGTACCTCTTAGAACCTAAAAATTCTTTGAAGATTCAAGATATTGGTTATTTTGGAAGCAAAATTTTAGAAGATATTGATGAGATTATTTCTCAAATTAGATACCTAAAATATATAATTATGTAAATGATGGATCGTTGACTCTATCTATATCCTATATTAGAGGAAGAAAGGGGTAAGTATATTTTGATAGCATAATATATTACCCTGAATTAGAAGATTTTAGATAACCTTATTAATTAAGAATGAAATGAAATTAAACCCTATGAATATTATAGTTTCCACATTATTGCTCTTGCAAACAACAACCTTTCCCATTATAAATGTAGACTATTGGGGTCAAAGGATTCATCCCCTATCTGGCGGGGTGCGTCGGCGACGGCCTGGCGCGCCACCCTGACGCCTGTGACGTCATGGGACCAATCGATAAGAACCCAGATGATAAGCCATACATCTTTTGGAACTTGTTTGCGTACTTGGCAAATGTCCCATATTTCGAACTGGGGAATACGCATTATAATTCTAAGTATAACTGCTGCAGATAAAATAAGTGTGTCAGTACCGTACTTAGTCTAGAACTTTTATGGTCTACTACACAGCTGAAAGGAAGCCTACTTTAAGAGTTTTAACTTATTTTTGGATAAGGTAAAAGGACTTCCAGAGTTGGCATTTACTAAAATACACTAACTATATTTATATTATCAATAAGATCCTCGTGTTTTATGTAGGTAAAACCAGAATGAGGTCTTAATTGGTCGCCTAGGCCTATGATCTGACGATGAAGGTGGATAGTGGCAGGCCACCGAATACCCGCACGAAGAATTCCATGGATGCAGAGTAAGATGATTTTGGAAGATTGGAAGGACATTAAGTTCCATTAGCCAGCCATTCTACCAGCTTAGGTAGTGTAGCATCGGAACTTTGCTACGATACGATAGTAGAAATCTATCTACACTACACTATACTACTAGACAAGATAATGTGATTCAAAAATTGGACCCACCACTTGCTAACTGGGCGGTAACTAGTGCCTCATGTCGTATGTGTAGGAATGAGGTAGGTACTTTTGTGAAGACAGGGAGGACCGATTGCAGCGCATTAAGTTATCAACGATCTTAACACCTGGTACCTATATCATAAATGCTTAGGAAGTAATGACAGTCGTGTAGTAAGTATCAGCATAAAATGAGAAGTGAGGTAGACGTCTGTTCTTTACTGATCATTATTCTGTGGTATACCTCTTTAAGTATCAAAACGATACTAACCAAAGTCATATACTGTCTTATGTACTAATATATACCTATATTAACGAAGATCTTTTTAACTATTTGGTAGTTTGAGTTTTTCTGGCAAGAAATTCGCAGTAACGGGATGAAAGTAATTGATTGACGAATTATTCACCGCTTTTGACCACTACCTCTTTTTCAGACATGATAGAAGAGGCCACTTCTGCTTTCCTCTTTTTTGCCACAGAAATAGATTCGTGTAGGTCACAGCAACAGGGTCAGTATTCCATACGGAGTCACGGGCAACGGTTAGTACAAACTACGAGAACTTATGTTTAAAATATAAACTTCCTAAAGTAAAATTTGTGGACAACGCCAACTTTTTATAAAATATTTTGGATTATCCTTTCTGACTTTATTCGCCTCGTTCTAGTGTCATTAATCATACATTTTAAAAATTACCCTACAAAAATGGCGCCCGAAGTGCGCATAATAAATTATGTCCCATTTATACAGGTCAGCATTAAACCGCTTCTTCAATGTACCTACAGTTGATGCGTTTTAAAATGTTTTTTCCTAAGCCAACGGTTTAACTTTATGCGTACTAAAACCAAGTAATTATTAACCAATAGTTAGATACTAAAAGACTGGTTCTTCCTATTATTGTTCCGTTAAAGTATTATAAAATTCTAACTCATAAAACTGGATAGTTTCTCTCGGATAGTTTATGGTCCAAAAAACATCATAGCTGTCGATTTTCTAACCATTTCTTAAATAAAATGAGAAAAGTATAAGGCGAGGGTTGCAACTTGTAGGGTCTTATTGGATAAGTTTCAAACCTTTATACAGGTCGGGTAGGTTAAGTTGTTATATAAACTTTCGAGTTTTAAAAGCGTTATCTTATCCACCACAGTAGAAGTTTGCATTTTGTAACAGGTTTTATTTCATAGAAATCGTCACAATGTCTATTTTAATACTTCTTCATTTTAGAATCTCGTCATTTGTTAAATAGTGTGATATCAAAACTGCTATGTACGAGTTATATCTAAATATACATAGCAGTTTTGCAATACATTACAGTTACAACGGACGCATTAAATTAACATACCGGAGGTAA
The DNA here is from genome assembly GCA_914767945.1 of Eilema depressum. NCBI lineage: Eukaryota > Metazoa > Arthropoda > Insecta > Lepidoptera > Erebidae > Eilema > Eilema depressum. The sequence continues at coordinate 14,743,863 of OU612020.1, forward strand.
TGTCTTGGTAGAGGCAGAATCTATCTACGTTTGTATCCGAAACACAAACAAACATCGGTCTGTGCCTACATTTCGAATGGCGATGGGGTGGGAATAGAAGCAGAGGCATGGTATACTATCATTCACATCACACCGGCCGATAGGTGGCGCTTGACGTCGCTTGCAAATACAATTGTTTCGTTGTAATTAAAAATAATTACATAGCTTGTTTGATACAAGTCTTGTGAAATATTAAGCGGAAAGACAAAATAAAAGTCATATAGTGTTATCTAGTGCCGTGTAATTATATGAACTTAAATAAAACTAAAATAAAAATACAAAGAGAAACAGTGACTTAAAAACTACCTACAATATAGAAATAATTAATACTAAAACAATAATAAACAAATAGTATTCCTACTGTTGTATCCCAGTGTGTATGCCGATGCATAGGGGCCATAACTTTCAAGCTATTCCATTAAAGTGGTAACGGGAACAGAAGATAACATCGTTATTTCTGGCAGTGACGACATTGCCATCTGTTGTCCAGTGGCGGAACTATTGGTTGGGGTTTTGACGAACTGTAATAAAATTTATTGGCGATACATTTATAGCAATTGTGAATATGAATAGCAAGTGTACGTCCTGTGGGAAATTCCTCTCTGGGAAGGGGGGTGCAGCATGCTGTAAGTGCAAGAATAGAGCCAAAATCAACAAGGTGACTATCCCAAAGGCTCCTATGATGAGCGACGGTAGTGTGGATACGCCCTCCAGTCAGCTTGAATCCTCCGTGTCTGCCGGTGGCTCGGGCACTTCTGCCGGGGAGCGAGCCAGCTGTCCGTCGCCTAAGCCCGACATTGGCTACGAAATGCAACTCCTAAGGCGAGAGATCCGGACTATGAGAGAGGACATTAAAGCGGAGCTGAGGGAGCTCAGACTTGAGGTGGCCGACCTGCGGCAGTCATTGGCGTCTTGCAGGGCGAAAGTTGACACCCTGGAAGATAGGATGGTGTTGATCGAGAGCCGTCAGGGGGGCGTCCAACCCACACTCGAACTGGAACAAGCTATACACCAGGTAAAATTAGAAATGAATGATAAGGAGCAGGATCTACTACTTTCCGATGTGGAGATCACAAACGTCCCCGAGTTCAAGGCTGAAAATGTGACAAACACGGTTGAGCTCATAGCAAGGAAAATAGGTATGGTGCTCGAAAAATCAGACATTGTGTATGCCGAGCGTGTGGGCCCTCGGGTGGAGCGGGCGAGTGGGTCGGGAGCTGAGGGGTCGGCTAGGAGTAGACGCATCGTTGTCCGGCTGGCGCGGCGAGGGCTGCGTGACGAGCTGCTGCAGAATGCCAGGGTCAGGCGAGGCGCCACGACGGCTGATCTGCCTGGCTTTGATGGACCACCGCAACGCTTCTACATCAATGAGAGGCTCACTAGGACAAATAAGCAACTTTTTTTCCTTGCACGTCAGGCTGCCACCCGTGTGGGTTGGAAGTACACATGGACGAAGCGGGGTAGAATATTGGCAAGGGCAGCTGATGGTAAGCACACCCATGCCATCCGCTCGGAGGCTGACATTGACCGTGTTTTTGGCTCGAATCCTATCAATACTACAGACGATTAAGTTGGCCCTTGCCGACGTATTACAATTGCAGGATGTGATTTTTGTGTTTATATATTACAGTATTTACATGCTTTGCTATATACATATTATACATGTCAATACCTATGACTCCTACAACATTTATTTAACACTTATTGACCTATTTCAATTACTTAATTCCATAATTTTTTGCCTCTTAATTGTAATAAACTTAGTGTGTAATAAACTTAATAGTAGTAGGAAGCATATAATTGTGACAACGTATAGACAAAAGAATATTTACATTATTTACAGAATTTATACAGTGATTGTGTGTTTTTATATTTGTGTTAGGAATGGGGAATCTCATATAGGGTACAATATTTACAAGGGTTGTTATTTACATGTCATTATTTACAAGGGTTGTTATATACATGTCATTGTTTGCAATGTTTTTGTTGTGGAATACCTATATAACATTACAAGATTCAACAATATTTACAAAGTTTGTTATATACATGTCATTATTTACAATGTTGTGGAATATCTATCTAACATAAAAAAATTCACATTAAACACAAACAGCAAGGATTTGCACATCATATACTGTGATCTTTGTGACTGTATTTGTAACGGGCCACTAATGCAAGTGCTCATTGTGATTGTATGTGACTGTCCAGGTTGTGTACCAGATGTTGTTGGGGGGTTTGTACAATTTTCCAGTTGCATGTTATGCAATTTTATGCTAGGTTATACCTGCTGCATATACCTAAATACTATCCAGATAACTTTGTTATTTATATCCACACACTATATTAATTTAATTATATGTATTAATGCATAATAAAATGCATCTGAAATTTGGACTATTTAATGCAGGCTCATTGGGTACTAGGCATGATGAATTCTTAGTGGCCATGAATCATCACTCAGTTGACATCATGGCCATAAATGAAACTTGGTTAAAGTTGGGCGAGGATGGGAGAGCTCCTTCAGTGCCGGGCTACAGGTTAAGGCATACGCCAAGACCTACAGAGATAAAAGATGGAATCGGGGGAGGTGTTGGTTTCTACATAAGGAATGGGATTAGTGTAAGGACTATAGCTCACCCAGTGGACTCACAAGTAGAGGAGTATTGGTTGTCCTTGACTTGTATGGGCAAAAAAATTCTAATTGGTACAGCATATAAGCCACCTTGGCTGAGTGTGGACAGGTTCCTGGACAGTTTGACTGCCAGCATTTGTGCATTGGCTCCCTATGACCACATCATTTTATTGGGCGACTTTAACATAAACATGTTGATGGGTGGTGCAGCCAGCACAGTTAAGTTGCAGCAATTTTTGCACTATGCTGACATGCGTCAGGTAGTGGACGCACCAACGCATTTTACTGATGACAGGAGCACTCTATTGGACATTATATGTACAGACATGAATGTATATAATGTCACAGTTACTCATGTCCCGGAGCTAGGGAAACATGCAGTGGTAACATGCGAGTCGACTTTAAAAAAAGACAAGGTAAAACCGAGATGGGTTACCTACAGACCATTCGCAGATATCATACCGGAACTTTTGGGTAGTGACATTGAGCTCGTTCCTTGGCGCCACATTCAGTCACAGGCTACTGTTGATGATATGGTGGGGGCTTTGTCCACCTGGATTGTGCACCTGTTTGACATGCATGCACCTGTCAAAAAGAAGCTCTTTAAAACCAAAAACACTCCATGGTTAACTGAGAATGTCAAATTGCTTTTCCGCTTGCGTGACAGGGCAAGGCTTAGTTACCAAAAGACCAAACTGGAGTCCAAAAAACAATACTACTTAGAGCTCAAACATCAAGCTGTTGTCGCACTACATAATGAGAAGTCTGCATATTTCTCAAGAGACATAAATGGACATTTAAATAACCCCAAAACTATGTGGAAGAATCTGAAGACTCATGTCCTGCCCTCATATAGGGATACATGTTTGCCCAATCATTTTGACAACCCCGATGCTATAAATAAAGCCTTCCTGGATGTGCCTGGGGAGGGTACAGTGAGTCTTTCCAAATTGACATATTATGAGCACCATAGGTATAACCCTAATATACATTTTGAACTCAGACCTGTGGACCATGCTACAATACTCAAAATTATAAATAGCATTAAGACACAAGCACAAGGTACTGATGGGATCAGTGCACAGATGGTGGCACTCACACTGCCCAACTCGCTAAATATTATTACCAAAATAATTAACACATCAATCACTTCCCATACATTTCCAGAGCAGTGGAAGCGCTCTATAGTTCGGCCCATACCTAAAAACAACCATCCAAATACCATCAGGGACTTGCGGCCTATTAGTATACTCCCTTGCTTGTCAAAAGTACTGGAAAGGGTGGTGCATATGCAGGTCATGCAGTATCTGGAGCAAAACAGCATTCTCCCAGATAGGCAGTCAGGTTTTAGGAAGGGGCGGGGTACGGCTATGGCCTTGTGTGATGTTGTTGGCAACATCTTGGAAGCTAGGGATCGTGGAGAGGGAACAGCTCTGGTCCTATTGGACTACTCCCGCGCTTTTGATGCCCTGGATACATCACTATTATTATCCAAGCTGACATACTATGGCTTCGCACTAGATACTGTAAAGTGGTTTGATAGCTACCTTAGAAACCGATCACAATATGTAGAAATAAAAGGAGAGGACGGCGCAGAGATGTTGTCATCCCCCCTCATGGTGGGTAGAGGGGTGCCGCAGGGTTCCATCTTGGGTCCACTTCTATTTATATTGTACACCGCAGACATCACAGCTTCTATTGAGCATTGTCAGTTTCATATGTATGCAGATGACACGCAGCTGTATCTCTCATTCAAACCCGGTGACACACACTCAGCTGTATCTAGTGTAAATGAGGACCTGAAAAAAGTAGTACAATGGTCAAAGGAACATGCATTGATTCTAAATCCCTTAAAATCAAAATTTATGATACTGGGCAGTCAACAACAAGTGCAGTCTATCTTGAAGTGTGACCCAGCTATTATCATCAATAGTCAGAGGGTAGCAAGAGTTGAGGAGGCTTCTAACCTTGGTCTTATAATGGACCCTCAGCTACGCTTCGAGGGGCACATAAATAGAGTTGTAAGAAATTGCTTTTATAGACTAAAAATTCTATATCGGATCCGGGATTATATAGGTGTGACACTCAGAAAGCAATTGGTGGACAGTCTCATACTATCCCGGTTTAACTATTGTGACACAGTGTATGGTCCTTGTCTACTTGCAAAAACCAAAAATCTCATACAGCGAGTGCAAAATGCTTGTGCCCGATTCTGTTTTGAGATCCCAAGTCGACAGCATGTAACTCCCTATCTTAATGACAACAACGTATTAAAGATGGAGGCTAGAAGAAGGCTACACTTGGCCACCTTGCTCTTTGACTTATTTAAGAAAAAAAATCCGATGTATTTATATGACAAAATAGCCTTAAGACGAAACCATTATCCCTACTCAGTCAGGTCTGACACAGGCATAATCTCCGTGCCGAGGCATAGGACTACAGCCTTCCGAGGTTGTCTGAAATATGCAGCGATGAGGATCTGGAATGACCTGCCTCCACCCATTAGGGAGCTACGATCCACGAACAGTTTTAGAGGAAGGTACAAATCATTGCTCCTACAACTTCAAAAAAGTATGTCTTAATAAATTCGCTCATGTTTTACCTTGGATTACGGCCCCTAGGGTGTACGTTTGTCGCTGGTGCTGCCTTGTATGGGGTGATCTCTATTTTCTGGTCTAACTGCACTGGTTGGACATGTGGTGACGAACGGACCTGTTACGGGAGGGATGGCGGTTTGAGTCATCAACATCAATTTTGTATGTGGAAATAATGTTGCAAAATAATTAAGTAATTAATACCTACCCTACTTTTAAAATCTATGAGAACTACTGTATACTATTGTCTACTGTTAAAATATACGAGCAGTAACTTACCAAACACCTCTGTTGGTGTGTTGCTGATGAGAAGCGGTAATGCCAGACGGCGTCGGGTGGCACTTATTGGCTACATAAGGGCTTACACTGAAAATCAGTCTGTGGTGGCTAACACCCACCCCAGTATATGCTGAGTGTTTAGCCCAAATTGCGGACATAGCGTACATATCTTAAGACTCGGATGTACGACAATAAAATGTACAATATAGGGTAAACGTTGTAATAGGTTATATGAATGTGGGACCGTGTGAGATTTCTGCCACGTAGAACATGACACGTTGATTGTGTAATGTCATTAACGTCAATGTCAATTGTCAACATAAAAAAATGTGAATGACAGATGTCACACGGTGTCACGTCGGCGATCGATCACAGACAACTCTGTGTCGGTTACTCTGTGGTTGCCTTGTGTTGTTTATGATGTTTTTTTTGTGTACTGCGTGATCCGCAATAAAACTATTTTTCTTTCTTTCTTTCTTTTCTTTCTTTCATTTATATAAGTTACTTGCTGTCCCGGCGAACTTCGTACCGCCATATTTTTCCCGTTCCCGCTGCACCTATTATTATTTTTATATATTATATATTTTCTCACCCTTTATACCTTCCCTGGACATACACGAATATTTCAAGACTAAAATTAGTCAAATCGGTTCAGCCGTTCTTGAGTTATAAACTAACAACGAAAAGTGGCATTGATTTTTATATAATATAGATTATTATTTTTTTGTAAAATATTATTAAATAGGTATATACCTAAATAATGGAAGCACAAAGTGGAGGATCGGGTGCTGTGGCTCACATTGGGAGAGGCCTATATCCAGCAGTGGACTAAAATAGGCTAATTGATTGATTGATAAACCTCATAACATATTCAATCGTTAAAACAATATTAATATCTAAGTAAAAATAAGACAAAGAAAATGTTGAACACCTAAATTAGGTTCACATTTCTCATTTTGTTGTTGGGAAATAAACACACAATAGAATGCCAACGTATCATTCCATTTCCCCAAATCTTGGCACTATCATGATATATCTACATTAAACGCGTCAATCTATTGCGTTGCGTCAAACAATAAAGAAGTTTTCGAATTTATCCTTGTCTACTGAATACGTCTTGTAGGTAGTTGTCTGCAAATCTACAGCGATTATTTAAAACTTATCCATATAATAACTTTCGTTCACAACCAAAGTGATTACAGACTTAGGTTTTTGTTTTTGTAGTTTAGACTGTTTGTTACAAGATTTTAATGGTAATGGTAATGTTTGCTTTATGCGGCAACATTTATTATACTTAACTTTCATTTTATTTTTGTTATAAGTATAAAAGTCAACAACCATTAGAGACTCAGACCTGTAAAAGTTCCTCACATCGGTATACTCTGCCAACTGATCAATTGGGGAACATTTTCATATCACGTTAGAAAATTATGAAAAGAGCCATCTATCGGTACGCTTGTATACTGAAGGATTTTTTACAGTATAACATCCCACGTTTTCAGCCTGCGCCAGAGCTTCGTTCATTTATCAGCAGGTGTACCGGCTAGCAGCTAAGGTTGGTTTCGGCCTCAAAAATCTTGATACGGCTATAGACACCCCTTTGGGAAGTCGGTTAAAAATTATTAGAATCAGGAATATGGCCCATTCATATGATCGTATTACAGAATCTGCCAAGATTCTGCTATTTACGCTTAACTTTCTTGATTGTCGCTACTAATAGGATACTTCAAAGAAAAGGATTAATTTGTTAAAGCAGGTTAAACCAAAAGGGTAACAGATTTCTAAACTTTAGAATTTTGGACATTGATTTATTCCAAAGAATTGACATTCCTTGCCAAACCTACCATTGACGGAAAACCAACCCAAAATTGGCAAGAAACCTTACTTTGTGGGGATAAGGTCGCTTATTGTGTGATTTTATAAACATAATAATATATTAATGCTTTGAAGGAGATATTCTACTTTAGCTTGAGCCGCTTTTCATAAAATAATTAATGGGGGTAGGTATTTTTGTTGTTGGTGGGCTTTATTTACTTCAGAGACCTGTAACCGTGGAGCTACCACAGTTATGTTATTTTATTAATACCTAATAAAATAATAAAATAAATGTATTCTAATATGAAATCAATGCTGAATTTTATACCTACGAAATAAAATACGAACCTATACTCCATTCGGTCAGGAGTACGTACTTAACTAAACGTAAACAATCTTGATGTGTCTATTTAATATGTTTTATTTAAAATTCAGCTTAGAAACTTATTTTGAAGACTAAAAACCGAAATTTAACCACTATAATAGTTACTTAGCCTAGTTTATTTGTTTAATAATCATGTTTTTTTATAAAATGTCGCTACAAGATTGTTTACCTCAATTTGTGAAAGAATAACAAGCTACCTGATTACGTTAATATTTTGTAAGCAATAACCACAATGTAATAATGCACGGTAAAGTTAAGAACCTTTGTAATTTATTGTACATTGATTATGGAAATAAATTATTATTATTATTATTATTATTATTAACCGTGGAGCTACCACAGTTATGTTATTTTATTAATACCTAATAAAATAATAAATGTATTCTAATATGAAATCAATGCTGAATTTTGTACCTACGAAATAAAATACGAACCTATACTCCATTCGGTCAGGAGTACGTACTTAACTAAACGTAAACAATCTTGATGTGTCTATTTAATATGTTTTATTTAAAAATTCAGCTTAGAAACTTATTTTGAAGACTAAAAACCGAAATTGAACCACTATAATAGTGACTTAGCCTAGTTTATTTGTTTAATAATCATGTTTTTTTTATAAAATGTCGCTACAAGATTGTTTACCTCATTTCGTGAAAAAATAACAAGCTACCTGATTACGTTAATATTTTGTACCTAACATAAACAATATTTAAAAATAATCCGTAAGTTTTTCTCTACAGGTCCTTCAGTAGTCAGAAATTATGAGACTATAAAACATCTTCGTGGTTCGCAAGATAAATAACTTGAGAGTGCTTGTACGAAATTCAACCATTAAGCTTTTGTGGGAGGCAATATTATGATATAATCTTGTCGTTAAACTTAATAACAGATAGTGGGTATACAGTACTGTATCGAGGATATTTCTCAAAGAGTATCCAAAGAGACCATCACAGAAAAATGTCTTATATATACTAATATTAAAAGAGGAAAGATTATGTATATTGTAATGTAAGGAATTCACACAGTCCATCCACTTCTGATGGACTGTGTGAATGATGATATGGTTAAGAAAGGAGTAAATGCTGAGATGACTGCAAAAAGAGATGAATGGAAAAAGCACACATGTTGCGACGACCCCAAATAAACTTGGGATGAGGGCAGGAGGATGATGACCGAATAAACTCAAAAACTACTGAAACGATTTCAACAATTCTGTCGCCATTAGAAAGCTACATTATTAGCACGGTAATACTTTACCGTGTTATTAGGTACCAATATAGGCTATATGAACGGGGTCAGAATTCCACGCGGGTAGATTTATTGTGATTTCCCACCCTGTCAAGGTCCTGCGGAAGCAATATTCTGTAACTCGATCCGTTGTATGAATGATATTCAAACAGCGATACCGGCAATGGAAACAGAATGTATAAAGTACCTATTAATACTATAAACCATCGCAATTCAATCTCCACTGTTATTGTTCTGTTCATATTCCTTTGACCGCGTTGCAGCTAGGGCAGGAACTCAGAGATGAAATGAAATGTTAACGCAGTGGAAACAATTTATACTGACGATGCTAGTTTTATAATTTGTACAGATATTGTTCTCCGTCAACCATGTGATTTATTCTTATATGATTATTTTGAGTGCAACGATACGTTAATGAATTTAATGCAACTTTTTGCAAAAGCTTGTTATTGAATTTTTATATGAATGAAAACAAGTAAGCTGAAGTGGCAGTGGGCTGGCCACACATGTCAAAGGCCGTTGAAGCAAATGATATGTAGGACGCCCCCTAGACAGATGTAATAACGACCTGAAAAAGGTGACTGGGACAGACTGGATGCGGAAGCGGCTAATCGGTAGCAATGGCGCAAATTGGGAGAGGCCTACGTCCAACACTGAAATGCAGTTGGCTAATTGAATGATTGGTATTATGATTATACTAGCTGTTGCCCGCGGCTCCGCCCGCGTGGAATTCTGATCCCGTTCATCGCTGATATATAGCCTATATGTTAATCCAGGGTATAACCTATATACATACCAAATTTCAACCAAATCGGTCCAGCCGTTTATGCGTGAAAGAGTAATAAACATCCACACATCCACACATCCATTCTCACAAACTTTCACATTTATAATATTAGTAGGATAGAAATTTCGCGAACTCGTCGAACTTTCCCTGTTTAATGTCATAATACTACACAGTGGTTCATAAATGTCATCTTTAATTTGTATACATTTGCAAATTGATTGATCGTAAATGTTAACTGTTGATGTATCAGTGTACAGAATATTTAAACTTTGATTTGCAGGCTATACACATCTACGTCAGCGTATATGAATAAAGTAGTAATGTGAGTGATTTCGAATAGCGTTCAAAACTCACATATTGAAGGGATTCGCTTTATAAGATTCTACTTTACAAAGAAACGTGACCGATATTCTGATAGATATACTTTTTTTAAGTAGCACAAGAGCTAAAGAAATATTTGAAATATAATTTCAATTCACCATTTACTTCTATCATCTATCCTTGAAGCCTTCTGTTTTCATTCAAATTCCTTTCTTCCGAATTCAAATTTAGTAGGTAAATAACATTGTAACCAACACGGGCAAAATCAGTCATCCCTACTAATATTATAAATGCGAAAGTAACTCTGTCTGTCTTTCTGTCTGTCTGTCTGTCTGTCTGTCTGTCTATCTTTCACGCCTAAACCACTGAACCGATTTTGATGAAATTTGGTACAGAGGTAGATTAGACCTTGAGAAAGGACATAGGCTATGTTTGGTCGCGATAACCGACATCCACGCGGGCGGAGCCGCGGGCGAAAGCTAGTCTTTTTATAAATCTATCAAATCATTCGTTAGATCCCTTTATTATTAATACACATTAATGTTTAAGTTACTAAAGCAGGGAAGGGTACCTACTTCAGTAACTATACATCAATAAGTATTATAAAGTAGGTACTTAACTCAGTACTAAGTATGTCACGGGAACTGAGGAAAAAAATCTACTAATACTACGCTTAGATACATTTAAATAATAATCAAATATTCCCTTTGAGACAGTTTGAACAACGATATACGTGTAGATTTGTTATACTCGTAGGTATAGGTACACGTATGTTTCAACGTCATCACTTTGATATAGCAAAATGCAGTCCACAGCTTTGAGAGCTTTGGTATTAGTGCAGAATATTGAACATCTTCAAATGGTCCAATACATATCTACTAAATACTGCTATAATCACCCTGTAAACGATTGGTGAAAGGTTTTTTAGGTGGTGGTTATCAAGGACTCTCTCTAAAAGTGTTTGTTACACGCTAATTACGGTAAGGAACATCAACATTATTAACACAAAATTAAATAAAGCACCAACATTATAGAACTTTGGGGCTATAATAATTTTCTGTTGACTTGTCAGAATAACTTTCTTTACTGAATCATCATTCCCATCTGAGTCACCATTTTGGGCTTATACAGTTTAAGTACTTACAATAGATTGTAAATAATATCTGTATAAAGTGTAATTTAATTATTACGAAAAAAATTAAAAAACGATTTGAATTCCTTTCCATTTTACAATTTTTAGAGATTTTATATTAGTGTAGATTTTATTTTATATGAGAATAAGGAAAAGATACATCAAAAATATATCATAATTTATTTAACATCAATAATATATGTGGAGCATATCACTCTCTAATCGAGAACCGAAGAGAAAAGATCACCTGATAAGAAACGATTTATTTAAAAAAAATCATACAAGGGAAGGTAGAAGCAAAGAGAAAAAGAGGCAGACCAAGAGGAACGTTTATGACACAGATAAAGGAAAAGATACAAGTTGCGTTGTACCAGGAGGTCAAGAGATTGGCGGAGGAGAGAGAAGAGTGGCAATTAATTCACCGACAAGAACGCTGCTCTAGAGAGAGAAAGATTTTATGTCAATCCAATGATATTTAATAAATTAATTCTTCAATTTATGCACATAAACTTCCTTATTTCATAATTTTTACTTCTTTTTCAACACTATGTAAAGTTTCAATGTAGCAAAGTTGCAATTAATGTTCTTAGCGGTAAGTATAAAAAAAAATAATTTATAGTCAGACTCCCTTGGAAACGTGTAATCATTAAAAGATCGTGGTTGAATTCATTAAGGACCTCTGGCACTATGTAAAATAGCTGCGACCACTAATAGTAGCAGAAACGGAAACTTTACGCCAAGAAACTTGGACGTTACTACTGTGTAATTTGTATTCCTGAAAAAAAAAACGAACCAGTTCGAGAGTGCTGCCTCTTAGTAAAAACAACGAGTAAAGTTGAATATTCAGTTTCTTGACCAATATCTGGATGTTTTGATTGCTTTAGGGATTAATAACATTATTTTTATTTAAACACTAGCGAACCACCGATCTTTGCCCGTGGTATATTTTAAAATCTCCGTATCATCCCTTTGAGCCTGTAATTTATAGTCCTCAAATAATACCTATATGGAAATCTGCCGGATTCGTTGACATTTATGATCACTGTTTTGCTCCCTTTAGTAGTTGTATGATTATATTACCTTTGTCCATAAACGGTCTATTCAATATAAAAATAATTTTCCAATTCGAACCAGTAATTCCTTAGATTAGGGCGTTCAACCAAACAAACAAACAAACTCTTCAGTTTTATAAATACTAGTATAGATTATTGATTCAAAACGCATTGAACTGTTCATGAATGACTAAAATGAATAAATAGAATGAATATAGATGTATAAAACCAGTCTACCTGAACTTAAAATAAAATAACTACAACAATAATAAAAGTTGTTGTTGTAATTAGAGTAACTCGTGAAACCATTTTAGTGTAAGTAAATTAGGTACTTAATTTGAATATAAATTTAGAGGTTGTATTGTGTTGTTTACAGGATAATTATTAGTAATTTACGTTCATTATAATTATTGGTATCTGATGACAGAATATCCTATGGTGTATAACCCCAATAATATAAACCGACAAGCAATTGAGTCTTTTAAATGAGCCGTTTGTCCGAGTACCAGTGTACATCATTGTATTGTTTTATCTGGTTTTATCACATTCCCAGTGAAGTAGAAATACGTAATTTTATCCGAAAGTAGACAGACGGACTCATGAAAATCTCCTGTTGACAACAATAGACTCACACCCGTATTCACAAACAATACTTCGCTATGCGTACTACAAAAACTGTGCAAAGAACGACAAATTCTCAGTGCGTTCGTTTTGGCAAGCCTTTTTATTCATAGACAACACTTAAGTAATACTTCGTTGAGGAAACGCACTGCGTTAGATACTGCTCCGTGATGTTTGTGAATTAATTTTACCAGCCCTATGCGCTCGAGCACACTATGAGACCTCACAGTGTTGTTTGTGAATACGGGTGTCAGTCCTTATAACGTGAGGTTGAAAATTGTAGAATATGGGTAAATATACAGGACTTTCTTTGTTTTGAGTGCACCACACCAACACTAATATGACATTAAAATGCTTTTTGTGGGTACTTATAGAAATCTAAGTAGTAGCACAATAACTTTCACACTTTGTACCAAACTCTGTTCTTAATTTAAATGTACGTAGTAATTAAACAGTACCTCCTGGCGTCCATATCTCTTCTGTGCTCCTGACTAAGAGAAGGGTTATAAAACAAATCAATGGTGCACATGGTGGTAGGTATAGCATTATTCATCTAATAACACTTTTAGTATTTCAGCATCAGTCACCCTTTCCTAGTGCCGATTACAATAACATATTTTTAGGTTATGAAAAAACCTATCAATACGATTTATATCATGCAATATTTAATACACAGATATAATCCATCAATCCTCAGTCAGTTTTATTGCTTTTTATTTCGTTTTTCCGTACTCATCAACAGAAATATTTTTAACGATATCACTAGTCATCATTCACAAACTATGAAAAAAGCTCACTGAAAATCGGAATATCTAAAATGCAAAAAGCTTCAGTAACCTATTTCCAATCCAATCCAATACAGTTTGATGAAGTGCATTCTTTAGAAGATTGACTATTCAATCAAAGTATTCGAACTGAGTCAATTAAAGGTGTGTGTATTTTTCATTTCATGAAAATAAAAAATAGAAACATGAAAATATTTTTTATTTTGATGGATATGGGAGTCTGTTTTGATAGTGAAACGGTTAAGGCTGATAATTGCTTAATCAAAATTATTTATTTTAGAAATTATAACCGAAATTACAATTATTCTCATTCCCCATGGAGGTGTTTACTTACTTATTAATTCATACTTAAGTAAGTATAAATCTCTGTGGCGTGGCGGTACTGAACCCGACCGCTACGCAAAAGGCGCAGGTTCGATCCCCGCTCAGTGTAAATATTTGTATACATAAATATGAATAGTTGCATTGAATATATTCAAATTCTAGCCATTAAATTACCGACGTAAACCTGCGCCTAGCACATGCAATTAACTTCGCTTGAGAAGAAATACTAGTATGCGGTTATTATATATTCTTTCGAAAAATTCTAATAGCTTCTTCACCAATGTACATAACAGTTACAATGGAAACATGATATAAATAGTAAAAAATAAATCAAATAATAATAAACAAAATTTATTCTACCCGAATTAACTTTTTCATAACCCAAAACACGTCCAACTCCCATAAATCATAAAGTTCACATATAAAAAATAATGGGCATACGCATTTACTTATGGATGTTCGCATGTACCTACTTGTTGAAGTTAAATTGTAAATCATCGCATAATACTGTTTTTATTATTATCGATAGCCGCGCCATCTGCAGTCATGGCCCGCGTAACATATGTGAGGAAAACTCTTTGTAATCCCTCCACGACCTGAGCAAATGCCTGTTTACAGATTCAGAGGCCTTTTTCACATAAAAACTATAAGAGCTTGTTGGAATAGATGGCTCCTACCATTATTCTACTGGCAGAAGTTTTTGCGGTCCTTACGTGCCGTGAGTTGGAACTCAATATTTATTTCTGAACATATTGCTTACTTTGAACGGATGAACTTTTCGGTATATGTGAATTGAAAATCTTTAACCGTTTCGTTATGAAGGGATAAATTGTTTCTTTTTATTCCGTACATATTATTTATTTATTTTATATTTTGTTATACATATTATAATGCTGACATAATATTTTAGTGTAGTACTAAGAAGTAATTCCCTATTTCAGTAAAATTACAGCAAAAATCGAGGAGAAACAAAATAATAAATTATATTTTCTAAGACATTATTGTACAGCAATTTGGGTGGAAACTAAGCAGAGTAAATACAATACATGCGTAGAGACAAAGAAACTTCCACAATGCAAATATACATATTCATACGAACCCGCGACCTATGACCCACCGATCGACCGCTACTACTCAAAAGACGTCCTGTGAAGATAAACTTATGAACGTTAAACTTTAATTTCACCTAAGCATTTCTTTCGCAAGTCTATTCGTATAATTTTCACACCGAGTGTCTATTCAACAAATTAATTTAAAGGACAATAATTTATCTAATTAAAGGGGTATTGCCAAAGCTACCTTTTGTTTTACTGTTCGCTGGACATCTGGCTTCCATAGAATCAAAGAATCAAAGAATCAATTTCGTTTATTCAATTTAGGCACATAAAGAGCACATATAAACGTCAAAATATTACAATTGTGTCAAGAAGTAAACAAAAAATAAAATATATAAAATATTAAATAAATTAAAGTAAACTATTTGAAAATGATTCTTTCGCTGGTTCGGTAGTATAATCAACTGGGGATATCGAAGTTCTATTGTGAGACCAGGATATCAATCACTATAATTGAATAATATCACTTCCATCATCCAGGTTACTCTAACATTCTGGAAAATAATTAAGTACCCGAACAGTTCAATCATCAGACTATAGTAGAACAGGATGGATAGGGCTTAAGTCGTGTTATCCTGGTTTAAAATAGTAACCTTACTTAAGTGAGTCAACAAGCCACAGTGTATGGCACATGGTAGATTATTTTAGTGTGGTGAAAGCCCCACATACCCCCGTGGCATTCCCAAACTACGCAGCATGCGGACAGTACATTTTTTCCTGTCTGAACCAAAAAAGAATATTGGACTTTTTAAGGCTCCAACTACACGTAACAATTGCCACAGATGTTCGTATGATAACCGGGACCAACGGCTTAACATGCTCTCCGAGGCACGAAGGGGTCATAACGTGTTAAAAACGGTCCCCAACCTAAGACTGACCTGACTAGTAAGTACTCCACTTAAGCTATTTACACCTAAATAACATTCATTGAAGTTATTGGTACAGACTACCTGCAACTAATCAATACAAAAACATTGTGAGAAGATAAATAGAATATCATAATGAGAATTCGCGGGCGAAGCTATGGTTTCTACTTCCATTGTACTGCTCGTGGATAATTAATGTTTAAATTAACGTGGGTGACAGTTGGAGTTGACGCCTATATGTCCTTGCAGAGGCATACTAATCATTGTAATTTATTAGTCCGAGCAGTTTTTGCCAAGTTATTACACAACCTGAATGAAAAGTACCTAGTATTAATCTGAAAATGTTATTAGTTTTCCCTTTGTTTCTTTCGCCGTCCGATCCGTTCAGCCATTTGAGCGTAATTGATTAACAAACATACAAATCTTAACAAAAACCCTACACATCTTCACAAACTTTCATATTTATAATATTAGTAGCAATTTCGGTAGCTGTAGACGGTTCTTAAAGTCATACAGCGCTTCCTTGCGAGATGTATAAACCCATTTATATTAATACAAGCTGTTGTCCGCGGCTCCTTCTGAAATCAGTTTTTCAGAAGGAGCCGCAGACATAGGTTTCTATTGGCTGTGGCATCAGTATGCCACAGCCAATAGAAACCTATTACCGTGATAAAAGTATTTATGTTATTTCAGATTGTAATCTCTCTCCGGCTTAATTTTCATTTGGTTCCATAAAGTTTTTTTTGCATGATAGAGTAATAAATATGCATTCATCTATCCAGTCTCCCAAATTGTCACATTTATAATATTAGTCAGATTTATACGTATAGATAGATAGATAGATAGACAATACTTTATTGTACCTACACCT
Source organism: Eilema depressum (assembly GCA_914767945.1). Classification (NCBI taxonomy): domain Eukaryota; kingdom Metazoa; phylum Arthropoda; class Insecta; order Lepidoptera; family Erebidae; genus Eilema; species Eilema depressum. The sequence continues at coordinate 14,760,729 of OU612020.1, forward strand.
ATAGATTTACAGTATGGAGAAGTAAGTAGCATGTATAATGTTTAATCAGTTTAATGTACAATGTGCGACCTTATCGCTGGAAACGATTTCTTCCAGGCAACTTTGGGATGGATATTAATGTGACAACACTAAAGATGATCCTATAAACTAGATACAAGGTGTATTATATAACAAAAAGAAAGAGAGAAAAAAGCAAAACTACCTACTATATAATATATCAAAATATTTAATATTTAAATTACTATTTTTTAATTAAAAATTACTACCTACTTGTGACTGCGAGTCAGTAGTACCCAAGTTACGCAATAACACTGTCTGTATCTACCGCGTCGTAATTAAAAATTTACTTCTAAAGTGGAATTGTCAAGGGATTAACTCACTTTTGTAAAAAGGAATTAACCCTTTACTTGGCAGGATATTTTTGTATCGAAAACTATATTTTATTTAACTTAATTGCGATCAATGGGGTCTAAATTAGGGTAGAAAAATAAAATAAAAATTCTAGAAAACTCCGAAATAAGGTTTTTTTAATGTATCTATAAATGCACATTGCTTGATATATAACAATCAACTTTTTAAATTGAGTGTATCTTTGAATATACACTGCCTTGAGTAGAATAAAAATAATTAATCAACCAATTAGCCTATTGCAGTCCACTGCTGGACATAGGCCTTTCCCAATGTGCGTCACGTCTGCCGATCCTCCGTACTCCGCATCCCGTCTGTCCCAGCCACCTTTATATAGTCGTTAGTCCATCTGCCTAAGGGGTGTCCCACCTTTTGTTTTCCTTCTCACGGTCTCCGCTCTAGGAGTCGTCTGCTCCAATGGCCATCAGTCTTTTGACAGATGTGCCACTGCCACTTCAGCTTGCATATTCTGCGAGCTATGTCGGTAGCTTTGGTTCTATGTCGGATGACCTCGTTGGGAGTTCTATCCTTCAAAGAGACTTCAAGCATAGCTCACTTCGTAGCCCGCTGCGGGACTTGTAGGTCGTGGACTAACCCCACCGGCAAGACGCACTGGTCGTAAACCTTTGTTTTGAGGCATTGTGGTAGGGGGGAGGAGAAGACCCGACGTACTTTACCAAATGCTGCCCACCCCATTTGGATCCTTCTGGCTATTTCTTTCTCGAAGTTGTTTTTACCGAGCTAGATAACCTGCCCCAGGTAGATATATTTTTGAACAACTTCGAGTGTCATCCTTTCTTCGCCTTCAATGGCAATCGGCCTTGGTATAACATGTCAGTACACAGTACAGAGTCTTGAAGATGTCCTTCAATGCGTTGGTGAATAGTTTGTCTCACTGTCTCACTCCACGCTGGACGCTAATGGGTTTTGTCTTCTGGTCTTGGAGCTGGACGGACATTGTGGTAGTGTCATACAAGCACCTCAGCATTTTGATGTATTGCCAATCGACACGACACCGCTGCAGGGCATCCAGTACTGCCAAGGTTTCAATAGAGTCGAAGGCTTTTTCGTAGTCCACTAACGCCATACACAGTCTCTACAATCTGCCGAACAGTATGGATGTGGTCCACGGTACTATAGCCTTTTCGAAGCCCGGCTTGCTTAGATAGCTGGAACTCGTCGAGATTACCCGCGAGGCGATTTGTAGCGACTCTCGAGAACAACTTGTAGACATGGCTCAAGAGTGTGATGGACCTGTACCTAGTTCTTCAGCAATGTCAATTATCACCTTTTTTTAAGAAAAGTACCACCGTACTTCCGCTTCATGCCCTAGGTGGCCTTTGCTGGATGACAGAATTAAACGCCGGCAGTGTTACGATTCCCATTATATTTTTTTTTTTTGGAAAAAGGAAAAATATCATGTTAGATACCCAAAAAATTTCATTAATTTTTAGATAAATATAAAAGAAAACAATAATGGATAAAATGGCAGTGTATCTTTGTGGATACGTGACAAAAAAGTTTTATTTCGTAACAAACTGGGCCGTGTGCATTTAAAGATACATACGAAAAACCAGTACAATAAAATGTGATTGTAAGGTATATCTATATAAAAAAATTGCATTTCCGTATAGGTAATACTATCATCTACAGAATACCAGCTACTTATTGAGACAATAACTACATAAACATGTCAAAAATGATAATATTTACTTAACGTTGAGGAGACGCACGCGCACGGTTCGCCTTATTGACGTCTACTGTCAAAATTTGCGTTGGCAGGAACGTCCAGTATTTTTTTTTTACAATAAATAATATTTTACAAAGTAATAAAATAAAATGATACATGTTTATGTAATAGTTTACTGTCTAGAATTTTTTGAAGCCATGTGTGCATAACAATGCACACTGCCAAGAAAAGGGTTAAAAAGTTCGAAACACTTTTTAGTGTTTTTTTTTTTAATAACCTTTGAGCCACCTGGTACATTTTAAATTCTTGCAAGTTGAAATAGCTAAATGTATGCATGATTATTTTGCCATCAGTTACTTCATAATATCTACCATTAATATAGTTGAGGAAGCTCGACTATATTAATGCAAGCTCTACTTGACAGTAGAGGAAGCTCGTGAAGTATGTAAGGATAGGGTCAAATGGCGGGCTATTGCCGTAAGAACCATCCTCGTACTTCAGGGAATATTCTAAAGAAAGAATTAGCGAAATCGGTTCAGCCGTTCTCGAGATTTGCGCTTAGGGATTCATTTTTATATAATAGATAGTTGATAATAAAGGTTCGTCACTAAATTCATTCTTTTTTGTTTTTAAAAGAAGATACAATCAACGACAAAAGCAAGATAAAAGTTGTTTACACAAAATATTTAAGTAGGTACATAACTTTTACGCTGATATAACCATCTCCTATTACAATTTCATTAGAAAACAATACATATTATTCTGTCTGTTTATAGAAAACATATTTAAAAAATCTAGTATACCTACCTACTGTGATCAAAAGCTGTTGATTAGATTTTATGTTTTATATTTCTTTTGATCTCGTTCTCTCTCCCTACACCTTCTAAAAACGTGTAAGCTGTCCCTTCAATGTGTCACACACAATCAATTTTGGTTCTTATTGTGAGTTTATAGTAATGTAAATGCAGAAAATAAATGACGCCATAATAATATAGACTTGATTCTTTTAAAAGCAATATGAAATCTAAATGAAAAGTGAATGATTCGATTGGCTGAATTTTTTTTCTAACTATTTAATGTTAAACTTTCATCAAACATGAGCTTTCAATTTAAATAGTTTTCAATTTACTTCGCAGTATCTATATATATATAAAAATCAATGCAACTTTTCGTTGTTAGTTTATAACTCAAGAACGGCTGAACCGATTTGGCTAATTTTAGTCTTGAACTATTCGTGGATGTCCAGGGAAGGTTTAAAGATGAGAAAATAGGTGCAGCGGGAACGGGATCAAAAATTCACGCGGGTTGGAAAAAATATGGCGATACGAAGTTCGCCGGGACAGCTAGTGCTTCATAAAAACGGTCAGCTTGCAAATAGACTGTGTTTGTTCAAATAATTTTCACACAATCGACTATCAAAATGATCAAAAGTTTTGCGATTATTTTATGGATAAACATAACATAAACATAAACTCACGCCTATATCCCCGAAGGGGTAGGCAGAGGTGCTAGCACCCACATTTCGCCGTTTATGTTTAGGTCCCAATGTAATAGGTGGCGAGCCTATTGCCATTAACCGGGCACTTATAAACCTGCGATAAATACACACATAACTTTTATGGATATGAAGTAATAGATATTAATAATATGATTAGTTGTTACTGTTGTTAAGACAAATAAAAATTCTCGTTATCAAAGTAATTGTACCTACATCTTTGTAGTAATAAATTACAGGTTGATAATAGTTCAATAGAAAAACATAATGCCTAATTGCTTTCGATTGTATCATAGATTTTTTTAAATAGTACCTACATTATAACATACAAACCTTATTATTATGAGTTCCGTTATCTTGCCTGTATGAAAAACAATATGAAACTAGAAGAAGTAAAAGTTTCAGGTCTAGGTCGTAGTAAGTGGAAACGTGTGGTTTCTGTCTATCATAATAGGAAAGACACGTGACAATGTATATCAGGTCGTCACTATGACTTAAATTTTAAAGGAGTTGAAAATCATCTCGACATGTTTGAAAACCTGTCAGTTGTTTTTAACACTAATATTGATGTGTAGCTGAGTATTAAACGTATCCTACAAGGATCTTCAAGTGATTTGTTCATTATAATGAACAAACTTCTTCAACAATTTTAATCTTAAAATATAATCGGCTTAAAAATTCTTTAAGCATTTGGTTTGTTAAACTCCAACAGGTAAACAAAACCAAAAACATTTATAAATTTTCAAAATAGTTTGTACACAACCGGTTAGTTTGTACGAAATCGGTGGATATACATAAATTAATAGATATACACATAGAAGTCCCTTTATATTTAAGTTAATTAGAAATAAATGAATATCATGCTGGCAGAATACGTGTATCACGAGAATGACATTCAGTAGGTACACAGAAAAGCATTTTTATTTAACTTTTATTCGATTACAAATTTTATACTGCTCTCCATACGAGAGTTTGGAGTTCTGTAAAATGTACCAGCGAAAAAATAAAAATAAAATACCACTAGAGAGGTAAATGATACTTGTGTTATCGAAAAAAAACATTTAGAATACATAGAAAAACGAACCTAAATCGCGAGAAAAATTAAGCCCGGGTGCGCGCGGAAAAAAAAAAAACTAATCTATGCTTGGTGAATTTGAGCTCGTCCACCGCAGTAGCACCCCGTGCTATCCTCAAAAGACACCCAAGAAACGTGTGCCCACTACTCGTATAGAGCAAATTTAGAGCATATTTTGAGCACATTTTGAGCACATTTTGAGCACATTTTGAGCACATTTTGAGCACATTTTGAGCACATTGTGCATATTTTAGGTCCAAGACATAATAGTCCTAAGCAATAAGTATCTATCATATTTTATTCTTGACAAACACGGTCGTGTGTACATCACACTCGTACTCGAGTGCAAATGTATTATCTCTCTCTCCCTGGCATAAATATCATGATTCATATTTTTGTGCCCTTAAGGCCTCTTAATTGGTTCGTTAAATAGTGTTAACGACTGAATAAATTCCTGGTACCAAAAATAAAGCTTTTGATATTATTTCTACATTCAATGTGATAGTTGAGTACCGAATTAATTAACAATAAGTCTGCTAACTGAATAATAAAATATAGATAAATAATATATATTCTTTATTGGTAATCAAATATAAAATATAAATAAAGAAATTAAAAAAAATAGTTCTGTTATACACGCGGTCTTATCGCAGTTTGTGATTATTTCAGACAACTTTTGTATGAACTAAATTGCTCGGAACAGGGTAGTTTCTGGTATAGGTACATTAAATTATGACTACATTAGTATCGTATTTTAGGACTCAAAAACAGGCAAAATAAGAAATACAATTAATATGTCGTAAAGTATTTCTTCGAAAAATGAAATGTACAACGTTAATTGGAATAATTGAAACCAACATGACGGTAAGAGCATTTCGCTCCATCGTTTCCTCGCTCAGAAGATCGGCCATTTAACCTCTTGACCCATTGTAATAAAGTTAGTAAGACGAGAATTTCATTAGTAAGCACCGAAGGCGGACTCGCGACGACTTAACTTATTAAAATATCGTTACTAACATGTGCCTTAATAATAACTTTGAGAACGCAGTAATTAATTAAATTAGTATAAAAACCGTTGATCTATCTAACGTTAATGATACAAATTTAAAATAATAGTTTAGTTAATATTATATCAGAGAACACAATGTATTATGTACCTACAATACATCATGATATTTATTTTGTTAAGACAGTGGTAATCCTATGGACTGGAAAAATTTACAGTATTGCATCAAAATAAAAGGTTGGTATTTTGACTGAACTATGATTGAAAAATGTGTTCTGTGAATTGAGAAATTGGTATCTTATGAGATTGGGATAAGTTTTTTGGAAATCGTTTCGTCATTATTACTTTTGATTAACTATGAGAAAATTGTACATTGCAACTACATATTCTTCTCTTAAATCTTCATCTCAGATGAAAAGATTTTTAACGTTACCAGTACCCAAATGTTACTAAGACACAATTGAGTTTATGTTTACTGTTAATTTGCATCTATAAAACAAAGAACAGGCAAACAAGTTAAAACAAGGAAGTTCATTTTTCGAGTCAGTAAACAAATTAAACTTCAACAAAATTCTTAAAGATCTCTTATAAAACTTTGATTATTCCCAAGTGAAATAAAACTGATTCACTTACATCATACTATTTCATCTAAGAATTCACAATATTCAGACGATTTATTTTTACCATTTGCAGTGAGCGCTAAGCATCTTCTACGTGAAGAATTTAATATTCTTAGATTATCTGAGCACGAGTCTTGAATTCAATCAAGATACTTCCTTTATACTCGTATTTCATAACTTCTTAGTCTAGTATAAGTGTAGACATGTTTTTTGCTGAAATTTTAATGAGTATACAGACTTGACTTCATGATGATTTGATCTTGTTGTAAAAATAATTGGTAAACCATATACTTGGCGCCAAAAGGGTTGTATAATTGTTGTATAATAAGGTCAATGGCATAAAAGATAATAAATAGAACATTTTCGTAATAATCCTGTTTAGGTTGCTATGCCACCTTATGTTATGGTTATAATTAGTTACGTTTATTTATTATTAGCGACCTCCGGCGACTTCGTACGCGTAGAGTTCGTTTTACTCCCTTAGCGATGGAGTTTCGTAAAATTCGTTCTTAGCGGATGTCTGCACCCTGTAAGGAACCTACCTGCCAAATTCCAAGTTTGTAGGGGTTATAGTTTCTGAGATTGCATGATTTATCAGTGAGTGGTATTTTTTAAATTGCTAAAGGAATTAACTGGATTGACTGAATATTAATAGTTAATCGTTATATGTATTTTTACCACAGCTTTGCAAATACAATTTGCGGCAGCGCGTTTTGCCTTTCTATAGAAGAGGGAGAATTTGTTCCCCAACGACACGTTGGAGTCGCCAATGTTGGCAGCCAATGCTGTTCGAGCTCCAAAGGATATTTTGAGTACGCGTGGTTCTAAAGCAATAAATAGGTAATAAGCAGACATCAAAAAATCTATCTCACCGTTAGCTACAATGAGGTGAAATTCAAGGAAATTACAATTACAAAAAATAAATTTGTGATCATCCTGACCATCCTTAATTTTCAACAACAAATTTCCAATAAATCTAATAGCCTTAAGCTCATTTACAATGTTGAAATAATTATTCAAGGCTTCAAAGCCGTTTATAGGTAAATATTAGATTATACTTATATCTAAAAGGACACAGGATCACTTTGACGAACAAGGTGATTGAACAAAGGGAAATAATTACGTAACTAGTAAACAAGCTCCTAAATATAGATGTTGCGTCATCATTCCTTAATCTTTTCGGAGGAGGTCAAGTAGAACATAATACGGTTATACGATAATAAGTAATAACATTGTTAATAACGGCACACAGAGAAAAATAAAAAGGATTTGGATGACTGCCCAACATTCTTGTGATTCTTTTCAATATCAAGAGGGAATGTATATTGGACTCTTATGGGGTGTGACTACGTGTTAGTCTTTTACAATTATGCTGTTGAATAGTTTTTGTACAGTTTTCCTTGCCATGAAACAAAATGGTTAATTAATAGAACTTAAGCTATTTTTATTTTAGAAAAAGTATTAGGGTTCCTTAAAAAATAAGCAACAAATATATCTAAGTACATGCAAGGGTGCAGCTAGTTTGAAATAAATTTCCATTTTGATACCACAGACAAGATAAGATATATTATACTTACCATTAAAAAATGAATACATTGGATTTATTCAATGTGCTTTGTTAAAAATATTGTGTATGGATTAAGAACTTGTGTAATTCGTGAAAAATTAAAACAAAGTACTTAATACTAGATAAACAGTATACATCATATAGATGGCAATCTATTGAAAACACGATTCATATTGTAAAAATAGAAATAACTACGAGTATCAATATTTGAATTGTTACGACAGAAAACGACAAGTAAACCTACCAGTTCTTCATGTTTCTCTATCCTACTATTTTCCTGAAGCTGCAAACGTGTAATAAAATACGATATGACAATCTCTGTAGTTTACTGTTTTTGTCGTTTTATGGCCCTTATCTAGTTTATTTTCGTCTCAGTTAGCTATGTACTGAACCATATTTCTTACTTTTTACAATTCTTAGATCTTTCATGACAGTAAGAATAAATAACAGACATATTGTACCTACATTCCGAAAATTAATTTTCAAAAATTCACAATTAAGTTCCACATTTGTAGGCTCGAATGTGAAGTTATGGTGGGAACTGTCAAATGCAGAGTTTCATTAATTTGTAAAGGGAGGAACCGTACCAAAAACTGGAAATAATCTCTAACTAAGGTCTGTAAAAGCATCATTAGGCCTATGCTTTGACACAGCTATGAAGCGAGACCGCTGCTAGGCTGACACAAGGAAAAGATGCGTGTCACGTAAATGGACATGCTGAGGTGCAAATACGGATACACGCGCAAAGGCCACATGAAGAACTTCCGTTTGCTTCCAGACCGATTGCACGACCTAAGGTGCTTTGGATTGAAAATGGGAATGCTAGTACAGCTATACTTGAATGTTTAAGAATATTCTCTGAACTTTTCAACATATCCCCAAACCACGGAATGTTTAACAACATAACGAGGTTTGGGAAAACGCCTTCTCATTAAGGTGAATGGGATAAATTGATTCAGTTTGGGATTTCAAAATCTCAAATACAATAATAGGTAAAACTAGATAAGAAATTTGTTAGAAAGAACAGAAGCACAAAATTTAAGTATATAGAACCTACAACCATGCTACAATATTTTAGCTTCCTCCGTAAATTACACATTTGCATTACAACTAGACCTAATTAAGAAATTCTGGAAATAGCATTGAACAAATTAAGATTCGCCAATGGCAATCGTGTATGAGGCCTGTATCTTTTAATAGTTCATTAATTAGCCGTCTTGATGACGATGGCTAAAGTAGAAACTTTTTATAGTTTACTATTATTATTTCGTTTTAAAAAAAAGTATATCTGATTTAAATTAAAATTTAAAAATAATTATGCCACTTGCGCTTTACTTAACCTAAGTTGAGAAAATATGGAAATTTCAAGTTATTTTCTAAGTTCATATGTGATGAAATTTCAAATGCTCTGTAGTTTTTTAAACTTATTAACTATTTAAAAAATTATTTAAAATTGGCATTTCAAACAAATTTGCTGGAAATAATATATTTTCACTTACATCGCTATCAAATTGTAGATCATTAATAAATTTTAATCACATATTATTCAAACTAAAGTAATTTTAACTAAAAATAATATACCTACTAGCTATTACCAATACCAACAACAGAAACAGAGAAAACAACGTTTACTTACAGAGAATGAATTTTTGAAAATAATATGTTCCATATAGAAGGCTCACTAAGATTTAAATAATTATATTAATGATGTGTAATTTCTTCTTAATTCTAAGTAGTCAGTTTAAGTAAGAGTCTAGAATATGTATGTTAATGTCGTTATTAATAAGCAAAAGTGTTTTTGAGACAAGTATTCTTTATGTCAAGTATCTCATTAAGATGAGAATCAAGATAACATTGGCGAGTGAAAATGAAGGTAAGAGCTAATGTTGTAAACTGCTTACAGGGAAATTACGAGGAAATAATTACTTGTCGGTAATTAGAAGAAAAGTAACTATAATTATAAGTGAAGTAAATATTCTTATGAAAATAATAATAATAATGTCAAAAACCGTCTGATGTAGTATATGTATATCTATATACGCTATACCATACTAATCAAAATAGTCATAATTCAGTCAATAATAAGAAAGTGAAGACATGAAACATTTTTCTGACAGATTCTAAACGACGACATCAATTAGCACAAACAAAATTTGTTAAAATAAAAGATACAGCTGCAGCTGTACAATACATTAATTAAACTGAAACTGCCATGAAAGCAAGACAATCTAACTTTACATGATATGACAAAGTCATTGTGGTTTTCGTTAACTGTCCCCGAATAACACAACACATAATACCCGCTTCAGACCACAAATCTACTTAAGACGATTAACCCGGATCATCGAATTAACCGCATCTCAACATGCATGAAGAGACCCTTACAAAATACAATAGGCAACAATATCATCATAATATATCAACATTTAAGAGCTTCTCCAGGGACCAAGGTCATCTTTTGATTTAAAGTCGTATTTTATCATAATGAATGGATTAGTCATGATTAATGAATCCAACGAGCAAAAGAAAGTGAAAGAAATATAATATTTGACTCTTGACTTCATACTTTTCACTTCTCTCCTGATCCCAGTAGAGATATAAGAGAATGATAAATGATTATGCCTGCGCGAATATCACCCGTAAAAGTTGTATACTCAATCATAAAAGTCTTAACTTTATTGAATTTACCGGGTAATTATAACATTAAAATGTCCCGCAGAATCGGGATAAATTTGTTTACTTGGATTTTGTGTCCTAGAGAAAATTGCGTCTGTTTAGTTGTTTTAGTAAACATTGCTCAGATTAATAACAGTCAGAGAGCTGAGTAGATAGTCATGATATATGATACTTATGTATAGGTACTCTATCGAGTTGAGCATGTGCTGTCCAGTAGACGTCACCAATTAGAAGTGCTGCAACATAAATGAATTCAATTTGTACTCAAGTTCGCCACGCGCTCAGCACCTCGTTCTACACATTACAGTGCACCAAATAGATGATTTAAAATATTTTGAAATTTAACGGTTTCAAGAACTATTTTATTCTTATTCTATTATTATTCTTAATCTCATGTCATGATGTTTATGGTCGCATGCCTCCGAAACGGCTAAACCGCTTTTAAATTTTTTTTGTATTTTGGCAGATATGAGAAATGTGCCCCGAGCACGAAAAACTATCGTAATCGTAATGTAAATGTCGAGAAATCGAGAAAACGGATCATTGCGATTTGTCTGTGATCTCGTGTGTGTGTGTGTGTGTGTGTGAAGCCTGCCAATCGCAATACTCCATTCTCTCGATACGTTTACGTTACGATTACGATAGCTTTTCATGCTAGGGGTGGGTCGTAAAGTGTTTTGATCTTCCTACCCCTTATTTTTCTGAATGTGGTAGTAAATTATAAATCTATATACCTACTCGTATGTGCACGTTTCAAAAACTCAAAAAAGTTCTACATAGCTGGAACTTTTTAGACATTAGGTATACTCTTAGGTACTGCTTCAAAAATAGATTTTATGTATTTTTCGGTAGATCAATGACTACCTGCAAACGGGTCATAGGATTATGTATATTCCTGGGCAAAACCGGGACCCGCTCCGCTGGTTTAGCATGAATTTTGTTCAAGTAAAACATTTAAATGTTAAGTAAAATGATACATACTGTCTACTGACAAAATAAAGTGAGTTGTATTTTAGTATGTAAATAGTATTTGCAATTGTCTATTTCTAACGCTGTGTATATGCAAATGAGTGATTAGGGACGCGACGAATTACACGAGGAATTTAGTTAGGTACGTAGAAAGTTACATTGACCCGGCCCGACAATAATAGCAGATTATCTTTAGAGGGCTTGGTCGGCACCACTCCCACTTTACGACTGATGGTGAAATTTCATGTTCAAGTTAATTCCCCTGAAACCGGCGAAATGTGATAAAACAATGTGATAGATGTCCGCATCCAGATGTAATGAGATGTTTTATTGTATTACTCTTTATGCCTTTTTTCAGATTCTGTTGCCTCAGATTTATTTGTCAACCTATCATATGGCACGTGATTTGCGCGAAATTGACTCTTTTTCTTCATCCTAGCGTTAAACTTAGTCGCATCTGAGCTTTGAGCTTTCACCTCAGAGTCTGAGGTCCACTTTACCAGTCTTTCTACGGATTTAGCTAGACTTCGAGTAGACTATTAATTGTAGAGTAAGAAGCTAGGAATCTTCTCACTTTAGCGGTGGTAAAGATCTGCTCGTCATTCGACTAAACATATAATGAAAAACTTATAAAAAGTGCCTCGTTAATGTCAATGGTCTCGCTACATGTTATATTTGTTATATTTACATGTTGCTATGCAAGATAGCAACATGTGAATATAACTACTCCTTCTTACTCCTTCGGACAGTTATAGATATGATGCTTAGTGTGTACGTTTATAAAACATTACATAAAATATAGGAACGATACCTATTATATTTTTGTTTTCTAGCTTAATTTCTTACATATCGCTGTTATACACAATATACATTAATAATAATATAATTATTAATCTACAAGACTCTATCACTCCTCTTTCTTATGAAATGTGAAATTAATTATACGATTATTATATTATTATCCAATATAGTGTGACGTCGAAATAATTGGGCTGCGGGAAGACATTAATGAATTTCGCAAGCTCATGTTATATTTTTTCTTTTCTTCTTGGTTATTCTCGTATTACATACTGACAACATCAAGCCAATTTCCCATGAGAATGGCCCAAGTATGCTACGTTTATATGTATATTTTATTGTATTCTTCTGGCATTCTTTACGACTAAGTTTTACTCACGTTATTTTATTTAAGACCCACAATGAAATATAACACTGTGAGTAATTTATATTAGTAAGTGCATTTTTTAATTCGTGCTTGTAAATTAATAAATAATGCAACTTAATATCATCATTCTCCGAGCCTGTTCCCAATTCAGTTGGGCTATCAGTCAGACTAGGGAACGGCCGAGCATTATCATCTGATCTCCATAACCCACTGGCGATATCGACGTTCTGTACTAGACCAAATTGTCGGACTTTTTAGGACTTTTTTCGATTTCGATTGCAGACTCAGGACTCCTTGCTGTGTCGTAACCAAGGACAGTTATTCGATCACGTTTGCCATGGCTCGATGTATGGTATCCTTGTGTGAAAACCGCTAGCTTTGAAGAGAGATACTGTTCAATAAAATTGACGACGCACTCATAAAGTTAAGAGATTTTTTTCTTTGAGGCTATTAAAACTGCGACAACAACCGGACGTAAAATTGACAAAAGAGTTACGGTTGCACTTTTATATGTACAACTTTATATGAAAAAGTGCTACCTACCGTATCTATTTTGTCGACTGTACGCACGGATAAGGAAATAAGTATACAACTTTATACGTGAAGATATACGTAAAGGTATATACTTATTTCCTTGGCTGTGCGTACATAGAAACCTAATAATATCACAAAATTGTTCTAGGATTTGTAGGTATTGGTCGAGTGTGATACCTATTTGTGTCTCCATGAAAAGAAATAAGATCAGCTGTACAATTTCAAAATGACAATCCGCCTTCATTTTTAAAATTGGACCTTGCATTTTGCTATCTAATGTGGCAAAAAAATATTGAGATCAAGATACTCTCCGTTTTCAACGTTCACCGTCTTTGTCTGAGATAGTTACTGAGAAATCCATGCATTTGCTGCAATTTTGCTGACAATAGAAGTAAGGAGCATCGTCGGACATAGCGGAATGATTAGGATAGGTATTTCTAAATCCATTAGTCCATAGTTTGACTCATGTTTTGCGGGTATATTCCTTTAATTTTCGTTTATTAGTATTTTCTATGGTATAGTATGAATGTGAATAATTTTATAAATTTACGGGACCAAAACTTCTAGAGTTTTCCTATAGTCCGAATCTGTAGAGAATAATAGAGTCTGAGCAACCACTATCCGTCAATTAGCACGTCATGTGCTAAGGCGGTAGAAGATGAGGTAGCTTTGGGTCAGTAAATATACGTTGCTATAAAGTTGCTCATGAATAACCCAATTCCTTTTTTAAAATTTCCTTGTCGAAGTTGAAAATATTTAACATTCAACACACTCGCAATAAAACGACTGGTCAATTTCCACATTGGAAGTTTGAATTTTTAAACAGAGAAGCCCTGCTATCGCCGTTATAATAAAAATGCTAACATAAAATGTAAAAGAAATAACGAAAACAACTCATCCCAAGGCAGTTCATCGTTATTTTGCGACTAAGGCTTTAACCTCAGAGGACGCTTACATCTTCTCTTTTTTGTTTGAATTTTTCGGAGCAACTGCCATCGGACCTCCCAATCCCAAAAGGAAAGCCTGTGCCAGAGTTTCGTCTATCAATCAGCAAGTTGGGCTCGTAGGGAGCGTTGGTTTAATCATCCTACCCTCTTTTATATTACTTATACTATTAGTCGTGTGCTTGACAGAGCCCACCTGATGGGAAGTGGTTACCGTGGTCTATGGACGGTGCAACACCAGGGGAGTCACACTCGTACTGCCGACCCTGTAAAAACAGTGAGATTCTGTGCCATTAGCGCAGAAGATAAGTAGGACAAGCCTTTGGTCTTCCCACTGACAGCACAAAACCTGGAGAGGTTTATGAGCTCTGAGTGGGTAGTTTGCTATGAATATTTTGCGAACAAAGACAATTATTTGCAACAAAGATGATTTTTGTACCGCATTAATAGAGTAGTCGCGTCATTCACCATGAATTTTATTGGTGCGTAACCTCATTAGTTGAACGAACTATAATTGACACACCGGCTGACCTGTCAATTAAACACGCTCATGCACAGCATATTTGCTCTTTCTCTGAAACGATTCGACCATAATACATGATAAAATATGTTTCATTATAAATTGTGGTTAAAAAAGAAAATGTTACTTTTGAACATTTAAAAAAAATGTATAATGCAAGTACATACTCGTACATTATTTTCACGTATGGGTTTTTATATAAAACATAATTGGAATTCATTTCCAATTATTTATTTATGTTTCATTGTTTTAAAATAAATGTACAGCAAATATTATATTTGTATTGTTTAATGTTAAAATAAAAAGTACCCGTAACCCCATAATAATAGAAAATTCTTCCTTCTTTAATGTTTTAAAAGGAATTTAATAGCTCAAGTATTTTAGTGCAAGCATTAGGATGCATGTACTACAATTATGCCAGAAGAAGATTAGAAAATGTTTTAAATCTGGCAAAAACCGATGGCCTTGGTTATATTCAATGAGCAGGCTTTTAGCGCTAATGCCGTCAGAAGCGTGCTTGTAGCGGTAAAATCGCGCTATCAGACCATAATTATGTCCTCTCTCACAATTTGAGTTGATAGCTAATTCCTTGTAACGAATCTAGTGCGCGAATGTGTGTTTATTGGTACTGGCCATGACATACAAACCAATAAATGATAATTATATCATACGACATTCTAGATGTCTATGATTCTATTCTGTAGACTCATTAACTAGCTGCATCGAAAAGTAGCTAAATAAGAGAACATACAAATGCTTCACCAAAGTCATTGCTGGAATATTTATTCAAAAGAAAAGATGTTCCTGACAGATGCACTGAAGGGTACCTTTTACAAACAAACGTGACAGGAATGAAAATAAAAATTGAATAATTTTATTCACTCCTATGGAGCTTTCCTCTCACGGAAATTCAATATAATCATTCACAAAAATAATATGTTTAGTATCGTAATTAATAATAGAGAGGTACTATTAATAAGAGTGCAAAAAACTATTAAAAGTTGTACTTACCTGTACACACTAAGCCGACGAAAAGTAAAGTTGTCAAACACCACTGCATCTTGCTAGCCCACGTAACTTACACACTACACATCAGAGAACTAAAGCAACTGAGAGATCAAACTTTTCAATTTCCAATTCCGCAACTTTTACGCGGTGTTAGGGTGAGAGAGACTTGATACGGCAGCCTGCAACGGTACCCAGCGATGAACTACTGTGATCATTGGGCAGGAACGAACTCACAACCTTTTGACACGCATGCGCGTTCGAATGACCCCTCTTTTATTAGAGTGATAAAACTGAAACGTATTTCATAATTTAAATAATACATGGACTTGTTTTCTGGGTAACGAATTTAGTTTTATTTATTATGTTCATCTTTTATTCAGTATCCTGTGTTTATTTCAAAATTAAGCTTATCTGGTTTCAAACGCGTGATTTCGCTCTAAGCTCTTTTTGTTTCTTGACTGTTGTTTCCTTTGATAATCCTTTAAAATTAAAAGATGGAGGGCGTATCCAGTATTAGCCAGAACTATCGAACTGGTAACTACTAAGTAAATATCATAAGTAAATAATGAATAGTTTTGATAATTGTTTTAATTGCCTACCACGTTTCATTACGTATCAGCAACAATATATGTAGTAAGCCCATCAATAACAACATTTGTAAAAAAATACCAAGTCTCGCAACTGAGTTCTTCTACCGTAAAAAGTTGTGAGATCCATGTAATAGCAAGTCGGTTAATTTATTCAGTCCCTAGTTTGGAGCTACTTTTTCGAATCCGCAATGTATTTGAAGACAGATATTAGACCTAAGTATTACCAGGTGCGCCGGTTGGTCCACGAAGTGAAGTATCCAGCAGTAGATTAACTAGCCTTTCGTGTCTGGGTGATTAATTCCAGCAACTCCGCCCTTTGGAAGGAAAGCATTTGTTTCTCCTGTCTAGAGATAGGCAGGCAGGCAGGTAACATTTAATGATCTTTTTCTATAGTTCTTTATTTGGATAACACGACAAGGTGCCTGTTATCACCAAGTCATTACTTAATGTGTATGATATTATTACACATTAATGACATGGTGGCTTTGACACATAAATCCCGGCCTCTCTATCTAGTTCTATTTTTTTATAGTCTTTATTTGTAGATAGCTAACTTGATTACCCTAGTGGCAAGATTTTTACAAAAATATTATACATTGCGAACCTGAAAAGTGTCCATTTCTATTTTTAAAGTATCTATAGATAAAATCTTCTCACTGTGCTCTTTAAATTTTTTTTACAATTTTTCTTCGTGCTATCTAAATATTGTAAACATCTTCGCATTAATTCCAACCACACTTCTCGCTTATCTAACTGTTAAAACTATTTTTTGTTGGCTTCGCGCTCCGCGGAATAACGACACCGATAGTAAAATTGGGAATAATATACCTAAACTATTCATAAATGATAATGATAACACACAAAATAAACCTATTACTAATTAAATAAGCTTTTGTTATGTAAGTGTTGTAATTTCAAGGATTACTTTCGTGTTCATTGCATAATAGCTGTCGAAATGTTTGTGCGGAAGCTGTTAGTATTTTATGAAAAACATTTAGCTACCTATTCTATTTGTAAGAAAAGTTATGTTAATGTCCAGTTAACTTTCCATCCGAATAAAACACGTGATTTTCAGAGTAGGTACTTTTCTTGATAGTCCGATTTGCTTTTTTTCCGTTTTATCATTGGAAGTGTATTAGTGTTTCATTACATAAACTTATTTGTAAAGTAATTAATATATCCTTTTCAACACACTTGCTTATAAACAGGCTTTTATTTCACCGCAATTAAGCACGGAATGACACCTATTATAAAACTGTGACTTTTTCATTGCTATTATTCACAAAAGTGAGTTATAGACTTCTTTTTTTTAATTTCATTGATTAAGTTGCTTTGTTCTTAAAAAAGTTTTGATACAAAAAAGATCGTGTCCAATATTACAAACGAATTAATATACCTATTGCTTGCTCATTTCATGCAACTTCGTATTTTAAAAGACAATTTCAACTTGTAGTACGTGTTTAATAAACAAAACTTTCACTAAAATGTTTTTTTTTCTCTGTGAGTATTTACAGAGAAAAAAAAAACATAATTCAAATAAGTAAGTAGATGACAAGGCAGCATGGTGATAGCACCTTAGCCTGTTCCGAAAGGAACAAATAAAAAAAAATGTTAGATGCGCGCGCATATTTATGACAAGAATGACAACAAATAGATTTTTACTATTGTGTTTTGATTGTGTTATGTAGTATTTTTAGTATTATTTTATTTGCAAGTGTGTTGAAAATAATCGTACGCCACTCGCGTGTATGGTGATTACCGTCCTCGGCTCTCTTAAGACCCTCGCCTAGCGGCTCGGGTCTCAATGTCGCCTCAGTGGTAATCACCAACTTTACACGCTTGTACCATAATGTACTATTACTCTATCATTATACGAGTATTAGGTATAATTTCCAAATTAAACCAGGTACATTGTCAGTCTCTTTTATAGTAAAACACGGTTCGCAGTGTTCGCACCATTATCGTAAGATTATCTACTATTTTTTTTTTTTTTTTTTTTTATTTATTTTACTTCATAATGAACTCAAGTTAACAATAGTCATCAGTTGCCAAACTGCATAGCAATTTGTCGGCATCTAGATCTCTTTCTTCACGGAGGACAGAATATGATTTCTTACTTAAATTAACGGTATATAAAATAAAATAACTATATAACCCTACTTACTACTTATACAAACATACTTAACAGCTATTACAATACAATATTTATAATTATGTATACATACATACACAACACACACAATTATATGTATATTGCTCTTGCACACGCCTACAAAGTCTACGGACAGAGTGACAGGTAATGTTTGAAGAGCAGTTTCTTTAGGTGATATTTGGACCTCACATCTCCAAGCAACCCTTCTGGCAACTCGTTTGTTATAGAAGGTGTTAAATATTTTCTAGCGCGTTTACCAAAGTAGTTATTTACCTTGGGCACTGCTAATGTATTTTTTTTAGCTAATCGAGTTGGGTAGTTATGTATTCGTCTGTTTTTATGTATAATCGTGTTATGTTGCTCAAGTAAGACGGTCAGTTTTGCCTTCAATTGTACCGGTAATATTTTACATATCTTAAATAGCTGTTCGTAATCTTTATTTAATTTGTTTTTAACTTCTGGGTTTACTAGTAATTTTAATAATCTTATTTGTATCATTTTAATTTTGTTAAGGTGTGTATCAAATGTGAAGCCATAACTACCCAACGCATAACTGACGATGGACTCCGCCAGTGAGTAGTACACCATGTATAGGTTTCCTTTACTAACAACAGGCTTGAGGGTCCACAGTTTTCCCAAAACTGCTCTCAGTTTATTGCATACGTTATCTACATGCAGGTTCCACGAGAAATTTTTATTCACCACTACACCAAGGTATTTATAGGAAGATACTTGTTCTATGATTTTACAATTACAACTAGATTGACTCTGATGTAAACAATCGTATGAGTGACCCTTTATGTTAACACTGATATGTTTTGTGTGTGTATATGGAGAGTATATCGTCATGCACTTAGTTTTGTCGGTATTAATAATGATGCCGTTGTCATGCGCCCATTTAACTATGCTGTCAAAGTCTTCTTGCATTTTACTCTCTATTGTACTAACGTCCCTATCACTGTAGATCAGGCATGTATCATCTGCGTACATGAGCGATTCACAATTTTTGATGACATTGTGCATGCTATTGACGTGTACTATATAGCCAATCGGACCAAATACAGAGCCGGTTGGCACACCATATTTTATGTCACCCTCTTGACTTTTCGCTCCACACACTGACACTTTGAGACATCGGTCGTGCAGGTACGAACGTAGCCAATTGTTAATTGGTCCGCGGATACCACATTCGTCCATAGCCTTTAATAAACTGTCATGATCCAGAGTATCAAATGCTTTTTTGAAGTCTATATAAATAACCACTACTATGTTCCGCTGATCTAGACTATTATTAACAATATCCGTAAACCGTTCCAAGGCAGTTGCCGTGCTTCTATGTGGACGAAAACCATGTTGAGTATCAGCAATTATTTTATTTTTTTCCAAGAATGACGTGGCCTACGATTAGCTTTTCAACGATTTTATTTAATGTGTTCAGTATAGCTATAGGCCTATAGTTCGTGTAGTCAGTATAGGAGCCCTGCTTATAAATAGGTCGTACTATAGAAACCTTTAACTCCTTGGGATACACACCCTTTTCCACGAAGAGGTTCGTGAAATACGCAATAATAGGACTTATCTTTTTATTTATATATTTTAGGTCCATTACTCTTATTCCATCTGTTCCAGGGGCCTTATTATTGTCTAACCTGTCTATAATAACTTAAACGTTCTCAGTAGTTATTCTTTTATACCTGAAACTCACATTACTTGGTTGTATATATTTTTTTCTATCTAAAAACTGTACCTGACATTTATGTTTTATATTGTCTATTTCTTGTGTGAATGTTTTACAAAAAAAAAAAAGAAAAAAAGAAAAAAGAAAAAAAAAAATTAGACACTATAATATTATAAACATCTATTAAATCGAGCAAAAAAACGACAAAATTAGCAAGTTTATTGTATGGGGGCCCCTCTTAGATGTTTATATTATTCTGTTTTTAACATTTCTTGTTATAACAGTAAAAAAATACATCGTAAAAAATACAGTAAGTTGTCAAACTTACTGTACAGCTATCACGGTTCAGCCCTTTATTTGTTAATGTTTCTAAATCTTCAGTACTTCTGGTTTTAGAAATATCTAAAGACTAAAATAGCACAATGATAACCAATATAGAAAAATCTTCCTTGTACGATTAGTTAAAGTCTTTATTAAACGTCATATCAGAGAATGATCCTAGAGGGAAGTAATTTATTGATAAAAACATGCGCTTGAGTTATCAAAACAGATTAACAGAAAATATTACATTTCGCGTAAGAGATTATCTAAACCTGAGTAATATTTATAGCTACTATGTTATAAAATATTTATGATGAATTACGTAATTGCTCCCCTTCGGCCACCATGGCAACTGTGTTTGGCAACCAGTTGCTAAAAAGTATTGGATTGCTCCTAGTCATAATATAGTTTAAATAAAATTATCATCCCAACTTTGTCCCATCTCAGTTGAGTTCGATTCTCAGTCTAGTTAGACTTCACGAAAAATCTCGAAATTCGACAGATTTATAGTTATAAATCTGTCGAATCGAGATTTTTCGTGAAACGGCTACCACCTGACCTAGTGGTCACCGGACAACTACCAGCGGGTCAACCCGCTGGTAGTTGTCCGGTTGTCGACTACTCAACTACCACGGACAGATGTTTGAAAGGAGAGTGCCTTACCTCATCATAATTATAAAATTTTACTACTCCAGTAAACTTAGGTATAATAACTAAGTAAGTAATAAATACCTTTATCTCGTGGTTCAAGATATTTATGCAAAAACTTCCATTTGAAAAAGTGTGCAAGAACAGTGCAAATACTGTTGTTATAATTACTTGTTTGTATGAATAAATTAATAAATCTTAATATCTCTTTGTATTATTTAATATTAATTAATTAATCATTTAGTAATAAACAAATATTTTAAGACCTTTTATTCAACGCTTGACCTGAAGTAAGACAGTATTAAGTCTCGCATACATCATTATAGGTAATATTTCACGCGTAACACGTGTTGCTTAGCAAGATCGGCAACACTGCACAACACGTGCTTTGTCAACTGACGCACAACATGATGCAAAGCTAGGTGTTTGTTTGATGATTGATCGTGTGTGGACAGATTACATTGTTTTGTGTTGCTGCGCATCATTGTTGGGCAACGTTGTTCAACATGGCGCGCGACAATGTCAAAGTCAATATTATTCTTAATGTAGTCAAAGTTTATTTGCACTAAAAACTTACTTGTCTCAGTCGTTACTAAGCGAGTCGACTAGCTTGAACCTCACCAGGCAATAGCAACGACATGCTTTGCCAAATAATTTTGGGTCAGCAAGTGAGTGGCCCTAATAATTTATACTACTTGGAAGAGCTATACGTAGTGACTGCCAAGTTTCTTGCTGTATGCGTCAATTCTGACTGAACTGACCTACAATTGGAAGATCCAAATTGTTCCCTATTTAAACGACTGAATAGTACCTACGTACTATTATGTGTTATTGCATAACATCAAAATAAGAGGTTATCGAGGGTTTGGTTTCTTATATCGGGTCCTTCTAACTCCTTTGGGGTTCAACCTTACCTGCTAATACTAGTAATAAAACTCACAACTAAAATAGACAAATCAGTTTATTCGCTTTCTCTGTCCGTTACTTTGTAAAGCCATTATCCAAATTTCATAGTTAGCGATAGTCTTACTTGTATTTGTAGACGTACACAGAGAAGCTTTCAGCTTTTATACACTAACGAAGGTCTTATCATCACGGGCTCTTGCATTTTCATAGTTTTCATCAATAACTTGCTTGTCTGTCACCTAAGTGGTATAAAAAAATCGTTTTCATTATTTATTTTTTTAAGTAATGATAGCGTAGATATTTTACGTAATATCCTGCAATTATGGTCATGCAAGTACTCATACACTGATACCTATGCATTTAACCATTATGTACGGATTTGGATAAAAAACGAAGATCCTTGTAAGAGTGAATCTTTAGTCACTGATTGAGCTCTTAAAGTTAAGAGATGAGCAAATTGAAAGTATACCGGAGGTCCATTTGCTAAACAAATATTTTTTCTTCTTTCTTAGCGGACCCCAGACTTCATAGGTTATCGTGATCAAACATATCCTAAGTCCTTCCTTTCCCATGGTCTAATCTATCTCTGTACCAATTTTCATCGAAATCGGTTCAGTGGTTTAGGCATGAAAGTGTAACAGACAGACAGAGTTACTTTCGCATTCATAATAATATTAGTATGGATCAAGAATAATAATAAAATCTTCGTATACATAGGTGGGTCGCTAAAATCGTTGTCTTAATCATTGCAAAACTACTATAAAATTCAATTATACTGAAATATTAATCTAATCTATAATCTTATTAACATGTACTGATGATTGATGTCGACAAAATATCTCATCTACGTACGAATATTTCGCATAATCTTACATTTCTATTTAAAGTAACTTAAATTACTTCACGAAAACATTTTTATCAGATTATCTTCATATAATCAGTTATTATAAAAACAAACGATGTTGTGAATGGTCATCAGAAAGGGAAAAGTTCATCGACTAGAATGTTCAAACTTGTAATTACACTCGCTTTGGTGTTCGGTAAGTCATATTTTATTTTTAAAGTACGCAACTAATTTCCTGTCAATTTATATTGGAATCCGAGATGGGACTTGATCCGCGACCAGTCTCTTACAGTGCATTCCCACTGTCACTGTCACTGTTCTAACTAACTGAGCTTTTACTCGGAACATAATTATATCTTGAACCCAAAATGTGTTAAAATGAGCTCTATACGCGCAGTACACATTTCTTGGGTATCTTTTGAGGATAGCACGGGGTGCTACCGCGGTGGATGAGCTCAAATTCACCAAGCATGGATTAAATTATTATCTACCAAACCATCCGTGCCAGGACCTCGTTTGTCTCACGATTTAGGTCCAAGATACGTGTCCCGAGATATAACATGGACCACGTTTTGGACACTCCTATGCAATCGTCTTTGGGGTGACGGTGGAGTGATCTACCGAAATTATTACCAAGTTCCCGCATTGGACGTTCACTTTTTCATCGATAATGATAGTTAGCATACTAATTGCATTAAAATCTCATTAACTAATCAACTAATTAGTGAATATTCGCACATTTTAACTAGTCGACTACATAATATCTTTGCCTTGAAGGTTTTATGATAAAGATATGATTCCGTAGCAGACCGCATACAACAACTGCCGACGCACGCAGCCCATAGCGTAATTCATTGCGGCTTCTCAATTGCGCCCTTTATCCGAATCGGAGTTTGACAAGTAATGGGTATAAATAACTAAAAAATAACGTATGCGGTCGGCTACGGAATCATTCCTTTAATGTTTTAATTAACTGTGTATAATGTTTTGCGATATGATAAGACACTGATATTTACAGTGAATGCCCTAAAGTGAGAAGGTGAAGGGTGATGGGTCAATCAACCCTTTTTGTGTACATAACCTTAAAAGGAAAGTAGTTACGAGTACAAAGGACATTTTGCCTCATACAGTAACTAAATGCTCATCACGAACCAACCATATACGGTATACTATTTAAATTAGGAGATATTGGATATTATATTTTATCTAAAGATGAAGCAGTGGATATCGTTATACGCTACAATATAGGGTTTTAACAAGATTTTCGGTGCCTAAGACAACCTGACCTGCAGGCGAATGAGGCTCTAACAGAGGCTATCCTCTCGAGATTAGAAGGCCGTATCTTAGGTGCAAGCCTAATCATAATAAAAATCATAACAAATTATTATCGAAGGAGAGCGAACCCCGGACACAAAAGTGCAAGTTTTAGATTTGACCAGTAATTAAATTAGTTTCAATCATGGTTGTATTGTAAGCATAATTATGAGGGGCTGTGTAAAGCACTACTTAGACCTAACAATCCTCCTGGCATAGATATTTCCCAAACAGTTTACGTATATCAAGAATTAACACCAAATTACTAGACCACTAGAAGTCTTAGACCCGTATTCTAGAACGGTACTAAATTTTGATTATCGATATAACTGAGGACAAATTGTATAGACAATCTGTTAAATCTGTCAATCTGTCTTCAGATAAATCGCGATTCAGGACTGAGTGTCTTTCTAGAATACGGGCCTTAATCTAATAATGGTACTATAATATTTACGCTAATGAAGTTAGAAATAATTATGCATCTATAGTGATACTGCATAATAACACGATTTTTATTCTAGTGTGCCACGCTTCGCCTAAACTGTCAAGAAATGCAAGACAAGAGGAAAGATGTCAGTACTATGTGTACACAAGGTAGGCTTTATAAGTATATTTGAATGGGTTTCTGTAGGGATTATGCTAACCTGTGGACAGGTCAACCTCTGTTACCAACGTGCAACGTTAATAATTCGTTTCTTTAAAATCATTTTCAGATTTTGTATGCATTCTTTCATAGGCTAAAATAGATTTTTACTTTGTAGACTTTCGTATAATTATTATTCAAGTAGAGATTTTACGATTCCCGCTTTTTAAAGAATTACTGCGAACTAATGTCCAATTTATAAAATAATCAATTTATTATTTTCCAGAAACAATCCAGTAACCCCACAAACAGTACTGGCCGACAGGTTTAGCTTACAGTCATCTTTTATTGCACCCTTTAGAACAACAGTAATTTTAGTGCATGGTCACGGAGGAAGTGCATTCACATCTCTCAATCCAGATGTCAGAAGTGGTATGTTATTTAAAAGTATACATTTAGGGTTTTAATGATATTCTGAAATTTTATAACCAGATTTTTAAAATTGTCACGATATTTGCTTAAGTTTATTGACACTAAGTTCTTGAATTTTTTTTTTCTATTCCGTATTTAGATATTGATCTAGTCGAAAATGTTAAGTGATAACATGAAATACTGAAAAGAGCCCAATTGGCAAATGAATAACTTTATATGTAATATTTCGCACCTGCTAAGCGGGGCAATGGATTTATTACATTTCTAATATCTCCAATGCTCTTTCCATTACTTTTGATGCGGGTATCTATATAGTATTTTTACCCTAGAGTGTACATATTTATAATGTATACTCTAAGATTTTTACCCTGAGACTTCCTGAGTGATAATACTCGGTATTTTGTAAGTCACTACAGTTGTTTCTAGTATTCATGAACTACATTAGCGCAATTCCATTGGGATTTGTCCCGTAGAAAAACTTATTATTACGTAAGTAAAATAGTTGGTGACATGACGATCTTAAAATATTTTTGTGTGCCAGATTTTTCTCAAAGTCTACATAATTATGTACATAGGTATAATACCCCTTTTCTGTTTTTTTTTTAGCACTTTTAACTGCTGAAGATGTAAACGTGATTTCTGTGGATTGGTCTAACTTCGCAAGTCTTAGTTACTCAGTTGCCGTAACTATGGTACCCCCAGTAGCTCAGAGCTTGCAAAATTTTATAGCTGAGATGATCTATGCCAGAGTAGCCTTTTTGAACAATATCCATATAGTTGGTTTTAATCTTGGAGCACATGTCGCTGGTATTGCTAGCAGGAATTTACAAGGAGTTGCAAGAGTCACTGGTGAGTTATCCTTTTAATTGGAAATAATGTCCATAATGTGTAAGTTTTGTAAAGTTATTTGGATGTTTCTTATTCAAACACGCTTAAACGGCTGAACGGATCTGGTTGAAATTTGGCAGCCGTAGATTAATATAGATTGTGGGAAATTTTATATATGTTCCCACAACCTTTAATAATATAAAGGCTGTGGGAACGGGATCATAATTCTACATGGATGGAGCTGTGAACAACGGCTAGTTACCAATATTTTCAAGATTTAGGTTTATTAAATGGGATCAAAAATCATAGTTGGCGAAATGTGGGTGTTTACATCTCTCTCTACCCCTTCAGAGATTTACAGATGTGATTAAATGTATGTAATATGTATGTAGGCTACAATAGCGCAACAGACGAGAGTATTATTTTCAAATAGGTAACACTATGCAAACAATGCTATGTAGTAGCAACTCTCATCCTAGCGTTAATTCCCAGTCGCATCCGAAGCTCTTCAGCTCGGAGTCAGGGGTCCGCTTTACCGTCTTAACTACAGATTTGGCTAGACCTCTATATTTTTTCGTGAAGCGATTGCCATCTGACCTCCACAGCCCAATGATAACATTAGGCGATATCGAAGCTTTGCAGCTAGACCGTTTTTTTGGATTTTTTAGGGCTCCTACTACCCGTAACGACTGCCATAGATGTTCTTATGGCAACCGGGACTGACGGCTTAACGTGCTCTCCGAGGCACGACCAGACCAATGCAAATACCCATATTTCATGAACACAAATATTTGCACTGAGCGGGGATCGAACCCGCGCCTCTTGCGTAGCGGCTGCGTTCACTACCGCTACGCCACGGAGGCTGTCGAACTATGTAGTAGCAACAACTCTTGTTAAATTCAATGTGTTTCAGTTTAATAGTCTACTCTACTCTACTCTACTAATCTACAAATAAATATTGTTTACTTTTAGGCTTGGATCCATCAGGCTCTCAATGGGGACCCAACTCTCTTCGTCTGAGAATTACTGACGCTAAATATGTTGAAGTAATTCACACAGATGGCAGTGGACCCGGGGCTAATGGAATAGGTGAAGCTATTGGTCAAGTAGACTTCTTTGCTAACGGTGGCTCCAACCAGCCTGGATGTTACTCTTATTCTTGTTCACATAATCGTGCCCACGAGCTATTTGCAGCGTCGATGACAAATCCAAACCTAGTAGGACACCCTTGTTCATCAAGTTTGCAACTGTCTCTGAACAGATGTAGTGGGCGTACATTAAGAATGGGTACAAATGAACTCAGCAAAATTGGGTAAGTTTATTTAAATGTACCACTTTCCATCAGGTGGGCCGTGTGCTTGTCTGCCACCTAAGTGGCATAAAAAAAAAAAAAGTAGATGAATAACAAGCAGAAGTAGATATAGCTAAAGTATTCAAGACAGATAGCTACGTTATTTCATTTTATATAGTAATATGTGTTTATTTTGTTCGACATCCAAAGAGGCAATGCCACGAATGGCACTTTTGCATCGGGTACAGGGTGTGCGTATTTTGTAAGACTAGTTTTTTGTTTGTTTATTTATTGACTTTGTTTTGACTTCTGTGGCGTCATTAAAATCACAAGATGATTAAAGATTTTATATGTTTGGTTAATTTTAGTAGATGTACCTATTATGTTTTGTTCTACTTAGTAAACCGTACTGTTTCTTTTTTAGGTCTGGAATTTACCGCGTAAATACCAGAAGAAATTTCCCATTTTAAGCTAAAAGTCAAGCAGAGGATATCACACGATGACACCATGATTTCTTCGAAAATAGCCTCAGCCCTCAACTTTGCCAAATGTAGTTCAAGTTACTAGTCCATAACAAAAATTTAATAGTAAACGTTTTTGTATACCTTTAATTTTGACTTAGGTAATAGTTTTAATAGAAAAGTATTCTTAATTTTTAAGTATATTGTGATTTTAGAAATTATACTAATGTTAATATAACACGGTTTTTTTTCTTCTTTCTAATAAAGTATCAAATATGAATACTTATTGGCTAATTAGGAAACACCTAAACTACTACGTAAATCTAATTCTAAGAATGCGTCCATTAACACTTACTTAGTTTTTATTAAGGCGAAGACACTTTGTTCATGTGTTCTTTATATAAGGAACATGGTATTTCAAATAATTTTCCTTGTCCTGTGTAAAACTATTAGTTGAGATGAAATGAAAAGAGAGTGAAGGTTTTTCAAAAAATGATTGAATGAATTCAATAAAAAATAGCCATGAACACTTTTCGATAGGCAAGTTATGATATCTATCATAACTGTTTGAAAATGAATAATATTTGATAAAAAATAAATGTCTCATCTAGTTATCAGATGTGTACGTCGACCTTCTGTGGCTCTTCGTCTACTAAATATATGGGCATGCAGCACACGTAACAGGTGGGCCATAGTCTATGAGGTAAGTCTACATTTACATCGCAAGACCGCATCACTTGGGAAGGGCACATCAGAAAGTTTAAATACCCGAAATTTATAAGCAAACGACATGTTTAGTTCATTTTGATATCCTAACCGTTCAAGCTCTTTCCGAACCTTAGTTTAAACTTAGCAAAGGAACCCGTAATAACTCACAACAATTTTACTTTTCATTGCGAACATTGCTTCTCCGTTAAGATGGCGAAACTTTTGATTAAATCAAACTTGTACAAAATGTTTCATTTGTTATAAGTTGACTGCCGGATAAACTGCTTGGGATATAAGCATTCTGAACCATGTTGAAGTTGTACGTTGTAGCAACAAAGCATTACATTTAACTTCAATTATTCAACTACGAATCATCCTAGTCATTTCCCAGTTGCGTCCAAATATTGCTCTTTAGAGCCCGAGGTCCACTCCGCTTGTTATCTTTGAATGGTATGTTAACTTTTCTGGGAGCGACTGCCATCTGAACTCCCAACCTCGAGAGGAAAACTTGCACCAGAGTCTCGTTCGTTGTTTTGGACCTCAAAGGTACTGTAAGGACACATAGGTACCAGTTATTGAACTATTAATAATTCTGATTATCTATTTTTCGGACGTAATGTGTGGGTATGAATTTCCTGCCTTTGGCGAGTAGTGTGATGATAGAAAGGCATCATGTCGGACAATTCTTCTAAATACAAACCATTGTATAGGCGGTAAAGCACATACCTACTGCGAGGTAAAGTCCCTCCTGAGGTTGAGAGTTTCCACACCGCCTTCTTCCCGCAAGTATCGTCACGCCATTAAAACATTACCTATTGCTTTATTGGAAAACTTATAGAATGTTTAGAAGCAAAACAAATTACCAGTGTAAGGCTAATCCAACTGGATAAGTTTACTCGCCTAACGAGGCTTCTTACTTATTTCACTTAATGCGTCTTAGCAGGTCACTCAACCATGTAAGCGGAAACTTTATAGGTACTCTTCGAAACTCTATACTTATAGCTCAACTTTATTTAAGTCCATCAAATAGGGTATAACATGCAATGCATTTTATCGGAGTAAATGAAAACGAGCCGCATCCAACGAAGATAAATCTTTACTATCTGACAAATGCCTATTACATCTACATTTTACAAGATGTAACGTCTATACAGTGCAAATACAATAGACGGGATCGACTGCTTCGCAGACAGTTCACTTCACACGCTGGCAAAATGCTTAGAGTGGATAGTGCCGTATCTTCGAAGCAGCACTTGGAGTGGGAAGGCTCACACTGAAGGCCCTTTTTTTCAAAGTGCAGAAATCCCCTCGGATAAACTGCTTCCCCTTCGGAGACCCGGGTGTGGCTATATCGGCCCCGAACTGATCACCCTGACTATAACCGCATATTACTCGCTCTGGTTATTAGCGAGAGTGTGTAAAAGAGGCGGCGGACAATGAACTATAGAAATCTCTCCCGTGCCCGTAAAAACCGCAACGGGCAGCAGAATTGGCAGAATGATCTTCGTCATCCATGAGCACCTGCGTGGCGTCTGGTCGTTGATTGAGCAGATTGCAGCTCAAATAATTGCTCACGTACCTAATCTATGAAAAGATACGAGTATAATCAATATACTTACGTCACTGCAGACGAAAGTAAATACTGATTTTATCTATCCTAATCTATTACCTGTGTATTCACTTTGTTGTGTAGTAAAAATCTTGTGTTGATTGTTGACAATTAATCATTGTTCAAAGTTCATTTGTAACTGACTTCTAAAAGGAGGACGTTCTCAATTTGATTGGTATTTTTATTATTTACTGGGAGATCCTGTGCGAACTAGCTAATACAAACTAGATCTTTCGGGTTCTACTCAACTAATGGCGATAGCAAAAATTGTTTTGTGTCCTCAGGTTAGTTAATTTAACATGTGTGACCAATATATAATAATAAATTTAATATTCTACAACATTCTACACAACGCTATCTTGACCCAATGTAAGAGTAGTTTAACTAACTTGTGTTATGGGATCTAAAATGCTGATAAACCTACTTAGACACTTTCTTTTTAATTTAATAATATATAGATACCTATAACCACTTTCCCATTTAGGTAGAGAGGTAGAGACAACATCTTTCTATTTACTACGATAACGACATCACCCTTGACTTCTTCTATCTTTACAATACAATCGTTTTCATACACACTCTTGTCTTAGCCTTAAAATATCTTTAAACTGATTGACGTACATACATCTAGGTCGTTCTTTACCAAGTTGCCTATTCACTCTTTCCTCATAAAACGGTTTGTCAAACTTTTTTCAAGCAACCCTTTTTCTGACTTGACTACTTCATACCACAACGTTCCTTTAAGATATAGCTCACGATTCAATTCATCAAAGTCACTCAATATAATCAATATCTAGATAGATATTATAGCCATATAACTTGTGTCCATTCCTCTCATAAAACTCCTTGTTAAGTGTTCATTATTCAATGCAATACTAGCAGAAACATAAGATATTTCATGGCTACAGTTTGGCTACAAACTATTTGCAAGCTGCCAGATGCGATGCAGTATTACTTACTAGAATGCTGGGATTGTTGCTGTGTACGATACTGTTGAGTTTAATTTCGAGAAATTTCTTCCGAGCTACGAGGTTTATGTAATTAGTTCTCTATTTATTATATATTTTCTTTATTCTTGAATATGACGTACAATAAGTACGTTGCACAAAATGTATGCCTATAACGGAACGACAGGGAGGGAAAAGATCAACTCCAATCCGCCGTGCAATCTGAATTCCGAACGCGGCAACTGCGTATGTGGACGCAGATCGGAGATCGATCTGAGGATCGTGTTCAATCTTGGTTTGACTGCAATCTCAAAACACGGATCGAATATTTGGTTCGGCCGTAAGTATACCTCCTAAGTCACGAGACAAACTAGGCCCTGGCGAGCACGGATTGTTTTATAATAATCTATGCTTGGTTAATTTGAGTTCGTCCACCGTAGTAGCACGCCGTGCTATCCTCAAAAGGTACCCAAGAAACGTGTACTGCGCGTATAGAGCTCATTTTGAGCACATTTTATGTCCTGAGCCATAGATACATTCTATTAACCAAGTCTGCTTGAAAATAGTTTTTTTCATGTAGACATGAACGAAAATATGCTGATGAATTTTCCTATCGGTGCGTTTTTCACAAAAACTTCATCACGGTTCCTGGATGAGGTTATCTTTCTAGACGGTTCTGAATTTCTGGAAGAAACAAACAGAAAATAAAACAGACGAGAATTAAAAATATTACTTAAATATTAGATTATTAAATATTAGATATTATTTATTTTTGTGATCAAAATCGTTAATCTAGCACAATCCAAGTTTTTTTTTAATATCCTATATGTCCTTTAGGACTTCTTTACCATATTTTATAATAGAATAGATAAGAGAAGATTATTGAGGAATGAAAAATGTCTTGAGTCATCCAATTGAGAAACTAATATAATCAGCTGTTGAATGCTTTTAGGGAAACCCATGAATCACAGTACCTACTATAATAGAGGTTGATGCTTTTACTATCACTTTACTGTTGGTAATTATTTGAGGGTAGCGAAGTAAGGACTGTGAAATTGAAAGGAACATTATTGAAATAACTATAGAAGCTTTTATATAGTACTGTACTTATTCATTAACAACATTGATATACTCTTACAATAATCTCACGATCATGTTCAAAGTTATCTTGTCTATACCTACTCCATTCGGTTAGATAGGTACATAACTGAAGGTAAAGAATCTTGTAGCGACCTTTTATAAAAGCACATATAAAACAAATAAACTAGGCCAACTAACTAAGTAACTAGTGGTTCGATTTCGGTTTTTAGTCTTCAAAACAAGTTTCTAAACAGAAAATTACCTTTTTTTTACACCACTTAGGTGGCAGACAAGCACACGGCCCACCTGATGGAAAGTAGTTGCCGTGGCCTATGGACGTATGCAACACCAGGGGCGTCACACTCGTACTGCCTACCTTGAAGAAACCTTCTAATGCCCTTCTTGAAGAACCCCATATTGTAGTCGCTTGGGAAACCCACCGCTGGGAGCCACTTATTTATAAACTGAGTTTTTAAATAAAACATATTAAATAGAGATATCAAGACCTAACTGAATGGAGTTTAGATGTACCTAACTAGTAAAATTATATTTATTTATTTATTTTTGTGCTTTTTAAGGACTTCACATCTTCTGATACCGAGCTAAAGTTACAATATCAACAAAGAAGATCACCATTATTAGATACCAATAATACTGCAATGCTCGTGTTCCGCTTGACGGCTTCATCAGATGATTCCAGATACAAACAATTAGTATTATTATTATTATTGCCATTTACCCAAGTGGTGTTGAATTAATTACATTAGAAGTGTTAATACAATACATGAATTGCCAGAACACAAAGCACTGGTGCAATGTTATTGCTTGAGAAATTTAATTAAATTATTAATGCTTGGGTAATGAATTTCATATTGTAACTTAACGGAAACCGCTTAGCCACTTAACTTGCATGGATTGTAAGATTCTACACGACTGTCTTGTTTAGTAATCAGATAATCATATCCATCAGTGGTGAGGGGTCCCTATAATTCGATTCTTGCTAGCTTGCTCTGCAAAGGCAAGCCGTGGTAGATATATTATGGTCATTCTATAAGAGGTAAGATTTTTTTGCACCAGCTTGTCTTTTGAAAATTTTCACCCTACACCACTGTTATCCGTAGTTAACACCATTTGATTTTTATAGAACTTATTTCTCGTTTTAAAGGACTAATGTCACTACAGAACTTTGAAATGGATTGGTTGTGGAGATCAAATGGCAGTCGCTTCATCGAAATATCGAAATTCAGCCGCGCCGCGTCGCAGATAGACTAGAATAGCTTGGTTGAGAAAGGGCTTAGAAGATGATGACAGTCGTCACTCACGCCTGAAAATCTCTACAATATGTATCTACGCTAAAAATCTCTAGAACTCCTAGAGAGTCAAATAATATAATGCGACATTAATCGTTTAAGCGCCTACAAAATTATTTTTAGCAACATTTATCTTCAGTAAGCAGACCTTTTAGCATTAGAGATATTAAAATATTATAAATAATAATTTGTAGGCGTTTTACTTCTTGCTTTACTGCAATAACGTAGGTTTTCAACAGCCATTTTTTTTTTATGAATCATTGCATACTTATAGATAATAATATGGGTTACATTTAGCTCTATATTCCCGTCATACGGGGATATAGAGCTAAATGTAACCCAATGTAACCCTCAAAAACCGAAGCCAGGACTCAGGCTTCTTCTATATTTGATAAACTCGTACAATAATCTCACTATTGACTGACAGTTAAGGCTATAAAATTCCTTAATCCTTAAGTAGGTACCTACCTACGTATAAAAGTACATCCATGGCTACAAGATCCATAGTTTTTTGTTCTTAACAATGTGTCTTAACCTAGAGTAAGTATTCAACAAAATCAATAATATGTAAGAAAGAAAAGAATAAAATCAATTAAATTAAAATCAAAAGAATGAATAGCAATTGTATTAAAATGAAAATTGGCATTGAAAACAGAATTATAATATTTATTTTATTTCATTATATTATTATATTTACTAAGGTTGTTTGGAAATTTCACTACTAAAATAAGCGACAAACTGTTGTATGGAAAGATCGTATAGGATTTTTCTACAAAAAACTGAAGCCAGGACTCAGGCTTCTATAAGATTGTTAATTAATTTTATATATATGCCAGCAATAATTATATAAATGTACCTATAATATAAATAAAACCTTAACGAAAGGACTGTAATCTTAGAAACGCAAGTAGGTATTAATTTGCTATCAATAACTAAACACCTATAAATCATAAGATTTCACGTTGGTATGACGTGTAGCGATTGATTAATTGATCAAAGGACCTTGTTATTGGCTCCCTAATGGTACACACGAGTATATGGTCGCACATGGGTAGTTGGATAACTTATGCATGCCAAATCAGGCTTAGAAAACATTGTTACAGTATTGGTATAATAATCATATTAGCGTGCACTGTGTACTGTAAAATGAATGATGAATTCATACTCGTAAGTGTTGACTTTGAAGTTTGAATATCAGTCAGTGTAGAAATCAATGCTTCTCTTATTTCTGAGTATATTATAGTTAGGCAAAGTAGGCCTTCACTAACATATTCTGGGTCCACCTGTGGCTGTGCTTGCTAGCAATTCAGAATAACCGTAAAGATTGACTATCCTAAGTTTCCTATTACTTATAAGCTAAGTTATTAAATCAATCATAATTTATCATAGGTAGGTGAATGACGTCTTAATTTAAAATAACGAAAAAATTACATCTAAAGTTACAAGAGTTTATTTTAGAAAAGGTTTTTGATTGTGTTCCCAAGTCGCCAGCAATATCTAATGAGTGATAGTCAGTATATTATACATATTTAGATATACATACATACACTGGACCGACAGCCGTCTGCTCAAAACTGTCGAGGTGCTCAGATTATATGAAAAAAGATTCACCTGCTGTATAACAACACCTGAAAACCCTTACTCACTCAAAATAAATTTATGTACAAAAACAATATCTTACAGTAACTATTAAAGAATAATAAAAAAAAACAACTAACATTTTGGTAAACAAGTATCTTTGCAAATTTATGTACGTACTACGTGTAATTATTAAAAAAAAACTACGTACATAATCATTTTTCTTCTTTAGGGTTCCGTGCATTCGAATGACAAAACTAAAGCCTTATACGAGCACTAACTACTTACTAACCTAACCTAAACTAACAAATAAAGTACCTTTTTTATCGTGCGAAAATTCCCACGGATACTCCTCCGCCCGAACCCGGTGGAAGAGGTTTTATCGGACTCGAACCGACTAAAACGCACGCCATCTGTGGGCCGTCGGTTACCGGAGGTGAGGTAGTCGTAGACATATCCATTGCACCCCAGCCGGACAATAAACTACCTACTGCTATGCCCACTAACCCAACACTTGCCGAGCCGAAGACGAACGGAGCAAGTGACGAGTAACGGTCTATTACGCCAACTTTTGCGTAACGTAATTTTTGGGCAGGGCACAACATCCAATGCCACATAAATAGGGCAGTATGTACATACATTCACCGTACGGAACCCTTTACAACGAGTTTAAATCGCACTTGTTCAGTTTTTGTGAAAGAATTTGATCTACGTGATAACGCAAATTTGGTGTAACTACTTATTTGGTAGTTATCATTTGCAATATTGCTTATTTTTCGCCAAGCGTGTAAATTGTTAGTGATTACAGAAATAGTACGGTAGCAATTTTAAGTTTAACTGAAATTGCTACCGTATTATATCCACCATTATCTAGGTATAACCACCCACACACACACAGCCACTCACTAAACATAACCGCCCACACATGCAACAATTACTCCTCCAATTCATGTACATGCCCTCAACTTCAAAAAGTAGACACAATAAAATACCTGAGTATTATTATCGACAAAAACTTGAACTATCATTCACACATTGACCTTCTATCTAAAAGAATAAGGAAACTTATCTACATTTTTAAAAACTTAAGACATGTTGTAGATAATACAACCCTGAAAACTGTCTATTTTGCATTATGTCAGTCCTTACTAAACTATTGCATTACAACCTGGGGAGGAGCCAGTAAAACAGCTATAATAAAAGTTGAGCGAGCTCAAAGAAGAGTACTTAAGGTAGCCTATTCGCTGCCATTCTTCCATCCAACCTCGGAAGTCTACTTGAGGTGCCAAGTTCTAACAGTTCGTCAACTTTTTGTCTTGCGAATTGTCCTACATAAACACTCCTCCCTAACATACAATCCATCCTCTCTAACTCATAAAAGAAAAAATGCTAAAGTATGCCCAAGCAAATTATTTAGAAGCAGTCTTTCACACCACAGCTACTGTTTTCTTAGTAGTTATTTATATAACAAATTAAATTCGATTTTAAATATATATCCCCTAACAACAAAAAAATGTAAGCATATTGTCACTTCATATCTATTGGGTCTCGACTACGACTCAACTGAAAATTTATTAGCAGTTCCAGAATAACACGCACACACACACGCGCACACACAAACACACACACGCACACACGCGCGCACACACACGCACACACACACACACACACGCACACACACTCACACTCACACACACACACACACACACACACACACACACACACACACACACACACACACACACACACACACACACACACACACACACACACACACACACACACACACATACACACACACCCTACCTAATTTGTGCTTAGTTCTAATTGGATTTTTTGTTTTTCTTTGTATTTTCTCTTT
Source organism: Eilema depressum (assembly GCA_914767945.1). Taxonomy (NCBI): domain Eukaryota; kingdom Metazoa; phylum Arthropoda; class Insecta; order Lepidoptera; family Erebidae; genus Eilema; species Eilema depressum. The sequence continues at coordinate 14,797,547 of OU612020.1, forward strand.
GCACTGAATCATTATGTTATTTTGCGCTAATTTAAGTATAATACACACTTATCTTGTAGGGGGCCTGGTAATCTGTGTGACAGGGTTTCCTAGTTCAGATACCAGTCTCCCACAAAGGATTGAAATGTTACATAATATGAAGTGCTTAAATGTATCTTAATACCTTTGTGGAAGAGAATAAATAAATATATTATTATTATTATATGATTGTTTTTTATCGTCTCTGCTCATCTTAAAACTGATAGGTATAACATTTTTAATGGCAATATTATTGTAGGTACCTATACAAAAAATATAAGAATAAAAAAAAATAACACCAATCATTTAAAAAATATATATTTTTTAGTTTAGAATGAAAAAAGTGAATAACTCAGGCGGGACTTGAAACCGCGACTTCAATTATTTGTTTCAATTTGTTTTTAATATAATTACATTTTTTAACCCTAGAACCGTACCCTGGGGTACAATCAATAAAAAATTTCGAAAATAGTTTATAACTTTTTTATTGTTATACGGTTTGTGTTGCGCGTCCTTGTATTTACGTGAGGTGGAGGGACGCACCGATTCCTTAGTCGGCCGACGGTCTTGCTGGTGATTGGACGCGATACGCTGCTTTTGGGCTACACCAGTACCCCTGGGATCAACCCCTCTCCAAATAAGTATTGGGCATATATTGAAAAAAAAAAAGATACCAGCGGTAAACCCTTCTAGTTTAAAAACTGGCAGGTGTTTTTTCTGTCCGAGGTCCAAAGACCACAAATCACACACACAATGTGTGAAATGCAAAACATATAGGTGTGTTGAACATAAGGATAAAATATGCCAAAATTGTTTGTAGTTCCTTATTATTTTGATATGATTATGATTAATATGTCTTAAATTATTGTGTTAACCCTTATGTAAGTTGATTTCATAATAAAAGTTTATTGATATTCCAAAAAACTGTTATTATTAATGGGGTTACCCAGTACCCCATGGTACCGTTAGTGTATGTCCAAGATGGGTACGGTTCTAGGGTTAATGTCAATAAAATTGTGCTCAAACTAAGTTTACATTCATGAATCAAATGTTCTATGACGAAAATTAGGGAACCCTCTCTAATTTCCGTCATAGAATATTTTATTGACAATAAAATACAATACCTACTACCAACCACACCATAAAGGGCCGCTATATATTTTATTGTCAATATTATTGCGTGTGCAGTTAGCCTAATGGACGTCCAGATTATTTTCGGGGTTTCGAGTATTTGAACGTAACCACAACTCGCCGCGTCACTTCATCAAGATAACACGAATACCACAAGAATTGCGGTCAAATGGTTCAAAGTCAAAGTCAAAGTCAAAAATCATTTATTCTGTATAGACCATCAAAACGGCCCTTACAAAACGTCAAAAATATACATATGTGTACTGAAGACTAGCTTAGCAAATGGACCATTGGTTTGAAACGCGGCCCCGGCCTGAGAAGACTTCGGCAAGAAACTCAGCGGGCTTTTTTTTTTCGTCTATTTACAAAAAAAATATTTTCCGTGAAGCGACAGCTGACCTCCACAAACCAATGACGATATTGGACGATATCGAAGCAGCTGAACCTAAACTTAGGGCTTCAACAATTGAACTGTAATCTGCTCATATACAATTGTATCCGTCGTAGATTTTTTAATATTAATAAAATTAGTAAAAACGAAATACAATTTGAAGTACTTGAATTGAATAATATACCTAATTAAAACAAAAATGTCATAACGTTACATTCTTGTGAAATAGATATTGATCAATACAGATTAAATTATAACATTCCATGCAATATTGTGTATTATTGCAATAAACCTAGATATGTTATGTTTTAAATCACTAAGTGTTTTATATATTTACTATTATAATGTACTTACTATATAAATAAAATTGTTAGCAGTCATGATTATAGTGACCCCCTTATTTAACGAACTGCGCGGCTAAGATTTGACGCATAATGCTCGATTTCTAGGGCTACTGCGGAGAAAACCAAACCAAATCATTTAATATACCTAAATAGATCCCGGTCTTCGAAGTGAGGGTCTGGCACAAGGATGATCCTGTCAACGCCTTCATTCATTTTTATTGTTTTTAAGAGCATTTAGAATACAGGCCCGACTGCACAAATTTCGTATTGAGAGTACCTACTGACCATGGCACCCTTTCTTTTCATTTCCCATACTGTTGCCCCTTCATTTCTACAGGCTAATTGACAAATTTTGTGTTGCAAATAAAGGCAACAGCTTGAATTAAAAACTGATAAAGAATAAGATTATTATATATTATGATTTGTAAATATTGCGATATATTTTTTTTTTGTTTGTTTACAATCGAATAGGTCTGTGCATAGTTCTAACTTAATCATTTTAATTTTAGAGCATAACATTCACGAAACATCTGAATTTTTTTTTTTTAATGAAGATTTTTTCGCTTTACCTTTGTCCGCTATACACGATGGTGAACACAGTGGTGAACGCGTTGGCCAACACCTGCCCCTTTAGACAAGTGGCAATTCGTCGGTCGGCGTTTTGTAGAATAGAATACCAAATGTATAAAATTTGACGTATATATGACAGGCGTCAACGAATGTCAAAAACGTCAAATCCTATACATTCGTCACTCTATACCATGATACGCCGAGCAACGAATTGCTACTTGTCTAGGGAGGCTGTTGGCGTACCTATAGAGCGGGAGTTTGTGCTGGTCTTGAGGTGTTTTCGTCAACGTGCAGAGCGGACATAATTATGAAATTGCCTTTCTGAAGTACTGTCCACTTTAAATAAAAACAAAATTGATATACCTATTAAGTATTCTAATTTCAAATTAAAAAAAAATTTCTAATCGAATTATTTCAAAACATAGAGTTCCATTATAGATGTGATAATAGGCATATTAAGTCGATAAGGCTCTCAGCGATCACTGAAAGTTGGACAGTTTTGGAACCACACTCTAGTTAATTAGAAGTCAATTTAAAAATTTGGAAATACAATGCATTTTTATCCTCAGCAAACCGTGAAACAAAAGAGCAAATTACCAAATTGCGTTTAAAAAGAAGTATTGCGTTAGCTCTTAAGTATTCATTGAAACTCACTGTATTTTTGAGTAATAAAAACTGGCAAATAAGTTACTAACGTTTGTTTATATTGTGTTATATTTAAGTTATTTATAAATATACAGTTAATTAGGAAGTAAATGAAGAATATTAACTCGAATGAACAGTTCATATAACGGACCAGTCGACTACGATATTTAGAAACCGGAACAGAAGAAATATTTATTATATTTCTATTTTACGAGCCGTTGCCCACGGCTCTACTCGCGTTGAAGTTTATGTCCTTTCAAGCAAACTCTGTACCAATTTTTTTTTTATACCACTTAGGTGGCAGACAAGCACACGGCCCACCTGATGAAAAGTGGCTACCGTGGCCCATGGACGCATGCAACACTAGGGGCGTCACACTCGTGCTGCCGACCCTGAAGAAACCTTCTAATGCCCTTCTTGAAGAACCCCATAATATAGTCGCTTGGGAAAACTATCGAGAACCAAATTACTTATAACAGACAAAAAGGTGCCTTCGTATTTAAAATATTAGTATGGATACTTATACGTTTATGTTATAAGCAAGTCGATCTTAGTCAGAATCTCTTCATCCCGATGACTAAGCACTAAGTCAAAAGCCGTCATATCTAATTGCTTCAGTCTCACTAATCCTGATACTATTACGAATTCCGATATTCAATAGAGTCTCACTTATTCCACACTAGTAATTCCGATATTGAAATTGACTCAAAATCAGAAATTCAGCCTAAATATATACTCAATCCACAAGTCTTACCCTGATATTCAAGATTGTAATTAAAGTCATACGCATACCAGTAGTACATAGTTCCAGTAAGGAAGTCGTTAAACCCTAAATTCCTCAGACCGGACGATGAATCTAGCACAGATCCCTGGTGGACAAGATAACATCAACGCCTAGACAAAGCCTAAATTCTGTTTTGAACAAATACAATGTATAGACTAATATATATCTATGAGGTATTTATACTTGTGCTTGAACTTGTAAGTAAATAAATAAGCGAGTAACTGTAATAATTTATACAAAAACATATATAAATACGCTATAATAGGCGCTTAAAAGAGCGTAAACGAGAAAAAAATATACTAAGGGAAATGAAAATTTTTGTTAGCAGTTTATATTTTGTTATAGAATTATGGTAACAGATTTACCATAATTTAATAACAAAATATAAACTACCAAAAATGGTAGATCTGCCGCCAAATATATCGACTATTGTATGCAGAATGTGACAACGTGCGCCTCAACGTTTATACACAATAGTAACTTGCCCCCTGGACTAGTAGCAAATCAATATTGTAGAAGTAGAATTTAATGACGAATGTATGGGATTGACACGTATTTTGAAGTATAAGACAGCTGTCAACACAACATATTATGGCATAAACATCCCATATCAATAACAATACCATATAGTTAATTATATCAATACCCCATCGAATTACCACTTGTCCAGGTGGGCAGGCTAGTATTGTGATAATCTACGAAGAAATAGGCCCCATCGACGTCGTTCAAGACTACATTTTGGCAGTATATCTACTATTTTGCTGACATACCCCATTATTTTGGCGACAGATAAATCACACCCAAAATATAATTTCCATTACATAACCCGCTAAATTTCCGACATCGTGATAATATTAAGATAACATAATCTAGCTCATTTTATTGTAACGTAATTGAATTAAATTTCACAAGATCAACACGTATGTTTGTATTTTCATTGAGGTAATATCAATTTAGAATTACGTACGATAATAATCTACTAGGGCTTCTAAACATGCAAATATACAAAGACGTTTTGGTGTACGTTTGTCTACGCATTTATCCGTGACCATTTGTTGAATCGTGACCATTCTTTTTCATTGACTGACATTCATTTCAAATTAGGGAACAGTGCAAGTTTCTTTGAAATTGATTCTGTAATTTTCAATGAATTTCTAAAATGAATTTCACTAGAGAAATTCAGTTTAGTCGATTCGGTTTAGTCGCCGGTAGGTCCGTAGTTGTTTGTCCCTTCAGTAAAAATTAATCGTACAATACACTTAGTATTAGCTCCATAGACAATATTATAAAGTTCTATTTTTGTAAGGATTTGTAAATGTACATGAATAATAAAATAACATCAAATAAATCGCGACAGAAACCGGTAAAAAAAGTTTTAGTTCAATAGCGTAAACTTCCGACTATAATAAAATCATCTACTTCTAATTAATTATAGTTTTGTAACTTTGATCATTAGTGTAATTATTTTTTTCAGCCACAGGTTTGATTTTTAATTTCTGATTAAATACGCAAAATTTAGACTAAATTTAGGCAATTATCTTCGTTTTATTTGGTTCATGTGCGCTCAACAATTATCCCTTATTTAATCGTAAATGTATTTTAAAACTGAAGTAGATAGAATCTATATATAAAAGCGAAATACCACACACAGATTAATCATGAAATCTCAGAAACTATAACACCTACAAACTTGAAATTTGGCAGATAGGTTCCTTATAAGGTGTAGATAAATCAGCTAAGAACGGATTTTACAAAACTCCACCCCTAAGTGGGTAAAACGAACTCTTCGCGTACGAAGTCGCGGGCGGTCGCTAGTTATATATAAATTAACCGTAGCACTTTATACCTACCGATTATTGCTACCGTTCAACCATTACCTACACTTAAACTTAAAATATATACAGACATTGGCATGCTCTATAGTCCTTGTACGCGTTCGCCGTCTGCACGCACAGAGCGTAGCGTTTTTTTATTTGTCAAAGTAATTTAATTCAACATTTATGAAAATGTTGAGTTTAGATGCAAATTCCTCGAACACGGGCCTAATAAAAGAAAACAAAACGTTAATAAAAGTGAGAATATGGTTTTATGTGTTTTCGTTTATGCATTTAATGACAGTGGCAAGTTTTCTCATAAGTATCGACTTCGATACATTTGATGATCCTGATATCCAGTTGTACAAAAAAATTAGATTTAAATTGATAACGGCTTGGTTTAATGTAAGTTTTATATTATTATTATTCCTCTTTATTATTTTAAAACTCTTATAAATTATATTTTTAAATACATAATTATATAAAACAAAAACATATATTTAAAAATATAAAAAATAGTGCCCCACCGGTATCGGGTATAGGGACCAAGCTACCGGTGGTTAGGGCTCCAGAGAGAGGAACCTCCTCACAATACGTGCCGTGTCGAGGAGTACCGCCTTCTGCATCAAGCCCTTTATTATTATTATTATTTGGTGAAGTACCTAGTAATGTTTTTAATTAATAAGAAATTTGATAGATTATTATCCTTATCATGAATACTTTATGAAAGTGAGAGAAGGTAAACAATGGTTGTGCATTCGTTGAGTGAGAATAGTTTTTGTAACTAAAATATAGGTACTACAATTAATATGTTTATTACATTTTATATGCAATTTAAATTAAATAATAATTCAGGTATAAATAATTTGGTCTTCGCAAATATGATCAGTATGATCACGTATTGATACCTATACGTGATCATACTGATCATATTTGCGAAGACCTAAGTTTCGCAACTTGCTCATGTGGCTCCCACTTCGACTTCGACGGAATGCTCATAATATTCTATCCATACTCTTCAGTATTCTCTGTAACCCCCGTACTCCTAATTACCTTTAGGAACTTTTTGTGTTCCTCAATGAAACACATTCAAGATCTTTGAGATCGTCAGTAACATTGCAATTGTCCACGCCCTCTCATTCCACAACGTTTTATGACAAGTCCTTCACTGTCCAGGCTGTACGGTTGTGGAATACGCTGCCTTTGTCCATTAGACGTGCACAATCCCTGGCTATTTTTGAAAAAATGATCAAGGATTACTTGTGTTTTTACACTATTTGGGTACTTAGTTCCTTCATCGTGTGGTTTTTGAGTAGGTTTATCTTGTAGGTATATTATATGTAGGTATATGTATGTTTATGTAAGTATTATAGAAATTGAATGTAAGTATGTTCTTAGGTCTATGTAAAATAATACTAAAGGATATCATGTATAATATGTGTATATCCCTACTAATGTTGTATAAATGATGTATGATAGGTATATAATGTAATGTAAATTTATGTATAGGTATAATATGTGTTGTTTAGATTATAATTACACTAATAACTACCCACAAGTTATTATTGTTAAGATAATTACAATATGTCCATCCAAAGGTTGCCTGCAAGAGATCGCTTCAGTGTTAAGGCCGCCGTTTGACATCATAATGTCATATTGTTGTCCATAAATGTACCTAATGAATTTGTGTACAATGAAGAATGATCTATCTATCAGGTTTTCGTTATGTACTAAAACTGTTAACTACTAAAACTTTCTAGTTATTCATTAATGCTCTATTTTTCATTCATCGTTGATACAAATAGGGCCAGTTTAACATAAATAAGACATATAAGTTTAACATAAATATACAATAAGATATATTTAATAGGTGCAAAATTACAAATAACTTTTCTGTATCTTTTATGACAATGACCATCCTTCTATTATTTTATATTTAAAACCATTGTTTTGGTAGACATCTTTTTGGATGATTATAACTCTTTATCTCGGCGATTGTGTTCAATTACCTACTCGTCTACATCTAATAATTAATATAACCTACACAACGCTATCTAGACATAAAATAAGCAAAGCTTAACTAGCTTGCAATACACGTTATAGAATACATAAATCTTATTATACATAGAAATACCCAGACCAAAGTAAATATACCTACTTAATATTCAATCATACCAAATATTTGCAATGAGCAGGAATCAATCTGCATAAAAACGCTACCAATAAAGCTAAGTTTTATAGAAATATATATATACTAGTAGCAGAATATACCTATAAATACATACATACAATCAGGCCTTTATCCCCGGAAGGTTAGCAGAGGGGAATTAACACCCACATTTCACCAATCATTGTATCAGGACCCACGTAATAGGGGGTGAGCCTATTGCCGTTTTTCAGGCACTATTGTTGACTCGAGCCATGTATAGGCTGAGTCTGGGCTGTATATATCTGTCTGATGTCTGATATTATGGATATTATATTGTTCTAAAATATTGTTCTTAAATAATAGGTAGAAACTATATCTTGATTTTGCTACAAAAAATGGCTTAAACTTACGATCCCTTGCTCACAAACCCAACGCTTAGTCACTTAACAGCCGGTGTTTTCATCTTTCTACCATTAACTAATCAATCAATTTAAACGTTTACCGAATAGCTCAATTACTTAATAAATTAGTACGAAAGTATTATATTAATATAAGTGGGGATTGTGCATACCCCATACTTACTAGTTTAAAATTCTGCAAGCGATTCTGTGTGTTGAAATACCCGCATGAACCCATACGGTCATGTAATCCGTTTATATTTTTGACTATCGCTATGATAACAAAGATGAAAGAAATGGCAAATATAATACATAAATGTCGGCGTGTAAATTCGGCAACATTGACAGTCCTTGTCCATTTTTGCAGGTTTTAGGGCAAACTTTGACCTGAAGGAGATCCATTTTTTGCAGAGATGTGCCATTAGTAGTGTAGTTAGTAAGATGACTCCTTCGTCGCCTTTAGATGTAGGTAAATGAAAATTTAGCTCTCTAGGATAAATTCAGGTGGCTCTCTTTTTTTTAGTCATCAATGTTACTATACTAATTGCTTGTAATTTGCTTCTAAGGGTTTATACAGAATTGGTCGCAGTATCTACGAGTAAGGTAGTGGTTCTTATTTAGAGCAAAGGATGGCCATGATGCAGCTAGGCAACGCTATCAGCATTATGTGCACCTTTGCGCCGGGAACGAGTGGGGGTAGATAATATTAACTTGAAATAATTTTAAAGCATTTAGTAAGTTAAACTGCCTGAGCTTGATTTCGCATTTTCCAATTTAAAATAAAATAATATATTAACTTGATATAACCACAGATGAACTTTGTGTATTTTTATTCTACTATATCATTATTATATGCGACATTAAATAAACATATTAATTGCTTTAAATTTTATTTAATATGTAGGATATTTTTTTTTATACCACTTAGGTCGCACACAAGCACACGGCCCACCCGATGGAAAGTGATTACCGTGGAATGGACGTGTGCAACACCAGGGGAGGCACACTCATGCTGCCGACCTTGTAAGAATAGAGAGATTCTGTTGCGTAAGCACAGAAGACAAGCATGACAAGTCTTTGATCTTCCCACTTATGGCACAACACAATACCTCTCCAGTAAGCTCTGGCTACCCAACTAACCGCCAGGAACACAACACAGGGTTATTAAGGCCGGGGTATTCTGCGATATTTCAACATTATATTTATATCTTTGTCCATTTCATAGATATGAATCTTTGTTCGATGCAACATGCAAAATAAGCCAGTGACCCTGCACGTAGTAATTTATACAAAACAGTAATTACCCAATGTAATTTTATAATTGTTTCAATTAGACTCGTTTGAAATTAAACAATATTTACAAGGGTTTTATCCACAACTAGCCTTCCGCCCGTAGCTCCGTTTGCGTGGATCTCTTATCTCCGGTTCTACTTAACCAATTGCAATTACCTAAACGTAAGATTTGAAGTCTGACCAAGACCTTTCTAAACAAAAAAACCGAATCAAAATTCGTTCGTAGTATTTGCGTCCGTCGAACAAACACTTCCAATGTACAATTATATATTAGTATAAACTTTATTTTGTGATATTTGAGTAGGTACCCACTAATCATGATTATAAACTTTTATTGACCTGCCTAGTACGTTGGTCAAATCTTCTAGATAGCTGAAATATCCTCACCCGACAGAGGCTAAGATTTTACATAAAGTACCTACTCCTCTAGTATCTGAAATTGTCAGCGATATCCAGTACCAAAGTCATTTGGAAGATAAGGTCAAGTTGACATCTAAAAAACTCGGAGTACTTAACAGGGCAAGCGATTATTTCACTGCGGGGCAATGATTGTTCGGGTAGAAGAGTCCAGCTAAAATTAACTTAATAATAAATTCATGATTGTGATTATTGTGAAACATTATTTTCATAGCATATTGAACTGACAATTTGATACCCGCATAGAGTAGTTAAACTCGTTCAAGTTTGTAAAATATTAAAACTGTAGCTTCAGTTTTAATTACTTACCTAAGCTGAATCTGCAAAACATATTTTACAGACTCTCAATTTTCGTCCCGTCAACTTAGAATCTTCAAATTTCTTGTCCAATACCTTGGGCTTTCTAAAAAGAAGATATTGTTAATAGATAAATGGATATTCTATGACATTCTACACAACGCTATCTAGATTCAAAGTACGCATAGTTTAACTAACTTGTGTTATCGTATCTAGACAGTGGATAAACATAGATATACATGTTTTGTAAAAACATTGCCATTATACATAGAAAAACCCAGACCAATGCAAATATACATATACGTATACAAATATATGCACTGAGTGAGAACTGAACCCGCGCCCCCTGCGTAGCAGTTGAATGCTCTACCGCTACGCCACAGAGGCCTACGTAGGTACTTAGCATGATGGTGAGGTGAGATTCGCAGTTCAAGTATCTATCCATATTATTATTATTTAACCTTCACATTGTCATGAGCAAAAGGTGCCTACGTATTTAGTGTGTTCAACCTCAATATTAGCTTAGACAACAAGTCATTGTCGTTCTGCGTAAAGTTAGTTCACTATACATAATTTGTGTGGTATGTGCTTCATACAAGGTCACCCCAACATGAAAACTTTTATATAACTGTACAAAGAATATAATGACCAGGGCCCATACCATGAACTCTTAAAACAGGTCAATAAAACTGCAAATGTCACTTTGGAATCCCTTTGTAATCCTATATATTTATATGACAGTACAAACTGACATTTGCAGTTGGTAGAATGACAGCAGTTCAATTATTATTGACCTGTTTTAAGGTTTATGGTAAGGCCGCTGAAAGAATTAATGTTAAGTAGGCTTTTCTCTGTAGGTTGGTAGGTAAGACGGTAACCGTACCCGGAAAACAAACGCATTAATAAAAAAAAATATGCGTTCCTCCGAAGTACGCTTTTAATTTCATAGATACATACATACATAAATATACTAACTGACACCTGTAAATCCCCGAAAGTGTAGGCTGAGGCATATTAACGTAATAGGGGGCGAGCCTATTGCCGCCTAGGGGACACTTTGTTATGGTCTGTATGTTTAGATACTGTCAGATGGAGAACAGCCCTATCCCTTAGTCGCCTTTTATGACACCCACAGGAAGTGATGGGGTTTGCCCTATTCTACTCCACCGGGAACCAACATTTTTTCATATAATAGTAGGTAGCTTAGTTGAAGCGTCGGTAGCTTAGTGGTTAAGGAATCGGCCTTACGATCGAGAGGTCCCGGGTTCGAATCCTGGCCATTACACTACCGACGTGAACCCACTCCTAGCACAAGCAATTACGCTTAGTTGGAGGGGTTAACGGGAATATTAGTAATTTCGGTTGCTAATATTCTTTTCAAAAAAAAAAAAAAAATTGCAGTTCTCTGCAAAGTGCCAATTCTGCCCCCTATACAAATGGCAATTTATTAGTAGAATAGATATGGGATTGATATAACGGGTGGCGCAAAAGTAAAGACCCTATTTGGTTCGGCTATAACATTTTTTCTAAATTAGAAAACTAGATTTAGGTTTTTTTAAATGTATATTTGTACCATTAAATTTCGTACCATTAGGATTTAAAGATGATGTCTTTTAAATGGTGACCTCCAGAGATACACATTTGAGCCCTATTTATGACATTTTGCATAACTTGCCGTAACACTTCCTGCGATATGTTCGTTATTTCTTGACGAATGTTTTCTTTTAGAGCTGCGAGAGTCTGTGGCTTGTTCACATACACCCGAGATTTCAAAAAACCCCAAAGAAAGAAGTCTGGACTGGTCAGATCGGGTGATCTTGCAGGCCAAGGCAAATCGCCAAAACGAGAGATAACTCGGCCTGGAAAAGCGTTTGACACAATTATTCCACGTTCTTGGGGAGTAAAACGGTCCATGTTTATTTTCAGTGTATTTTACATTTGTTCACTACACAATTTTCAACAACAGAATGACAGAAAATTTCATATAAAAAAAATAAAGGTATTTTCTTTAGTGCCACTACTTTTGCGCCACCCAGTACATTAACGACTGTCATATACTTCATAAATGTGACGTCATTCCCATACATTTATTATTCTAGTCTCCTATCGATGGCACTATTATTGTAGGGGGGGACTGGTGGCAACTAAGAAATGAGGATGAAGTTTTACATACTTTTTATATCCCTACATTCAATGGTTCGAGTCATTTACCATCTCGCGATCGTCAAATTCGCGAGCGCGCGCGAGTTGGCAGTTTTTGATTTCGAATTATTTTTTCGTCATCATCTCGCGCGCATGCTAAAATACAGTCAGATAAAAAAGGGTCAAAGAAAACATGAAAAGGAAACTAATGTATGCTCGCGTTTTTACGTGCATTGGTTGATGCGCTGCGAATGTTTTTTTTTTCATATTAGATTTCGATATAGACTTGCGAAGTGAGACTACGCCACTAGGGGGACACGGCCGATATTATGATATCTGTTATGAGTAGCTATGTCATCTTAATATGCGTCGTATGAAATTAGATTTTTTTTTTGCTTATCTTTTACTTTAGGCTGTATTTAAGATAAATTTCATAATGTTTCACATATTAAACTAGTTAAAATATTTACAAGAATAAAAAAAAGTATTTATTGCAATTTTTATTTCATTACATATATTTTTTATGATATTTGTAATTCATTTTAAATTAGTATAGTGTTTTAATGTATATATCTATTTATTATAAAAATATTAAATAAAGCTATTATTTTTGTTGGAATAAAAAATGGATAAATAGTTGGGGTAAGTAGTTCGGGTATCGAATAATTCCTCCTCATCGATTTTTACTGGTAAAGTGCCCAAAAGACGGGCGGCATTGCGCCGTCGGATGGTAAGCTTTTTTTTATGCCAAACTAATTTCGTATCTTTTTCAAGGATCGTATATTTTCCACAACCTTTTTTTTATTAGACAGTTTTTATTATTATTTAAGCATCGTGTTGTAAAATATAATTCAAGATTAAAATATACCTAATCGATTACTATAAAAAACGATTATTTATTTCCCACGCTTCCCCAAAAGCGATTTCAGGAGTATTTTTTACTGTGAATCCCTTAAAGTAGGTATATATGTTACGGGCAACTTGAGAAATCTGGTCCCTATGAATAGTGACCGGCCTGTATACAGTATACATAATGCCCTTCTCACATGGGCAATTTGATAAAATTTCATTTCTAATTACTTTTCCCGGTCAGTATGAATCCTCAATATTATGCCCTTGCCTTGGGCAAAATGATAAAAAAATTAAATGAAGCGTTTTTGTTTATTATCGTTAAAAAAATACCTAACCTAACCTGGGGTGTGGGATATATACCAGTACAGTGCAGTAAAATTTTATGCATTTAAGTTAAGATTGCCGTTTAGTAAAAATGTGGCAGCCTTTTGTGTTTTTTATGTATTGTGGAGGTAAGTTTTACATTTAGCTTAAGAATAAAAGCTATACAAATATAGAAAATTGAATGTCTGTAACTTTAAAATAACAGCTTTTTAACTGAAATTGTAACACACAAAAAGATGGATAGACAGAGTTACTTTCGCATTTATATTATTAGTATGTATACGAGATACCTACCTATAACAAAATAGTTTTTTTTTTTAATTTTGTGATCTGTCTACGGATTGTTGGCTACGGATAGTCTCCAAAGTGGCTGAACCGATTCTGGAAGGAAGTCTCGTAATATATTATCTCGTAGTATTTATAACATATATATACATTTCTTTATAACATACAAAATAATAGCTTCTTCCACGTCCATTTTCTAAGCTCTGCCGAAACAAACTGACAAACTCTCGCAAAACGCGGTAGCGCTTATACCTCGGGATCGGGACCCGTATCTTAGACCTGAATCACGAGACTAACGAGGTCCTGGCTCCCGCCGTAGCTTCTCATGCTATCCTCAAAAGACACATTTTAGGTGCAAGATATAATGTTCTGAGTAACCACTGACCTCCGTTAACGCGCGTTACATGTGAAGCTAGCCTAAAATATCCTGTACATTTAAAATAGGTACCTAATTTAATCTATTACAACGTTTTTGTAGCTGACTGTACACAAAAACGTCATATTTTCACAAACGCGCGAGTTGATGACACAAAAATAATTCAAAATCGAAACTTGCCAACTCGCGCGCGCTCGCGAATTTGACGATCGCGAGATGGTGAATGACTCAATGGTTGAGTCGTCTCTCCATCATGTATAGTTTATTGCTGGTAAGAACATATCGCAGCACATTGCTGGTACGAAATCAATATTAAGTGAAGTTAAATATATTTAACCGAAAAAGTTAGTTTACCTACCTACCCTTTGAGGCCACAGAAGAGTGCGGATGCGATCTCTTGTAGATTGAAGAACAGATTTCGCTCAATATAGGTACCTATTTAAACTTTCATGGTCGTTCACATTACTATTAGAACTATCGGGATATTTATCATGTATTGTTTGGAGTTGCAACTCCAAACAATACATGGTAAATATCCCGATATTTCTAATAGTTTTCGCTCAATTTGAATGGAAACTCGTTATAATGTGTGATATTTTTTCGTGAAGCATCATAAATCTATGTAAATACTACTGCATTGCTAATATTATAACGCAATAAATAAAATAAATTTTCCGATAAAACAGACTTTTTTTAAATGTATTTAAAAATCATAGGTACTAAACGTTATTATTATGCTAATCTTGAAACAAATATGACAACTGTCACAAAACTAAGAACAAATTGTCAGAATAACATTAAAATTAGTAAACAATGAATTAAGTTATTTATTCCTTGAAAAAACTGAGCTATTACAATTTGAAAGTAAAAGAGTTATAGTTTCTTTAGTTTATTTTAAATACTACTAGCTGTTGCCCGCGATTCCGCCCGCGTGGACGTCGGTTAACGCAATCAAATATAGCCTACGTTCGTTCTCATGGTCTATGCTGGTTCTGTGCCAAATTGCATGAAAATCAGTTCAATGGTTTAGGGCGTGAAAGCATAACAGACAGACAGAGTAGGTAACTTGCACATTTAACATATTAAAGTATATTAAGTACGGATACATTGGATATTAATAAGAAAAAGTGGTCTATTTTGTTTGAATAGTGCAAAAAAAAAGTTAAAAATATTTTGCAATTAACTAAATTATCATGTACCAAATCGGGCGAAAACTGTAAATATATGCAGCTACATCTGTAAAGACCGTATTCTCAGTTTTGTATGGAACTCTCTGTGCGTGAACTCGACAAGCACTTGTTTTCGTGTGGAAATCCTCACGGATCACGGATCCTCACGGACAGTTTTCGCAACCGCACACCGGCTCGGGTCCCATATGAAATTTTCCTCGCACCTCGGTCACAGAATAAATAATAATACTACGTACCTCGGTAATCAATAAATATCTACCTATTTTTAATTGTATTATCGTTTTGTTACAGCTGTTCACCGCAGTATACTTCCCCATATGCGTGTACTGCGATTGGCGGAAACTGAGGGAGAAGCATAATCAGAAACACATCAGAATTCTCAATCAGCTGAGACACTTATGCTTCACAAGCATCCTACTGCCGGTCACTGCAGTAAGTTCTACAAAATAATGCTACCACAAATCATACTTCCTAATAGAAAAGTTTGTGAAGATGTCTGAATGTAGGTATGTTGCATACGCCCCCATTCCGGAAGAGGGCCAAATCGAGAGATATGGCTCTGGGCCAGCCGGGGTGCGAGGGATTATCTACGATAATCTCACCTCCGGCAACCGATGGTCCACAGACGGCGTGCGTTTTAGTCGGTTCGAGTCCGACATAACCTCCTCCACTGGAGAAAATTAGATTTTAAGGTTAGATTATAGTCTAGAATAACACATAGGCGATTTTTCACTCCTGGAATAGTTTCGTCCAATGGGTTGCGGAAACGGAATCAGTCAAAAGAAAGGGGTTATTTCAATTACTACCTATATTTGAATCAATAAGCAGATCAAGCTAAATAAAATAAGCGCAAGTAAAAATACAGATTTCGAGCGATAAAAAAACAAGCAATCGATCACTACCTAAGTTAACCTTTTTTAGTTTCGATCTCGTCACTAGGGACCTCTAGAAGAGAGTCCCACAGCAATTTGGGGATTTGAAAACTCTGTAATTACTTTATATGTAGTTATAATATATAATGTATACAAATAATCATTATCCTAGCGTTCACTTTCTCTCTCTCCCCCCTTCGGTGTGACTTACACGGGTTTTCGGGTCCCAACTTCCAAAGAAAACCGGCACCACAGCTTCATCCATAAATCAGTAACAGTACTGACATGCAATTGAAATCAACTTTGCTGTAGAATGGAATGGAATGGAAATGGGACTCTTTTTTCCGCACTTAGCCTCTTTTTTGAGCCATTGTATTTGCTGTAGAAGCCATTCAGAAGAAGAAAAGATCGGCTTGGTCCCAAGCATAGATGGAGGTCCACACACCCTCACCACACACCCTCACCTCACCACACACCCTCACCACACTACTAACATAAACCACATCATACATCATACATGAGTTGATATACAACGAAATGCGAAAGTTTATAAGCTAGTATTGTTATATGGGCTAAGTAAGGAATTTAATTTGATACGTGATCAGCGACCTGTATCAGATGTAGAACCTTAGCTTGTTACACATTGCTAGCCCTCTCCGTTCCATATCGTAATCTCTATCGATAGGCTAGGCCAATATTAATCACACGACTTGATTACAAGTAATTTGATCGTAGAACCTAATACGATCTTGTAATTATACTTTGAAAATTAAATGATAATATTGTTTGTTGGACTGACGACTAAAAAAAGATATAGACGGAGGATCGGGAGCGATAGTGCACATTGGCTCCTCACACCGCACACTGTGCACTGTGGTGAGTAGGGTAGCCAGCGCTCACTGTAAAGGTCTGTCAGTGAAAAGATCAAAGGCTTGTGCTGTTTGTTTGCTGCGCTGACGGCTCAGTATCTCTCTGTTCTTACGGGGTTGTGATTCCCCTGGTGTTGCACTCGTTCATATGCCACGGTAACCACTTGCCATCAGGTGGGCCGTGTGCTTGTCTGCCACCTAAATGGTATAAAAAAAATCTTATTATGAAAACCTATAAAAGACACAATCGTTCACAAAAGTGAAACACTTTATATTAATACTGGCCAGATCAGTATTGGATGAAGAATACTTTGACAAACTAAGCTACCCGGAGATGGATATATCCAGGAAAGTGGAAATAATTCTTCTGTGTATTTTTGGAATGATTTCCTAAATGTTCACACAGTTATTTAAGTTTATAACACATCTATTTTCTTATTCCGCATCAATAGTCCATAGTATATCTATATTAATAAATACCAAGGTTAGATCTATACGAGTTACGATTATTACACCCAGTATAAATGGAAATGGATGCGTTGAATCACTGTTCACATAAACAAGTCATTTTACGTGTCAACGTATATTTTGATTGTTTCATTGTCCTTGTTTTTCTATCCGATATTATAATTGAGGAAATGGATTCAGGCAAGACCCCCCATGCTGCTGTTACCGATTCGATTCTATCAATTAACTCCCTTACTGAGATATTTTTCTTCGTAGATAAGAATACATTTTAGTTTACCTTTCTACTTCCGGTACAACTATCATATACCTACCTACACATTTGTACATTTATGCATGCCTGTAATTTCCCTTGCATTATAACTATATAATAATAAAAAAAATAAAAATAAAAATATTATAATAAAAAAAAAAATAAGTACAGTAAGTATAAACTGTCATTATTTTGTTCGCTCAACTAGTAATAAAATCCCAGTTATAAAATACGAAATTAATAAATATTTTTCAGATATTATACCTATATAACGTACTAATGAGAAACGTAAACACTGACAAACCGACAACAAACGGATTAGTGCCAGATGCATTTGCAGACGTTTAATACCTACGACAGACGAGCAAATCACCCCCTCTACACGTCAGCGTACGCGTCCGTCCGCGGAAGACATCGGCAGATGCACTGCCCCTCTAGACAAGTGGCAATTCGTTGCTCGGCGTATGATGAAATGGAATGCCAAATGTGTGGGATTTGACGTATATGACAGGCGTCAACGAATGTCAAAAACGTCAAATCCTATACATTTATCATTCTATTCCATCATACGCCGAACAACGAATTGCCACTTGTCTAGAGGGGCTGTCTAGGTTTAGAGGGGGCATTCAGCGCATAAGCGCATTAGTCTTCTAACTTAACCTATCCAAGTCGGATTGCGCTGCTTTTCTTAATAAACCCATCACTAACGTTCTGTTTTATTTCTGGGTTGTACTCCATCGTACGAAAGGTACCTACTAAGGCCTAAGCACTAGCCAGCCACTTTGTTAAATGTTGTAACAAACGATGCCGTTTAGTTAACAGCCTAGGTAGTTAATTGAACGGCTGATTAAGCTAGGTGGCTGCGACATCTATCTATACTATTATATAATTGTAAAGTGGTCGTGTCTGTACATTGGAGATATTAAAAAAAAATACTTGGGTTATGTTATGTGAACGATACTGAACACGAAAATATATTATATTTAACAGACAGGAAATTCAAAAAAAATATTTTCGTGTTCAGTATCTTTAACATAACATAACCCAAGTATTTTTTTTTATTTATCTCCAATGTACAGACAAGACCACTTTACAATTATATAATAGTATAGATAGATAGATGTTGTAGAATATTTATATGTAATGTGTGCAAAAACAGATCCATTTATTGTTAACTATAAAGGCGATTATATTGTTAGTGAATAATTATTGACCTCGAGTTGATGAATCCAGTGCACTTATATCTATTCTGAACTGGTTTATGCAACTCGACGCCGTTAATTGGTTCTAGAACCAATCGAGCGTCTCATCAGTCGCATCTATTCGGTCAAATAAGACCTTTCACATTACGCGTCTAGTCAGTTCTACGTATATAATATTATCAAATTCTTAAAACTTTAGGCATTTGACAGTGACAACCATAGTTCCGCTTTTAGTCAATTTACGAATAATACATAATATAAACTCACGCCTATATCCCCAAAGGGGTAGGCAGAGGTGCTGGCACCCACATTTCGCCGTTTATGTTTAGGTCCCAATGTAATAGGTGGTGAGTATATTGCCATTAACCGGACACTTATAAACTTGCGATAAATACACACATAACTTCGAAAAGCATCGAAAAACACTTTACGAATACATCGACCGATAATACGTTGACGGAAGCGGAGATTATGCTGTAGGTACACTCGACGCACTAACGCACGCAAAGATTGAATGTTTTATTATATATTTTGTCTGTTCTGGCGTTAGGTAGGTACGCGACCGATCATTATGCGACGCATGTTCCGTCAGATATGTACCGACCCTTAGGCTTGTTTCACACGTACCACAACCACACCTCGTCGCAACGACAAAATGCCGTCAAGCAGTGGTTACGTGTGAATAGTGTCGCTGCAGTTTTTTGTAGTTGCGTTGTGGTCCCGATAAAATGTCGATGTGGTTGCGTTGTCGCTAGTAGTTGCGATGTGGTTCCGTCATATGCAATGCAGTTATACACCGGTTTTCATAGAAGAAACACGTCTTGACTGAATGTAGTCATGGAGGAGATATTTTTGTTGCTATCCTTGTTATGGCTTTTATTACGACGACGCGACGTCAGCATATCCGCTGAAATAGAATTTATTGGATACATCCTTTAATTGAAAACAAAAGTCAGAGCCCATTTCGTACCGATTGTCCTAAACTTAGAAGGTTCAAGAAGTTTTTTTTTCGAAAATTTAGAATGAACAAGAATACATTTGACTATAGTACTTGTTGTCGATGTGTCGATGCGATGTGGCCGGCCGCTAGTTCGCGGTGCTGCCAGTAGTTGCGTTGTCGTCGCGATGTGGTTGTGATGTGGTTGCGTGTGGTTGCCATGTGGTCGGTATCACACACACGGTCGATAACGACAGCAAAATGTGATATGTGTGAATAGTCCTATTCATTTTCAATACGAAATATACGCCCGGCCACGTGGTGTGGTTGTGGTACGTGTGAAAAAGCCCTTAATCGCGCTCTACGTTGAATGCTGTCAATTAATTTAATTGGTTAATTCCATAAAATCATGTAATGACCTTAAGTAATCATAACACATACATAGCTATTCAGCTTGACAAGTGACTGTAATTACTAATAATTATCACATAAAATAGGGGCAAAATTGCAAATAACAATAGCAATTACGTTTCTTTGTCACTAGCTGTTGCCTGCGGCTCCACCCGCGTGGATTTCGGTTATGACCAAACATAGCCTATGTTAGGACATAGACCTTTAGATAGGTCCTAAAGATCTAATCTACACCTATACTAAATTTCATCAAAATAGGTTCAGTGGTTTAGGCATGAAAGCGTAACAGACAGACAGAGTTACTTTCGTATTTATAATACATACTAGCTTTTGCCCGCGGCTCCGCCCGCGTGGATGTCGGTTATCGCGACCAAACATAGCCTATGTCCTTTCCCAAGGTCTAATCTACCTCTATACCAAATTTCATCAAAATCGGTTCAGCGGTTTAGTCGTAAAAGTGAGACAGACAGACAGACAGACAGATAGACAGACAGACAGACAGACAGAGTTACTTTCGCATTTATAATATTAGTAGGGATTATTATGTGGGTGCTAGCACCTCTGCCTACCCCTTCGGGGATATAGGCATGAGTTTATGTTATGTTATGTTATTATTATGGATATGGATATGGAAGTATGGGTTATCATCTTCATCCCTTCGTTATTCCCGATCGCATCCGAGGCCTTCACCTCGGCTGAACTTCCATATTCTCCATGAAATGTCTGCCCATCTGTCTGACCTGAAATTCAAATATTCAAATTATTTATTTTGCCAAAATGGGTAGGTACAATACTGCCGTACGGAGCGCACACGCGGTATCTAAAAAAAAATCTTGATTTTATGCCATCGGATAGCTGAATAAAACACGCATCTAATGAACTAAGCGCTATCTTGTTCAGAACATTTGGAAAGATTTCCCTATCTCAGTTTTAACTCAAATCACTAAACGTTAGGTATAGCGGTAAGTCAGTGAAGTATTCAAATATACAACTGGATGCCTACTCAATATACCGCTGTATATACTGATATACTGATAATACCCTAATACTTCAGTGCTTACTTGTTCCGCAAATCATTTTGACTATATGAGATACGGTTGTAGCGGTAAATGAAACTGGCAAATTAATATGTCATTATAACAAGATCTTATTAACTGGGAACTGTAATAGTTGTGCCGTGTGATCTGATTTAAACGTGTTCTCTTAGTCTTGTCTTGTCTCAAGAATAGTCACTCATCCTAAGACTGACCTGACTGGTAATGCTTATCTTTGCAATGTGTTAACTTACTCAGTTTCCACTCAGCCACAAACCCCTCATTGTTTATTTGAATGTTTAAATACACTGACATAAACCATTTAAGTATGGTCTAGAATCAAATATTTACGAACACTTTGTTTGGGGCTTTTAGGCTTTAGCGGTCCTTTATGATCTAAGTATATCCATACTAATATTATAAATGCGAAAGTAACTCTGTCTGTCTGTCTGTCTGTCTGTCTATCTGTCTATCTGTTACGCTTTCACGCCTAAACCACTGATCCTATTTTGATGAAATTTGGTATAGGGGTAGATTAGACCTTGAGAAAGGACATAGGCTATGTTTGGTCGCGATAACCGACATCCACGCGGGCGAAGCCGCGGGCGAAAGCTAGTTTGAAATATACTAGAAAAAAAAAGCTTCTTCTAGTTTCAACGTTTTGAGTTATGTCATACAAATGAAGGTAAAATGTTAGTGATTACATTTTCGTAGGTGTGGATGTTCGTAAACATTTGAACTACTATAACTTGAGAGGTCATAATATATTTGTTTTGTCGGTACAATGATACACTGATATTTACTATCACGGTATGTTTACTATCACAATTTTAAGGTAAGTGTAAGTTGTCAGTTACGGCAGTGTTTGACAAAGACATCCCGACTAACAAAACATTGCAGGTTTACAAAGATTGAACAGGACATGTACAACGCCCTGAGGGCGAGCAAGGATTACTTTACTTAAAAAAAAAAAAAAAGTAGCACCCCGTGAAATCCTCAAAAGACACTCAAGAAACGTGTATAGAATACATTTTAGGTCCAAGATATATGCTCCGAGAAATAACCTTCGTACTAGCCAAGCTAAATTCTTGTATGGCACCGAGTGGCTTGCGAATGATTCACCATCTCCATTATCAGCATCTTTATTATTAGGTATTTCTTTTTATTTTAAACTTATGCACAAATAAAATGTAGATACAAAGGCAGTCAACCTTAAGGTTTTCACCATTACCATCTATCGATCTGACAGATCAATTTTAAGGAAGTTTTGTAATAGTCGTTATTTAATATCCTAAATATTGTTCTAGTTTGGTGACATCCTATTTTGGCGAGTATGGAACTCTCAGAAAGAGCTGCTCGCGCCAATAAGCATCCATGCTGTTATTCCATTTTGGACACAACACTGCATGCATACGATGTCCCTCGTCATAGTTCTGATGGATCTTGTCCTGGTGAGAAGGGAGAGACCTAAAAACTGTATACTAAATATTGGAATATTGACAAGTTTTCTCCTGGCTTATACTGTAGTGTAAGTATTTTTTTACATTTATATGCTAAAACCATCATCATTAATCTACTGTTAATCACCATGGTTGCTCTCAAAGCATTGCATCCTCAAGTCTAATGTCCCGTCTGCCATCCTAGAAGAAAGCCTGCGCCAAAGCCCTGTCAATTCACAAATGTATCAGTTCGCAGGTGAGGTTGATTTACCCACTTGCTGAGGCCCCTATTACCCTTCAATTTGCAACAACAATGTTTGAAACAACGTCTGCATGATAAGCTACATGATGTATTTCGTGTACTATCATAATTATCAGAAAAGCGGTGTCATCATAATGCCATCTAAGATCAATGAATGTAGTAGAAGCGCTTGAATCAGTTTCGGATTAGTCACCCTCTCAACCCGTCCCCAAGTCAGTCAATTGAAGAAAACTATTAGGTATATAGCGCAAATTCCGATCGTCTAATAAATGAAGCGCTTTATGTTAATAGACTAAACAAAGGCAACACCCAGGGTTGACCTTTTCAGATGGTTGCGCTTGAATAACTCTATCTGCTGGCAATGAATCCATTAACTGCTTTGAGGCCTTAGCCTAAATCATATATGTAATCTTATATGCTCCCTCTGAATCGAATTCTAGCTTTGAATAAACGTTTCGCGAATATGATGATTTTTTTAAATCTCACAAACGAGTAAAAACTTTTGTGAACTTAATATGTTTTCCAAACAAAGTTGGAGCATATAAAAAGACTTGACATAAGGAATTTTGATTAATTATCTAAGCTGTTCTATTATGAATTGATGTTTAATTAACAAATAATATGTTGAATGGTGAACGATATGATATGCAATTATTATGAATAAATGAGTAATGAATTAACTTAATTATAAATATCTTTCAATTAATCAATCATCTTCCAAATGCGCCACGTTTGTTTTTAAAATATCTATATAGCCAAATTATTAATTATAATATTATTAATTCATCATTGTGACAAAAGTGACTGCCGCAAATGCTAGAAACATTTAATTACGTATCCTAATAAGCTGCGTTACCATTACATAGGTACCCTTTTAACGTGTGTAAAGTAATCGGAATTGTATTTTAATTTTATTTTATTTATTCTTATTGTACACTTACATGGCATTTACACAGTGAGATTTTATGTACAATTTATCCAAACTTACACAAAAGAATGATCACTGTTAAAGTGTTAATGAAGAATCTCAATCCTAACTGACAAGGTGAAAATTTATTTTTCTTTTTCCAGATGTACGCAAAGTTGCCTGAATGGAGAATACGTCTACCCAGGATTGAAGCTGTTTGTAGGACATAAGTTACCTTTATTAGTTATGTACATCTTTATAGAACATTTATTTTACTATACCAGTCAATGGCTTATCGTTGACATGGTTTGGGGGCAAGCAAAAGCGAAGAAAATTCTTTGAATATAGAACGAGCAGTTTCACTGCTATCTGGTTAAAGGATTTTGAAGAGTTAATCATTACCGTCATCATCATCATTTGAAGAGATGTATTGATTTAATACATAAGTCTTCGTAATGGATAGTAAGTGTGATAGTTAATTGGCTCAAAAGTTCTTGAAATCTTCTTCTTGAAGATCTTGAAATGTTCTAGGTATATCTCTGGAATGCTCATTGCAGTATTTTTTTTTTCGAATATATTTTTTATTAACGTAAATTGTTTCAAAAGTATTAATATTCGAAAAATTGTAGTGATATTTATTATGTGCCATTACGATACATTATAGTTATATCGCAATCAGGCGTAATTCAATTAATTAAGATATTATGTTTATTTACAATAAAATTATAACCAACGTATTTACATTAGGTATATACTTTATGAGTTAATTTTTGAACATTTGTAGGTATTATGGCCCGGTGTATAACAAAATTTTGGTTACATTATATCTATTATGAATGTATTACAATATTAGATATAAATTAGAGAGAATCACACAACCATGTGGAACTTACTATTAGACCAGCCTCCTGCTTCTGCTAGGGTGATAAGCAGAGACCGATGATTGGTATTGGTGATTTAGATTTTGCGATGGTAGATAGGTGTAATCTTTTCCGTGCCTTTCGCGTCACTTTGGATTAAGTCACCTCCTTACGATACGAAACGATTAGGGTGTTATGTGCTCTTGAGTTAACATGGGAACAGGCCCCTAAACAAGTGGCAATTCGTTGACCTGCGTATTGTAGATTAGAATGACGAATGAATGATCTTGATGAATGATATGAAAGTGATAAGTCATATCATATTTTCACATCAATACGTTGACGACGACGTTTGTCGTTCTATTCTACAATACGCCGGCTATCTTGGGATTTCTACATATTTATATAACGTTTGCGAGATTAGACACTCTTAAAAGCGTCGCAATTCACCTTTCCTCTCTCATCTCCATTTTTATGAATAAACGGGTTAAAGGTTTAAATAATTGAAGTAAAAATGTTTAGCTTCGTAGAACCCTTCTTGTACAAACTCAACAAACTAAAGAAAAAAATAGTTATAAAGTGTAGCTAATTTATTTTGACTAATGTTTAATTATTACTATTTTCACATCTGACAATAGCAATAATTAACATTGGTTTTATTTTTTTACGTCATTTGTTTATAAATTACTTGTAAACGAATAGACATAAATATATAAAATGTAAAGATATGTAATTCTATTTTGCCATTTTGTTGTCTAAAAGTATTATGAATAAAATGAATTTTCTGAAATGAAATGAAAAATGTTTTATTTTATCCTTGAAAATCAATGAAAGACATTTTTAATATTATATTAACTACTAGCCTTCCGCCCGCGGCTCCGCCCGCGTGCATCTCGGTTAACGCGACCTTTGCTCATATCTTCGGTTCTACTCAACCGATTCCGATCAAACAAACTTAAGATTTTAAGTCTGAGCAAGCCCTTTCTATAAAAAAACAGCATCAAAATCCGTCCAGTAGTTTTGCGTCCATCGCGGACAAACAGACAAACAGACAGGAAATTCAAAAAATATATTTTCGTGTTCAGTATCGTTAACATAACATTACCCAAGTATTTTTTTTTAATATCTCCAATGTAAATAGCCACCTATATTAATAAAGGGTCAATACTTAGAGTAGGTAGGTCATAATTTATAAAAAAAAAATTTTTTTACTTTTTACAGGTTTTTTTTATTGTTTTTGTAATGTTGTTGTTGGGTCGGGGGTTTTTTTATTTTAGGTTTTAGGTTTATTTTAGGTTTCCGCGCAAAAAAGTAAAATCGTAATCTAAATCCATAATGACAGCCTCTGTGGCGTAGTGGTAGTGAACGCAGTCGTTACGGGTAGGTACTTGAAGCCCTAAAAAAATCTAATAAGGTCAACACTACAACACTTCAATGTCGCTTCACGGAAAATATCGAAGATCAGCCAAACCTATAGTAAGACTGCAAAAAGCGGACTCCAGACTCCGAGGTAACAGCTTCGGATGCAACTGGGATTAACTTTAGGATGAAGAAGAAATCTAAATCCACGCGGACTAAATATAGGAACTGTGTACAGATGAGGTAGCCAGTCGCATGTAGCTGCAGAAACACGTGCGCCATATTATCCACTTTAAAGGATTGCGCACGTGTTTCTGCAGGTACGACTATTTAATTGTCATGTCGTGACTATTACAAAGCTATTACTGAGTGCCATGTCACGCGTGACACTTGAACTCGTATAATTTTATTGCTTTAACTGTAATCAAAGGATTACGAGTCATTATATTAACTGCATGCCATGAATGACTGTATGGTAAGGTGAGATAAAGTTCAAAAAGTAGTGGCCATCATTCCAGATACTTTTCTCTAGAATGATGATCGCTACTTCTCTCACATCCCGCTGAGGGTTTGTAGGCTGAAGGAAATCTTTCACGTATTCAGTTTTCTATTTAAATCAATGGGTTTTGTCAAAAATATTCTATCATTTTCCATTAAGGAAGCTGATTGATGCTAATATTTGTAAATTGTTCGTCGGGAGCAGATGACGGGGATTCGAAAGTGACATAATAGCGGGATATTAAATATGTAAAGTCGTTTGAATCGGAGCTAATTGGGTTAAGACACGAGCACCTTGAATTTAGAATGGCTTCATTTGAATAAGAAGGGTAGTACAGTACCCCGCTTTTGATAAGTCAGTGAAACTGTATGTGATTAAACATTGAAACTATGTCTTCGGTTTTAGCTACTTTAAAGGATAACTACAAAATAATTTACAGTATTGTATAGAATTGATAACCTGTAGACCTATTTCTCTGCAAGCGAGGGAGAGCACTTCACAGAATCAAAGTTAGTAGCAGTACAGCAATGAACTACTGTGACGAAGACTTCATTCCCACTTGTGCAAATATTCCTACAGCTACATTCCCGCATAATATAGCCGCTCATCATAAGCAGGGAGTCCAGCCTCACACATTACGACCGGAAACAGTGCGCACTGTGCGGTATGAAAAAAACTTTATGCCACGCACGATCAAGGTGTGGAACGTACTCCCTGCTGTGGTTAGAAGGGCATTAGAAGGTTCTTGCAGGGTCGGCAGCACGAGTGTGACTCCTCTGATGTTTTTCGTATGCATGTGTATATATATTTGCATATATCGCACGTCAAAGAGGTGGAATGTTCTACATGCACACGTGTTTCCTTCTTCTTACAATTACGGGCTCTTGAAGCGGGGCGTGAAAAAGCATCTACCATGGCCATCAAGCTTTCCATAGTCAGTTTAGGATTGTCAGCATCTGGAATGATGGTATATATCATCTGGACTTCACCCTAGCTCCTTATCAACCAGCAGGGTGTAGTAAATTAATAAGTAGAATATAAAAAAGATAAATCCGCCGTATATCCACTCACACTATTGACCGAAACCGTCAGCAGACATCAACAGTAGGTAGGTCATCACTTCTACTGAGCTATACTGTTTATAATCTTCAGCTTCCCAGAATAATAAATAACCATTTATTGAGTCAAACAATTGCTACCATAAGTCAGACTACGGAACAAAAACAATCCTTTGTATAAATACCTAGGTATTGTGAATTATAAGTTATTTATTGAAATTGCTCATAACGAACCGTGAGAGTCATATCCTGAACAATATCTGATGCCTGTGATTTTTATTAGATTTAATCGGTCATTGAAGGAAGGTTGACTTGAGCACAACCTTTAAAAGTGATGTTTTATCAAAAAAATCTACTTGTGATTTATGTACTTTTAATTGTGCTTATTGGTTGTGTATTGAGCGAAAGGACATTGAATTTAAATGAAGGTAAGTTTAAACTGAAACTTTAACAAGACTACAGCCTGCTGACAGACGGTTGAGGGCGGATGAGGATGGCATAATACGGTCGTCATACTGAGATCCAAATATTGACTCTTATTACAGAGACTTCCCCTTTAGCTTACCATAAGGTGAAGTCATATGAAAGAGCCCAATGTAAAAGAAAATCTTTAAGTCTAAGAAACCACTACGAAGCTGTCATGATATGTGCGTCCGAGAATATGTTAAACACACCACAAAGGCACGGTAGCCCCTAGCTGCCCTTGCATCACTAAACACGAATAGCATTTTAATCGTAACATAAAAGTATCGACAGAGCGGAACATTGCGATTGGCAGGCTTCAGATATACACAGATTCACAGTAGGCAGGCCACCAATCACAATGCTTCGTTCTCGCGATACGTATGTTACGATTACGATAGATTTTCGTGCTCGAGGTACTGTATAGCTTTGTAGTTAAGGAGTCGGCCTTACGGTCGAGAGGTTTCGATTCCTGGCCATTACACTACAGATGTGGACCCACTCCTTACTCACGGTTAGGGAGAATATTAGTAATTTTGGTTACTCCTTCAAAAAATTTCCTCTTCCATTTTACTGAACTCAAATTTGGTTTCGGGAAAATAATATTCTACCCTACTCTTCTCTCCTCTGCTCTTTTCTGTTCTGCACGATAGCATTTCTTTTATTATTATATTATTAGAATTTAGCTTTTGTTCTATAATTTATAACTCTGCTTTTTACTTCCATACAGTGCTAGCCGGTAAGTATGCACGAAGTACTTTTCTTACTATACTACTATGAAGCACACATCGCGCCTACCATCTGAGAGAAACGTGTAGCAAAACGCAACAAAGGTATGAGAGCTGCTTTCGCTAGTTACTCTGTACTCACTACACAAAAACGAGATGGTTATTTTATACTACTTAGGACACAGACAAGCAAACGGCCCGAGACCCTATGGACGAGTGCAACACTAAGGGAGTCACACTCGCGCTACCCTGTAAGAACAAAGTGATTCTCTGCCGTCAGCATAGAAGTTAAGTAGTGAACCCAGTGAGCTCTGGCTAGGTACTGTACATTAAATTAAGTAACATGACAATGTTCTTGAGTGGTACCTGTACGTTAGATGTATTGACGCAGATCGCCTCTCTGTAGTAAAGAAGTTACTGATTTAAATTAGGATAAATCAGAAACTTCTTTAGTCAATGAAAAATGAGATCTCAATTTTTACCCGACTACGGCGAAGCCAAAGGAGGGTTATGATTTTGACAGGCTATGTATGTATGTATGTATGTATGTATGTATGTATGTATGTATGTATGTATGTATGTATGTATGTATGTATGTATGTATGTATGTATGTATGTATGTATGTATGTATGTATGTATGTTCGTTTGTTCCCTCATAGCTGCTCAACTACTTATTAGAACTGGACATATAGCATATCGTTATCGACCACGGCTATCCTAGATATTTTCTTATTTAATACTTTTTAGAGCGTGATTTTTGAAGTAGTCGGGTTTTAGTTTTAAACTTAGTTTTTTATTTATTTTATTTTGGGGCACCTAGCAACTATAATTTATATATATTTGAAATGTGCTAATTGAGCCCTTTAATTTGATACCATTCACGGCATATTTATCTCAAATTATTTTTTTAACATCGTACTTTATGACCGCTAGAGGGCGCCACATTAGATTTAGTGAAACGTTATATAGCCTATAACCAGCGGACGATCAAGAAGACGATTCTAACGATATGTTACATGTCCAGTTCAGTTAAGTAGTTGAGCAGCTATGAGGGAACAAACGAACATACATACATACATACATAGCCTGTCAAAATCATAACCCTCCTTTGGCTTTGCCGTAGTCGGGTAAAAAGAATCGTTCGGCGTTTACATACAGGCATGAAGCACCTCATGCACATCCGTCATTGTGTGTGTGTGTGTGTGCGCACCATGAGGAAATGTTAGGTATAATAAAAAGGAACGATGTTATAAAAAAGGTTCTCTATTTTTATTCCTACAATTTTATGTCATAATTTAACATTGCATAATGTTACTTGTCCTAACATTATTTACGCATAATACTCATTTGCCATAACTTTTTAATCATAATTATTTTAATCCTATTTACTATAAGCATAATATTTTATAAGCATACTGTCCCAAAGAATAAGTTTACTTAAGCATAACGACGCGTAACCATAACTATTTTAAGCCAGAATGTTCATTTGACTAAATAAAGTTCTACATGGTTATAAAAAAAAATAACCACGAAGGCCTAATGCGGGAGCTTCGCTCCGCTCCGCTCCCGCATTAGCCTTCTAACCTAATCTATCTAAGTCGGAATCAGGGGCTTTCTCAATAAATCTGCCAAATAACTATTAGACAAATAAACAATATGCTTTACAACTTTATGCATATCAAAGTTATGAATAAAAACATTAGGATATACAATATTTATGCTTAATAACATAGTATGCTAAAAACCAATTATGGCACACTATTATTATGACAAAAAAAATTATGCCTAACTTGTTATGAAAATTTAAATTAGGACAAAAACCATTATGAGAAAAAATGGGATCCCTATAAAAAAATATGTTTAGAAACTGTCATAATTATAGATGGTATTGATTACTTTTATTTTCATTTTAATCATTCCTGATTCATTACATTCAGGGTCACAATGCACATGGCAGAAACAACGAGGATTATGTGTCAGTATTTTTCAATGCTTAAGTGCTGCAATAGATGCAAAAAATAAGGACCCTCCACCGGTAAGTTGACAGAATGAATAAATAGACATACCTACAGATAAATATTAGATAGATTACTTTCGACAGCCTCTGAGGCGTGGTGTAAGTGGACGTGACAGAGGGCGCTGGTTCGAATCCCGCTCAGTGCAAATATTTGTATGCATGAGTATGTCTATTAGCATTGGTCTGGGTATTTTCCATGTTTCAGATAGCACGATAAACCATCGTCCCGATTGCCATACGAACATCTGTGTCAAGTTCAACTAACAACTAACCAAGTCTGACTAGCCTATCTATAGAACTTCGATATCGCCAATTGGTTGTGTAGGTCAGATAACAGTCGCTTCATGGTAGTAAATATCCAAGTTCAGCCGCATCACGGTCAAACTGGAAAGCCCACCCCAACTCAGTTGGTACAAGGCTCAGAGAACGATAAACTATTTACTCGCGAGAACAGCAAATAGAAGTTCTAAATGAATCATATATCCATACGTATGCAAATTTAACAGTTAATCAATTAGCCTATCGCAGTCCTCTGCTGGACCATAAGCCTCTCCCAAAGTTGGGACGCTTTGGCCTACTGTTTCCACGCTGGCCAGATGGGTTAGTACAGGGTTTTATTTCGAGTTTTCCTTCTCTCGCAGTGATATCGTCTGCATATTCTTCCGTTAGTTGCCTCTAACGACACCCTTCGAATGAGATGGGTGATGATACTTGTTTTATTTTACAGGTATGTTCGACCGACGAAACTGTTGGTAAACCACCGGTAGTATGTTGTACCGACTGCAATCTGGTTAAAGATATCAGGTAACTAATGTATTTTAATTTTGTGTAATTTTAGATCAGGAACGTGAATATAGATCGTGTTCACCTGTCGAAAAGCCATTGCCAAAACCGAGCGTGACCATTAGACCCTCTCTCAAACATTAATTAGAAAAATTATCGACTAATTTTCTGTGATCCCTTTAGGTACGGATGATTAATTTTGAGGTTATAGATTGAGGTAAATCATGCTCATCCAAAGTTACATCTGTGATTTTTGTTTCAGAAATTTCGTTTTTGACAAGAGATTAGGAGTTTTTGAGAAATCGAAAATAAAATCTGACCGATGTAAGTAGAACATTATGATTTAACCCTACTTATCCACATTTTTATTTTCACTTAATCTCTGGAATTAAAGCTGCAATGTTTCTGAGGTTTTGCCCATAAACCGGGTTTTTTTTAATATTTGATGTTTCTATGTTACCCTTAACCTACATCTGGGTCGCAAGTCCCAGTCGCCATCACGGTGTTCCTCTCTGTATCACGCTATGGACCCGGCGACCGCACGGTGAATCCATGGAGTGCTGAGAATCGGATCTCTGTTTCTATGTTCTAGATTGTATTAAAATATTACATGAAATGGACTCACCATGCAAAAGACGCACTGAAGTATCAATATATAAGACGATTACCCACCACGATGGTCATAAATGTAGTAGTATGAGGCGCTTAACAAAACAAAGAAAGAATTTTTATGCTCCTTACGCGTGGAAAGAAGATTTGATTCATCTAGTGAGTATTGGACAATTTTTACTATCTTTTTTTTTATAACAGGCGGTTATCGCGATTGCATCCTAAGCATACGTCATTACGGCATGAAACCCTAACATTTTCTCCTTCTGTATGGCTAAATGAGCAAAAAGGAAAGCTTTCACCTGAGCTCACGAATCGAACCGAATCATTAAAATTATAATGGCACATCGGTAAGATATTATTGTAGTTCTTCTTAAACTTGCTTGAGACAGTCAGATGTTGGAACACGAACACGATCCAGAAAAGTTTATGGGAGTCACGTACGGACGACTATTGTATGCTAATAATACCGCGGTACATGTTTTAGTAGGTACCTAACACTTCTCTATTTTAACAAAATCCCAAATACTAAAAGACTACTTGAAATTAACATCTATTGATACAGACAATGCTTGGCTATGGGACGCTGGAGGTGGGTCTGCGGTGGTTGTGCGGAGGCTCTCTAATTAGCGACCGTTTCGTACTCACTGCAGCTACCTGCGTTGATTATCCTGATTTGTGAGTATATTCTATTAACATTCCCTGAATAGCAAAGCTGATGGACATTTCACCTGGATACCTTTCATGGACTTAATCTAAGTTGAACTACTGAATAAACTATGCCATAGTAAATGTAACGGTGGATGTAACAAAAGTACAAATTTTCAACTTCTGCAGGCAGATTTCATATCGATTTATGTTTGGCAATGTTAAAAATTACGAAATAATCATCTTAAGCTAAACAATACTTTAAGTTTCGAAGGTTACTGGTGACGTATCCTGTTAGAGGGTGTCAAAATGCTACAATTATGGCCCTCGTTATGTAAGGCCGAAAATCAATAGTTTTCGAAATAATGTACTTTTTTAAGATATTTCCGTATTAACCCAGAATTCAGCCTTCAAGTGCAAATAAAAAAGGTTTTGCACGTGATCCTCTGACACCCCTTGCTAGAAATACGTCTAGTAACCCTACAACAAAGGACTTATCACATTTTGACATCACAAACAGTTCCAACTATATTTTTAAATAATAATTTTCATTCAGAGGCAGGGTGTCGCAGGTCGGCGTGGGTGAGCACCAGGGCTCGTATGAACACTGGCATCAATATAGGGTGATAAAGGCCATCAATTATCCACATTATAAACCACCATCTATGTATCACGACATAGCATTGTTGCAGACTGAAATGCCGTAAGTTTCCAAGGACACATTTTATCGTACAACTGTGTTCTTATACTATGATTATTTAAATTACCTATTATGATTATAAAAAAACATTAAACTTAAATAAGAATTAGCTGGACAGGGACAGCGTCCGTGGCGTAGCGGTAGTGAACGCGGCCGCTACGCAGGAGGCGCGGGTTCGATCCCCGCTCAGTGCAAATATTTGTGTGCATGAAATATGGGTATTTGTATTGGTCTGGTCGTGCCTCGGAGAGCATGTTAAGCCGTCGGTCCCAGTTGCCATAAGAACATCTATGGTAGTCGTTACGGGTAGTTGGACTTTTTATCCAAAAAAAAAACAACGGTCTAGCTGCATAGCGTCGATATCACCTAATGTTACCATTGGGTTGTGAAGGTCAGATGGCAATCGCTTCACGGAAAATATCGAGGTCTAGCCAAATCCGTAGTTAAGACTGGTAAAGCGGACCCCAGACTCCAAGCTGTACCTAAGCTTCGGATGCGACTGGGAATTAACGCTAGGATGAAGAAGAAGAATTAGCTGGATTGGCAATTAATTAAGAACGCGTGCCTTTGGTTTCTATAAACCAAAGATACCTCAATTTATTAATAGGTACGATTAGCAGCAAGCACAATTTAAAAGATTATGGCTGTGTCCGCTAGAGATAGCAGACACAGCCATAATCTTATAAATTGTGCTAGAATAGAAACAAAATATACAATGTTATGACTATGACAAAATTAAAAATATTTTCAGCATTAGGTAACTTCAACGTTATCCAAATCTATGATCTAACTAAATACAATCTATCGTTCTACCATGGGACTACTATTGGGGCGCTTTAATGGCCTCTAAAGACCAAATCTATAAATAGAAAGACCACGTTAAGTAGTTCACTACTGAAGGTCTCCAAAGTTGTATTAAGTATTTCTCAACACACATTTGTATCTATTTCCAGAGTTTTGTTCCACTTTTGGGTAATGCCTGCTTGCTTACCTCATAGATACGACACACTCAATACAACGGCTATGGCTGCTGCTATCGGCAACTATTCAAGTGAAAAGAATGGCTTAGTGGGCTCATACTATGTAAGTTTAACGACGTTGAATTAATTAAAAAAAAAACAATTTGTATTTAGGTCGAATAATTAGTCTAAAATCTGAAGCAAATGGCTATTCGTTAGCCGGCGTATTGTAGATTAAAATGATGAATATATGGGATTTGACGTATTTGACGTATATGACATACCTACGTTGTCATCGACTGTCATTTACGTCAAATCCCATACATTCATCGTTCTATTCTACAATACACCGGCCAACGAATTTTCACTTGTCTAGAGCAGTTGCTACCGCGGCATCATTAAAACATTGTGTTTTGCATTCAATATTACATTATCCTACAAAATTCTAGTGAATTATTTGTTTTGCTGACATCTTTACACTAGACTTGCACTAGACACATTTTATCTCACTAAAAATCCTAATTCATATACATACACCTTATATGTATTAGTATTAGTATGTTATTAGTATTATTAGTATGTTACTACGCTTTTCGGTCAATAGCATTTGTAACGAAACGAAAAATAGTATTTGTAACGAAATTTCCAACTATCAGAAACGGTTATATTTAATAACATCTCGTCTAAGTAGCAAAACATCTACATTTACCCGGTATTTTAACGTCAGTTATCATATTTTATTGATATAGTCTAAATTATTTTTAAGACTGTATCAGTGTAAAAAGGAAACTAAATCAACATGACTGTGATTTTAAAATACTAAGACGTGTTATTAAATAGAAGTTTCTGATAGTTGGACATTTTGTTCCAAAGACGATTTAACACGTATTTTTTTATCTAACGCATATTTTATTTCGTGGAAATTTTAGGTACAATTGGAAAAGTTTAGCATAAAAGATTGCAAAACACTTTTCCCCCCGAGCACGATATTAAAGGATGGATTTGACCCCAATACTCAGCTATGTTATGGGTATAAAAACAGAAAAGGCATGCCTTGTGGCGTAAGTATTTTTAATTATTACGTCTAGGCAGGTACTCTTTCGCACACATTTAACCAATTACCTATATTTTGTTTTCCTGCGTAATGTTCAAATTATATATACAGGCACTAACTTCTATCACATATTAGATAGAGTAACTAATATACTCTTATAATTATAGGATGCAGATAAACTACACGACGCTTACGTATTCGTTTTGTAAATATTCAAATGTGATCTCTACTTTTAAAAGTAGGTACCTATTTAATATAGCAACTTAGCAGCGGCGAGGGGTCCCTATAACCTGATTCCTATCGGCTTGCTCTGTAAATAATTCCATAAGGGAATTCCACACAAAATTCTAATGTTCGTTCTGTAACAGTTGTGATGTTTTTTCACCGGCTTCATTTTTGAAAATTCACCTTTCGTATCTTCAACTTAGACGATTTTTGTATTTACAATTTTTCTTTAATCAACAGACTGATCGAGGAGCTCCTCTGCAAAAGAAACATGGCAAGTACCCGTGCGGTATAAGCATTATTGGTGTGACGTCTTTCGAAAGAAGTTGCAAATACAAAGTAGGATTTGGACTTTACACTAACGTGTCTTACTATAACGCTTGGATAGAAAGTATTGTTTGGCCGGGGAAATTGGATTAACCGCCTTTATTGTAGAACAAGTTTATTCTACATGATACTGTCTGAAGCTTACGCGAATCTCCCTCATCAAAACAATTTTTAACGGAACGGAACGGAACGGACGGGTGACTAGATACACCCCGCGACCATGGCTGATGAAAAGTAGCAGAAACATCGGACTAAAAGTAAATAATAACAAATATATCGGGGGCGATAGAATGCGTTGAAAAGTAGTCTTATTTCAATGATTATTTTATTTGTTATCAGTATAATAATTTATGAACGACGTGCATGATTTGCTAAAGCTTTCTTTGTATTTTGACTCAATTAATGATAAATTAAATATAAATAAAAGTAGCATTTTGTATTGAGGTATGCTGAGGAGTATTTATAACGTATTTATTAGTGAGCGCGTAACTATGTATGCTTAAAAATAAATACAATTCAAAATCAATTTCGAAGTTTCTATGAGCTGATCTTTAGAAGTAAAGCACCAATTCGGATCAACATTTGAAATGTACCTATATTATTTTAAAAAAGGCAATTTTTATATTAATATACTTAGCTAGCGTTCTGAGACCAAAAACAAATTTGCTTACCATACGAATCATACGATACGTTACGATTTTTTTTTTAATTCAATTTTTAAAAAAATTCGCCAAATTAATTCCTCCAGACGCTTTTTCTATCGAAACTGTGCCCAAAATCTTTTGCTCCGAAACGACTACAAAATCACCTTGTATATTAGTTTCCTCCGCGATTGGTGCTTGCAACAGCGCCGAAATATCGGACACTCCAACCAATACATGGTAAAAACCCCGATAGCTATAATAATTATGTAAGTAACCATTTATTTTAGACGCTTTTTCTATCGAAACTGTGCCCAAAATCTTTTGCTCCGAAACGACTACAAAATCACCTTGTATATTAGTTTCCTCCGCGATTGGTGCTTGCAACAGCGCCGAAATATCGGACACTCCAACCAATACATGGTAAAAACCCCGATAGCTATAATAATTATGTAAGTAACCATTTATTTTAAAAAACCATCATACTAAATTTCAACTAAATCTCATTTAAAATTAACCTTTAAGCATTTTATAGTCAATAATAAAGTAGCTGCACCAAAATTCAAGCTAGATTTTTGCGTCTCCAAGCGAGATAATACAAGCTCGCGTCCTACTTGTCGCTTGTGGAGGCACAAAGTCTGCAGACAGACACTTGATAGAAAAGTGTAGGTGGTATTTTTGCTTTGTTTCGCGAACAAACTCTCAGAAAAGGAAGTTGTCCCGGTCCAATGGTAATGTATATTTTTATATGCGAGAATATAGAGATTGTCTGTTTTCTTTATGTGATGCAAATGAAATTCAGTTCTCACCTCATTCGAATGCATCCATAGCTTGTCCTTTAAAGGTCTGCACTCTTGCTTCTCCTTGCATTGGTCGCGTCAGCAGCATTTTTTTTTAGGTCGCAGACAAGCACTGACACCGACCCACCTGATGGAAAGTGTTACCGTGGCGTATGGACGAGTCTAACACCAGGGGAGTCACACGGTGCTGCCGACCCTGTAAGAACGAAGAGATTCTGTGCCGTCAGCGAAGTAGACAACCAGTTTGATCTTCCCACTGATAGCACAAAACCTCTACAGAGAGCTCTGACTACCCTACTCACTGCCGGGAATATAACCGGAAAAGTTTCAAGATGGAATGAAAATGCCCTAAAAAGTCATCTCCA
The DNA here is from genome assembly GCA_914767945.1 of Eilema depressum. Lineage (NCBI taxonomy): Eukaryota > Metazoa > Arthropoda > Insecta > Lepidoptera > Erebidae > Eilema > Eilema depressum. The sequence continues at coordinate 14,835,713 of OU612020.1, forward strand.
ACAGAGTCAGAAAAAGGCTCAGAGGATAATGATTATAACTAAGCTTTATGGATTCTAGAAATATTCTATCAACTAAAACAAGATACCTTTATAGAGATTTTCCCATAAACAAGATTTGCGACTTAACTAGTACTAGGCGTATAAAATTAATATAGTGAACTATCAAAACATAGTAGATTGCTTTTAGGAGGTCCCTTTAAGTGGTAGCTTATAATTTTAATAACGTTAGGGTTGTTTTAGGATCCCTTCAGTCCCTGACTCCATTACATTTAATTCAATTATTGTGTTCCTGAAAGGTACCCAAGGTCTCTGTTTTTATTTTTAAGAGGTGTAGATTATTACAGCCCTCATTTCACGTTTAATTTGAGTCACCCGAGTAAAGGTGAAACATCATTCAGCCTACGGTGAATAGCAGCAATACTGTCCCTCTAGACAGGTGGTAATTCGCTAGCCGGCGTATTGTAGAATAGAAAGACGAATGTATGGGACTGTCCCTCTAGACAAGTGGCAATTCGTTGCTCGGCGTATGATGAGATTTGACGTATATGACAGGCGTCAACGAATGTCAAAAACGTCTATTCCATCATACGCCGAGCAACGAATTGCCACTTGTCTAAGGGGGCTGGACGTTTATGACATGCGTTGACGACTGTCATATCCGTCAAACCCCATATATCTAGGGGTATTGCCACTTGTCTAGGGAGGGCTGGTGTAGTATTTAAATCGTTTACGAATGGAAAAGGGAAGTATTCCATATTGGGCACCCGTTTTAATGGCACCTGAGTTAATGGCACCTAAGGTATTCCACATTGGGCACCTACCGATATTTTTCGCAGGTGCCATTAGTGGAACAATTTATAAATTAAATTTTTATTCCACATATGGCACCTACGGATCAGTAGCTACTAGTGTTGGGAAGTTTTTATTTTATAGAACGTTAAAATAAAATAAAAACGATTGCAATCAGTAATAAGTTTAATAACTAATCTAATAAAAATAGAACTTCTTTATGTGTTTAATTATTTTAATATCACAATCAGTTTCTTTTAATCACAAGTGTTACAAAATCAGCCTTAAATTACAATCTAGTATCCTTAAAATATATAATATAACAAATAACTAAAAAAATAACATTATGATGACAAAAAATCAATACTTGGCACTACAATTTTGTAAAATCAGTCTTATTTCTTACGTAATACAAAAATTTAAAACATTTCAAATTTGCCAATAAAAAGTTGTAAAAAAAAGTAAAAAAACGAGCAATCGTTTTTTTACTTTTTTTTACAGTTTACAGTTACATTTTTATTAAGTTATTAAAACTTATTGCTGATTGCAAAATCAGCAATAAGTTTTAATAACTTAATAAAAATGTAACTTCTTTATCCGTTTAATTATTTAAATATCACAATCAGTTTCCTTTAATCACATGAGTTACAATATCAGCCTTAAATTATAATCTTATGTCCTAAAAATACAATCCTAAAAATATGATGACAAAAATCAATACTTGGCTCTCCAATAAAATTGTAAAAATCAGTCTTATTTTTTATGTACTATAAAAATTAAAAACTATGATATACTTAGGATAGATTTAAAAAAATCAATAAAATCATATCAATACTTGGCACTACAATTGTAAAAATCTTATGTACTATAATATGATTTACTTGGGATAGATTATGAATCACAAGTACCTAAAAAGGTCAGCGCATAATTAAAATGTGGCTATTTTTTTAAAATCGCAGCTTCTCGATACAGTGACCAAGAGTAATAAAACCATTTTTATACTCTTCAACGCGTGTAAATCTACATTAACTTATAACTAGAATGTAAATAACATTTAATTTTTTTTCTCTCTTTACTTTCTTTTCTTTCCTTTTTTTTCATCAGAAGGATCACGTCACCTCTAAGTCCCCTCGCCCAAACGTGCCCATCAGGCTCGCGGCGTTTCCCCTTTGTATGGCCAGGGATATGTTCTGGGTCAAATATTGTCCCGAGCGCGGATCCTGCCCCTCCCTCCGCAGTCGGCACCCCAAATCAGCCACGAACCTCTTAGCCTCTAGGCCCCATGAACCCGCCGTCTCCACTGCGAACGGGACGAAATCATATCCCGCGGCCTCCACGGCAGCGTACTTACTATGTTTTAGCAAGGCCGCGGACTCGGCTCCCGCACCGGCCGCCCTCTGAGTAGCCGCGAGGTGGCACGACGCGAAGGTACAGACGCACGTGGCCAAATGAGGGAGCGACCTCTCCTCCACGGGACCAGAGTCAGTCCATCCGACCGTTTCCCGTCGGTGCGCGAGAGGCCCGGGGGCTCCAAAATGCAGGGGATGCCTGCGGAAACCAATGCCCTTCTCATGATACCGTTTATGGCGTGGTGCCGGGACCTTCGGCCAGCACTTCGAGTGCAACTAAGGCCGTGCAGCCCGTTCGCCTCCACCTTTGCACCACAAATGCACGTGTGAGGCTCGCATACGGTGCAGCCAAGTCTGAGTCCGGCTGCCACCCTGAGAGAGTCATTGTCCAGCGACGTGCCCAGGTTAGGGGATGGTAGGGCATGCAACCAGGCACCCGATTCCGGCTCAGAGGAGGCATTGAGACGCGCTAACTCGACCCCCACCGCGCTATCGCGCAGACGAGCGAGTATGCACGTCCCGGACGCGTTATCCCAGCCCCTTTGCTCGCCCGGTCTCGCGGGCGGAACAGCCTCCGGATACAATGCGGTCCAGGTTTCATGGGCTTCCCTGAAATAGGGAAAGCCAATGTCAGTACCTACGCGCGATAATAAACGGCCAACCAACCGCGAGACCCCATGGGAAGAAGCAAGAAAGGCGATCGGGCCACACTCCTGCAAACGGCGCACTCCTAGCCTTCCGAATCGGATGGGCAGGCTGGCCTGACACCACTGCCGCTCGCTAAGGTCCACATTCAGAATCTCCTCGACGATGCCTTTGAGCGCTTCGTCAAAACGGAGGACTTCGTCCGGGAACTCCCATGTCGGCGTTGTCCGTATGACGTACGTCAGTTAGGCATCCCGAAGCAGGACCTCAACAACGACAGGGACACGTGAGCCGGAAGGTGGCGAAAGTGGTCCGCCAGTGAAGCCAGGACCCGCGCCCGGGCGGCCAAGTCGATAGGCATACCCTCCGGGAAAAGCGGCGAGCCTAAGAGGTAGAGCGAGTCCCGATCCATGAACCGGAGTCCGGGAATAAGGGACATAAAGTTCGCGGTCTGTTCCTGCGCCATTGAACCACAGGGATAAAGCTCGCATTTCGCAGAGTTTATCTCCAGGCCCAAATCTTTCAAGGCGGGGAAGAGCGCTTCCACATCCCGCAGTACCACGTCGTGACTGCCACCGATGGTTCCGTCGTCTAAGTACCACACGTTGAGGGGGCTCTGTAACGACTGTATGGCTTTGTGAATAGCCATGCTGAACATAAGTGGGCCCAGTGGGTCCCCCTGTTGCGCCCCAACCTGAGACCATATCGTTTCGCCGTCGTATGACAGTGAGCTGCGGGACCCGTAGCACTGGCGCAGGCAGGGGAAAATTGATGGCGTCAGGTCTCTCACCTCCGCCAGCAACGCTCCCCTATCAATGCTGTTGAAAGCATTGCGTATGTCCAACTTCAACAGGACGTCATCGCTCCCCTGGTGCAACACAGAAGCACGCGCCGCGTGGATAGCCGCCTCGCAACCAAGAGGCGTGCCGAAGCCCAGCTGATGAGGTTGCAAATAAGGTGTTACTGCGCCTCGGACCGCCCTACAACATAACTTTGCCACCAACCTTCGGCCCCTACCCACAGCGATAGGTCTGATACCACCGTCCTTCTTTTGGAGGGCAAAAAGAGATCCCCCGTATAAAAAGGGACAGACATCGTCGCTGAAGCAGAAAATTACAGAGTCGCGTAAGGGATTCCAGTAGCATTTGGCCATTATCTCCGGCTGATTGGGAGGTCAATTCCTTAACGTGTTCGAGGCGCAACCCATCCATACCGGCAGCCGATCCACGAGGAAAAGATCTAATTGCCTCCGACACGTCCCCGATGCTCACCTCCAGGCAAGGTGAGGAATCGATGTCTGGCGCCGGAGGAATAATTATTGGACGAGCGGGCGCGGGATGTTTGGCCCTCAGGGACACGAGGGTGTCAGCCCCGCGGGGGGGCAAACGAGCAGTCCGAGGTGAGAAGGCGCGCCGCACCCCGAAGGTCCCCCTCATAAACCTTGGCCTGGACCGACTTGTAAAAAGACGGTGACCTTTGGGGCAAAGGGTCTATTGGGTACTGCAACTGGATATTTTCCTTTACCCTCGACGTAAGCGAACGACCGTCCCCCGCCCCTGGCAGTCTCAAGGCAGTGAACGCAAAAGACAACAGGGACGCTCAGTCGGGGGCCAGATTAGAGCTAAGACACTGCTCGATTAAAAATTACAACCTCCCGGCTGCCAAATGTCTCGCCCCCTTCGGCACATGCCTGAGAACCCGAACTCTCGACCCAAGAGAGGGCAAGTCGCTAAGGCCAAGCTCCGCCCGTGTGGTCACCGGCGACCCTCTCCCCGGAGACGCGGTATCCCCGGGCACCGCATCACTATCGACCCAAAGCCCCCGCGCCGCTAAGGACGCCTCGACGCCCTTATGCATTCTGCCAATGTGAACCCTAAGCCCGTGAGGAAGGGCAAAAAGCCTAGCCGAGCCCGGGCAGTGTGGGCAAGGGGAGCGCGTGGGACTCGCCATAACAATAGGTACACGTACGAAGCGAGGAATAAAATAACAATATCAAAAGATCAAACACAATTCCTACTAATCACATTAAATATTGTGCCACAATGCCATATTAAAATAAATCGATCACTCACGATCGAGAAGCTGCGATTTTAAAAAAATAGCCACATTTTAATTATGCGCTGACCTTTTTAGGTACTTGTGATTCATAATCTATTCCAAGTAAATCATATTATAGTACATAAGATTTTTAAAATTGTAGTGCCAAGTATTGATATGATTTTATTGATTTTTTTAAATCTATCCTAAGTATATCATAGTTTTTAATTTTTATAGTACATAAAAAATAAGACTGATTTTTACAATTTTATTGGAGAGCCAAGTATTGATTTTTGTCATCATATTAATGTTATTTTTTAGTTATTTGTTATATTTTGTATTTTTAGGACATAAGATTATAATTTAAGGTTGATATTGTAACACATGTGATAAAAGGAAACTGATTGTGATATTTAAATAATTAAACGGATAAAGAAGTTACATTTTTATTAAGTTATTAAAACTTATTGCTGATTGCAATCGTTTTTTTTACTTTTTTTTACAACTTTTTATTGGCAAATTTGAAATGTTTTTAATTTTTGTATTACGTAAGAAATAAGACTGACTTTACAAAATTGTAGTGCCAAGTATTGATTTTTTGACATCATAATGTTATTTTTTTAGTTATTTGTTATAGTTATTATATATTTTAAGGATACTAGATTGTAATTTAAGGATGATTTTGTAACACTTGTTATTAAAAAAACTGATTGTGATATTAAAATAATTAAACACATAAAGAAGTTCTATTTTTATTAGATTAGTTATTAAACTTATTACTGATTGCAATCGTTTTTATTTTATTTTAACGTTCTATAAAATAAAAACTTCCCAACACTAGTAGCTACTGATCCGTAGGTGCCATATGTGGAATAAAAATTTAATTTATAAATTGTTCCACTAATGGCACCTGCGAAAAATATCGGTAGGTGCCCAATGTGGAATACCTTAGGTGCCATTAACTCAGGTGCCATTAAAACGGGTGCCCAATATGGAATACTTCGGAAAAGGGAATAGCTCAGGCGGGACTTTAACCCGTGACCCTTACAGAGGGAGTGCTCTGACTACTGAGCCTCGACTGAAGCATTCCAAATTCTCCTATACAACAGTCTTGGGGCGACACGGTGGGAGCCATCTACCAATATTCGTACGCACTGCTATATTTGCATACTAGCATAATAAAATCCTTTAAAATATCATTCAACTAGTGTGGTAAGCTTAGTGTGGTACCACTCGTAAGTAGGTTTGGCAGTGCTCCTGCCGCACCATTGTGTGTAAGAAGGTAGGTATCAATCTGTTCTCAGAACGTGGAACATGTTCTTATTTATAACTTCTTAATAACTACTTAAAAACATGCTGAGCATAATAACGTTATGAAGATACTAGCTGATGCCCGCGGCTCTACCCGTGGGAATCTTTTGGACCCATTCCCGCCACTAATGGTGACCTATTTGCCGGGATAAAAAGTATACTGTGTTTGTCCATAATCTACTTATCCCTATACCAAATTTCAGCAAGAACGTGATTGAATTACAAACATCTAAATATCTTCTCAAACCTTGAACTTTTTATTATATGTTTTATAGGATAGTAGGATTTAAAAATAAATAACATCTTATTCAAGGAGGATAATCTACAATCAATGATTTCTTATACTATTACAGAGAGCAACAGAACTATGTAGTTGCTCGCTCGTTGTACAAGTTTGTCTTTTTACTAAGCTTTATTTAATGATTCGGAAATACATTACAAATATAGATTTAGTAACAGGAAATGGTTCACGATGAGGATGATTCACGTTAAAAAGAATAAGTACACACAAAAATGTACTTAATCTCTTTTGCATAAATCATTATTTTTAATAACATTCTCTTTCAGAAGATTGATAATCTGATTATCTTAATATAAATCTAAAGAAAACCCTTTCAAGTTTTTCTCTTTTGTTGTACCTTCTATTTGAGGTGCATTGCTTATATCCTTGGTGTGTTTTTATACGTTTTTATTGTAATAAAAATGTGTATTATTATTTTTGTTGACCTAAAAGTTTAAGCAGAATTTCAGCTAGAAGTGTTCCTAATAATTGAACCTAATTCATCTTGCAAAGTTAGGCTTCAATAAACACTAGTTGCATCATCATCCTCCTGCCCTTATTCCAGGTTTATTTGGGGTCGGCGCAACATGTATGCTTTTTCCATTCATCTCTAGTTGCAGTCATCTCAACATTCACTTCCTTCTTAACCATATATCATCTTTCACATAGTCCATCCACCTCCTTTTAGGTCTTCCTCTCCCATTGTAGCCATCCACATCCATAGTTAATGCCTTCCTTACGACATTACTTTCATCCCTACGCATTACATGTCCGAACCAGGACAAACGATTTCCTCGTAGTTTTTCTGTAATTGGTGCTACTTTCAAATTTCCTCTAATTATTCATTCCCAATCTTATCCATTCTTGTCACACCACACATCCATCTCAACATTCGCATCTCGGCTACATGCAACCGTCTTTCATCCTTCACTTTTATGGGCCAGCTCTCCGATCCATACAGGACGGCAGGTCGGATCATGCTCTTATAGATTTCTCCCTTGAGTCGAAGGGGCATTCGCGAGTCACAAGTAGTTGCCGTAACACTAGTTTTAGAACATCAAATGAATAATGTCAACACTATAACATCAAATAAATGGCCGCAAAAAATTGAATTGAATTGAAAATATATGGTTCATGTGCAAGCACACTTATGAAAATTTCTATATTTTTTAAATAATTCAGCTTAATAAATGTGTGATACATTAGACACTGCGATAGTAAAATATGTTGTGTGTGAAACAGTAAATCATAGTTGGCGTAATGTAAGTGTTGAACATTTTAGCCTACCTATTATCTAAATCCAAACCACGAGAACAAAGATTGAACCAGAACCTCTACCTATGAATCAACAGGCGTATTTGTTAACGCATGAGGCTCTAAAGATCTTGTGATCCCTTGCACTCATAGCTAATTTTCAGCGGTTTAGTCATATATCAGTTCAACACCAATAGCATTTTTTTGGACCTACGCATATAATAATAATTCTGTATTTTATAGCTTTAGTATAGCTTTAGTCCAATTTATTTGCTTTATAAACAGATACAACGGCGTCATTAAATACAGTAGAATAAATTGCACCAACTACCAGTACTGGCGTAGATACTAAACCTACATTTATTTTAACTGTGTTACCTGCATGAGTGAGATAGTAGGTATAATCCGATGATTTAGTGAGCATTCCGCTTCGTTAGTTAGGAAACCGAGATCAATACACGGGGGTATTGTGACATTATGTGGCGTATCTCATATTTGAATCGCACTTTTACACGGAATAAAAGATTTACATAAATAGTATGTACCTATTACTATGATAATATAGTATTTTATTTTATATTACAATAGCTTATGCCCTCGGCTCCGCCCGTAATGATGACGGTTATCGCAACTTTTGATCATATCTCCGATTCTACTCAACTGGTTGTGATCGAACTCACATAAGGTTTAAAGTTTGACCAAGATCTTTTTTAACAAAAAATCCTCATCAAAATCTGTTCAGTACTTTCAAAAAATGAATTTATATAAGCAATTTCATTTTGCATAAATATAAATCCATATCTATATAATATAAAAATGAATCCCTATATCCCTTGGTCACGACATCACGCGTGAACGGCTGGACCGATTTCACTAATTCTTTTTTTAGAACATTCCTTGAAGTACGGGGATGGTTCTTACGGAGAGAAAAATTTAAAAAAAAAGAATTGACAGTTAGGCGATTTGAAGTTCGCGGGGTCGGCTAGTTATAACTAAAAAAAAGTATTTTGTTGGCAATCGACGGAGTCGCAGTTGTTTTTTTTTATGGCTGATAGACTCGCGTTTAATCACTATCTCACGTGTTGGTTTCATTTTCTTTCATTATATTTTAAGCTCACGGGGGGATGAAGACGGTACCAATACAGAATCATCTAACTAAGTCTCACTTTATCGTCATGACGTGCCTAACTTACGTCTTAATAGCAAAAAGAGTTTTCTAAAATGTACTGCTGCTGTGGAAGGTCAATTCTTTCGGATGTTCAGGGGTGGCTTACAGAAAACTCTCCCCCTATAGCTTACATCTAGTCTGCTAAAAATCTACCCCTCGGGTATGAGCTGCAATGAGTGTCCCTTTAATAGACTGAGGTCCCAGGTTAGCTGCTGCAAGGGAAACCGGGTTAAATGGGGTTACCTGGACGCAGGGAGTGGGGGCTGTGACTGCAGTGCACCTCTGCTAACAATGGGCCACCTATTTAATTGTCGTGCCCACTGTGCCCCAACACTTGCATATCTGGAGATCTTAATGTAGGGAACGAGGCATCGGTAAAAGTCTCCGAGTTTTGGGCTGGCCAATATTATACCAAATATTTGAGAAATTTTGTAGAGACTAACTTAATTGTAGCTTGCTGTCTCATTCCGTTTGTTTGTTTCGTTATAATTTTTGGGTTATCTATCCAAATTTTATAACAAAATCACTACTGCATAGAAAGAACAGGAAGCTAGATGGATCACAATGCTAAAAAGAACAATAAAATATAGCATTTCGTTATCTATCTACAAAAGAATCCTGTGAGTAAACTAGTACTACGATTGAAAACTTACTCAGCGAATATTTTGAAGTTATCCTTTTTGCAATCGAACTGGCTCCATCACAAGTGATTGGAATATATTGTATCAGTGCAGCAATTGTAAACTTCTACATGCTTTGCTCTGAAAAATATTTTAGCAGTAAGTATAGTATAGATTAGATCCATATACCTACCTAAGAAACTTAGAAGAAGTATATTTCATTCTTAAAGTTATGATATAAAATATTACAAGATAATGTAACATATATTATAATTGTTGCTCTAATTATTTTGAAATAGCGGGCTGTTGTCTCTGGCTACCCCGGAGAGAAATATGTATATATAGGTAGGTACATACTTAGAACAGACGATTCTTTAAGCAGGGCGTGAAAAAGCATCTTTTCAAAAACATTGCCTTCGACTTACCATCAGGCTGGGTGAAGTCAACTTGACGTGTCCTATATATAAATAAGGGATGCCAATCTAATACTCCTAATGCTGTAAGCATCCATATTATACAACCTTATTATACCCAGAATGTTCAAATTCAGTTAAATCACATAATAAAATCTTACAAATATATGAAGGGTCCACTGCAATAAAATTAAAGATGGATGTTCAAAAATATTGAAATTTACGTTAGTGACGTCATTCTGTCACTTAATAGACGCAGTTACTAATCTAGTTTACAAACTCGGCAAATAATGTTCCAATCCTGAGATAAATAATGCAGAATGGATTACACCACTTTTCTCAAAATAATATTTAAATACAAGAAAGAAGCTAATTTTCAAAATTAAACTCGCTAAAATAAATGAGCTCACCGGCGTGCTAGTTAATTTCGTTCTTCTCTCACGCGCCAGCTTCCCATCTTTGTCACGTACAAGAACATATATTTTGCCTAGCATAGTGCAGCTGTTGAGAAACTTTTCAATGGATGTCTGAAAAACCAACCAACTTAGAATTATTTTATATGTAGCAACGCATATTGCAAATATCAGGCCCCGCCTGACATCATAAGTTACCTTTCCGACAAAACTAGTGCTGCCTGTTAGGAATACCGAATTTCCTGCGTAAGAAGTTGCCACTGCAGGCACTTTGTGACCCAGTATTTTCATTCCAATGTGTGTACTGCTAAAGAATTAGGTACTTTACGAGTATAATTTACTCGAAAGTATGCTAACAAAACATGCGCCCAAATTATTTTGTTCTGGTAAAACGATATCGTTTGCAGTGAAGATAATAGGGACTTGTTGATAATTTTCTTTTTCAATAAGTATAGACGTACTTTGTGAATCCACAGCGAGACCACCTACGTAACGAGTTTATGACTGATAGTCAATGTCTACACGGTTTCTAAGGAGTTTCTTCCTATGATGAGGTGAGGGTCCTTGCGAAAGACGCACGTCGACGGAACACCATGAGGTTCCAGTTATTTCCTTGCGACATAGCCACTTCATGTTAGTCCTGGTGAGAATGGTTTGTACTTCAAATGTATGTTTTTCTCTATTAGCAACAAAGTTAGGTACACATTAGATGATATTAGATAACAAACATAATCAAGAAACAATCAGCCAAAATACTTAATGATAGGTAGATGAATGAAACACATGTTTCGAAGTTTCGGACAAGTAATGGACGGCAAACAAAGGCATACTTAATGACTTTGTGAACACAAGTTCTATGTGGTCTAAGGGAGTGCTTCTTAGAAATTACCTTTAATGAGTCATTAGTCTACTGACCCTACTAATTATCTACTGTCATATTTCAACTTAAATTACTCAATAAAAAACTGAGATAGATCGCTGAAAGCCCTTACCATTTTCCATCAAAGAAAGAGTTAGCTATAGAGTAAGTACTTACTACCAGGCAGGGGAAGCTAAACTTTGTTCCTGGCCCATTTGGCTTTCTTCAGCTCCTTTCCTGGCCTGTTCGTCAGCTACCTTGTTGCTGTAGAATAGGTATAGGTACCTACCACGGAGGACAGAATATTTTCCTTCTCCATGGTACCTACTCTACAACATTGTTCTAAAAAATGCGTACTATTACGCTCTTTCACTTGTTCCATTGTAAAAGTATGAAAATAATGCTAGCAACATCTACCGGAGATCGAAAGTACCTACTTGTAGCATTTGAGATTGTTACCTTGTATGTGACTTTGGCTATACCTCGGAAGCTACCATGTTCCTACTTACAATCATAGATGGCACCTTATTCTAAATTTATTTTAATACAATTCATTTTATTGTGTATGGTTTGGAGTTTGCTGTAGAAAAATAAGTTGATTGGCGTCACCGCCATTAATTTTATAAACATTTTGTTTTATTACATTTTACTCGAGACTGGCGAGATTGCAGGGATTATGTTGATAGCAGAAGCTATTAATTTAATGAAGAAGAAGATAGGTGTATGGTTTACAAACTGCTTATTAGGTATATTTATATGAAATATTGCAGCTGGATTTCTTTCTTAATTGACCTCAATATTTTCACCTGGAATTCCGGGACCTTTAGGCTTTTACTCTTCCACTTCATGCGGTCTTGGGCATTCATCATGGCAGTGAGACCATTGGCACACACTTTTGAACGTACAATTGGACATACGGTAGGTACCTATTTTAATATATAACAATCAATGCCACTTTTCGTTGTTATTTTATAACTCAAGAACGGCTGAACCGATTTGGCTAATTTTAGTCTTGAAATATTCGTGGATGTCCAGGGAAGGTTTAAAGGATGAGAAAATAGGTGCAGCGGGAAAGGGAAAAAATGGCGGTACGAAGTTCGCCGGGACAGCTAGTTTATAATAAACTTTTATTCTGACTATCGCAAATCATAAGCTTACGAGGGCGTAAGCTTTATAATTTTATTCTGCGTATCGCAAATCATAAGCTTACGAGAGCGAAAGCTTTATAATTTTATTCTGAGTATTGCAATCATAAGCTTACGAGAGCTTACGCTTATCTTGTCTACAATGGAATTTTCCTTACGATTACGCGAATCAAGTAAAAAAAAATTAGTAGATTAAACACTAGAAGCGTGGTAGCACCATAAAATCTGATGACCTTTTTTATACCACGTAAAACGCAGACAAACACACGGCCCACCTGATGGACTTCTCAAAATGATCGTAAATGCAGCTATGAGGGGACAGATGAACATACACATATAACATTATTTAGAACTGGACAAATGAGGTATCGTTGAACGTAGAATTGGAACGGTCTTGATCGTCCGCTTGTTATAATAGGCTATGTGAATGACATGCATATTGAATAAATCACTTGTACTTTTCCACAATTAGGTTCAAATAAATAAATAATTGTGGAAAAGTACAAGTGATTTATTCAATATGTGTAGCAAGTTCCACCAAGTGCCATCAATCTCCAGTATAAACAGTCTGAATGACATGCCACTGAATCTTATGTGGTGTCCTCTAGCTGCCATAAAGTACTGTGTTAAAAATAGATTTTAGATTTGATATTGGTAGCAGATGAAAGGGCTTAAATAGCACATTTCAAATACTTAATATTACTATGTATAAACTAGCTGCCCCGGCGAACTTCGTACCGCCATATTTTCGACCCGCGTGGTATTCAAATCCCGTTTCCGCTGCACCCTTATCACTTAGGGGGATGAAAAATAGATGTTGGCCGATTCTCATAGATACCGAGTATGGCAACGAAAACTGTGACACGAGAATTTTATATATTAGATTATGCACTTTTGCTTGACCAACAATATTATTAATAAAAATTAACTTTAAAACTAAAACCCGACTTTTCTCTAGAATATAAATATTTAGCTTATGTAATGTGGTGTTTACAGTAAGTTGCATACAACCACGGTTATCCTTGATATTTTCTTGTTTGATACTTTCTAGAGCGTGATTTTTCAGGAGTCAGATTTTTTTTTTTTTACGGATGTTTCTCTTGGTTTGTGACTTGTTTTCTATGCCTTTGAAGCACTTGATATTTGGTGAATATAAATTTTTAGCTGTTGTCCGCGGCTCCACCCGCATGTAGGTACATCGATTTCCGGTTATCGCAACCAAACATAGTCTTATGTCCTTTCTCAGGGTCTAATCTACCTCTGTAGATGCCAATTTTCATCAAAATCGGTTCACTGGTTGAGGCGTGAAAGCTTAACAGGTAGACAGATAGTTACTTTCGCATATGGATACAATATTACCAAATCCAACGAACTTTCAGTATATATTTTTGTTGGTGCTGGTTGCAGTTTAACGTTGATTAAACCTCGTATCCAATCTTGTCAGTAATGCACTAATGCATATTGCGCGTGTGGCATGCAATTGCGGTAATGTAATGTCGATCAATCAACATATCTACCCGTATGTTACATTGTCCATCATGCTTTTATTTTAACTGTAAACTGCAGTAGGTACTGGTGGTTACCGGTGCCTATAGAAGCTGTCAAGTTATGTGGGTGTACCTTATTGATATCACTGGATGAAGTGGAAACTTTCAAAGGAAATAGTGTTAAAACGTTATCTTATAGTTTAATATGTAATTTATCAGGTAGTTACTCCTACAGTTGCGAGGAATACCTATATTTTAGGCAATCTTATGCGTTATTCCCCATTCCCCCTTTTACCGATTCCCCCCGAAAATTCATCTTACGCCCGGTATTCGGGTATTTGAAAACCGAAGACGACATACAGAGACGTACCTATCATTACATTCATCACTCACATTCCACCAACTATGATTTTCGGTCCCACGTAATAGGGGGCGAGTCTATTACCGTTAAGCCGGCACTTTTTATAAGTATCAAGTATTTTGCTGTAACTGATTGCACAGGCGCATTGCAAGTGCCTATGTATGTTGCGCGAATTGCCATCATGTTTCGCGCAGGTTTAAAAAATAATCGTCAAGGCATTGCAAATATTAATTCATTAATAAAATAAAAACGTATCTGGTGTTTAAAAATTGGTAAATAACTAAATACTCTTATTTCCACATTTATCCATAACCTATCCATTATCGTGATTTTATCGAAAATACTAGCTTTTGCCCGCGGCTCCGCCCGCGTGGATGTCGGTTATCGCGACCAAACATAGCCTATGTCCTTTCTCATGGTCTAACCTACCTCTATACCAAATTTCATCAAAATCGGTTCAGCGGTTTAGTCGTAAAAGTGAGACAGACAGACAGACAGACAGACAGACAGACAGACAGACAGACAGAGTTACTTTCGCATTTATAATATTAGTAGGGAAGTAGGGATTTCATACAGTCGATGCAAAAATATCAAATGAAATAGAGTAGAGACTCGATACGGACGTTTTGCAAACATAAAATTCCATTATAGAAGAAAAATATTATTTGTATTTATTTTTTCAATAAAAATAAGGAAATGAAAATAAATTAAAAAAGGTGCCAAACTTAGAGACAAACTCAACGCAAATAAATAAGAATGGGGTTGGCCGGTGAAAGCTAAAAGCAGATGGCGCCAGCATAGCTTGTTCCCAAAACATTGCATTTTTGTATGGATAATTTCAGAAAATAATTCTAAACAGCTACAATGATGCGCTAATATTGTTTCTAAATGCTCTGAAGTCGGCACGCACCAAATGCGGAAGGATACAAAAATACGAAAGCTTTGATTAAAAGCCATCTGTCGCCAATTATTAATTATTACCAAAAGTACGAGGTTATGTGGTAAACACTTTGTTGAAAGTGATTATGAAATAATAAGTAGGTAAATACACAGGTAAGCTACTTATGAATAAATCTTTGAATACGTATTATCTTTTCAATAATTCTTAGCGTAGCAAGGTGTATTGTCAACCACATTTCGCCTGATATCCTAAGTCCCATGTAAGGGGGCGAGGATATTCTTACACTTATATTTCAATATTTCGTTCATGCCTATTTAAAATGTTAAAAATCACTTGTTCTAAGAGTTACAAACCAACACAAATTCTTGAAGGAAGGTGCTACACCATCTATTTTTCCATTGACAGTTGCCAACCCCATTATATACGGCATTAGAGAAGATGACTTACATTCAATCTAACAATTCCGTGTGAACTGAAGGATGGCGCCACCTTCCTTTAATTTACTGTCAAATTGTGTAAAATTTATTTTAGTGTACAAAATAGTATGCATTTGACAGTGACAACTGTAGTTCCGAATTTAGCCATTTCACGGAATCTTACATCTTTATCTTGTCAATAATGTTTTTTTTAGTTCTACTCAATTCTGTTCCAATCCCAGTGAACTGTCTTTTTAACCGACTTCAAAAACGAGGCAGGTCCTCAATATGTTTACGTACGGAAACGTTCTTTCTTTCCTTCGCACCGTAGCCATCGATGAGTCCAACTACTCGAAAAAAACTAAAATTATTGCCACTGTCTGTGTTGGCCTGCTAAAAGAACGGTATTCAATTACGGTTTGCAATTTATCTGTGACATACGTACATACGAAACGTATGGTTATAAAGTCATTTCAACATGTTACTACTCCTTCGTCACCATAAAGATGTTGGTAGAGCACTCGAGCGAGTGCTACGTCGTAGGTGGCGGATTCAGTTCCTGCTCCCCATTAGAACCCATAACCTAAGCTAGTTAAGCAATGACTATTTTGGGTTAATAGTGATGTGCTGTGAGGTTAGTTTTAATGTCTGTGTGACTTCAAAAACTACTATTCGCCTTGAAAATAATAGTTAATTATTTATTAGGAAGCGGGAACTCCCGCCCATTTACAATAAATATGTACGTACATTACCGACTACCACATACATCGACACATTTGACCTCAATTCAGTTACGTGAACGCTGAAACCCACCGTACTGTCAGATTTCCATTTACTTTAGTGACAGGCTACGATGTCAAATCCATCTCTACTCAACATTAAGAGCACTCTCGACTCTAATTAGAGATTAATTGAATCAGGGAGAGACGGAGAGCCCTTTGTCGGTTATTCTCATAAAAGGCCCTCTCCATCAGTGGGTCCAAAAAAGAACTCTCCGTTTATACAAAAATTACTGTAGCCAAATAGACTCATAAGTAAACAAATTAATTAATTGATTTTGAATTATAAATTTAAATCGATTTGATACACACTCAACGGAGCTCCATTGGTTTGTTAGTCAGTTGGCCGCCACGCGTAGTCGGCGTCGCACGTTGCGTCATGTTCCGCGCAGTGACAGACGGTTGGAAGCGATATTGGTGGGGAACAGGTACGGAACAAACAATCACGACTTCCTCAATAAAATACCTAATTGTTTATTACTGTGTGAGAAGGAGAATATGTGCTTAAATTATTTTTAACAAGCGCAACTCTTTTCTTTGCTTTTCTCGGAGACATGCAGCGAATAAATGTAAAAGTTGGCTTCAGCGGCAATTCGTTTCAAGACTCTATATTAAAATTGTCCTGTGCGCTGTCGTTTATGTGCTATTGTTCTGTCAAATAATTGTTTCTCAGAATTATTACGTTATTCACTGGTTTTCTTGATAAAACTAAAGTTGGGTCGCATCAAGGGTTTGTAACCGGTATGAAGTACAACATACCGCAGAAGTTCAAAACTATTTGCGTCTGCGTTCGTTCAACTTCGGCACGCATTCGTGACTTTCCGGAGCACGTGGTAAGGGAACCGTGTTGACAGGTGTTGCAAAACCGATAACAGTTTACTTTCCGTTATTTTTTTAAGATGATAGTGTTTGCTGTTATATTTATCAGAAGTAATACATTTGTCAATAGCGATGGACGCAAAAGTCGGTTTATGTATTGTCTGGGAATAAGAAGTTATAAATTTATGTAAATAATTTTAAACAGGTGTGTGCACTAGAGTAGAGATACCTAACAAATTATCTTACATTAATAATTACTGCATTTGAAATAATTAGGTACAATTAACGATGCTAATGTATCTTTTTAAAAATTCTTGACATATTTTCAAGTCAAGTATCTGCCTACCTATCTATATTAATAATTATATCAAGCAGGTGTCCTTAGTAAAGTAAAAATATGCATAATTACAAAAAACCAACTCGAAATAGTTTCAAATACTTATTATAAAAAGATTAAGGTCCTACTTAGTCAATTCTCATAAAAACTAGCAAATCTACTAGGCACATATTTTTTACATTTAATTGGATGATAATTTTATTGTTCTTGAGAACCTTGAAAATGCTTTAAATCACCGGAACTGTGTAACAACTTAAATATATATGTTTCATCGTAATCCGTATAAGTGTCCTCAAGAGAAGTGAAGAAATAATGAGTTAAGGTATGATTCCAAAGCTGACCGCATACGACAACTGCAGACACAGCGTACCCATAACAAACTCCGATACGATACGGATAAAGGGGACCATTGAGAAGCCGCAATGAATTACGCGCATCTGCTGCGTGCGTGCCTTCGGAATCATACCTTTAGTCGCAATTTCTCCAGTACTCGATTCCCCTCGATTATTATTCGGTTATAAATAGCGTTTTGTCACGCTATTATCAAACAAAATTGTTCGGGAAGAATCGAAAATTGAAAACGGGACGAAATAATTAGGTGATTCTAATAGTGTGATTGAATGAGTATTGTTAGAGAGGGAACAAAATTATCGTTAATTTGTGGTTTTTCAACAAAACTATGTCAACAACAACTCAATCTAACAAAACGTTAATCTATCTCGCTGTATAAATATGAAGGGTCCACTGCAATAATGATGTATGTCCAAAAACATGAAAATTTACGTTAGTGACGTCATTCGGTAACTTGATAGATGCAGTTACTAATCTCATTTACAAACTCGGTATATAATCTTCCAATCCTGAGATAAATATGTTTCTAATATTTGACTACACGTCTAGAACGCTCAATGTCACAAGTATTCACGGCAATAATGATAGGTGTCCATCGCCTTGCAATTTCCACGATAGTTGCACTACAAACGATGTATATTATAAAAGGCAGCTTACTTACATAATGTTTAATATCCATGTACTTGGTGATTCTTCATCTTATTTTTACGCATACGATGAGAGTATTGGAAAAAAAGGATCAGATGATGTGGCCTCTCATCTCTTCCATTTCATTTTATGAAATGGACATACAGTGCAAGACTCTTACAATTTTCTCTTCATTATATAGTTCACTGTTGCAATCGCTTAGAATCGATCACTGTTATATTCCCGATAAGAGTTCACTCGTACATGGAATGCGACCGAAACATGGAATTCATAAATCAAAAAACTAGGATTGAACTTCCTGAAGAATGGGCAGAACACGTACGTGGAGCTAGACAGAGGCCAGAACCCTTCAATGTCATAGAATGTTCACAAGATTCATTCAAGGGTTGGACTGCATTTCTGAAACCGTTTTACAAAAGGACTTGTCCTTTTCCCACAAGACCTGTACGTGAATTTAGAGTCCATAAAGAACATCCAAGGCTCATGTTTCACAGAAATTTTAATAATAGCCCATGGGAGTCAAGTGTAGTTAACACACCAGTTACTTTTCGTTTAATGAAGGCAGATATTAATGAAGGAGAATTTAAATTACCTGATTTGGCTTACAAAGACAAACTGCCTATATCAACAGCAAAATATAACGACCTGCAGTACCTTAAAAAGTTCTGTAGGCCTGACACGAGGTGTTATTACGACGAACTTCCTCATGTGTGAAATATTTGATTATTTTTTATTATTTTTATATTGTTTCATCCATGGCTAGCAGTAATACAAGCTACACGAACATAAATCACGTCATTACTTAAAGGTTAAAGCAATAATTTGGACTACTATCATTATTGACTGTGAACATAGTATGGATATGAATCATTCTAGTTCTGTTATTTGCAGACTTACCTAAGAATATATAAATTATTAATAGTTTGTAATGCCTAAATAATGATTATTTTCTTAATAAATAATACTATGATATTTGTTATTTAATTTGGATAAGAAATATTTCCCGATATCTTTAAGCCCTTTAGTCCACACCGTTTATAAACTTAAAATCCAATTATCTCAAAATAGAATCCAATGGACATACATCGTTATTGCAGTGGACCCTTCATATACGCAATATCGTAAAATAATATTTCCGTATTACGTTACTAAGCTAATTTTAAAAATATGACACTGAAATTATCTTGAAATAAGATCTAGATTAGGTAAATACCCTTGACTGATCAATGTTACAACTATCGACTTGTAGAAATACACAGAGATAGTTTTATCTTTAAAGGAGATGGGGAGGCTTTCATACATTCTTGGGCCAAAAATGTAATAAGATAAGGGTGGTATCAATTAAGAGCATATAAATTATTAAACCATCCCTGAAAATTCTGCAGATTTTGGATACCTGAGAGCAGAGTTATAAGAGATTTAGTAAAAGTGAGGTTATGCAAGAAATTGACATTTTAGAACTGTGATTTCTGTGGTGTTTTAATAGAAAGTGGTCATTTTTTTTATCTTAAAATACTTTTAAATTGTACTGTATTATATTTCACTCAGGGATAATGTACGAAAACTTACAAAGAGATTTTAAAGATATGGAGTACAAGGATGATAAGTTAAAAAAAAACACTTTAAATAATAATTATCTTTTATTCTTCTTCAATAATAATTAAAGTATTGTCTAAGAAGTGCGCAGGTGGAAATATATTACCTTATTTACTTCATTTTCTATGCCACAATTCACACAGAGATCCATGTCAAAATCCAAAATACCGAGCAAAACTCAAACAAGTAAACAAGTTTATCATTGTACTTTAAGGTAACCAGCAGGAGCAAGCTAGAAGTCCGTAAAGAGAAATCACTGTTAAGGGAATATAATCAAGAAATCAACTGGAAATACTCAAAACGCAGAAGTCAATTGATCATTGGATTTAAACCAATAAACTGATACAGCATACTGATATAGCATACTTTTGTACATATTTTATAAACAATTGTATATCCCATAAGCCGTGTAAATATACAATTTTTCGATAAAATAATTAATTTTGAAGATTGAATAAATAAACTGATTGACTGAAAATGGAGCTGTCAGCTGTCACAGCTTAAAAATACAGTTGATAAACATAAGAAATAATTAATCGATTAACGGAAATCGATTCAGAATTTATTTTTATTACACTATTATTTGGTATTTTAAATGGTTATTATTATTATAATGATTAAGTTTTGTTCACTCTGATTGATTTAATATCAAATTGTGATGCAAGTGTTTTAATACGCAATATTGTTTAAATATTTTTTAGTAATCGATATTTTATTTTGCTAGTGGAATAAACTTAGTTTTAAGATTACTCGTCTTCCAGACTTTCAATTGAGCTGGTTTTTTAATATTTTGAAATAGAAAAAAATACCGCTTTTTTTAAGTCATATCTCAACTCATTACAATTTTGGCCCAGAAGTCCCCGTCTCCTTTAAATATATAATTAATAAAATGGCTGATGGGCATTGGCTCATTTATTAGAATTTAAATATTAATATTATATTTTCCAATTTCCAATATTACATTTTTCTTTAGATATGTTTCTTAATATATTTACAACCATGTGATACTGTCAGTATATCATTGAATCCATCAAAAAGTAGTTTTATTCCAATATTTATATTTTCACTTTTATTTTTTTATGAAAAAAATAAAAGTGAAACCGCATTAGAAATCCTCTCCGTTGCATCGATGTCTAGCTCTTCAACTATAACTATATTTTAATTGTGAAGCCAGATCCCCCTCATTAGTACTTTTTAAGATACTAAAACACTTATTAGTACAACTTACATTTATATTATGCTAGTTATAGTTGTGCCTTCGTTTTGCCCACTTTTGCCATCTTACTTCGTTCTAGGCAGGCAGTAACCCCGCTTCTCAACCTTAGTATTGTTCGGTTTAAAAAGATCATAGCGTAGTGTTTATTTATTTAGCCTATAACGTTCCTCAAAAACAGAGTTATCAAATTTAAGAAGACATTTATTATAGTAGTGCATTAACAGTTTATTATCAGTATAGATATAGATGATTTTTCGCGTGACCAATACTGTAATAATCGATGATCCTAATGGTGCTAATATATTGCGTGTGATAGTGAGGTCGTAGTTTCGATTTCAGGGTCGGACACAAAGTTATTGAATGTTTCTGATAGGAAATTCTGTGATAGTATTAGAATATGGACTATTACTGGACTGGGAAATAAATTTCCAAAATTGGTGTGTCTATGTTAGTATGTGTGCCTGTATTCTGAAATATAAACGAAATTAGCACGAAATTCATATGTAAAACTATTTAGAGAGATGAATATTTTAAGCATCTCACAAAATACTTCTACTGTTATGAATTTACCCCAAAACCCTACACTAATTCATGCGTATCGTTAAACATCATCTTACCAATAGTTTCGTTAGACATGTTAGTCCCTTTATCTTTGGGTTTTTGTGGGAGTGACAGTTAAAATGAGACTTCAAAGCGTAAGCTTTGCAAGCAACGCGGGCATTTACTTTTATGAAAATGATTATCTTGTGCCCTGAGCACGAAAAATATTCTAATTCGTAACGTAAACGTATCGATAGAATAGAGCATTGTGATTGGCCACCCGTCTACTGCGAACCAATCTCAATGCTCCGCCCCTCTAGACAAGTGGCAATTCGTTGCTCGGCGTATGATGGAATATAATGCCAAATGTATGGGATTTGACGTATATGACAGGCGTCAACGAATGTCAAAAATTTCTCATTCTATTCCATCATGCGCCGAGCAACGAATTGCCACTTGTCTAGGGGGGCTATTCTCTCGATAAAGTATCACGAGAAGGGAGCATTACGTTACGAATTCGAATGGTTTTTGTACTCGAGGCACTGATACATAAGTTATGAGCATTAAGTATTAAAGCATCTTTTACTATGATTGACGACCTTTAAGAGTTTCATTCCCGAGGGGTATCAGAAGAGATAGAGAAGTATCTAAACAATTATTGTTTGAATTGACAGACGGACATCAACTTTGTGCTCTTTTAGTTATTACTTGGAGATTATTGTTGATTATTATATGAGACTAGCCTTCCGCCCGCGGCTCCGCTCGCGTGCATCTCGGTTAACGGGACCTTTGCTCATATCTTCGGTTCTACTCAACCGATTGCAATCAAACAAACGTAAGATTTTAAGTATGATCAAGCCCTTTCTAACAAAAAAAGCCGCATCAAAATCCACCCAGTAGTTTTTGCGTCCATCGCAAACAAACAGACAGGAAATTCAAAAAAAATATTTTCGTGTTCAGTATCGTTAACATAACATAACCCAAGTATTTTTTTTTAAATATCTCCAATGTACAGACACGACCACTATACAATAATATAATAGTATAGACTCTATCTATTGTGTGGTAGGGCATTTTTCAGCTAAGTTATTTATATCTACCTATGTATAATTATTAAACATGATTTTGCAATATCTCGAATATGTGGTGAGGAAAGAGTGTACCACAATATTCTCAGTAATTTTAGACTACGATACCCACTTCCTATCAGCCCCTCTAGACAAGCGGCAATTCGTCGGCCGGTGTTTTGTAGAATATAATGCCAAATGTATGGGATTTGACGTATAAATGACAGGCGTCAACGAATGTCAAAAACGTCAAATCCTGTACATTCGTCATTCTATTCCATGATACGCCGAGGAACGAATTGCCACTTGGTTTAAAAAAGGCTGATTCATTCATACATACAAGGAAATTTTCTTATCTTGATTTAGGCGTTAGCAACATATCCATGACCTCTTGGGGCGAGGACAAGTTTGCAGTACATACGAGTACTATAAACTTTATAGCACTGTCTGACAGTGCACAGGAATTCCGTAACAATGCCCCTCAATGCGGTATCATTTTCAAAGGTTGTTGTTAAGTTAAACCAAGGTTTATAAATGACAAGTACACCGGATCACCTGTTGCTTAATAGATGAGGCTCTGGTATTTATATGTCTAGGTACTGGCATTTTGGATCAGATGGCCCAGACGCGCCCGTAAAAGCCAACGAAAAGAAAAGTAAGCAGGCTATACGTACTAAGATGAAATCTTCGGATGCAATCAAAAACAACAATAGAATAAAAATTATGATAACATAAACAAGTTAATGCAAGGCTAAAATAAAAAGAAAATCGCTTCACAAGTAGAGAAGAAAATGTGTCTGATCCTCTAGAGGTAGACAACGAAATATTCTATTAACACTGTTCAGGAATGTAATGACAAGAAAATTAAGAGTTTTATTAAATAAATAAATAAATCAATCAATATTCTTTATTGCACATCAAAAGAAACAAAAAATACAGAAATGTTATACATTCTAATGCACAATGGGCGGCCTTATTGCAAACAACAATCTCTTCCAGGCAACCTAACTTAAGTAGGTAACTCAAATTAAATGTGTTACTATTAACTTAGGTAGGTACCTATATTACATATGTTATTAATGACAAAATAAATTATTAATAATTATTATTACTGAAGTGTAGCTTTTTTCATTATATGATAGAAACGGATTCTCTACGAAGCAATTTCACTAATAGAATGTCACTATGTCTGCATGCTCTGAATAGTCTCAATATTTGCCTGTTTATATGAGTGGCTATCATAACCTTCTTATAAATACTTCTATCAACATCTATTACGATCGACAGTACATTCATAATTGACCAAATGATTCAGCGTGTTTGACTGTTCATTGGTTCATTAAACCGGTTTTATTGCAACATATCATCGTCAGTACCATGAACAAACAGGAATGAGTCTCACTAAGGTCATATTTGTTCGTTATAAACAACATCTACTTATTGACTACTTCGAGTAGCTATATATTGGTAATCAATGTAAATTATATTGAATGTAAATATTTATAAGTCTATGAACTGTCAAGTGTACTGTCTGGTGCTGTGAGTTCATAGCTGCTATTTTTTATTAGGAACTAGCTATTGCCCGCGTAGAGTTTTGATCCAGTACCCGCAATCTATGGGAATTTATTCCAAACACAAAAGTAGCCTATATATAACTCCAGAATATTAACTGCCGCTGTACTTACTAATCTGACAGACCTATTCAGCCGTTTGTGCGTTACCCACGGAGGACAGAATATGATTAAGATATACCTACCTATGTATATCTTAACAAATCGCATATAAAATATGTGGAATATAGAATAGAATGAGTTATGTCATTGACGTAATAGTATATTTATAGATTTGTTTGAAAATTCCCAATAGGTACCTAATTCATTAGGGAAAACAAGAACTATATCTGATAACACGTTCCACATAGGTATAACTCTATATAATTAAACTTAATAAATATTGAGACAAGTTTAGGAAAATAGGTCGTAAAGAAGGCAAAATGCACAAATATGCCTATTAAACAAAACATTGAACTTACAATTGAATAGGTTGCGACTGTTGCGAGTTCGAAGCCAAATAAATATATTAATGACGTGAATCTATTTTTTACCCGACTGCCCCAACGAGGGTAATGTTTTACGCGCGTATGTATGTAGTTTCTGTTATTCACTCAAATAGGCCTAACGGCTGGATAGATTTTCATGAAGCGAGTGAAAGAATTCAAGGGTTATTAGTGTTGATGTACGATGTAAATGTGAACAGAAATGAAAACGTATATTCACACAAACGTAACGTAGGCTATTATGTAGGAGGGATCCTCCTAGCTTCAAATGTGGAATCTAGAATGCGATTATACAAACACACTCTGATTATTTCTTTTCAAATTACGTAAGTACACTGAGCACTAATTGAGCAGTCCGACTAGGAAAGTACCTCCCAGAATACCACGGCCATAACAACCTCGTGCTGTGTTCGCGGCGGTGAGTAGGTAGGTCAAACAGCCCCCCTAGACAAGTGGCAATTCGTTGCTCGGCGTATGATGGAATAGAATGACGAATGTATAGGATTTGACGTTTTTGACATTCGTTGACGCCTGTCATATACGTCAAATCCCATACATTTGGCATTCTATTCTACCAAACGTCGGCCGACGAATTGCCACTTGTCTAGAGGGCCAGAGCTCACTGGAAAGATTTCGTGCTTTATCTTCTGCGCTGATAGCACAGAAACTCCCTTGTTGTTGCACACGTCCGTACGCCACGTTAACAACTTTCCCTTAAGTGGGCCGTGTGCTTGTCTGCCACCTAAGTGATATAAAAATAAAGATTATACTTGCTTCTCATACCCAACCCAACATTTGTCATATCGTGAATTTTATTGGGTTTCGTAATACGATTTCAATGACTGTCGCCATATTGCGCAGTATATTTAAGATTTTTCTTAGAACTATGTTACCTAACCCGGACCTCATCTCGCTAAAATTTAAAAGAACTTCTTGAGAAAAAATTTTGTATCATTCGTTAGGAAAAAACAATATCGACGATTCAAAATGGTCCAGTTATTTTCTCCGAAAAGTGATTTCTTGTCAAATGTTACTGTAGTTGCTTACACCATTTCAACAATAAATATGATTTTGTAGTGCATAAGTGGTCAAAATTATATAGGTAGGTGATGTTATTCAAGTTGTTTATCAGAGGGTCATCATTTTATTACCGTCTACCTGCGTCAAGCTTCTCAGAAAAACATACAGGTTTTGTTTTTATTACAAAAATTATGAATTCTAAAAAATAAACGTCACAATCTCAAGTTCCTGCGCAAGATGTTACTAAACAAACAACTTTCACATCTTAATTAAATTTAGAACACGTTCAATCTTCCTTTGTAAGTGTATGTAACAAGCCGTTTAAACTGCATAATATTACACGTATAATGCCTAATAGAGGCGCATGTTTAAAACAAAAAAATAAAAAGAAACGCGAAATTCAATGCGTAACTAACTGTCCTTAGTTGAGTGTAGAGAAATGTAGCACCGTTAAGCTATGACCATGTGAGCTGGTCTCCGCATATATTAGAATTATTTAGTTTTATTTCAATACTAGCTGTTGCCCGCGACTTCGTTCGCGTTGAGTTCGGAATGGCTCGAACAAATGTATTAAGTTAATTCATCGTTATATTCTTTATTATGTATTATGAAAAAAATCTTTTTCGAGTGACCGACTAATACATACAGAGCTAAACTACCGGAAACTACGAAATTTGACAGACTTCTTCTATGGGCTAGGCAAACGCTGCGAAAGGGTTTTGAAAACTTCAACTTTTTGTTGACCAAACTTTTTGTATCCACATTTAGCAATGTTCATTAATTATAATTGTAACATCCTTGCTTCCTCCCAACTCCTCAGAACACACTACTACCACTTACAAATTGAACAGATAGGTAAAACTACATTGAGAGCGTCACGAAAAAACTTCACGAAAACTCAGAGCCTTGCATAAAGATGTCTTTTCACGTCGTCGTAGCAGTGGTTCTCTTTTTAACCGAGTCAATGGTAAAAAAATTTTAGTCGTTGTTCATTGCCTTTACACATATGTGAATGGGCAGTTCGTTACCTTACACGCAGGCTAATTGCTACTGGTCAATATGGCCTCATTTCGCCATATTTCCCTTGCAGCGGTCAACTTGTGTCAGCAGGTGATTTAGATACTTCTATGTTGGTAACTGGAGTTAAGACTGGTGGTGAGACTTATTTGAATCTTATGAAATCTGCCGGAACTCGATGTTTCTCTGTTTACATCTTCTCTCTTTCCTTGAATAGGAACAGCGCTATCTTTTTATTATACACAGGTTGGCTCCTTGTGACACACTCTTCTCATCTCTGGGATGGCTTTACGCGGTACTCCTATGAAGCAATCGATAAGATTGTAGAGACATGCATTGGTAGTCTTCAGGTTACTAATATTTTAGAATCTCTGCAGTTGCGTAGAGACGTTGCCTCTCTGGCTGAATTTTACCAATTCCACCGTACCTACTACGGCGAGTGTCCTTATGAGCTCTTTCAAATCCCTTCTTCTTTCTTCATATCCAAAATGACACGTGCTGAGCTGCGGTGTCACTCACATACGGGAGTCATAATACCGCCTCGAACCAAGTGTTTCGGATCTTCATTTCTTTATTATACGGTAAAAAACTGTATTGCTCTACCCACATCCATGTTTTCTTGTTCTTATGATCTCGAATTCTTTCACACCTGGCTTGGGTATGAAAATGCAAGGCCGTCAAAGTTGGAACTGCTATTTCAGTATCACCAGCCTCTTGAGTGGTGGCCTTATGGTTTGGTACATGGTGCGCCGCTTCATATTGTGAGGTGCTAATGAAGGCAAAACACTCGACGCAAAGGGTACGGGAGAGGGTCACTATTCGGGCATTCCCCAGAATACGCAACGGGCATTAAAGAACATGCAACGATCTCCGTGCTCCATGAACGCGGATTTGATGGCGATTAGGATCGATTTTGCTGTATACTATACTCTTGTCACACAGCCTATTTTTATTATGATTTTACTGGATGTATCTTCCTATAGATAATGTTTTTTTTTTTAATATGACACATCAATTTGACTTCACCTCGCCTGATGATAAGCTAAAGGCAAAGTCTCGGAAAAGAGAGTCACCATTATAGACACGTACCATGTTACAATGGTGGCACTCAGCTTGACGATCTCATCAGAAGATTTTCACGATCCGCTTAAAGGTCCCGGAACTGTAGGAAGAGGGAAACACGTGAACTGGTAAGGAATTTCAGGTCTTAATGGTGTGGCAGAAGAAGGAGTCGCCAAACCGCTTGGTTCTTGATAAAATATTCTACACGTTAAGCGGGTGGCATCTTAGTCCTGCACGTGTTGTCCTATATATGAAAGGAAAGGGTGGGTTAATTGGAAGAGCTCATCAAAACATTCACCATAGTAGAGACTGTAAAATACCGCCAAGGACGCTACATCTCTACGCATCTGCAAAGGCTCGAGGGTGTTGGTGACCTCAGGATTTATTCATTTAAAACAAAACTAACACATAAAAATAAAATAATATAAATAAATCAAACAAAAAAAATTGAAAGGCTATAAAAAAACAACTTGCGTTTTAGTAGGGTTCGATTCGAGAAATTCGAGAGAACATCGTATAAGAACAATGTGAACTCTGTCGAGACTCTCGCTGTACCGAAGATTCCGCAAATTACTTTTTTTTTACTCTTGCGTCTCGAAGTTCTTCAGACTTCTATGATCGAAAAATTAAATAATCTCTTCTTTTCAGTATTTTGCTACTTCTATGTTTCGATACATTCACACAATTCACAATTTTTACGTACGATTTACTATTATTGACATAACTTTTTTATTTATGAACCGATTTTAATAAAAAATACACTAAATTTTAAGTGAAGCCTACCACAATCAATTAGTGAAAACCGCAACTAAATCGGTTCAGCCGATTCTGAGATTAGCGTGCACAAACGCACAGACAAACAGATAAACAGACAAACAGACAAACAGACAAACAGACAAACAGATAAACAGACAAAAATTCTAACAAACGTTGTTTTGACTTCTATTACGTTAATAAAGTCCCCCTATAATGGTTTTTCTCATTTCCATGCCATGTACAGACACCGATCGGTTACAATTTTATTATATGTATAGATAAATATTCCACAACATTCCACACAACGCTATCTAGACCCATGGTAAGCTTAATTAGCTTGTGTTATGGAATCTAGAATGCAGATATACATACTTAGATACTTTTTTTTTTTTTTGTAAATACATACATATTATACATAGAAACACCCAGACCAATGCAAATATTTATATTCATGCATACAAATATTGGCACTGAGCGGGGATCGAACCCGCGCCTCCTGCGTAGCGGCCGCGTTCACTACCGCTACGATGATGCTTTTAATACAGTATAACGATAACTAGTGTCGGTAGTTGCGATCGAGAGATCCCGGGTTCAAAATTCGATTAAAATTGTAAAATATGAAACAAATAAGACGGGACTTGAATCCACGACCAGTCCCTTACAGAGGGAATGTTCAGAAACTGCTCTGACAATGCTTCTCCCTGTAAGAGATTGGTCGTAGATTTCAAATCCCGCCTGAACCGTTTCACTTTTTCCAATCTTAAGAGCACACGATGCGTTGCGACGCCGCACCGCAAAAATTTCGGCGTATCGGCGGCCATACGAGCGGCGCCGCACCGCTCGTGTGGCTGCCGATTGCCTGAAATTTTTCACGCCATCGTGTGCCCCCGCTCTAATTGATTTGAATACATAGCATACTAATTGCTTTAAAATTTCACTAAATATGATCAATGTTGTAGTTACACTATTTTTACATGCAATCCATTACACTTACTATTTTAATTGAATCACAAAATACAATTTAAAATCCTGGATTTAACCACACATCACTTTTGTATCGCACCGATTATTCTACACAGTTATGAGATAATTTTGGTACAATTTGAATTGGTGCTATTCAAATTTGTGAGCTCAATGGCATGTCCCAATTATGTCTCAAGGTTAAATTATTTATAAGTATACATATTTTGATTTGTCATCTATACATTAGCAATCGGAATGTAAGAATATATTGCTACAAATTTATTCGGTTTCCGAAGAAAACAGTCAGTCTGTGAGTACATTCTTGTACGTTACCAAGTATACTGTACTGTACACCCTACAGTAATTACCTGCGGTTTTATTTTAATCTCATGTCGTTGACTTCTAAAACTACTTAATTTTATAGTTCATGTTACTACCATTAACACGATTTTAATCACTTTTAACTACCTAACTTACATGTAACCAAATGTTGGAGGTCAATTTTAACCAATTTCTAATTGTTGTTTTTAATTTTGTAAATTAGTTGGACTCCTTTGAACTATTCTGAAACCTTTCAATGCCTTCCACTTTTCGTATCGTATTGGGATTTTCCGGACTCTCAGTTTTTTCACGGACGTACCAAATCGAAAGCTAGGTACATTAATTTGATTTTGTAAAATAAAGGAAATAAGTTTTATGTAAATATGACATAATTACATGTATATACATTGTATATACACCTATATATATATATAAGAAAATGAAATAAGCTGTTCCAACCGTTACTTTGAAGAAAATAAAGGGAGTACAAAGACAAAAAAAACTCAGTGTTTCATTCGAAATAACTTCTAAAGGAATTACTGAAACTACTCCATTAAACAGCTATAATAATAATTGATTATAATCAATGAAAATACGTAACATATACAAACTGTGTTTCCTGAATTACAAAATCATAGTAATCTTATCACAAGGGGAACAATTATCTGGTAAGAGATCAAACAGTTATCATAACGTCATAAATAACATCCATCTTAATGGTTTTCATTACCCATAGTTATCAATCATTGACGTTATCTCACTTAAAGTAACGTAATAATACAGATAAAATAATATTATATAGTATGTGATAAGCAGATTGCAAAAGATATATCCAACTATGTCTGTCTGATACCATTAACCCTATTATAATTACGGCAGTCGATATTAATAAATCGAATGAGTAGTTTGCAGAGATTCGTTATTACTGATTTACGTATACGTATAAGATTTATTAAATGTTTTCGGCCCAATACACCACGGTTACTGCATTATCCGTTGCCCCACTGAGGTCCTTGATAGTACAAGGGCACGGTGGGCAAAAGAGCAAATGCAGCATGAACTGGGATGGAGCCCCGCAATCGCAGAACTCTTGCCACAGTTCTAAGTAGCCCTATTTTACCAAATTTGAGTTGCATTGCAGCGGTCAACTTGGGTCCGCATGCCTTCCAAGTTGTCTATGGAAGATGGTGTTTTGGTGGTGGTGATTGATTTTCTTAGGCTAATGAAACCCGCCAGCACTGGATGATTTTTTTGCGCTATAATAAATAGACTGAAGAATATGTCTATGGGGCCTCACCAATATCTTTATAAAAACGATTTGGTCAAATACTTTAAATAAACAATTTATAAAGCTATCATTGCCAATTGTATTGGTAACAAGAAGTACCTACTCATCTATTGTTCTTCAGAAATTTACGATTTACTACAGTTAGTGTCCAATGGAAGTTACTGGAAGTTGTTGCAATGCTTCATAATTAATAGTCAGTATAACGAACAAGCAAATCCATACTAATATTATAAATACGAATGTAACTCTGTATCTCTGTCTGTTACGCTATCACGCCTAAACCACTGAACCTTGATCTTGAAGAAATTTGGTACACAGATAGATTAGAACTTGGGGATGTTTGGTCGCGATAACTGACATCCACACGGGCAGAGCCGCAGGCAACAGCAATTGTAGCAAATATTCTTGATGAAGAAAGTAACGATATGCTTCCAGTTTCAAATTTAAAAATATAATTCATAAGAACACGAGAAATCAGAAATTCAAGGTAAAAAAGGCGGAATAAGGAAACAAAGTCGAATAAAAGTAACACTAAGTTGTAGGCTAAGGAAGGCCTTGTTTAATGAAATTATATTTCAAGTTAGAGATCACATAATATATACTAATTACTTGAATTATTATAATAAGAAAAAAAAATATGTATTATTTAGATAATATTTATAATAATATATATTACGAAACAAAAGATCACAAGTGGCATAAATGTATGTACAAAAGAGCTTTAGTAGTTCAGGACTTAAAGAATATACTCGTACCTAGTTAGTAGGCACATAGATATCATTTAAATATCGATTTATTTATACCTACCACAATAATTATTTTTTCATATCTTTTTTATTTACAGTATACCACAACCAGACCAATGCAAATAGCCATAATCATGCATACAAATATTTGCACTGAGAGGAAATCGCAGCAGTCGCATACCTACATTGATGCCACGCCACAAAGGCTGTTAACTTGGGTATATGGGCTCCAAAAAGATCTGTAGGACTCAAGTCAATCTCGCTAGCAAACCAATATTTTGTTTTTATTGTCTGCGATGGACGCAAAAACGACAGAACGGATTTTAATGCGGTTATTTCGTTTGAAGGGTCTGTCAAACTTAAAATCTCACATTTGCTTGATCGCAATTGGTTGATAAAAATCGGGGATATGATATGACCAAAAGCCGTTAACTAACATCCACGCGGACAAAGCCGTGGGTGGAAGGCTAGTACAATTATAAAAATGTGGAAATATAAAATGTGGAAGCCATGAATATTAAAAACAAACAATACACAAAGTGATCTATGGCTACATGCGTACTCTTTTGATTAAATTGTATTGATCGTGACCGGTCAGGGTTTGGTTTGTTGTTTATAGTTCAATACATTTGAGGGGTAGGGGATTATTCAATTAAATTCCACTAGAACTGAACACATTAGTTTCGGAACGAAATTTTATTACCTACTTCACAAAACGTGACAAATTAAATCTGCTTATTAAAAGGCTTAAGAGAAACCAGAGTTGCATAACCTCAGTTAGACGTTTCAATGCAATTTACATAAATATTATCTTCACCTTGAATCTCCTCTATATCACTGGCAAGTGGGTAGAATTTATAACAATATATACTTAGAATATCTTTTATAGAACCAATATGGAACCAACATTCTATATATTGAATGAAACACATACAAACATTTAAATATAATTTGCTAATGCTAACGACCGGATTGGAACCCGCGACCAGTCCCTTACAGGGGAAATGCTCTGAACACTGAGCTACCTGAACCACATGTTTCTTGAGCATTTGAAATTCTCCTATACTACCATCTTGGGGAGAATGCTCAAGATATGGTTTAGGTAGCCAACTCGGAAGCTAGCTAGTTTAGTTTAGGTATAATAATAATAATTTTATTTCAAGTTTCAAAACAAAAATAGGTACAAAATACATTTTAAAAACACTTGCAGTTTAACACTAGTATCATAAAACTCTGAGGGCAAGACACACTGATTCTAAACTAGGCCGAGACATGTTCTATAGGTATCAGAGCGCCTGGAGGTAGCTCAGAGGCAGCTTCTGTGGCGTGGCGGTAATAAACGCGACCGCTACGCAGAAGACGCGAGTTCGAGCTCCATTCAATGCAAACATTTTTATGCATGAATATGTCTATTTGCATTAATCTAGTCGTGCGTCGGAGAACAGGTTAGGCTGTCGGTCCCGGTTGCCATAAGAACATTTATAGCAGTCGTTACAAGTAGTTGAAGCCCTAAAAAGCCCAACAACTGATCTAACTGCAGTGTTTCGATATCGGCAATGGGCTGGGGAGGTCTGGTACAACCAGGTGGACTATGTAGGTGGACCACGGGTAAGCACTGGTCAGATGGCAATCGCTTTGCGGGAATATTGACGTTAAGCCAAACCCTAAAGACTAAAAAAGCAGACTTTAGACATAGCTGTGCCTCAGACTCTGAAGTGAAAACTTCGGATGCGACTGGGATGAACGTTAGGATGAAGAAGACCAAAATTAGTTACAATCATGACAGTTATGAGTAATATATATTACTTACTAGCTGTTACCCCCGAATCCAAACACGTGGATGTCGGTTATTGCAACCAAACAGCCTATGTCGTTTCCCAAGGACAAATCTACCCCTGTAAAAAATTTCATCGAAATCGATTCAGTGGTTTCAGCTTGAAAGCTTAATCGACAGACAGAAAGAAAGGCAGACAGTTCCTTTCGCATTTGTAATATTAGTATGGAAATGATCTTTTTAGATGTTATAGCAAAAATATGTAGGCCCCCTACATAGGCGCCCATTATGGGTTTAAACTACGTCATAACAACATAACATAATAATATAATCTAATCTTTGAACCTTGGTTCGATCGCGATGACCTTCGCTAGATACATTCATTAATTAATCTTAATGGTGAGTGGGTAGGTAAAATGTATTGAAGTCCATTCAAAAATAGAAATATAAAAGACTAGCTTCCGCCCGCGGCTTCGCCCGCATGGTGTGTTGATAAAAAGCAGCCTATATGTTAATCCAGGGTATAACCTATATACATACCAAATGAGCAGTTTTCCAGTAGGTATTTATAGGGTTCCTAAGGACAAGCTAGATGGCGCAGCCGGCACTTTTGGTAAGAAGAGTGTGGTCTCACATCTAGTGTTCCCTAATTTATGGCAAAAATGTTCTTCGGTTTTGTATTAACTTACTTTACATAAATGTTTTGATATTTTTTTTGATAATATTATTATAAATATAATATTATTTTAAATTACAGACAGTGACGCGAAAAGAATTAAGCGTTTTATCATATTTTATCTATTGTAATATGGGTACATGAAATTAAACTTTGGCAACATCGCACAAACAAACCACAGAGTACATTAAAATTACCAAAAGCTATGCTAGCGCCATCTCTTTATGATTTAAAAACCAACTGATTATTATACCTACTGGAAAACTGCTCATTTCAACCAAATCGGTCCAGCCGTTTATGCGTGAAAGAGTAACAAATATTCACACATCCACACATCCATTCTCACAAACTTTCACATTTATAATATTAGTAGGAAGTAGGATTTATAATATTAGTAGGATAGTAGGATAGGATATACAATATTAACATTATAACAAATTATGTTAAAGATTTATGTAGGTAATTGAAAAAAATTCGATGTTTATTGTGAGTCAGTTTCAAATCTAAAACATATATCTACGATTGGATGAATAAAATATCGAAATAAGTCTTTTCCTCCTTTTCATTGAATTTGACAAAATTAATTTAAAATACAAAACCAAAGTTTTTGTCTGTCTAGGTTTCAAATAAAATTCAGAATGACTTTGATATGAGTGGCAGGGTTTGTAGGCACAAAAAAAAAACTAGCAAAAACTTGCGACTTCTAACAAATCAGTTAATCTGCAAAATTCAATTATTTTTCGCATTTGAGAGCCTCTTCCTTATTTATTATAGTCGGTTTTAATTTTTTGCTAAAGTTGTATTTCTTACATTTAGTACATTATTTAATTTCATGAAGTTAAATTCTAAACAATTATAGTCACAAAGAAAAACTTGTGCCGTTTACGTAGAGTTTCATTCTACTTTAAACATAATGTAGATATGAAATCAAGGCAGACAATTTTATCTCGGAAGTATTTTTACAATCTACAGATCATTATCTGAAATTGCTCTAGTTATGTATCACAAATACATACTAATGCTGTGTTATTACCTATAAATAATGTCATCCATTATCATCACTTCAGTCTCGCGATAAAGTCATCATCCTCATACCGATTTCCCAGTCGCATCCAAAGTTTTGACTTTGGAACCTGAGGTCTGCTTACTGTTGATCGAATGGTAGGTATGTCGACTTTTCAGGAAGCGACTGCCGTTTGATTTCCCAATCCGGAGAAGAAAACCTGTACCAAAGTCACGTTAATTTTTTGACAGGTGCACCGGTTAGCACCGGGCATCTCCCAGTTCTTACTTGAGGCATTGTGGAAGTGTACAAAACACCTATGGATTTCAGCAGTCAAAAATTTGTTACTTATTGGTACTATCTATTAGATAGACTTATTACCTTCGGTCTGAGTGCGACAATTTTGTCGTTTACTGTACTAAAAATGATATTTAGTATTCCGGGGCCTAAGCCTAACCTGAAACTTTCATATACACGACTATTACTCGGCAGGTAGGTGCATTGTTACATCATGTTAAGACAATGTACGTTTCGCTAGGCCTAGATGTTACTGAAGCGTAAAAAAAAACGACACGGTTCGATTGCGACTATTGTTGTAAAGTGCCTTATCAGTGTAATCTCACGCAATTATCACAGGCGTGAATCCTTCATGATATCATTGTATTACAAATACGAACAAAAGTATAAAATCCCACGGCTATAGCACATTGAGGTACCTAAGACCCATGGACGTAAAGTAGGTACCGAAAATTATTAGTGAAAGAAGATTTAATTTCCTGTTAAGAATAATTGTAACTGCATTCAAAGATATTTTAAATTTTTGTATTTACAGATTTTTTACCCATTTCTACAAACAATTATAACATTAGATAAATTAAGAATGCATTAGTGATACAAAACAATGGTTAAACTAATCGTTCGAACGAAAGTTTTTTGACCTAAAACATTATAAAACAAATAACCAGCAAATTGCCAAAACTTTACGAAGTAATACAATAAAATAAATCATCGATGAAAAATGTTAAAAAGTCTGTTTATGAATATCTAAACATTCATTTGTTTATGGCTGTTGAGCTATTTAAAGCTAACTGGTTATACGAAATTAAGTTAGCCTTTTCAGATACAATTATCTTTAATAACGCAGGGCATTGACTTTTAATAATAATATAGGTTTCCTACGTAGCTATTGCAAATTGCAGGTAAACTGTTAGATCGCCAGTGATAAAATTGTTATTTTATATGTTTTTTTTTTTGCATTGACATAATTACGTTTTATAATAAATTGGAAAAAGCGAAATCACGTTTCACTCACACGATTGAAAAAATGTTATTTGTAGGGTTTTAGTGAAACCTAAAAGTGAAGTGATATGAAGTAATTATTTAAATGAATGGAATGTAATAAATGAATGTCTAACCGGCTAGTGGTAAGTGACATGAGATATAAATGAAAAGATGGATTACAATATTATACAATTATAATCGTAGTAAAAGAAAGGGCGTTACATGAATTTATATAAGGTATTTAGTAAGTGAAATAATTACGTTTCACTCGATAACGTGATGGTAAAATCATTTGAATATTTCCATGCAGCTTAAGAGAAACAGTGGGCGAAAAAACCCCGACCTCCAATGTGCAAATGTAAGCGGGACAAACAGAAATAAAAAGTAAATAAATAATAAAAATCTACTTGATAGATCTCTGACACTGACTAATCGAAAAAAGATATGGCGCAGCCTTCACGGATTTATAAGATTAACCTTTGATTATATTATTAATGAGATTATCATGAAATTTTGCACAAGAGTTCCTTATTAATAAATGTAGGTTAGCACTAAAAAAGATTTGAATAATTCTTAAAAAGTTTACCGTGTAAATATTCATAAGACATAAGCAGTCATATGTTATGCTTTCACTGCGGGCTTGGCCCACCAACACCAGAGCTACCTACAGATTTAGCATGACTAATGACGATGATGCGAATGGGTAAGGACGGATGTCACAAGTGAAAAATCTTTTAAACTGAACTTAGTTATTATGTTCTTGTTAACCTCAGCCTCTTTGTTTTTTAAAGAGTGCTAAGCAAAAGGCAGCGACCATCTCGCCCTCGTAATACATCTTACACACTACAACACCTTATGATCTAGCTAGCCCTTATTCCGAACCTAACTAATCTGTACAATTTTTTGAAAATTCTTTATTATTTTGCATTTCCGTAAAGATTGATTTTGACCAAACGGACATAGAGCTAGAGCTAGAACAATAGCATTCTAAGAGCATTCTTTCTTAATATTTTAGTGTAAATGAAACATTATTTTCAGCGTTTTCATAAGAAAGAACAACGAAAGAATGTTCTGTCACTGTTTACACTAATAGAATTAAATGAAGAGGGGCTAGAATGAGCATTCGCTTTTTAGGTGTAAATCAACCTTTCCACAAAGCACCTATTAGAAAACTTAATAATAAGAGGTATGAAATCAGTTAAATAAGTACTCGTCTCTAGTTAGGGTATAATCGAGAAGAACCAGGAATATTTATAATGTATCCAATTCCCGTATTCATGGGAACCTATTCCAGGAATTAAAAGTTACTTAAGTGTTATAATCTGTCCCTGTTGGGAGCAAATTTCAGACCAATTCATTCAACTGTTTGACTATCTTTGAGGAACAAACATCCAAACATCTTCACATACTTCCACATGGTGTAATATAGTAGGATAATGTAA
This sequence comes from Eilema depressum, assembly GCA_914767945.1. Lineage (NCBI taxonomy): Eukaryota > Metazoa > Arthropoda > Insecta > Lepidoptera > Erebidae > Eilema > Eilema depressum. Next base: position 14,873,919 of record OU612020.1, read on the forward strand.
ATACCTTGACCCTGAACAATCACTCTAGAAACTGGAAGCAATTGACCTAAATATCGTTTTCAATGTTACAATCCGGGTCAGGCAGCCCTTGTGTCTTAGGTCGGCCCCGTCATGTCATGTCACTACTACCCACTACAACTCGAGACGGTGACATACTCTCGTTTGTGTTACTATAATTATCATCGAATGTGCATTGTGCAGCTTACAGCACAGACGTGTTTCTTGTAAATTATGTATGATGAAAACCACTAAATAATCATAAATATAAATATTGAGTAATAATAGCAGTGTAAGGCAAAATAAGTGTGTCGCGTTAGTGTTGTGTGTTTCGTTTTGCATTTTTGCTGAGATGCAAGAATGAACTAAACAGAAAAAAACTCGTCTTATTAAATAACTATGGAAAGCTCTAGCCCGTTTGGCCGAAGCCAAATAATGCACCGAAGTCCTCCGCCGACGCCTGCCCAGCGACCCCAACCGATAGCACCGCCAGATGAAACCGAGTGTGACTTGTCACCACAAGTGTTGCCGATGTCGGAAATCCAGAAATGGATGGGGAAGATTGACGAAATTCTCAGCGAAGTTTGCACTATTGTAGGGGAAGGGAAGATGAACTCGGACCAGAAGCTTCGAGTAAATAACTTGTGCCGACAGGTATCAAACGGTACATCCCAGATGGCCGTTTTATACCAATCTTTGAAGCAGAGGACCCTCGTGGCCCACGAACGCATTCAACACCTGCAGGGGCAACAGAATGTTGTGACCTCCTTCGAACAATTCAAATTGGTCGTTGAGGAGAAAATGGAGAACATGAAACCAGCAGAGGCATCATCGTACGCGAACATGGTGAAGAAAGGAACTGATAGAGTCGTCCGTCCTGCAAACCTCAGTGCCGTTGTCGTGTATCCTAACGATAGAAGCAAGACCAGTGATGAGACCAAGGCCTTAGTCCAAAAAATAATATCACCGGAGGAACTAAAATTGCACGTTCGTGGGCTCCGGAAAGTCAGAAATGGGGGCGTTATAATAAGCACGGAAGGAAAAACGGACATTGAAAAACTCAAAAGCTCCGACAAATTTACTTCATCAGGTCTTACGGTTGAAGAACCTACCAAGCGCAGACCAAGAATTGTAATAATTGGAGTCCCTATAACACTTACGGAACAGGAGGTGCTAGAGTGTATTTATGAGCAGAACCTCGTAGATAAGGTGCCGAATTACGCACGTGAGTCCTTTATTAAAGACATAAAACTGAGCCACAAATCAGGTAAGAAGAACCTTTCTACATGTAACTATATCTTAGAGGTACCTCCTGCCATCAGAAAGGTACTCATAAGCCAAGGGCGCATTTTTATCAATTGGACATCGTGTCCCGTAAGGGATTTCACTATCGTGACCAGATGTTTCAATTGCCAGATGTTTGGGCACGCAGCGAAGTTCTGCCGTGAAACTACTGCTACTTGTAACCACTGTGGAGAAGTGGGTCATTCTCACAAGGAGTGCACCAAGAAAACTTCCCCCCCAGTATGTGCTACGTGCAAACGTTTTAAGAGGAAATGCGACCACCAAACGGGCGATGCAAGCTGCCCAGCTCGTAAACACGCAGAGGCCAATTACATCAATTCAATAGACTATGAGGGCGCCTAAGAGCGTCACCAATCAAATTATATTTTAAGCACATTAGACTTTCTGTTTAGTTAACTTATTTGTATATTTGTTTCTAAAGTTGTGTAATGACATCAAATCAACTGGTAAGTGATCTAGATAGCTTTTCCGTGTCAGAAATGAACATTTGTAATGTGGAAAACTGCAAACAATTCCTACCCACAGGGGAAAAATTACTAACACTATTAACGCAAAATATTCGTAGTATAAACTGTAACATGAATGGTTTGGAGGTATTATTGCATGATTTAAACGTAAGTTGTGACATCATAGTTCTTACGGAGTGTTGGCTAGAGAGCCAGGGAAATAACTTACCCTCTCTTGATGGTTATTCATCTTATGCTTCCGCTAATTTTATTAACCAAAACGATGGGCTCGTGGTGTATGTGAGGAAAAACCTAATCACTGTGGTTGAGGAACCGTTGTTTCATGGATGTAGCTGTCTGATTATTAAAATAAAGGATGATACGGTAGTCATTGCAATCTATCGCCCTCCATCACAAAATATAGACCTATTTTTAGAATCTCTTGACATAACCTTAAAGGGGTTAACAGCTTTCAAAAATGTCATAATCATTGGGGATATAAACATTAATATTGTCCCTGAGGAAGCCAAGGCTGAAGCGCATAAGTATCTGAATATTTGCTCATTTCATGGTTTGCTACCCACCCACTATTGCCCAACATTTAGGACTGGTTCATGTATGGACCATCTTATCATAAAATCTAAAGTACCAGCTAAAACACTAATAACTAACTCTTGGCTTACTGATCATCGAGCTATCTTATTAGCATTACAAACATATTCACCTAGGAAAACTTTTATAAACAACGTTACTAAGGTGAACATGCGCAACCTCGAAAATGACATACGCAGCATTAATTTTGACCCAGTTTACACCTCAAACGATCCAAATACCTCATTAGACTACTTTATAGAATCTGTGCAATCAGCAATATTAAAAAATACTTGCACTAAATTACTACCTAGGAAATATAATAACATCAAGCCATGGATTACTCCGGGGCTCGTCCGATGTATAAGACATAGAGATAGACTACACCTTAAGGCGAAACATGCACCTGACAACGAAACACTTGCACTGATATATAAAAGGTATAGAAATTTTTGCAATAATCTACTTAAAAAATTAAAAATACAATATGACAGAAATGAATTGCAAAAGGCGGGTACCAGCTCTAAACTAATTTGGAAATTCATAAAAAACCACACGTTTAGATCAAAACCACCTGAACCACCACTCGATTTATTGTCTACAGAAAACCCGCTCGACACAATGAATCAAATTAACACTTACTTTGTAAATGTTGGTAAAAAACTAGCAGAAAATATTCTTAATCCTATTGGCGCTAATGGCGTTGACACTACCTTGGAAGCCCATATTGTACGCCCAACCTGGTCTACACTTAGCTCTTTTGTTCTATTGAATACTGACTCTGAGGAAATACTGAGAATAATAGCGGGGCTGAAGGATAATTGTTCTACTGGGTGGGATAACATTCCTAATAGCATACTAAAAAAATTCAAATTCATATTTGCACCTCCTTTAACTCATATTTTCGAACTATGCTTAACTAACGGCATATTCCCAACATCGCTTAAAAGGGCAGTCGTCACGCCAATATTTAAATCTGGTGATAAAACCTGTGTGAATAACTATAGGCCTATTTCAGTATTAACAGGCCTATCCAAAATATTAGAAAGAATTATACACACTAGATTAACTAAATACCTGGAAGATAATAATTTACTTTCTGACAATCAATTTGGTTTTAGGCCAAATAGGTCAACCAGTCAAGCCGTACATACACTAACAGACTATGTCACTAACAACCTAGATAAAGGCATGCACACTATGGGAATCTTTCTTGACCTGGCCAAAGCGTTTGATTCTATTTCCTGTTCTATACTAATAAAAAAACTTGAAGCTCTTGGAGTAAGAGGGACGCAACTGCTATTACTGTCGGATTATCTGAAAGACCGTCAGCAATGTGTGAAAATTGGACAGAATGTGAGCTCTGAAATAAAAAATAGTGGATATGGAATCCCACAAGGGAGTGTATTAGGAACAACTTTATTTTTAATCTATATAAATGACCTTTGCGGTTCGACCCTTCAAAGTGGATCTATTATATCATATGCCGATGACACGGCTCTTTTATTTGCGGCCAAATCAAGAGAGGAGGTATTTAAACACGCTCAAACTGGTTTCAATTTTGTGACTAAATGGCTTCAGAAAAATCTTCTATCACTAAACACTGACAAAACGAAATACATGTTATTTACAATGCGAAACACCAATAAGCCAATTACTAATATAAACATATATGCACATTACTGTACAACCGCTGACACTGCATGCGCTTGCCCTGCATTAACTAAAACTGATAATATTAAATATCTTGGTGTAACGATTGACACAAATTTGAATTTCCGTAAACATATTGAATTGTTATGTACTAGATTGCGAAAATTAATGTATATCTTCAAAAACTTACGCTCAATAGCGGGCTCTAAGATAATTAAACTGGTATACTTGGCCTTGTGCCAATCCATTCTCACTTATTGTATAACTTCCTGGGGTGGGGCAGGACGCACAATATTGCTCCCCCTTGAGCGAGCCCAAAGAGCCATCTTAAAAGTAGCCACGTTTCGACCTTACAGGTTTCCCACAGATCAACTTTACAAGATATGTAAAGTACTAACAGTGCGTCAATTATTTATTCTAAATATCACTCTATACCAGCATACCAAACTTACACCCACAATAAATCCAGATAGGAGACGAAAAGACATAGTTTGTGAAAAATCACAAACTAAACATGAATTTGTAAATAGGTTTTATATATTTTTAGGTCCTTTTCTTTATAATAAACTAAACAAATTACTAACCATACATAGCTTAAACTATTGGAACTGTAAGGTATTAGTTGCAGAATACCTAGAGAAGCTAGATTATGCGGACACGGAGAAGCTGCTAGAAATATTAAAGTAGGTAGCGATAAGCTGTAAATATAGATTCTTTTGTTTATATTGTTTATTTGATTGCAATGCGTAATTTTTTATTGAACGGACATAACCTGAAACACAGGTTTTTCAAAAACCTAGATCAGGTTGGTCGCAAATTGTAAATGCAAGTAATATATTTTAAATTCCATTTGTTTACCGTATAATATGCAATGTTTTATTACACATTAACTCTTAATGTAGACATTATTAGCAGTAAAGTAGTTATATTTGATCTTATTTGTAAAACTAGTAATAATACAATGTACAGCCCTTCTGATAAATAAATAAATTATTATTATTATTATTATTATTAATTGAATGCACCAAGAAAAATGACTAAAAAATAATATTTTGACCGCGGCTTAACTGCTAAAATACTTGTGTGTGAAAGTCGCTTATAAGATTTTAATAATAATCTGTAAGCAGCGATTTTATAACAAAATGAGATATAAAAGGGTTAGACATAAATAAACATCGTGATCCAAGATCATGATCTGGTATCAATATAGGCACGAATCACACATCAATAATATTATTGACAGAGTATTAGCTGCCTAATCTCTGTCGCAAATAATGTTATCTAAACGCTATCACGATATCAAGAGTCCATGTTGTTTGACGAAGCAATACTTAGTTCTAGTTTGCGTTTACTGATTAGCGTACATGTACATGTCGTGTTGCGTTTTTGCGTTAAGATAAGCCAATAATCCTTGTTTTGTGTATCTAGAGTCATTTAACGACTGCGAGTTGAAATACTTCGATACTACTATTAGAGCTAACTATCCTGCATCGCACAATTGAAGTTTACGCGTTGGATACTCATAGCATATACTTTATTATACATTGCAACGTCAACCTTTGGGCCTCAGCTCACCAGTTGTGATCACCTAGTCTGGCTCGAGAACCTTTTCTGTGTCTGAACATCAGATCCCATTCCTCATAACTGTTCTAGGCGCCAGGTTTTAATATTACATCAGTTTATATTTTAACAAATTTCATCTCTAATTTTTGAACTCGATCTCGATCGAAAGTATATTCATTATTATTTTAATATATTGCATGTTACAAATATAAATTTACATAATTTCTTGTATATTATTATAACAGGCTAGCTTGTAGTGGTTTCTAGAGCGGAAATGTTCTAAAAATATTGACATCATATTCATGTTTCAAACATAAAATAAAGATATTTGTGTAGATACCTATAATAAATATTTATTTATAGGCGCGTATTATTGTATGGACTTTTGTTGTTGGTTGTTTCAACAGTATTGCTTCAAAATGTGTGTATGTACCTACAATGTTGCTAATACATACATTATACAAGAAGTCATTTACACACAACGTTTCGATACAATGTGTCGATGCCGATGTGCATGTATCGGTGTTTCGAATTCACCACTTGTGCCTGGTGCCAAAAACATGTTGTAATGTAAATGCGGTCTAATGTAAACGAACCTGCTATTAAAATACACTACTTTAACAATGTTTATGTATAATTTTACCTATCCTTGATTACAAACGAACATTAATTAGATATACAGAGCACATAGATAGCTAGCTACACTTTCAGAGGAACAAGACCTTGCGACACTACAAGGTGCTTAAATCTTATCTAGCAAGAGTTTCTTACACATCATGAAAACCTGGACGTGTTCCTGCAATAGCAGGCGGTAACACCATTTCTTTAACACCACTGTCACGATTTTTTTTATTTCAGGGTGACAAAGAACTCCAAAACTTTAGTCCTTTAAATTTATTGAGCCTGAATACCTCACAACGCTCTCTAGCTTTTCTAATTTCTGGAATGGACACTACAGACCATAAACGAAATTATGGTTGCTCTGTGCACCATGAAGTTTCCTGTATCAAATCGATTAAGAATAGAAAAGGTGAATCACCAAGGCGGGAGACTCAGTGGTCAGAGCATTCCCCCTGTAAGAGACTAGTCGCGGGTTCGAGTCCCGCCTGAGCGATTCACTTTTTCTGTACTTTATCGATTTGAATAGTTAGCACCAGATTAGGGAAGTACCTCCGCTCTCCAGAATACCGTGGCGAAAAACCTCGTGTTGTATTCCTGGCGGTGAGTAGGGTCGCCAGAGCTGACTGGAGAGATTTTGTGCTGTCAGTGGGAAGACCAAAGGCTTGTCTACTACTTATCTTCTGCGCTAACGGTACAGAATATCTCTGTTCTTACAGGGTCGGCAGCACGAGTGTGACACTGTTACACTGCACTCGTCCATAGGCCACGGTTACCACTTTCCATCAAATGGGCCATGTGTATGTATGCTCCCTAAGTTGTATAAAAATATAATTGCTTTAAAATTTCATTCAATCTCCTGTATCAATGAACGATAAAACGTTGCTTTGAACTTGCACTGATATTGAGCATTCTACTCGTGTGGATATGATGCGGTGGTATGTCTGAAGTGCAAGCGGACGTAAGCTGTCCGCCTATGTGATATAGGTTTTCATATAAATCGGCGAGCCATTCTCGCATGCAGACATTTGCATATTCATAATAATACTGAGACTGTTACTAAGCCGACGTAATAAGGTTCCATTTTCGTATATAAAATGTCCTTTATGCATACGTATCGTATATGGCTAATACATAATTCATAAATGTTTTCTTATAGATAATAATATGTTTGAGCCTTCGTCATTCAAACTTATTTTGCTGGCATTCTTTCACACCACAATACAATACATACTTACCGTATTTACAGTATATAAATTATCCTGTTTATACCCATATAGATGTTTATATTAGATAGGTATATACATTTGGATTATCATGTATAATGTATAACGGTTCAAAATAATAATATGTCGGAGTTATCTGATCAACCCACTACAACACTTTATTGTGCGAATTAAATAAAAGGGTAATATATTTTAAATAATGTTTAATCGTATGTCATAACTCATAATACTCATAATATATGCTATAGTCGCATATATTAAGCATGATTGGTTATAATTCAAAAGTCTTTATATTCAAAATATAAAGACTTTTGAATAATTATAACCAATCAATCTTCGTTTTTATTTTTAAAAGTCTTTATATTCAAAACGTAGTGGGAGTGAACGCGTCCGCTACGCAGGGGCGCGGGTTCGATCCTCACTCAGTGCAAATATTTGTATGCTTGAATTATTTACATTGGTCTGGTCATGCCTCGGAAGCACGTTATGAGAAGAATTATTGTAACATTAGTCATTTTATTTTTTTGTGATGTTGTGGCCTATTTTATTCGGCTGGGAAATTATTACGAACCATAGCATTTATACGCTACAATATGTCGTGATACTCTTACTCATAGAAAAAAAATCTCCCTATGATATAAGATAGTGCTGTTATTTTTGGCATAAACAGACCTTGTGTCTACATTGACCGGGCCATGCCTAGTATTACAGCCATTAGACAGTGACGATATTCAAAAGTGATTACTGAAATAGAATATAAAACTGAAGCGTCTTTTGTGCATCATTATTTGGGTTATTTATTACATTATGTATATAATTTCGTATACAAATTTACGAACATTTGCAATGATAAATACTTCATCTGCTACTTTGCAAACTATTTTTGTCACCTACAAGGTTGAAAATAAAATATACTGTTTTCTTAAATATCATTGAAAAGTTCGACTTCACCCAAAGAATTGTTTAGTACTGTATAGACTTGAACTAATTATGATAAATATTTATTTTATTGAAAATAAATAAATATTAAACAATTTATATTTTAAGATCATTGATTGGTTATAATTCCAAAGTATATTTTGAATATATATTACTAGCTGCCCCGGCGAACTTCGTACCGCCATATTTTCGGCCCGCGTGGTATTCAAATCCCGTTCCCGCTGCACCCTTATCACTTAGGGGGATGAAAAATAGATGTTGGCCGATTCTCATAGATACCGGATAAGCACAAAAAATTTCATCAAAATCGGTCAAGCCGTTTCGGAGGAGTATGGCAACGAAAACTGTGACACGAGAATTTTATATATTAGATAGACTTACCCGCGTCTCCTGCATAGCGGCCGCGTTGACTACCGCTACGCCACAGAGGCTGTCATGACAAATGCTACAATAAACCTAAGATTTGGATCTATAAATTTAGGGGTTTTAGGATATACTCTCGGTATCTTATAATAATATAGTTCATCTTCTTCTTCTTCCCTTTAGACAGCCTCCGTGGCGTAGCGGTAGTGAACGCGGCCGCTACGCAAGAGGCGCGGGTTCGATCCTCGCTCAGTGAAAATATTTATATGCATGAATATGGGTATTTGATTTGGTCTGGTCGTGCCTCGGAGAGCACGTTAAGCCGTCGGTCTCGGTTTCCATACGAACATCTATGGCAGTCGTTACGGGTAGTTGGAGTCCTAAAAAGTTCAAAAGACAACGGTGAAGCTGCAATGCTTCGATATCGCCTTGTGTCACCATTGGGTTGTGGAGGTCAGATTGCAGTCGCTTCACGGAAAATATAAGTCCAGCCAAATCCGCAGCTAAGACTGGTAAAGCGGACCCTAGACTCCGAGGTGAAAGCTTTGGATGCGATTGGGAATTAACGCTAGGAGGAGGAAGAAGAAGATCTTCTTCTTCCCTATGCGAGTGCCAATCCCAGCTGCATCCAAATCTTCCACTTTCCCAGGGTCCAATTTCATACTCCTCCTTTTTCCTTTTACGGGGGCGATTGATATTTTATCCCAAAGTCTGAGAGGAAAACCTGTGCCAGATTCTCATCACTTTCGTGATGAGGATTCCAGGCCCAAGACTTCCTGGAAGACCTCAATGGGGCCCCATAATATATACCAAATTGAGCAAATACGATTATAGTATTTTAATATCCAAATAAATGAATTAGAATTATACTGAACCCTATCATTTAAATTGTTGAAATAAATCTAATCTATTAAATAATTTAGCGGATATTTATAACGGATTCTCTCGCGATTTAACTATGTGGTGTTATTTTATTATTTACACTAATCCTGATAATTAATAAAATTCTAAATCTGTTAAAAATGGTTTTATTTTAATGTGTAGATAATATTCGCGCCAACATTCGACAATATTATCATTTAAATTGGTTTACCAACAATTTAATAAATGATTTCAGAAACTTTCTTCCTCAAATTTTGGTGAAAATAGTTGTTCATTGTTGAAAATTGTGAGCAATCACGTTACAGTTTAATGGGGAATTATTTTATACTCAAATGCGTGAAACTCACGACACTGGTTCCCATAGTAACCAGTAAGGTCATTGCCTATTTAATTGTTTTTATTATCCTGTGAATCTACTCATTATTTTTAAAGTCTTAAGCGTACTTCTTGATTTTATTGATAATAAAATTAGCATTTGGTAAACAAACTCCATTGTACTCTTAATATTGTTATTAGACTCTCAAAAAAATGAATTGAAAAAAAAAAAAAATTTGGACCCAAGTTTAACAAAAGTATTGTTATTCAAAATATGTATTCTTTTGTTTCAGGAATTTTGCCAGATAGATCAAATAGAGTAGAAGATATATACTTGAGATATTATAATGGGTAAGCATACCTTAATTTACTTCATATAGTAAAAACAATATAACGTAATAGTCGATTTAGAATGAAAGAAGTGCGACCAGTCCCTTACAGGAGGAGTGCTCTGACCACTGAGCATCCGGGCCCCGCCTAAAGCGTTCCAAATTCTCCTATACTACCGTCTTGGGGCGACGACGACGCGACGGTGGGAGCCATCTACGAACTATCGGAGATAATAAATGATGTTACAATCATTTTTAACCGCTTGGGCGATTCATTTTTTCTATTTTTACATAAACATAAACAGAAACTCACGCCTAAATCCCCGAATGGGTAGGCAGAGGTGCTAGCACCCACATTTCGCCGTTTATGTTTTAGGTCCCAATGTAATAATTCTATTTTTAATCAATTTGAATAGTTAGCATACTAATTGCTTTAAAAATTTCATTCAATAACATAATATAATAGACTCTGGCTACCGCATGGGGGGGGCACAGGAGACATGCCACCCAAAATCATGCACGACTAATTGAAAAGTCCCACGAAAAGGTATTTTCTGTAGAAATTTACGTACGTCAAATTTAAGGCTGCGACCACACCTGAAAGGTATGATTCCGAAGGTTATATGAACCTACTGCCGCCGTATGACCGCACCTTTTAGGTGCTACGGCAACTGCAAACGCATGCAGCAGATACAGCGTACCCATTGCTTGTTAAACTCCGACACTGATAAAGAGGACCATTGGAAAGCTGCAATAAATTACGCATATTTGCTGCGTGCGTCTGCAGTTGTCGTCACCTTCAGAATCATACCTGTAGGTGTATCACTAATACATCCAATCCCTCTGTCTTATTTCAGACGAACTGCTGAAGATTACGTTGACATTCCTCTTAGCCAAGCCAGTCGATTATTCGATGTCAAAGGCTTCAACAAGGACAATCCCACAGTACTTTACATCCATGGTTTTATAGAGGTGGCTCAACAGGAAAGCATTCGGGTATTGTACTTTATTTGTAAAACTTCGTACACTTTATTGAACTTAACGTTGTGAACTCCGCTTCGCTCCCTTCTAACCTAACCTATCCAAAAATCTCATTCGCTTTCACTTTCATTCGCTCTACAAGAAGCCATTTAATTTTAGACGTTAAATGCATTACCTTAAAGTTCAAAATTAAATATTTTTGCAGTGTCTACGGTACGACAGTGGTATTGCTTTAGCAGAATCGAGGCTCAGTTCATTAGCGCACCATTATTAAGTATGATTAATTTCCATACATACTCATAAATAACGTGTTAAAATCAGTTTAATCAAATTCATATTAGTTACATATTGACGTGGAAGGATCACTATGCACGACTAATATGTAATAGATACCTATTCGTGGTATAAGATGACATCATCTAATAATTTTTTTAATGTTCTTTGTCTATTAATAAAGTTAAAAGTCCAATAAGTATTGGTATTTCATATGTTCAATAGAAACCAAGAAGCTTTTTCCTCGTGATACAAATGTAATTAAAAATAAAACTATATTTTAAAATACTATTTTGTACCTATATGTTTTAGCACAATCTGTTTCTTAAATATCACCTTGATTACCTATTTTTATAATATCCATACCTTCAAAGATTTTTCTTGCGTTTAAATTGTATCTGCTTAATTTCTATGGTATTTTATTCAAATCCTGATTCACGTAAAATTTTTCTACAACAGCTATCGTTAGTTTTCAATAATTTCAGAAATAGAATCATAACCATAAATATTCTAGTAATAGTGGTGTAGGTGTGAGTGTTAAATATTGCTGTTCTATTCTAATAGACACTTTATCACAAACCACATATCCAATTCCAAATCCGGTGTAGAAATATTCAAATGATATAGAGCATAAAAATTATAGAGCTAAAAGTTACACGTTACCAATGTTATCTACGAAAATAAATACGATTTATTATTCATACTAGCCAAATTTTCTTATCTACCACTGTACAGTAATGCACAAAAAAAACAGATTGTATACTGTGAGTCGAGCATTTACGGGCAATAAGAAAATATGTAAATTTAAAAACGCTCCTCGTGCATGCATTTCAACCATCAAGTGTGTTATCAATACGTGTATTGGCAATTTTATCATTAATATTCATACTTATAAACCGTATATAGTATGTATATAGGTACGTATATGGGTTTTCACTTAAGGTGATTACATACGCGAATGACTTTGACCATACAAATGCTCAAGGTCATTCGCTCGTTTTTCAGCCGTAAAAATTAGTAAAACTAATTTTAATAGATAATTTTATAGGGAACGATTACAAACTAAGAAGGTCACGTCATGCTAAAACACTCATTTAACATATATCTGAAATTTTAGATTATTTGGATACATATTGTAGAAAATATTTGGTTTCATAAGAAAGAGTAGAGTGATGTTCAGAGCCTCTTTTCAACTATTTCCTCGTTTTTTATTGAATTTATGAAAAGGTGAAGTTACTCCGTATGTCCTGTAGTATGCAGGGATGTAAATTCCAGATCTTTAGGTTTTATAGTTAAAAAGAAAAACGGTTTCGAAAATACCGTTTTTCCGATGCTAATCTGATTCGGGGCCTTAATATATAACTGAACTAAAACATTGTAGCAGCATTCTTATCTTAGTGTTAATCCCAGTCGCCTTCGAAGCTTTCACTTCGGAGTCTGGGGTTCGCTTTACTAGCCCAACTACGGATTTGAATGAACTTCGATATTTTCCGTAAAGCGACTGCCATCTGAATATCGAAGAATGTTGATTGCAACTAGACCAGCCCCTCTAGACAAGTGGCAATTCGTTGCTCGGCGTATGATGGAATAGAATGCCAAATGTATGGGATTTGACGTATATGACAGGCGTCAACGAATGTCAATAACGTCAAATCCTATACATTTGTCATTCTTTTCCATCATACGCCGAGCAACGAATTGCCACTTGTCTAGGGCGGCAGTTGATAGACTTTTTAAGGCACCAACTACTCGTAAGAACTACCATAGATGTTCATATGGCAACCGGGACCTATGGCTTAACGTGCCGTCCGAAGCACGACCAGACCAATTCGGCTTCCTTGCCTGCTCTCCACTGTACCATCTACTAATCAGAAGAAAAAGTGTAGAGTATTTGAGCAACTTAACTAACTGTGACTATGACGTTACATAAATAAAAACAGCATGTATCCCATTATTAGACATACAAACAAAAAATTCAATGTATTCTTGTTTTGATGATTGAAAAACGAAGTCTGTTTTTTTGTTTTATTTTTATGTATGGACTAGTTGCCTGCTCCGGCTTCGCCCATGGTATATTTTGAGCCCGTAATTTTTTAGTCTTCAAGTAATGTATGGAAATCTGCTGGATTTGTTGATACCTTGTACCCCAGTAGCATGATGATACCTTGATGCTTGCGTGATGAGCTTGAAACCTTCGTCGCGCACGTTATTTAACACAAAAAGATTTTTTCTATTTGAACCAGTAATTCTTAAGATAAGCGCGTTTAAACAAACTCTTCACCTTTATAATATTAGTAGGAATAGATATAATAAGAATATCTAATGCTACAGGTTATATATCTATTCTATAACAATCTCTGCGTGATGACGCATTATTAAAGCAGTCACGGGTTTTTACAACTTCTATACTGTATATAAAAAACCCAATTGGCAGATAATTATTTTAATTATGGCGTCTTGTTAATTTCCAGGTCACGGTGAACGCGTACTTAGAAGCAAGGCCTGATACAAATGTGATTTTGTTGGACTGGTCCAATATGGCTCATGGTTCTTATTTAGTCAATGCTGCAAGGAATACGAAAAAGGTAATATTATAATTTTATATTCGTTTGTTCGTATTGATATCTATCTATACTATTATATAATTGTAAAGTGGTCGTGTCTGTACATTGGAGATATATTTAAAAAAAATACTTGGGTTATGTTATGTTAACGATACTGAACACGAAAATATTATTTTTAATTTCCTGTCTGTTTGTCTGTTTGTCTATTTGTCCGCGATGGATGCAAAAACTACTGGACGGATTTTGATGCGGTTTTTTTTGTTAGAAAGGGCTTGCTCAGACTTAAAATCTTACGTTTGTTTGATCGCAATCGGTTGAGTAGAACCGAAGATATGAGTAAAGGTCGCGTGCATCTCGGCTTAAATAATTTTAGTAATCTTGGCATACGTTTGTATTGTATTCAATAGAATAGCTATTGTTAGAACATTTTCCAAATTTTTATAACAATAAATGTACGAAATTGTTTGAATATGAGGTATGAATTTGTTTAATTGCATCGTCTAATTAAATAAATTCATAAAATACTATACTACTTTGCTTTGCCCGCTACTTTGTCCGCGCAGACTTAGATCTGATTTTTAATTTGTTTACGTACGTACGTAGAACAGTTTTTTCCTAAAACATATTATTTAAGTGGCATAAGTTACCCGTGTTGGTCCTGGTGAAGTACATGGTCACCCCATCTCTTCCTGTGGGTGTCGCAGAAGGAACCTAAGGGATAAGGCTGTTCTCCATCCGGCAGGCACTTACACCCGTATTCACAAATAACACTGTGAGGTCTCATAGTGTGCTCGAGCGCATAGGGCTGGTAAAATCAATTCACAAACAACACTTAAATGCCAAAGCGCACTGTGCGTTCCCTTAAGTGAACGCACAGATAAGTAAGCTCCTTAGCTATTTTAGCCAACGCATAGTGTTGGTTGGTAAGCTGAATTGTGAAAAAAGTCTCTCGGTTAATTTGTTTAAAAATTAGATAATTTATAAAATTCCCATAAAAATTTAGAAATGATTAAAAAACAATATAAATATGGAACATTTGTAATTTTTTTTTCTTTCATATTGTAGGACATTCTACACAACACTATCTAGACCTAAAGTAAGCATAGCTTAACTAGCTTGTGTTATGGGTTCTAGAATATATTATATATAAAAACACCCAAACCAATGCAAATATTCACATTCATGCATACAAAATATTTGCACTGAGCGGGGATCGAACCCGCGCCTTCTGCGTAGCGGCCGCGTTCACTACCGCTACGCCACAAAGGCAGTCGATATTCTTTCTGTCAAACTATGTAGTGAACTTAGCAACACAAATGGGCCAATCACGGAGCGGTATCTAACGCAGTGCGTTCCCTCAACGAAGTATTACTTAAGTGTTGTCTATGAATAAAAAGGCTTGCCAAAACGAACGCACTGAGAATTGTCGTTCTTTGCACAGTGTTGGTAGTACGCATAGCGAAGTATTGTTTGTGAATACGGGTGTTAGTCATACAGCTCATGACTAAGTACCCGCTTGACGGCAATAGGCTCGCTTACGTGGGGACGAAAATCACACATCACCGAAATGTGGGTAATAATGCACCTCTGCCTACCCCTTCGAGGATTTACAGGCGTGAATACGACAGATTGACAGGCACGTAAAGTCCACACAAAAATTCACAAATATTGCGAGTTGCGATTGACTTCGTCTGTTCATCGTGTTTATCGTGTTTGTGGTAAATAAGACATCAGTTCAATTACTGACCCCAGGTATTCTCATCGTTTCCTTAATCCTTATAGAAAAAACCTATAGCTACGCAGAAAAAATTAAATCTTATCGTAAAAACGTGTAGCCAAACTAGTCGATAAAAAATATTTCATTTGTAGTTATTTCTATAAACAGCTCAATTATTTTTCTTATGTTAGATTTGAAGGTTATCTAACTTCATAAAAATATTCAATGTACATTTAAATTTCAACGGAAAAAAGTTTTTTTATCATAAACCTACCTACTCATCTGTTTTCCGAAGACGTGGTTTGTGGCGTGTACAACTCGCTATCAATCAAGTCTAAACTCTAAAGTCCTCTTAAAGGTGCGTACAGATCATGTAACATGTTGTATAACTTGTGTTATATAACACGTCCACATTATCTAACATTGTTTTATATCTTTGCAACATTGTACTAACTTCAGTGTCTACATTACTGAAACATGTCATATAACATGTTATGCTATATAATTTGTACGCACCTTAAGAAGTAGTATTAGTTCTTCATAGGGTGTCATTCTACACAAACCCTATCTGGGTTTATGGGATAAATGTAATGAATTTGTATATGTAATAATAATAATTATTAAAGTGGACAATGGTTTAACCCCTCTTGCGTTGGCTAAAGAGAACTGGCGCAAACCTGTAGTACTTAATACTGCTGATCGCAGGGAGGTATGGATGGGCAAAGAGCTACATGGACGGTTTTATCGGGCCTTAAATGGACCCGATATAGACTTAAAAGCGTCCGTATCTTGGCTACGGTTCGGTGATCTTTTCGGAGAAACCGAGGGTTTTGTCTTTGCAATTATGGACGAAGTTGTCATGACGAATAATTACCGGAAGTATATAATGAAGGACGGTACGGTGGACATCTGTCGGGCATGCCACCGCCCCGGTGAATCACTCAGACACATTATTTCTGGTTGTTCTCGTCTTGCCAACGGCGAGTATTTGCACAGGCATAACCAAGTGGCCAAGATTGTACATCAGCAACTTGCCCTGAAATACAACCTTGTGACTTCGGAGGTGCCATACTACAGGTATGTGCCCGACCCAGTTCTCGAAAATGGTCGTGTCACATTATATTGGGATCGATCTATTATCACTGACAGGACTATTGTCGCCAATAAGCCTGATATAGTGGTGATAGATCGATTAGAGCGCCTTGCAATGATTGTTGATATCACCATTCCTCATGACGAAAACCTCATGAAAGCCGAAAAAGACAAACAAATAAAATATTTGGATCTGGCTCATGAGGTTGTTGACATGTGGAATGTTGATTCAGCAATCATTGTCCCGATAGTCATATCGGCCCATGGGCTGATTGCTAAGAGCCTCGACCAACACCTTAAGAGGCTCTCGTTAGGCAGCTGGATCAAGGGCTTGATGCAGAAGGCGGTACTCCTCGACACGGCACGTATTGTGAGGAGGTTCCTCTCTCTGGAGCCCTAACCACCGGTAGCTTGGTCCCTATACCCGATACCGGTGGGGCACTATTTTTTATATTTTTAAATATATGTTTTTGTTTTATATAATTATGTATTTAAAAATATAATTTATAAGAGTTTTTAAAATAATAAAGAGGAATAATTATTATATAATTTAAAAAATATAAAAAAAAATACACAAGATAGGTATTTACTGATAAACATACATAATATGCTGACGTCCATTTCCCTCCAGTGTAGGCAGTGATTACAGACCGCCATTTGCTTCAATTCTTACGTACTTTTGACGCTTCCTATACTTAATTTCGTTAAATATATAACTGTCTTAATTAAAGTTGAACATACATTCCTACATTTGACAAGTACCAGAAGAAAGTACTTAGGAAGTTCAAAATACAACCAACAAACAGAAATTACAAAAAACACGAGACATACATAAAGCATAATCAACGCAAAATGCTCTGTGATTACATCGATGCAAAAATTTGGCGTGGATTATACCTTACGTCTTTTCTGTATAAGTTACAAATGGCCACTGGTCATCTATCAAAAACGTTTTATCAGACTCCATACCTACTACCAATGCAGTAGGTAAGGAGTCTGATAAAACGTGCATAGGTCACGGTAACCACTTTCCATCAGGCTTCATCAGCTTATTCCAGTATAGCGTGCAGCATTTATTAAAGAGTATTCTCAATATTAATTTCCAGGTTGGAAGCGCGGCGGCAGAACAATTGAACAAACTTTTGGATTCTGGCCTACTAGTAGAAAAATTCCATGTCATAGGTCATTCTCTAGGAAGCCATGTTGCCGGATACACTGCAAGAGAACTTAAAAACAAATACAACAAGCTAGTCAAAAGGTATGAAAAAATTCTCAATATAAGAACATTGTATTGAAGTAAGGCTCGTGTTCCAGAATTATGTCCCCAATCTCGATTAAAACTAGTACAGCCCCCCTAGACAAGTGGCAATTCAGCGGCCGGCGTTTTGTAGAATAGAATGCCAAATGTATGGGATTTGACATATTATATGACAGGAGTCAACGAATGTCAAAAACGTCAAATCCTATATATTCGTCATTCTATCCCATTAAACGCCGAGGAACGAATTGCCACTTGTCTAGGGGGGGCTGAGGACAGATTATTATTGACTGAGTATCGTTCTTGAATGCGGGCCATAATTTTTAAAACTTCGGATGCAATCAGGACTCATCGCTGAGATGAAGATAATATCATAGATATGATGCTCACGGGTCTGCTTGTCTGAGATATCATTCATTAAAACATTATGACATGAAATAAATACAAATAAAAATTAAAGTACTTAACGATGACGGTCCTTTTACGGAAAAAATCTAAGTTCAGCCAAATCCGCAATTAGACTGGCTTCGAATGCAACTGGGATTAACGCTACGCTACGCGAACATTAAAATATTAAAACTAATTCCATTTTCAATTTCGTTTTCAGAATTTCCATATAAACGAATAAAACACTAATCTAAAAATCTGTAAATATTTCAGATTAACAGCCCTCGATCCTGCTTTTCCAGCATTCTATCCCGACGGCGTGGTTATGGAACATGTAAATGCAAAAGATGCAGAGTTTGTAGATGTGATACACACTGATGCTGGGGGATATGGCGCGCCAGTTCGCACAGGAACCGTCGACTTCTGGCCAAATGGCGGTAAAAGCGTCCAACCCGGTTGCCCAAGGTTTGCGCCAATACCGTTGTCGGATGATAGTAAGTGTTCTAGTAAGTGTCGAACTGAATATTTAATCCAGAACAACATCATAAAGGTGGCTGATTGGTTTCACTACACTCATAATTATGCAGCTGCTCTCATTTCACGGATGGGCAAGTAGATACAAAATTTAGAATTAATGATATGTACGCTTTCATAAGCACATTTGCTTGCAATTATTACATGCCTAGCTAATTCGACCGGTTATTAACATCGTATTAAATAGTAGATGTATTACCATAATATTGAATATTATTAATAAATTAAAATTTGACATATTGCCTATTGGGCCAATGTGCAATGTGCATATAAATACATTAGTTGAGCATTCATTTTATACGTATTGCGAAGTTTGGTTTGGTCTAAAATCACCTGTGGTAAAGATGACCTGCAAATATTTTGTCGAGATCCGAGTACCTTTGAAGTTCACTGAAGTTTTAATAATTCGGGGTTTAAGAAACACTTGCCTTTTAATAGTATATATGAATTGGTTACTCTAATAAAGCATAATAGGAGCCAATCATGAATATTAGGTCATTTCCTAACTTCACTTTTATGTTCATACCGGTAACCAAACCAAACTAAACAATTTAATTCGGTAATATCTCTGATATCGCTTTTGAACTTATTTTTATTTAAAACATTTTAATTTACTGCCACTGACTGACAGAATGAAGAAGAAGGCTGTATTTTTTTTGGATTTCTAATGTTTGTAACAAATTCCAATAATGCATTTAAATAACCTGCACAGCGGTGATTCAATATTATAAATTCCAGCACTTTACGGATAATGCATATCAACCCAATGCATACAGCGCCATCACGGGCTCATAAGTGTTTATCTCAATTTGCTACAATACACAGTATCAATTTGTAAGAAGCCAAATCATTTATGGACGTGATTTAGTGAAATACAATTAGTTCAAAATAAATGTGTTTATGAAAACTAAATCAAAGTTAAATCACTTAAGGATGTGATTTAGTGAAATACAATTAGTTCGAAAAAAAATCTGTCTTGGTATTGAACTCAAGCAATTTTACAAATTGTCTTAGTTGCAGTCGCCCTCAAAAGTTGTAGGATAACCAATTTACAAAGGATGTTCACATTGAAGTATAATGATAAATCAATGATTTGGACAAGTTTAATAGTCGCATATTTCATATATTTTGTCCATTATTATAAAAAGATTTAGAGCTAAGGTGATTGGTAAGTTGAGAATGTTAAGCAACTTCTGAGAGAGGGATGCGCATGTTGCAAATGAAGCAGAGGTACAAAATCACGAACATCACAAGCCTAGTGAAGTACTGCAACCATCACCATCATCCAATGTGTCGTGCTAAGTAACTAGCTCTGATAAAACTCCTTCATAAAAAGGCCCTGGAAGAGCAGATTACTGGCAGTGTTCAATTTATGTGGATATGTTAGTTTGCTAAGGCGTAGATTGGTTAAGGTTGGTTATAGAAATTATCATTAGTAGATAATTATTTTTAATTGCATATTAGTGATTAAGTGGATTTTGCAAACTTGCTCTCCAGAGCAAGTTTGATATACTCCAGTATATCTGCATATATATATTTCTAATCACTAGCCTTGAGTAAACTGACTGGCTGACGAAATGACAAACACCGCAACGGTATGAGCTACCATTTTTTAATAATCAGTGAACATCTACTAAGGAAGGATTTTTGAAAATTTACACTGAAATCTCACAAACATGTTATCAGTACATAAATTTCCAAAATAAACATAAAATATTATGTATAATGTTATCGGCAATATGTATAATCCGGTATTCAATACAATGCCTTTATAGAATACCGAGTACGTAGCAACGAGTAGGTACTAAGAGGTTACCGTGGCCTATGGACAAGTACAACACCAGGGGAGTCACACTCGTGCTGCCGTTGTTGGGGCGCACAGTGTCCACACCGCGCAATATACTTTTTATAGAATAAGTTAGAATTTGGTGGTCGATTGGTGATAATTTTTTACAAAGGTTATTTTATTTTTAGAAGCATGCAAGCATCATGTACCTACATTTACGAGTATTTTGTACATTATCGGTGGAGCCACAGACATTCTGTATAATTGCATACATTGCTTAATAGGTATTCTACAGAAGAAGATAATCTTTTTAAATAAAAAATTAAAAGCTGAAAAATTACGTCACTATGTGTATGTACCTATGTGTGCGTGTGTATAGGTCATTGGATAGTTTAAATTCTGAATTATTGATTCTGGTTTGCAACGTCACGGTTTGTGAAGTTTCTAAAAAATATATTGATACCAAATAGATTGTAATAGAATCGTCAAAAATATTTATATTTATCTCTGACTAATTTTTATAGATTTTTCGAATTTAAAAAATAAAGTTGGTCCATCAATCAGCAATAATAATGATGTTTTGCATTTAAATAAGTGTTGCACTTTTTTTTTAGATCTATGTAGCCATTGGCGATCATGGCGATTTTACGCGGAATCAGTATTAAATCCTGAGGCGTTCCCAGCATCACCCGCGGAATCCTACAGCAAATTTAGAGAAAATCCCACTCCTGAGATAGGAATGACTTATATGGGTTTCAAATGTGATAGTAGGTAAGTAGATCTTAAATTCCTTAATATGTTTTAAAACGTTAGAATGAACAGGTTCACTATTATAAGAAACATACATAGTAGGTACATAATGTAGTAAACTGCCATTAAATTTTATTTGTTATTATTGCTTATTCTTTATTTCTTATCAATCGAAAAAGTTAAACACTCGTCTACACTTTGATGAATTAATTATTATACTCGTAGACGTTGATGACGTTGAAGTAGTTGTATCAGAAAATTAAATTACATTTTTACCACTAGATGGCATTGGTTGTAAGGGGTCACTTTCTATATGTCGATGTAAGTCTCCGGTTACAATTTATTAAGTTTATACAATAATTATGATCTTGATAGATCATCTCCAATCCAAAATACAGTTCAAAATGTCCTATCAGCCCCCTTTTGACAAGTGGCAGAATGATGAATGTATAGGATTGACACGTATTTTGACGTTCATGACTTTTATGACAGTCGCTTCGTTAACGTCTGTCATTGTCTAGGGAATAGTAAGATTATGATCAAAACCACATGATTTTGGTACATGGTAGATATTTGTGCATTTTTTATACAACCTAAGTAGCAGACAAGTACCAAGCTCACCTGATGGAAAGTGGATACCGTGACCTATGGACGTATGCAACACCAGAGGTGTCACACTCGCGCTCCCGGTCCCATAAGAACCTTCTAATGCCCTACTTGAAGAACCCCATACTATAGTCGCTTGGAAAACCATGGTGAGGTGGATCTCCAAAGGAAATAAAACTTCTGTCTATTTCTATATAATATTTTTATTTTATTCCAGTGCTCGAGGATCATATTATTTAACGACCAACGCACAAACTCCATTCGGCAAAGGTATGGACGGACTGTATCCCAAGAGCAAAAAGAAAAATCCTATTAAAAAGAATTAAGTTACTAAATAAGAACTAGCTAGTACTTTTTTAATCAAACAAACATTAAATGTTGATGACTTACACACAAATAAATAATGTACCTAATGGAATATGCGAAGGTATGATTCCGTTGCCGACCGCATACGACAACTGCCGACGCATGCAGCAGATACAGCGTACCCATTACTTGTTTTGTTAGGCACCTGTCCCACCGCCGGCGATAAAACGAGTAACTAACGACTATTTTCTCGCTCAAGAAACGTACAATAGATATTACATTCCGTGTAAACAAAAGAGATGCATATACAAAATAGTTGATCGCTGACTGTTCACACCGCTGCTGGCGAGTAGGTTCTCGCTTTACTAGTTTGTCGCTGGGTGACAAGAGCTATGAAAAATAACACTCGCTCAGCGATACTCGCTGAACGTTTTTTGTAGCTCTAGCTCTACTCGTTTATCGTTCCCGGTGAGACAACTACCTACTCCGACACGGTTGAAGGGGACGAGAAGCCGCAATATGCTGCGTGCGTCGGCAGTTGTCGTATGCGGTCGGCTACGGAATCATGGCTTTAATTTCAAATCCAGCCGATATAAATGAATGTTTGTAGCTATGTATTAATTGAATCGGTAGATATAGTAAATTCTTAAGAATGTGATCAAACAATATTTAGTTATTATTGAATATTGATAAATAAAAATCTGTATGTTATTTTAGTTATATAGCTAAGTTGTACCTAAGTACTTAAATATAATACGTATATAGCTACCAGAATAATAATAATAATGTATATATTATATATACATACAATATGCATATGTATGTATATAATTTATCAATCAATCAATCAATTAGCCTACTGCAGTCCACTGCTGGACATAGGCCTCTCCCAATGTGCGCCGCCACCTTATATTTTATTTTTATTTTTATTTATATTTTAGAGCAAAGATAAGTTTCATGGCACTTTTTTATTTAGGCTTCATTTTAGCTTCGTTCTGCGTTCAACCAAATACTTTAGGTTGAATATATAATTATTGTCATCATGTTGTCGTATCTACCTATGCTAAGCCAGGCTCTTGAATGTTGATTTTATAAATGGTTGACTGATTTGTTTCTTAAAGGTATGATTCCGAAGCCGACCGCATACGACAACGACAGACGCATGCAGCATATACAGCGTACCCATTACTTGTTAAACTTCGATACGGATAAAAGGTACCATTGAGAAGCCGCAATGAATTACGTGCATGTGCTGCGTGCGTCATCAGTGTTAAGTTTAAAACTGTAGTATACTAGAGTCTAGGAATTATGCCAAAATATAAGTGCCGGTAAACATCATGAACTAAAGTTGGTAAATTCACGCATATGCACTTGTTTAGCACCCCACACTTTGGTGGTAACCAAAGAGACCTAAAACAGTACATTCTGCGCAGCTAGACTGTCGAGTCCGTCAATTAGTACATTGTCAAGTTATATGCCGATGATTATATCGAAAGAAGGCGTTTTTTATTTATTTTTTTGGTAAGTAAGGGAAGTAGAGGTGTAGGACTTTGAACTTCAGGAATATTTTCCTAAATGTTGTTAATTTATTTCTGAAAAATGACGATGTGCAGCGTATTCCATTAAGTTCCATAAGTTATTTACATCATCCACAAAATCATAGTAACATTATATCCTATTTTAATATGTGACTATGAATTTTAACACCAATTTAAGAAAAATTTTATACAAATGTAATGTTTATCTCTTTTCTAGAACCCAAATTACAGGTTATTTGTGGTTGGATATAGGTACCCCTAAAATTTATGTGTCAGTAATATACACACTGGCAGAAGCAACGTCCGAAAAAAATGTTATTAAATAAATAACTCTACCAATAGTAGAAACTAAGATTATAAACTCTATATACAGTAATGGCATTTACAACGCTGTGTAAAATATCTACTACATACTTTGGTACAAGTTTTACATAATATATACTATTTACATCCCCTGACATGCACACATTGACAGCTTAAACACAATATTGACAAAGCTTACTCACACAACGCGTATTTCGAGCCGTCTTTTGTGATGCACTTTAATTCAAATACTGTGTCTATACAGGTAAAAGAGTAGAGAATATTATACTAGGATCTGATCTTTATAGTTCAAGAATATTCGTATAAGATATGATTGAATAGCAAGGTAGGTAATTCTGTCGAATAACGCCTACCTAATGGAAAACGTAAATTATTCGTATTTAATACATGACAATAAAGATCTGAATATGTTAATGGGTAGCGTGTCTAATATTCTTACAAGAAAACATAAAATATGATTAGTCTTCGTTCATTAAAATAATGAATTATTTTGAACACACTAATTTTGGTGGAATTATACTACGGTAGTAAAATTCCGCTCACCAAAGTTATTTTTCAAATTACTTTAAATTAAACCATTATCACGTCTTTCTATAAAAAGGGAACGTATTAAGGTTAGGCAGGAGTACCTT
This sequence comes from Eilema depressum, assembly GCA_914767945.1. Lineage (NCBI taxonomy): Eukaryota > Metazoa > Arthropoda > Insecta > Lepidoptera > Erebidae > Eilema > Eilema depressum. The sequence goes on from OU612020.1 coordinate 14,898,894, forward strand.
AATAAGCAGCTCATATTTAAGTTTTATGGCATATTTTCGTAGTAATAAAATCAGGAAAAGACAAACTTAAATAACTAAGATAATGACATAGCCATATTAAACATGCCTAATCAGACTGTTTATACTGGAGATTGATGGCACTTGGTGGAACTTGCTGCACATATTGAATAAATCACTTGTACTTTTCCACAATTATTTATTTATTTGAACCTTACCGGTTTCACCTTACGGTATCAAACTTTGATAATGCCGTAAGGTGAAACCGGTAAGGTTCAAATAAATAAATAATTGTGGAAAAGTACAAGTGATTTATTCAATATGCCTAATCAAATAGGCTGCAAACAGAAAATCCAATAAGAATAATTTACGAAAAATAAAAAATATGTAGCCGTTATTAACCCAGCTGAGGTAATAACGCCTGTCGAAATTAACTAACTAAATCTCGACTGAATCAGTATTTTAAACAATTAAAATATAATTTATTTTACCGGTAACAATCTTTCTGAAATTTATAAAATCAGTGTGGTATAAAAAAAGTTATTTTAAAATTGTATAAATACTTAAATGTATGCTACGACAAGCTCAATGACCAGTCCTTAGCTCACGGAGGGAGGATAGACCCGACCCGGGCGATACTTGTTTATGTTTCGGGATACAATAACCTTGATCCCTAGGTATTAAGTTTAATTTCATCTGTTACGTACTTTGTGTTATTTAGCCTAGGCGTAATTATCATCTAGGCGTAATTCGACAGATCTACCTTATATTGTGTATATTTAATAGTAGGTAGGTAATATAAAGAATATCAATTTCTAAAAAGATGACTAGATATTAATTAGTAATATAGAGCCTAATATCACACTAAATTAAACGAATCATACTGTAGAATACGCACAATTTCTAAATAGGTATGTCGGAGAGCATTCTCTAAACTGGAGTATTGTCCTAAGTGACATTGATTTGCAAACGCAGTCGTAACGTGAAAAGTCGGTGAATTACAATTGGTTATCATAGAAGAGAGAACCGGCGTAAAATTAAACCAACTTAAATGTGTCGGCTTACACAAAAGCACGTAGTTACGAAACGGTTTGTCACTCAGAATAAGGGTCCATGGTTAATTGAATTTAGTTCTATTTATCTATTTGTAGGTACTTATCATCACAATGGCAATGTCTTACAATCAAAAATCAGAATGAAATTTAGCAAAATGTGTATAAGTACATGTAGTAGGTACGTAAAGGGTAATTAAATACCCCTACCTAATAGTTACTTACTTTGTTTATTATCCTACACACAAGTATTGTGTATTTTCTGTACAGAGATTTTGCCGCAAATTAAACTACCTACTTAGTATTATAAAGCTGAATAATTTCTTTCTTGGTTTGAACGTGCTAATCTCAGAAACTGCTCGTTCGAATTAAAAAAAAATATGTTGAATAATCCTTTTATTGAGAAAGGTATCATCACGCTACTATTCGAAGGAATGGAGCAGCAATCACAAATGTCAAAAAATTCGGCAGATTCCCATATGTTATAAAATAAATTGTGGGTATTTATAACCTAAGAGGTTTTACCGGGTTTTGAAATAATGTCATGGGCCACAGACAAACCGGGGATCAGCTAGTTTTTAAAATATTGACAAATATTAATTTTTTGATGTTTTTATTTTCAATAAATCCTGTAATTTTTGGAAAATTGGGTTAAAGTTTTTGTTAAAGTTCTATAATTGTTTATTTATATTAAATTTAAAATTTGCATTCAATGCTATATTGACCCCAATTCTGTCTTGTCACAAGCTAACTAAAATAAGCTAAAAATCTCTAAATGTCAGTTTAGTCCTGTCAAAATGTAATTTCGTATTCTGAGAACACACAACTAACATAAAATTAGCTTGACACAACTAAAAATTAGAGAAAGTACTCAACTGTCATTTTTGGTTAAACGGTATTCTGTTGTACGTATATGCACCTTATATGCACTAAAATAAGAAATGTCAAACTAAAATTAGACATCATCTAAAATAATGCCAATTGTCGTTCTATATACGCTTAAAGCCTTTATAAAGCTCTATAAATCGTCGATTGATTTGGATTTTATAAATAACTAGCGGACACCGCGAACTTGCCAGGTACGTGGACCGAGAAAAACTGTATTTGCTTGGTTAAGACTGAGAAATATCACAGTTTGTTTACTATTTGATCAATAATATGCACTAATTATCATTTGTCGGCATTCTAAAGACTTATTAAGATAAGTTTTTACAGATTTTATGAAAATCTTTATCGTTCATTCTTAATTTTTTAATAGTTGTAACACTCGTTTTAGCGACGTCATATTCAAATTTAGTGCTGTCTTGTGCTTAGCAAACACTAAAATTTAGTTTGACATAACAACAGAATACGGTTAGAAATGTCAATCGCTTATCTAAAATAAGAAAATTTTAGAGAAATTTAAGTTTAGAGATGGTAACGTCAGAATTGGGGTCATTATATCTATTATTATTCTAAGCAATTGTGATACCTGACCAAATGCGAAATAGCATCGATGTTTACAAAAGTTTTAATGTCTAAAATCACAAGGTTTGTAATTTTAATAAATTTATTAGTGTTCAATTGGTACTTAAGGGAACAATCAATTATTGCTTAATTTCAACCTATTATATGAACAATGTTTTACAATACTTTCTGTAACGAATGTTAAAAATAAAGAATGATAGTAAGATTTCCTGTGTTTTTTTCCTTTTTCTCTGTTTCCAGCCCCCCCTTTCAGTATATAGTATAGTACTCTGTGCCCCCCCCCCCTAGACATATGGCAGTTCATTGATCGGCGTATTGTAGAATTGAAAGAGGAATTTACGCGATTGACAGGTCTTTTGACGTTTATGACATTCGTTAACGTCTGTCATAAACGTCAAAATACTTTTCAATCCCATACATTCATCATTCTATACTACTTCTGATCTTCTTATATATTCACAACGGCATGTGGCAACACAAAGCGTATGAAACACAGCATACTGGGTTTGTAATGTCGTAATAATGTGAGAGTATGATATTTCATCGGTTATGTCATGGAGAAAACTTGGATAGACCAAAGTTTTTCCCAGTACATTACAATAAAAATACTAGATCCTGTAAAAAAACATTTAATTCTTCATATGAAAAGTAACATGATGTCTTGAAGATACTTCACCTTAAGAATATTGAAAAATATTTTGTATTTCTAAGAAATTTGTATACTAACTTTCCTCATAGAATGTCCTCTCTTGGAAGTTTCAGACTTAAATCTATAGGAAAAATATTTTGTAATTTCTTATTAACTTTGCAATTGACGTTATTCTCGAGACAACTCGAGTACTAAACTTGTGGAAACTATAAAAATAGAAAAGAAAACTGAGCAAATATAAAGAGCTCAGATATTATTATCTAAAAACAGGAACACGTGCAGGGCTTAGATATCATCCGCATACGGTGCAGAATATTCCATCAAGAAGTAAACGGTTCAGTGACTCTTTCCTGTCCATTAAGACCTGGAAATTATTACCAGCTCACGTGTTTTCTTCTTCCTACAGACCCAGGTCCTTTAAGCGGGGCTTGGAGAAGAACTGGAGGAGACCATCAAGCTGAGTGCCATCATTGCAACATGGTACGTCTGTAATGGTGACCCTCTTTCCTGAGACTCTGTTTTGAGCTTACCATGACGTGTCCTACATAAAAAAAAAACTCAAAATAGCAATATGAATTCAAAGTTGAAATTTTTTATGTTGCAGTTGTAAGTAACGATGAAAACAACGAACGAGTTTGCAAATGTCATTTATGAACTTTGAAATTAAGCTGTGAAATTGTAGAAACTTATCTTATAAATCTAGGTATAACAGAACACCCGGAACTGATGCCTAGTAGTACATAAGAAACATGGTACAAAATTAAAGAAAAATCTTAATATTTTGGCTTCCAGCATTCTCTTAAACAAATGCGATACCATAATCATAAGTTCCATTTCCTTTTCATTACATAGATATTTTAGATTAAATACTTTTTTTAAGATACATATTTACAATATCATCATTCGTCTGGTATGAGTCTTTCAACGTCTGTAGGTGGGATATATGTTTCTGGTAAACTTGTGTCATTAAAATCCATGCTCCAGTTTGCTAAATGATCGAAACTTTCTTGAACTTTATCTATAGAATCTTCTGATAGATAGTTAGTTTTTTGATTCATTTTCCTATCGATGTGTTCAGTAAACATATAAAGACCGTACATCAAGGCGCCCAAGAACATTCTGCAACAAGACATATAGTTAAAAAAAACTGTAGGTAACCAGTATACGAAAAAGTTAAAATATAGAGTTTAGGTAGCCTGGTACATAAATTTTTAATAACAATTTTTTAGGTACACTATCTCAGAATACGAACTCATAAATTTCTGCCTCAATATCACACTCAAATACGATAACCAAAAAAAATGTTTTGAAGCCCCATATTTTTGTTCTCACATCTGTTATATTGATTTTATTCGCATAAAAACTCTGAAATGTGGCCTAAATTTTTCACGGTAGTCGTTATTATTAAAACTATTCAGATATTCAGAATGAATGTATAATAATTTAATTTTCATTGTCATTATACTATAATTTCGTGTGTATATTATTTTTTCGCGATTCTTTTTGTGCTATATTTCAATTAACACTATTGCCCAACATTTGATTGCTTTTTAGCAGACCTGGATACAAGGAGACTAAAACAGTGGTTCCTTAAAATTATGAGTAATTTGAATAAGATCACGAGACAAGTCCCCGTTGCTAGAGATCATAACACCAAACATTTTTCGAGACGGTTAGAGTTATATTCCTTGACATGAAACTGTAGAATATGGGATTTACATTATACATGACATACATATAATCACGCCTTTATCCCCGAAGGGTTAGGCAGAGGGGAATTAACACCCACATTTCATTAATCATTATACTTGGTCCAATGTCATAGGGGGTGAGCCTATTGCCGTATTCCGGGCACTAATTGTTGACTCGAACCATATTCTGCGGCTGAGTCTGGGCTGTATATATCTGTATGATGTTAAACAGCCCTTAGTCGCCTTGTACGACACCGCTTGGGAGGAGATGAGGTTTTTTGAATTAACTCCCGTCTTCCCCAGTTAGAAACTTGTTACTCTAACAATCTTGATTTCAGAGACATGTAATTTTACATCACTCCACGATCTAATGTTTTTATTACACGCTCCATCACTACAAGTCGAATCTGTCTTCTCTTTCTTTAGATTTATTGGTTTTATAATCCATCTTTTTATCCCCTCACCACATAGTTAGTAGCTTTACAATTTCATCTACCTTATCAGACATAGCTTTAAAAGCTCACTATTTGATGGCTATTACTTTATTGTTAGGATAATAACAAAAAATCATTATTATTACCATGATTAACTTCAGTCGACATATTCTTTGAATTCTGAAGGCAGAGATGTCCAATTACCGCGTACTCTATACAGAGGGTAGGTATCTGTGGTAGTCTTATTTCCAGCAGAATAGACTTCATGCAAAAATTTTGATGTCCAAAGCATTGTGAAAGCGACGACTCCAAAAAATAAGACACTGTAATAATATAATGCAAGAGCTATACTATACCTATGTATAACTATCTACAAACTACGGTGTATTAGCAGGGCTTGAAAAAGTCAGTGAATTGTGAATGTTTTATGTCTGGAAAATCATTTATCAGTGTCACTTTATATGAGATGGATTATACCATTAGGGGAAGTCTAGTAACTATATTGGTAGACTCAAGGCTCCAATAAGTAAATATTTAATGACGTGGTCTGATCTTATTTATTTAAAGAACTTATCAATCGAGAATTATGTCTATGCAATGAACTATTATTATTTGAAATCCTTATTTCACTTACTTTAAGTAGAGACGACTATTATTGTAACTTAAAAATGAATCCACTTTATGTTTTACTTATATCTATGTAGGTATAATGTTGAAAAGATAACTTACAGTCCAGCTGCCATATTTTGAAACTCTTAAGTCACACTTTACCGAGGCTTAATCTCGTCAACGATGTCACTGTAGTAATTACAAATGATTTTCATTGTGTACAGTATAGAATATACAAATAATTTATGATATTATTCTGTATAGATGAAATCTAATTAGAATATTATTGATTTCTTACAAAAGCATATCGCAAGATTAATCCTTAATTGAAGATAATCCTGGGCAACAAGTTTGACTTAATTATTCTGTTTAAGTAATTGTAACAGACAATTTTAATATACATAATCAACTCGGTCCCTTCGATGAAGTACTAAGTGTGTCTCGAGGAGACAGTTTACTATGTTATTATTACTGTCCTAATGCAATTTGCTTTAACAATAACATGTTTTGATACATAAAGCACAAAGGTGTGTTTCAACTCTTTCATAGGATATGAACCTTGGTAAACTCACGATTAAAATAGACAATAAACACGACTGTGTCTCTACTCGAGAAACAAATAAATGACTATGATATGTTGATAAATTGTATGTGGACATCAAATTTGATAAACAATATGATCATGAAAAGGAACAATAGAGTCGCATACTAGAAGATGTGCGTAATTCAATTGTTAAAGGAATAGACAGAACGATACTCTTTATTGAACACTAAAGCTAATGCAGGTTGTAGATCGAAAACTAAACTAACTTACCTGAGCATACCTTGCAGAGCTAATGCAATTTTTCATGCTAATGTGCAGACTGCAAACAATTCAAAATAAACTATGTTAGCATTTGCGGTTCTGTTAAGCCTCTTTCGCCTACTAATTGTACTTCAATTGCTCGTAACTTAACGAATTTCATACTGCACAAAATCAGTGATTAAATCCTTGTCTTTCTTAATTCCAGAAAATACGTTGTAGTAAGGCTTATGAAGCTGAAGGCTCATGTGCATCATCAGTTTCAGTATTAGTATGAAGTTGAACAAAATACAGAATAATGGAAATAGAATTGAAGTAATAAAGAGCATTTGCGCACTCATTCTTCCAGTATCGGAAGCTATATTATTATTTTGATGTTTCAAACGCGCTTAGTTATTTTTCAAAATTACGACTGGAACACGCCGGGTACAAACTGACAACATGTTGAAATGTAAAAAGTATCAGCTAGCACGAGTGTCAAAATGTACAAACGTAAAATAGTTTCAAATCGTCAAAGTGTTGGAACGACATCGTCAAAGTGTCGAGGTGGTGAAATAGGTATTCCAAAAAGTATTATGAAATCCATTAAATCACCAAAAGTATTAAAAGTAGGATTGTAAACATAAATAACACAACACAGTCAAACAAAGTTCAGGTTTAACGAAGTTCATACTCATATTTGTTGCGACCACCATTTTACCTCCTCGTAACCGGCTGTTGAAGAGCAGTGTAAATAACAGAACAGTGTAAATAATGAAATAACCCAAAATAATGACGATTAAATCCACTAATAGGTACATTTATTTCAGGGTTTGATATAGTTTCGCGTACACTTCCGACAGAGTATCAAAACTTCCTATGCTCATGATTTTATAAACTTTTTAAACTCAAACTTAATAAAACAAAACAAGGATATTACTCTTTTTTTAATACATAATCGCCCGCCATATTCATGTCAATATCTGACCCCGCATCTATCGGACATTTTATTGCTTGGCTCCTAAAGGGTGTATGGTGATATGATAATACTACCCTTAAAAGAACTGACCAATTAAACGCAAAAAGAACTCAATTCGCACTTTAAATGCCAGACGTTAGTGGTCATAAAAAATAACACCTAAACATATTAGTATAAATTACGTATAGATATCGCATAATTGAAAAAAATACTTACATTACAGCTACCATCACTCTGCCTGAGCTGTTATAAAGACGATGTGGTTGTGGTAACTACTATTGGTTTTCACGTCCATAATGGATGATATCGTTTTTCTATAGGTACTTGTTTTCTTATAATACGATGATGTAAATCTTTTCTTGACTCTAAACAGACAGATTCAAAAACAGAGAGAACTAAAATACGTAAACAATGCAATTCTAAGGAGATGAATCAGTTCTATTTAAGTATTGTTTATTGCCTGCCCTTGTCTCAATCATTTGGGGCCGGTGTAACATTTTATTTTCAATACATTCCTGAGCCTCGATTCTACTAAAATAAAACCACTGCAAAAGAATTCCATTTAATTTTAGATTTTAAAGTAATGCTGCTGAAGTCGGAAATTAAATGGTTTTTTGTAAAGTGAATGAAAAAGTATAATGAAACTCTTCATTTTATTTTGAACTTTACTAGTATAGAAATAAAGCAGCTGCCTTTTTGCAGTATCTGTGGTATGACAGTGGTTTTGCTACTAGCAGATGCAGCAGATGATGACTGATGTCATCTCTTCAGTCACTTCCTTCCTTGCCATATCATCTTTCACACATTCCATCTATCTTTTCTTGGGTCTAGCTCTGCTTATAAAGCCCTTTTAGCATAACATTACTTTTCTCTTTTCTCTTTTTTGAAACTTTGAAAAATATTGAAGTTGTTGCGCAAACATATTATGTTACTGGCAATGAGTATAATCCAGTATTCTATACATTGTATAGAATACCGAGTGTGCAGCCGGAATATAATTTATTATAAAGGGAAATAAAAAGAATTACAGTTGTATTCAAGATGCTGGGCTGATCTGCAGGCTAGACTATACTACCTGCATATTAGGCCAGAATTGCACTGTACACGAAATGAAAGAGGCTTATTAGTATTTTCTTTCCATTTTATTATGCTTACCTCATAATTTATTTACACAGATCTCACACTGCAAAGATCACTTTTAAGATACATAAATGCAAACTTTATTATTTAGTCCTTATTATAACTACTATTGGTCATGAAATTTACGTACATTACAATTACGAGTGCAATTTGCAACAGATCAAGCTCAGAACTGAAAGTAGTTTCCTCTAAATTATACAAATAAAGTGAAGGGGTCTCAGTGACACCACGTCCATAGAAATGTAACAAAAAAGTCACGTCCACAGTTAAAGGTTAATCAATCAATCAATTAGCCTATTGCAGTCCACTGCAAAGGTTAACATTTACCTCAAACACAAAATATTAATTTGACAATTTTATTATATAGGTATGTATTATACTACTTATTCATATTAAATTATTTATTCTAATTCCGTTGTTTCTTGTTTCAAATCTAGCTTTAATTCCGTTATCTATCATCATCATCATTTCAGCCATAGGAAGTCCACTGCTGGACATAGGCCTCCCCTATAGATCTCCAATAGGACCGGTTGGAAGCGGCTCGCATCCAGCGCGTTCCCGTTATCTATACTATTATATAATTTTAAAGTGGTCGTGTCTGTACATTGGAGATATTGAAAATTGGGTTATGTTATGTTAACGATACTGAACACGAAAATATTTTTTTTGAATTTCCTGTTTGTCTGTTTGTTCGCGATGGACGCAAAAACTACGGGACGGATTTTGATGCGGTATTTTTGTTAGAAAGGGCTTGATCAGACTTAAAATCTTACGTTTGTTTGATCAGAATCGGTTGAGTAGAACCGAAGATATGAGCAAAAGTCGCGTTACCCGAGATGCACGCGGGTGGAGCCGCGGGCGGAAGGCTAGTAGAATATATATGCATATCTAGTACAATAAGGTATGTGATAGTCTGATTGATTGAAAATACAAATCATAATGTAAAATGAAGTAACTAGCTTTATCTGCCTAGAGTTTTTTTATTAGATTCAAACACAAAACATTTTTTTTAAATTTTTAGGTTTTAAGACTCAAATAAATTAAATTTAATGAGAATATAACACATATTTATTATATTTGATAAACTTCTTATTACTCATAAATATTCATCTGTCTAGTTTCCAGATTGTTATTATTTTTACTTAAATCCAATAGCCCATATTCCTAAATATTCAAAAGAATCTTGACTTTCAAAATAATCTTCATCTGTTTACTCTATCGGTTCATGGGATTTCAAAAAGGCTTGGAAATTCGTTTTAAAATCATTGTACCACCACCAAAAGCCAAAACTGAGTGCGCTTATTAACATATACCTGTAACAACATAAAAAATGAGTACCAGTAGAAGTAGGTGACTTGAATAGCTAATTATAAGGTAAAAACATTCAAAACAAAAAGTAGGGATACCGACACAATATTCTCCGGTAAGGGTAACAAAAAGGCCTATAAAATCCAGAATTAACTAGAAAATCAAATTAAATTTGCTCCCACAAACCAGGTGGTTACCGCAATCATGCATCCGCACTTGTAGGCACATGCTGTAAGAACATTTCGAACGATCGAACGAACTCGAACGCTGAATTCGCGGTGATATTTCCATTCTGCATGCTGTAAATTTGGTGTCGTCACGTTGACGAGTTTATGTGTGATGTATGCTTAAGTGCTCTACATCGTGACATCAACAAAACAGCATGCAGCAAATGTTCTTACAGCATGTGCCCACTGTACTATGTATGCAATTAAGTATCTTGCAATTTATCTGCGATGACATATGCATGAAAGCTATCGCGGATGCGGGAACTCCTCACGCAATCTTTAGAGATGACTCAGCAATTCGCTGCATCATAATCATATGCGACACGCAGCTCCTACGGGTCGTTCTAACATCGACTACCCTTCACAACCGTATGAAAAAAGATGCCTTACGAAGGTGTTAAAGGAATATCCCAATACTTTTTTAGAATCACATATAACTCCAGCTAATTGACACCACTTGGCCCTCGCGGCATTGATGTTGCAATTAAATTGTAGTATCTAATAGTGGTTCTCACACTACTACGAAATAAGTTGCTAGTTTTAGTAGTATTCCATTAGAACCATTTTATAAGGCACCATTACCAAAATACCTCATCACCTGAGTAAGTGGCGAGTTTATTTTTGATTGTGGCGTCCGCGTCCCCAGGAGGCTATCACATTCACTTCACATCACAGGTTTACTTTTATGAATTGCATCCATAATAGATGTATCCAGATCCAACCATAATATCATTAACTTCCATATGAAATTATGAAGTGAATTTTAAAGCAACATGCGCCGAGAGTTTTAGCTTTCCATACATTTGATAATGATGTAATAGGTTACATAATTCCAAATTAATAGGTAATCATTGCGTAAAAATTTCATAAAGTACCAAAAGGTTCCCAAGACCAAGGTATATATGTTAGAAGTTCAGATTTCTCATTGCGATATAATTAAAAAAGCATAGTAGCGCCTACAATTTTCTAAAGTAACCCAACAGAATTTCTTTAATTGGCTATATTTGTATACACAATTAAGCAGATATCCATCAAAACACAGACTCTTGTACATATATTATGTACCTACAACCATGTGAATATATATAAAAAAAGAAATAAATATAAAAGTTACGACCAAAATATCCCAAAATCTCACGTGTTGCACCACAAGCATAATATGTCGCGACTTCCTGCGAGTTGATAATAGAAATAATATTCGTAAATTACGTAACGGCTCGTTATCCTTTCAGTATTATTTTTGTACTACGGGGGCAATTAGGGGATGATAATAAGACGATAAGGGGGCGATAAAATAGAACGATAAGGGGGCCATAATATAGAACGATAAGGGGGCGATATTAATAAAGATAAAATTACAGAGAAAAAAAACTACAAACCCTTAAATTATCATTCAAAGTATTCAAGCAAGTGTGGATGCACAGTCGTCATACGTGGCCAACGCCTTGTAAAATGTTCTGGAATCATTTTTTTACGTAGATGTGGAGCCTGTTGTACAATACTTGAACTATCTTTTTGCTTGACATAAGAATATAATTTTAGTACATACTTTCCCGTCCAAAACACAGTAAAACCAACAGCTCCTATCAGAAGAATACTGTAAGAAAAATAATACAATACAGTGCCTATTTTATTTTAGCTATATAATATATTAATTATATTTATATGAGCCTGAAAGCTGAGTGCTGAGAAATAAGATATCGTAGGTAAGTTAGATACTTATAATTGCTAAGTTAGTTTCTGAGACTTGCAGTCTTATCTACAAGCATGTGTATTTGCAACAACATTTTACCGAGTTTTGCCTTATTACTATGCTTTAAATATCAAAATAAAAATTGACATAATTTGTTGGAAAATATAAGTAAATAGTTCAGAGGACAGCTTATGGCAAGTAGACGTAAAAAAAAGATTGACAAAACAGCTATATGAGGCGAGTGTGAAGGTCCCGGTAAAGGTCGACCTAGGTGTGGAGGACAAGGAGGTCAAGAGTATCTACAATCGGCGTGCATGTTTAAAAACAGTAAAAAGAAGTGGAGGGGTGTTTCTTTTTACCCACCCTATACGGAAAGAGGTGCGACTAGATTACTGACTAGTGCGAAGAGATTAAAACACGTTACATTAATAAATTCTACTCAATGTTATCAAAATTGTCCATAGAAATTTTCAGAATGTTGTTAAAAATTATCTAAAAATAGATAAACAGAGAGAGATTATTCTATTTTAAGTAGATTGTCTTACTTGAAGGACAGTCAGTCTAATATCGATTGTTAATATATTGGAGTAAAAATAGTAATTTACAGTTAGCGTAAATTCAATTTACTGTACATACACTAATAAATTTATAAACGATCTTTATATTAAAGACATCAATAAATAGTAATTTTTTAATCAAAAAGGACAAAACTTATATAAATAAAACGTGAAATCTGTTTTCACGTTTTATTTGGGTGAATTTCAACAAATGCCATTTTTTTTATCATATCGGTGAACTTTTTCATTTATATGTTTTTTGTATATTTTTAAGGTTTTATGTAATCTTTGTGATTATCATGTATCCCCAATTTTAATATCATCAACGTATCATTTAAGATTATGGAGAAAATTCAGTTTTAATTTTGGTTTCCACCGACATGACAAACCCGCACCGATTATTTTTTTCTGTACACCGATTTGATAAGTTTATCCACCGAAATTATATACATATCCACCATTATGATAAAATATTCACCGAAATGATAATCTATCCACCTTTGAACATCAAAAAGGAAATAGTAGGTGCCTTATTTTTACAAGAGTGACTTAAAACTGAATGCCTGACCTGAAGAAGATCATATCCGACGAGAATAGAGTTCTTGAAGATCCAATGAAAATATTATATTTTTTGAAATTATTATACCTAATTTATTATATTTACTTTCTTCTATTCTTTTTTTATAATATATAATTAATTTAAAAAAGAACGTTTATAAGCTGGTAACACAAATCAATCAATTAGCCTATTGCAGTCCACTGCTGGTCATAGGTCTCTCCCAATATGCGCCACGTTTGCTGATTCTCCGCCTTCCGCATCCAGTCCTTCCCAGCCACCTTTCGTAGTTCGTCAGTCCACCTGGCCAGGGGGTGTCCCACCTTCCGTTTTACTCCTCGCAGTCTCCACTCTAGGACTCGTCTGTTCCAACGGCAATCAGTCCATCGGCAGATGTGGCCAGCCCACTGCCACTTCAGCTTGCTTATTCTGCGAGCTATGTCGGTAACTTTGGTTGTAATGTCGGATGACCTCGTTTCTAATTCTAACCATCAAAGAAACTCCAAGCATAGCTTGCTCCCATAGCCCGCTGTGCAATTTTTAGGTCACGGACTAACCCCACCTTCAGTGGCCACGTTTCGGCACCGTAAGTCATAACAGGCAGAACGCACTGGTCGGAAAACCTTTGTTTTAAGGCATTGCGGCAAGGGGGAGGAGAAGACCCGACGTAATTTGCCAAATGCTGCCCACCCCAGTTGGATTGTTCTGGCTTCTTCTTTCTCGAAGTTGTTTTTACCAAGCTGAATAACCTGCCCCAGATAGATATACCTATTTTTGAAGAACTTCGAGTGTCTTTCCTTCGATGGCAATTGCTCTCGGTACAACATGTTCGTTTTGGATAAAACCAAGATTATGTATCTTGGTTTTATCCAAGTTTACACTGAGGCCGACTTGTCGAGAAGCTCCATTCAAGCTGTGCATCATTTTGCCCTGTTGTTCCAGTGACTCCGCAACTATTATGATGTCGTCGGCGAACCAAGGGTGCGAGATGTACTCACCGTTGATGTTGATACCCCGCCCAGTCCAGCCCAGAGTCTTAAAGACGTCCTCCAATGCGTTGGTAAATAGTTTGAGAGATATAACATCTCCCAGTCTCACTCCACGTTGGAGGCTAATGGGTTTTGTCTTCTTCTTCGACAGTGTAATACAAGCATCCAGCACTGCCCAGATTTCGATAGAGTCGAAGGCTTTTCCGTAGTCCACAAACGCCATACACAGCGGCTGGTTGTACTCCTGAGTCTTTTCTACAATCTGCCAAACAGTATATGGATGTGGTCCACGGTACTATGGTCTTTTCAAAACCTGACTTGCTCAGGTGGCTGGAACTCGTCGAGCTTACCTGCGAGGCGATTTGTGACGACTCTCGAGAACAACTTGTAGACATGACTCAGGAGTGAGATGGCCTGCGTTCTTCAGCAAGGTCTTGTCACCTTTTTTGAAGAACAGTACCACCGCACTCCCGCTCCATGCCCTAGGTGTTAGCCCTTGCGGGATGACGGAATTAAAGAGGCTTGCTAGCTCTTTCAGGATTGGAGCCTCACAATGCAATGGTTTGACCACTAGTCGGCCTTCCCGTCAATGCCTCCCTAGAGGTTTCCAGTATTGCGACCCTAGAGCTACTTGGAGCGGCGTAGGTGGGAGGGCTGACCTTATTCGGAATCTTGATATTTAGAGAGCCTCAGATAAGTCGGTAATCGCTTCCAGTATTAAACTTGTTGATCACACTTGTTGATCTCTGAATATGTGCTTAGGTACCATTATGAAAAAAGTCTATATCGTTCCTTATTATAGTCCACTGCTTGAGGGGTATTTTCTTAAAGAAACTATTCATTAAGAAGAGATGCCTGTGACTCGAGGAAGCTGACTAGCATTTGCCCCCTGCGATTTCTGCATACCACTCCTTATGATCCGATTTTCTTCTCGTCGCGTTCTTGTATTCCCACTTTGGCATTGAAGTCCCCCCTATGTATGTATGTGTTTATATGTATGTTCTTGTATGTTCCATTTTTCCTTTGTATACTTAACGAAATCGCACGGGATCAACCGATATGATAAAACGACTCACCGAGATGAAAAAATATCTACCGATATGATAAAGCAATCCACCGATGTGACAAAACTGTGCATTGATCATGAATCAAAACACCGATATTAGGTGTAAGACACCGATTCGTCTTTTCTTATCATTTTCGGTGTAAATTATCATATCCGTGGTAATAAAGACCACCGATTACACCGATATGCGAACACCGACGTGAGAAATTTCACACTTTTTAGAATATTAGAAAAAATGCATAATATCTAGGTTAAATTCAATAACAATCAATGAAGCTAATTCACTTTCTACCTCTATTAGAACCAAAAAACAATAATAAAACTGCTTACTACACTAGAAAGATGCCACCACCGATAGTATAAAATAATTGTCCGGGAGCAACTAAAATGGCGTACTTATATTATTGGCGGGAATATGCAGTGATTTAACATACGTCCGTCCTGACTGCGCACTAGCAGGCACTAGCGAGAGAAATAAAATTGAGGTGGGGACACTGTCGGACTCGTCGATATAAAGTTATGTGTAAATTACTTTTGGTCACCGATTTGAGAACATTTCGCAGGACAAGTACGTTTGTGCCTCTCAGTAATAATATTCGTTAATTATATAATAAAATATGACTTAAATTAATAATAAAACTAATATTCTATGAAATAGAATAATTTATTATACTTAATTTACTTATTTTTATTAGTGTATAAGCTTTTTTGTTTGTAAAAAAAGTAGAGGGACAGCACCGATTTGAAGAAAATAGAGGTTTATGTATTTATTTCTACCTTTATATATAGTCCTAGCCTAAATATATTTTTGCCACAACTCATTAACAACCTATTGAATACTAAAAAAAATAATTCAGAACAATATTCCTTTTTTCAAATACTAATTTCACCGAAGACAAAAAAAAAAGCCATTTGGGAAATTCACCCATTTATAAAGGATCTAATAGTCAAAGTAAGGCACAGTCGCTTTCAGAAGTTACTGAATACTAACAAAATTATAAATGATTAACATAAGCTAATAAATAAGTTATTGTAGAAAAAAATCCACTTTTTTGGAATCTATTAAGCTAATAAGGCGACTGAACTTACAGTAGTACAAAATTTGACCGATTATAGAATTTGATTTAGATCAAATATATTATAAACTCTTTCCCCGAGTACCACGAAGTCCAAAAGGTTGATTGTGTGAGTCAAATCAATAGTCAAGTGTACAATAAAATTAGTAATGATTATAGGAAGTAAACTTACGCTGCGAATGCCATATCAGAACACTTTCTGTTGGATCACCGTGACCGGTAAACTGTCTTTATCGACTACGAGTAGATGTCTCGTTATGTAAAATGCACTGAATTCTTCAACAGTCATAATAACAATACGTAAGTTATTCATAACTTCTTTGAAGAGTGTTTATTTTAAAATACTTAAGAATGTGCGCATCGTTCTTGTTTACTCGATCTTTAGGTTATAAACAAATAATATATGTATGTTAACAGTTTTCTGTAATGTCTTCACCATCATTGAACACGGATGTCCTGCTTAGTATAACATTATTCTGAACATATTTTGTCTACTTATGTGAGTGACCTGATCCCAAACCTTATTGAACTCTTCAAAATAGGTCAATAAATTGAACGACTATCATATTAACTACTGCAATTCTATATATTTATATAGCGGCCGCTCGCTTCGTACGCGTGGAGTTCATTTTACCCCCTTAGGGGCGGTGTTTCGTAAAATGTGTTGTTAGCGAATGTCTAAATTCTTTAGGGACCTACCTGCCAAATTTCAAGTTTATAGGCGTTATAGTTTCTGAAATTTTGTGATTGAGCAGTGAGTGGTATTTAGCTTATATAGATATAGAAAATTACAAAATTATTTATGCAATAATTGGTAGTATGATAGTCATTTAAACTTTCATGGTCATGGTTCAATTATTACCCCATTTTAAGAGTTCATAGCAGGCCTGCTGGTTTTACAACTTTATATTTAGTTGTCAGTAGTGTACTCGTATGAAAAACCTATTCTTACTTACTACATAAATAACCCATTTATTGTAACTCCACAATTCCGCCCGAGAATCGGGATCCTTAGTGTCAATCTCTCCAGCGACGTCCAGTACCGCAGCCATTTGGAAGACAAGGTTAAGTTGGCATCAAAGAAACTTGGAGTGCTTAACAGGGCGAGGTAGTACTTCACTGCGAGGCAACGTCTCCTTCTTTATAAGGCACAGATTCGGCCTCATATGGAGTACCGCTGTCATCTTTCTGCCGGAGCGCCTACATACCAGCTTAACTCCTTCGACTTGGTGCAAAGACGGGCGTTGACGCTCATCGACAATCTCATACTTGCAGGCGATGTGGAACCTCTCAGCCTCAGGAGGGACTTTACCTCGCTGTGTATTTATTACCGCCTGTACATTAGTCTGTGCTCAAATAAATTGTTTGAAACGATGCCCACAGTTACATTCTATCTTCGCACCGCTCGCCATGGGCAGGGAGTTCATCCTCACACATTGCGACCGGAAACGATGCGCACTGTGCGGTTACGCACGCTTATGGTTATGGATTGAACTCCCTGCTGTGGTTATCCCAAGCGATTACAATATAAAGTTCTTCAAGACGGGTATTAGCAGGTTTCTTTAGGGTCGGCAGCACGAGTGTAATGCCCCTGGTGTTGCATACGTCCACGCTAATCACTTTCCATCAGGTTGACCACGTGCTTGTCACTTCAGTGGTATAAAACAATCTTCATTCCATTGCATTGCTTTAATAAATGATTTACGTGCCCAAAACATAAATCATTACCAAGTCTAACAAAAGTCATTATGAAGGATAACACTCTTCTACGAGTCGGCTGACTGGAAAGTCAACCCCAATTGAGTTGAGACAAGGCTCAGTGAATGATGAATGATGACTATTTGTAGTCATGACCCTGCTATAGTCCAAAGTTATTTGGGTTATGAAGGCCATGAAACCTACCGCGGATGCCAGAGTGCCTCACCAGATCTCTTCGCAGCATCCACAGCACATTCATCTCATTGCATCTGCATATTCATTTCCATGCCACAAGGCTTCTGGTTATGTCGCTTTGGCACCAGCCAAGCTTCATACAGTCATAAATGGACGGTCGCATGGATAGTTTTAGACCTGACTATAGACTTTAAAATACTTTGTGGTCATAAGTAATACCTACACTACCACATTGCAATTAACCAATCGGGTCGTTCAAACCCATGTCGGGCAGATGGAAGTGGAATCAGAAGAGAAAGTACTTGATTATCCACATTAAGTTTCATACTGTCTCCGTTCTTAAGCACCTCCTTCTACTCATTCCCACACTGCACTGCATCAAGATTCGTCTGTCCACATCCGCCCACGCGATATCGTTGCCGTATGTGAACTATCATAGCGGCTGGCTCATGTGTGTTTCAGATGTTGTCAAAGTTTGTCAATTTTTTTTTTAATTGTTGACTTTTTGTAAATTCCGCTTTAATGGGCTAGGTATATACAGAATGAAATGATTTTTGACTTTGAGTTTATTAGACCTTGGAAAGGACATAGCGGAGTAAGAGCTCGTAACGATAGAGCTTCGTCATTTTATAAAAGCTGAAAGTTTATTAGCGCATGCTCCCAACACAATTAAACAAGAACGATGGCCAATTATGAAGTTCCTTCTTTGAATAGTTTTTCCTTGAGACTTTTAGGTACAAAAAGAAACAGAATTTTCAGAAACAATTTTATTTATTCTGCTATGATTCTTGTTTAAGTAGATACACCTACCTATAATTTAGATTTTTCACCAAAATCGAATTATAACGAATTGGAAGGTGTAGTAGTATGGATAAACTGCAATATGCTAAGTAAATAAAATAAAACCAAACTCAAATGAATTGTTTTTTTTTATTTCATCGTTTACACTTATAGAACTACTTATTTCAGAACTTATTAAACCTCATGTCATTAGCTACCTGCCTTTTCTGAATGTACACCAAAGCCACCTTATAAATTTCAAGTCAGCCTATTCTGTACCTATTTATTTAGCGACGCATTCTGTCTGTTCCGGTTATTCACTAAACCTTACCTACGCTTAAAGATTCTTGTACACAAACATAAATGATAATATATTTTTAGTTTAATATAATAACAAATATAGGTACCTATGGTAAATGGTTTACAGTCAGCATATAGGCAAGTAGCCTAGGGTGGTGGCACCAATTATCGGCCATGTCAACATTTTTTGACCTTTGATTGATTGTAATTTTTTGGTTTATAGCATTTGCTTTCTTGTAATGCCTTTTTTGGATAGAGGGATACTGAAACTCCATTACTACATTCGCAAAATTACCAATTCTTTGTTATTTTTTAAAATACAGAGGTTTTTTTCCGAGTATGTCGATTTCCCTTAATATCGGCCTCTAACACCCTAATTTCTGCCGCCTGTGACCCTAATATCGTCATACCTTTTCCAACGTGAATTTAGGTCAATAAAACTAAGTAAAGTAAAAAATTATAACGTTTTATATTCCAATTCAGGTTGAAATTTTTTTTTAACGCTTATCTATCATTAATTTGTCTTTTCTTTATATCTCAGCCTTAAAAATTACAGTAATTGCTGTTATTATAAACTAATGATCACAATGATTAAAAAAAATTAAGAGAAATAAACATTTCCAAAATATATTATTATAAAGGTCAGAATAAATATATTTTTCTTTCTTTCTTTCTTCTTTCTAAAGGAAAAATATTATTAAAGTCAACAGAAAACTTGAATTTCTTTAAAGGCTTTTCAATTTAAATGCACTAAACAGTGACGGCAAGTAAAATCTTCTTTAGCCACATCAATATAATTTCGCCCACGATGAACTGTACACTTTAAGTGGAACCATATGGGGCATTATGTCACAGTTAATATTTTTGGCTTCATCTTCTTCGAAATCACTAATTCTACTTCACAGGCACCACAAAGAATTTTCTACTTTTCTTCTTGAGAAGGTAAATCATGAGGTCAGTTACGCTGTCCTTTAATAGGTATTCTCTTCTTCTATTCATACTGTTCTTCTTCTAACTACTACTTTTATTTTATTTGACTGGTTTATGTTTTATATTCCATTTTCCAGATTTTTCTTTCTTGACCAACGGGAATAACCCTCTGTATCTATTCTTCCAGGAAGTCTGTCTTGTAAAGTGATCCTGGGAATTTCCTGTTGTCGAAAAGCTACTCTTCTTCTACTTCATCCTATTATTAATTCCTAGTCGCAATCGAAGCTTGCACCGAGGCTAGACCTCAATATTTTCCGCGAAACGACTTCCATCTGTCCTCTACAACCCCAATGGTAACATCGAAGCATTGCATTACTGCCTGCTTCTTTGAACGGCATTTACTCCATCCCTTATTCTACTACGGTCATAGAAACATTAGAAACTATAGGGGTCATAGAACCTATTAGGGGTCAAAGAACCTAAAGGGGTCATAGAACCTATAGGGGTCATAGAACTTATAGGGGTCATAGAACCTATGGGGGTCATAGAACCTATAAGGATCATAGAACCTATAGGGGTCATCGAACCTATAGGGGTCATCGAACCTATAGGGGTCATAGAACCTATATGGGTCATAGAATCTATACGGTTTATGGAACCTATGGTCATATAACCATAGGTTTGAAACCCTTCTCTTTTTGTTGGGACGACATGATTATGGCATACTTGTTGACTAAAATTAAGATACCTAAGTATTTGTTCATTTTGCACCACGTCCCTGTTTATTATAAAGTTCAAAGGTTGTAGGACAGTAAGTACCCTGTACAAAATAAGGTGGCCGTTATTACGCATCGATTCTCTAGATATCGGCCGTAGCTGGCAAAAAAAGTTTTTAGGCGGCCGATGTTAGGATCTAGTCATCAAACAGAGCTGTTATTTCATTTTTAACCTTATTAATGTTACTGCTAATATACAAAATAGCTAAACATATAGTTTAGTGTTTTCATGTATTTCCCTAAAATCGACCAGGTGGCCGATATTGAGATTTATCCAAAATAAAGATCCCTAACCTCGACCCCGCGATTATTTCATAAAAAGTACAAATAAAATTAAAAACACACTACCTAAACGGTACTTCGACTGTTTTTCTTTAATAAAAAATAATATAAAATACCATAGGTATATTTAATTCCTTTCAAATACTATCCCACTCAGTGCGTCGACTCCGGGATTTGACTCGGAATTGCCACCAAATCACATACGTCGGTACCTGCGCGTGCTCTATTGCCACCTGAACGTTCAAAAGTGGAGGTACCCGCACCAAAATATGGAATGGTATTCGTATGGATATAGAGTCGCTTTTTGCATAAAAACTATAATAATTTCAGGATTATTTTCATAGTTATGTTCCATTTTCTCGAAAAGGCCGATATTAGGACGTGGCCGATAAAAGGAGACTTCACCCTATATCCGGCTGCATCATACAAAATTCATTATAAACAAGTATAATATCGACACCATTCCTATAATTCACATTATTTTCTATTAGATTATAGTAATATAACATACTCTTATAAGGATGTCTACCAATTTATTAATAATATGTTTATGATATAGCAGCATGATGAATGACTGTCATCCTAGTCCAGTTAGGTTAGCAAGGGGAATATCATTGTTTTTGGCATCCATCCGAACGAGGTAATATCCGGTCATGAAGACGCTCATCATAATTGCTGCCGACAATAACGCACTGAAAAAATACATTCAGTTTGGTAAATAAATTAATTAATAACAATAAAAAAATAAATGAAGAGTAATTAAAAAGATTCAAAATTTAATTTAGAGTGCCTAGTGTGAGGTTTTTAAATTAGCGCTTTTGAATTAGCGCTACCTGGCGGCAAACTTGTGGAACATTTTTTTTATTAGAAAAAAAACTCGCACTAGGCACTTAAAACGACAATTAGGTTTTGCATTCATTATATTTCAGGCTACTAATATGTTCGTGTCTAAAGGAAAGGCGGTACGCGACCATCGCATATCACCTAACCTGTGAACATGGACGACTATGAGGCTCTAATTTCACCCATTTTACTTACATTACATTTAAATAATAGTCTAAACTACATTACTACGTAAGTTAGCAAACCTAACAAAATTATTTAACTGCAATACATGTGATAGATTTACTCACAATCCAGCAACCACCATTTTGAATCAACTGATTGCGTACGGTCCTAACGAAGTCCAATCTTACCTTCAACTAATCAATAAATCTTACCAACCCTTGATTATAGCTTATTCTGTATTGTTTATTTATAAATCAGCATCCTACTTATAAACAGTGTAATCATAAACAGGTGACAAGTATTTAACCAATTGTAATGGCAACAGAAGATGACAACAATTTGGGTTGAATCATTTCCTCTGCAACAGTGAACTCATGCATGATAAACATAGACTATAAAAATAATAAATACTATACATTGTAAAATTGTATCATTGGTGCTGAAGGTATTGTAATGATACAACACTTTAGTCTCTTTAGTGCAAATTAGGATGCGGTTTAGTCAAAGACGACTTAAAGTTTTGACGAGTGGAAGCAGATTGTTATAAGTTTCTTTTTTTTTTTAATTTAAAAGTCAACTTAACTTTGACATTGCATCCGGCTGCGTCCGAAGTTTTGTCCTCACAACTCTGGTTCGCTAACTCCTTCTACTGCTTTGTGTTCCTCCGACCTCCAATCTAAAGAAGTAAAAGTGCATCGCGCGCTCGTTAACTCCTTCTCCCTTCCGTTCCGGTTCAAGTTGGACCCAGGTTTAGCCGGGGTACGTGAGAGGATTACCTTATTGAGCCATCTTAGTACACTTCTGCCAAATTTTTGAATAAAGAAGTGGCCATTAAAATGTATTTATAATAACATATTATGGCCACTTCTTGATTCTTGATTATTGGTGTTAGAAATGGTTTTAGCCTATTCGCACTCTTCATATTTTGCAAAATGCTAAAAGATAAAAGAAAATCCAGCAATTGCTGAGGAAAACAAGATATGAATTGATCTAACTTTAAAACTTTTTAATACTTATAATTAAATCGTACTTTATAAACATTTTCTAAAACTATCCATAAAAAAGAACACAAAAATATTACATAAGCACTAATCAAATTAATATTATTAAATTATTTTCCCTGACATCAGCTTCAATAGTCTTCCTTCCTCTGAAATGTGAAGATAATAGATTTTTATTCATTGCAGTACTTAGATATCTTAAGTTTATCTTAATTCGTAATTCAAATAACCACCATTTGAATTACGCACTATTGCAGGTATATTAACGTAATTAGTTTAATTAATATACCCCAATAAAATTATCATAATAAATGACCTAATAAAACTAACAGCCCGCTAATTCATTGCAATTTACAGTACATGCCCTTTCGGTGCTATATCGCTACTGAAAGGAGGCGCGAGCGCTGGGACATGAACCCGGATCTGGAGAAATCCGGACCATGAAGTCCCAGCTCCACAGGGACACGGCAAGTAGGAGCTACGACTTGGGCAACCACGCGCTGGGCACACCGTTGTAGCAGCAGTAAGACCCATCATGGGGGACTGGCTATCACCGGGCACATATGCTTCGGGGATTACCTAAGTCGTATCCGAAAGAGTCAACGTCCTAGTCCAATCACTGTGATGCGAGCGAGGATTCGAGTCTACACCATGCTCACCGAGTACCCGGCGTGAGAGACGCCGAGGCGGTTCCTAGTGCTGGCCCTAGGAGTGGGAGTTCTCTCGCTTACCGCCTAGCTCAGATCGATGGTAAGTTGCGCCAGCGTGTGGGTTACCACCTAACAGTATCAGTAAGTAAGCAGTCAGCAGACGTTAACTTCAGAATGTTGCCTATGGTTGCGCAATCTATGGAAACTTAATCCATGTATGAGATATAGCCCAATGAAAGATCTAGATCCGTTCAACCGTTTGAACATGATTGTGTAAAGATTATCCACACATCTCAAACTTTCACAAATTATTAAATGAGTAGGTATTAGTAGGATTACCTATGCCTGTAAGGTTTGAGACAGTGAGTTCGTTATTACGCCGATCCAACTCCAAAATATGTTTCCCGCCAAGGAATAAGGTTATCATGAGAGCGGCTACCATCAAAGCTCTGAAATAATAAAAAACAAAATTCAGTAAAGCCGATATCATCATCATCTACTTGCGCTTGTCCCAATTTTCTATGGATTTCACCTCCATACCTCCGTCATTCTTCCTCTTAGCGTTAATTCCCAGTCGCATCTGAAGCTTTCAGCTCGGAGTCTGGGGTCCGCTTTACCAGTCTTAACTACGGATTTGGCTAGACCTTGATATTTACCGTGAAGCGATTGTCATCTGACCTCCACAACCGAATGGTAACATTAGGCGATATCGAAGCTTTGCAGCTAGACCGTTGTTTTTGGATTTTTTAGGGCTTCAACTACCCATAACGACTGTCATAGATGTTCTTATGGCAACCGGGACCGACGGCTTAACGTGCTCTCCGAGGCACGACCAGACCAATGCAAATACTCATATTTCATGCACACAAATATTTGCAGTGAGCGGGGATCGAACCCGCGCCTCCTGCGTAGCGGCCGCGTTCACTACCGCTACGCCACGGAGGCTGTCCTCCGTCATTATTCAGCAAAATATACAACTATAACAAAAAAATTAACACAGCGGCATTGTACCTATAGGTATATTAAGTAGTGACACTGATACATATATAGTCAAAAACTGAATCTTGTAATTTATTTCATTGATTCGAGGAGGTTAACGGAGGAAAATTATATTATATTATTAATTCCAACATTTAAAAACTTCATAGCAATCTGCGAACTTGATTAATTAATAGGGTTTAGTAGCAAAAATACAACTTATTTATACTTACAATCCAGCTAAAACCATTTTATAATCTACTTAGTAATATTTTATTAACAACTCTGAATATGCATTGATGGTTGTACAAGTGTTGAGCGTTAATGTTCTGCAAATGAGTGAATAGAATATATTTGTTTTCATAGCATGTATTGTGTTTTAAGTTGTATACTTTTGTATTCTTTGTTTGTGTTTGAAAATCATACTTTTGAAATCATAGATAGTTTAAACGACTTTTAATGTGTACAATATTACACTCTGTTCGTTCACAATGGTGACACCTTTTTAAAGCATACCTACATTATATTATAGAGAGCACGCGTATCACTCAGGTCCGTAGTGCCGATCGTAGGCACGGGTATGAACAGTTCCGAGGCAGATGCTTAGCGATGGTATAAGTGCACCTAAAGTGACGTTTTATGCATTACCGGAAATATCAATTGTTGGACTTAACCCATTATGGACTGAGTTTATTTTAGGTCTCCGATTTTTTTTTTCTCTTAGTATGTTTTTGATTAGGGCCTAATTAACATTATACAAGCATTTAAAATTTGATCTAAGGCTTACACGTAATATATGCTGGTACCATATGGGATCACTAGTCTCTTACCGTATGTATTAATATGTGTATTAATATTTTTTTCGAAACTGAATAGTTTGCGCGAGAGACACTTCCAAAGTGGAAAAATGTGTCCCCCCCCCCCCCCCCCTCTAACTTCTAAAATAAGAGAATGATAAATCTAAAAAAAAAATATGATGTACGTGCCATGCAATCTTCCACCGAAAATTGGTTTGAACGAGATCCAGTAAGTAGGTAGTTTTTTTTAATACGTCATAAACCGTAATTTTCGCCTATGCTGCTACGGAACCCTTTATGGGCGAGTCCGACTCCGGTATTTATTGAACTGTATATGTCCAGAACTGTCTTGTTTCACGTGCAACAGATCTCTACCTAACATATAAAATCTTTTCTGGTCACAGAACTGTGCGCAATGTGGCAGCATCTACACCTGTTTAAGACCATTGCTGAAAATTCCTATAATTGCATAGAACATTCGTTTGGACGTTAACATCTCACCCTTTTTGAACTCTATTATATCCAGAATTGTCTTGTATCACGCGTAACAAATCTCTACCTATCACTTAGAAGCTTCGTCGGTCATAGAACTGTCCGCAATGTGGCAGCATCTACATCTGTTTAAGACCATTGCTGAAAATTCCTAGTATTGCGTAGAACATTCTTTTAGACGTTAGCATCTCACCTTTTTTGAGCTCTATATGTCCAGATCTGCCTTGTTTCACGTGCAGCAGATCTTTATCTATCATATTAAAGCGTTTTGAGTCACAGAACTGTTTGTAATCTGGCAGCATCTACATCTGTTTAAGGCCGGGTTGCAGTAGTTTTTAACATTTTTAAACGTGTGGATATCAAGTAATATAGCAAATTGCGTCAAATAAAAAGCATATTCATAAAATAGACTAAACCCTCAAGTTTATTACAAAAATAGAAACACGATTCATGATAATTGGCTCGATAGAAATTAGCGTCAAACATGGGTCTAAAACGCTCCAAATCTCTATTTCAAAGACGTTTCTCACTAAGACACCATTATCAAATCATGCCGAAGTTTGTATTAAAAAATAGAGCATAAAAATTTCTAGCGAATGATAAAATTATATTTTATCAAGCAGGTATTATTTTTTTCTATAAACCGCAAAAATCATCAAAATTGCTGTATTCGAGCTGTCGCGGCCATCAATCAGTCGCCGCTGAGGCGCGTTCGAGGTTGGACGTGTGCTGGTTTTTTCGGCGAACTCCCCTCGCGCCGCACCCCGCACGTCATTACGTATACATACAATATCGATCATAGTATAAAAAATAGAAGTAGGTTAACTTCGGCCGGTATTCTATACAATGCCTAGACAATGTATGAAATGTTATCAAAAAACATAAATAGTTGATACAAAAAAACTGGAAACCTTAGAAACGACTCAACGAGTAGACGACGAAGCATGAAAGAACGCGTTCGAGGTTGGACGTGTGCTGGTTTTTTCGGCGAACTCCCCTCGCGCCGCACCCCGCACGTCATTACGTATACATACAATATCGATCATAGTATAAAAAATAGAAGTAGGTTAACTTCGGCCGGTATTCTATACAATGCCTAGACAATGTATGAAATGTTATCAAAAAACATAAATAGTTGATACAAAAAAACTGGAAACCTTAGAAACGACTCAACGAGTAGACGACGAAGCATGAAAGAACGTAAAAATTCTAAACTAATAATTTATTTATCCCGTAAACTTAAACTTAATCATATATTTATCCCTTTCACAAGTTTCACACTAGTCGCGAGTTTCACGAATGATGTCCCAGTTTGACATAAATGGTTTGATAATATTAATATTTCAGAGAAAAATTCAGTGTGGCATACCTACCACATAAAATTTCACCTATACGATAATGAATAATAAATTACATCTGAAATACATAATCTATCACGATTAATTCTTTTTCTGATAAAATAAAAACCTAGATGTAAAAAGAAAATGAAGCTATACCACATAATGTGAATAAGAATAAAAATAAATTACAATTTGAACTTAAATTACTTAGACAAACGAATTGTAACGGATTTTACTATTATTTCTATTTTTATGTAAATATTATATATTATAACTAATAAATATTATAACTAGACATTGGCCATGGCTCCACTATAATGAAATAATAGAGATCCTGTTCCCGCTACCCCAAGAATCTATTTCGGGATACCTAAATTAATGTACTATTTCAAACTAAGAGGGCGTTACATACATCCATAGGCCTCGGTAACCACTTCCCATCGTATGGACCATGTGCTCGTCTACCAATTAAAAGGGTCCTTTTACTAGTTTTTATAATTATTATCGCAAAGAGATTAATAAAACCGAATGCAAGCTACTTCCGATCTTAACGACATTTCTTAAAAAATATGTTTTTTAACAACTATAGATGCCGCTGATCACGAATATGAAAAAAAAAGTTGGGTACTAGTTGCCGTCGATAAGGTCGAAAATGGCTTGCGCCTATTTTTTACATTGACCATAACCCAGAGCCTCCAAAAATATGTGCAAGCCCTTTTCGACCTTATTGATGGCAACTAGAATCCAGTTTTTTTTTCATATTGTTGATCAGCGTCATTTATAGATGTTAAAAAACGTATTTATTAAGCAATGCCATTAAGGTCGAAAGTAGCTTGCCATCGGTCTTTTTAATCCCTATGCGATAATCATTATAAAAACTAGCTAGAGGAACCTATACAGGGATAAAATGTAGCCTATATTTCATCCAAAGTATAAATCTGTTCTTTCTTTATCGTGCGGGAATCCTCGCGGATACCCATGAATGGACATAAACCTACCGCTTATATACTCGAACTGATTAAAAGTGCACGCCACTGCGCGTCTTGGATATTCAGATACCGAAAATAAATAGTATTATTTAAATTATTTTTGGACCTATAATAGATATTTACAGCCAGTATTTCAGGACTCACTGTCTTTTCCAGATTTCAAACTATTTATGCACAAATTAATTAGCGTTTTATAAAATTTGAAATTATATTATATTAACTACGTCGGGTTTTCTCCGCACCCCTACCGCAATGCCTCAAAACAAAGGTTTTCGACCAGTGCATCCTACCTGTTATTATATGACTTACAGTGCCGAAATGTAGCCACTGAAGGTGGGGTTAGTCCACGACCTGAAGGTTGCGCAGCGGGCTATGGAGCGAGCTATGCCTGGAGTTTCTTTGAAGGATAAAATTCGCAACGAGATCATCCGACATAGAACTAAGGTTACCGACATAGCTCGCAGAATCAGCAGGCTGAAATGGCAGTAGGCTGGCCACATCTGTCGAAGGACTGATGGCCGCTGGAGCAGACGGGTCCTAGAGTGGAGTGGAGAAGGAAAGCGAAAGGTGGGACACCTCCAGGCCAGGTGGACTGACGATCTGCGAAGGGTGGCTGGGACGGACTAGATGCGGAAGGCGGAGGATCGGCAGACGTGGCGCATGTTGGGAGAGGCCTATGTACAGCAGTGGACTGCAATAGGCTAATTAATATATTAACTACACAAATTTAAAATTGTCAACCAGCTAACAGAACCATTGTTAGCCTAATAACCCGCCCGGGTCGTATCTGGTGTAAAGGAGCCCAGAACACTGGCCGCGCCAGAACACTGGCCGCGTTTCCACGCTGGATCGCAATAGTCAACCTTTGCACCAGGTACGAGCCAGAGCGAGAGTCACCAGTTTTCTCCCTAATTCTTCGGCCTTTATCTACAACAATTTTTTTGGCTTCTATGTCCCAACTGCCCATGGTCTCGACCGCGACTGGTACCACAATATATTGCGGTTCTAAGGCTGCATACTTCTGGTGCTTTTTGCTAGCTGCATCTTCGGCCGCAGCCGCAGGGGAAAGAGCCGTGCGGCCCAGGTGACTCGAAGCCACAGTACTGACGCAGGTCGCGTCCCAAACCAAGCATTTACCCCCCTCCACGGCACGAGAGTTAAGCCGTCCGGCCTCTTGCCATTCGATCTGGACAGGCCCGTTATTTAAATTATACATATTGTTATTGTCTAAAGTATATCCCATATATTTGTTTAAATTTAGTAAAGAAGTTCTCCTCATTAATTTAAATCTCCCACATGCATGGGAATAACAATATTTATTTGTATGTTTGGACAATGCCAGTTTTTGTGTGTCACATCGCTGGATAGGTATTTTTGAGCTGAATATAAGTTACTAGTATGGCGCCTAGTCCGAATCTTAGTCCGTTCCGAATTATTCTTTATTAAACACAGTAGTTTTACAAGATTCAAAAGCAATGTTATGAACATTATACTTTTATATTCGTGGGCTGCAGCCTGCAGCATACGAGACAAAATAACCGAACCCGAGTTAATGTTCAATCAGTGTTCAGACCTTTCATTGCGCGTTCAATGGGAGCGAGAGTGAAAGACACCACATGCCAAAATTTAAGCGATCCAATTCAACACGGTTAGATCTTGTCATTTGTTAGGTAGTTCAATCGGCATTTATCGTTACTTTGATAATGACTTATTGAGCTATGTAATTTTGAGTGAAAACGAAAAATGAAAAAAAAAAATTACATAGTAGTTGTAATTTTTATAATACGTTTTTGAATCTTATTTTAAGAATGTATCTACTGATTTTTCTATACATTGGCGTGACATGTTGCGTCGATTGCGCATGTGCTGCAGGGTTTGAAGTGACGTAAAATACCTACTCGTCTCACTACAACCTCGCCTTAAGACCATCACCTTGTCATTAACAATTTTTTTTTGACAATTTGCTTTGTGCGCTGCAAATGTTGCTTTAGTGTGTGGCTTTGTGATGCTGTACAAGTTAAGGAGGCGTCCCTTACATGTTAAGCGTAACGTGTTGCTTGTGTTTCTATGTATAATATATGTATGTATTCACAATAAATTCATTTTTAACAAAAAAGTTTAACCGACTTCAAGAAACGAAAAAGAGGCACTGAAAAGCGAAAAATAACTTAATTTACAGACTTACTGATTTATTAGAAGTCGGTACCTAGCCCAAGAGAGGCCATATTTCAGTTGATTGCATCATAGTAGTTCAGACACAACAAACAAAGTTGGCTGGCACCGACTTCTAATAAATCAGTAAGTCTGTAAATTAAGTTATTTTTCGCTTTTCAGTGCCTCTTTTTCGTTTCTTGAAGTCGGTTAAACTTTTTTGTTAAAAATGAATTTATTTTTCTCTTTTTAGTGAGTTTGTACAGTCTCACGACTGTACATCGCATGTATAGTGACCTGACTGTACATGCGCTGCTGACGCTGCAATACAGATCGAACCGGCCACGCCACAAAAAAAAAATCATTATTCAAAAAGAATTTTTAAAATCAATGCATATACACCGGAAATATAGCTGAATATTCTAAACACTTCTGCGTACCCCTTCAAAGGACTCAGGCGTGATGTTATGAGGTGTAATGGCAGAAACATTGCAATAATATACCATTGCAGCAATCGCGGCTGATTTCCTGGTACTTTTTGAAGAGTTCCTTGGTCTAATCTCGGAAACCCATCATCAGATCTTTACAAAATTAAAATGGGACCACTTCGGAATAATCTACTTACGAACACAAGAAGAATTTTTAAAATCTGTCTAGAATTGGCTTCACAATCGCGTAACAAACATACAAAAAAAAAAAAAAAAAAAATTGGGTACGAATTGAGAACCTCCTTTTTTGAAGTCGGTTAAAAAAAGGATTTAAGTATGTTTATCTGTATTCTAGATTCCATAACACAAGCTAGTTGAGCTATACTTACCATGGGCTAGATAGCGTTGTAGAATGTTGTAGAATATTTATTATTATATAATATACTACTTACATTGTTATTTTTGCGCATGAAAGTAAAGGAATATGTACTCAAATAACAATTCCTAAATCATTTATTGACTATATGTTACATTGTATAAGCGTTAATCATACAGAAATGGTAAACTATAACATACTTGTTTATTATCACATAATTGTAAAAAAAAAATATACATTATATTTAATATAATTCATAATATAAGTAACAATGTAAATCAATGTATATAACTAACAACTACAGACTTGGTAAATTATTTCGGTATTTATTTTTTTACAATTACCAAGTGATTCGGTAAATGTACCTACCTAAATATAGCATTGAAATTGTATTTACATTATTTATTACATACATTCCATTATTTATATTATTACAAACATTAGATTATATTATTAATAATCATCAGCAAATGTAATGTTTATTCGGTTGGTACCTTCGAATCAAGTAGTCGTGTGTCACTATTAATAAATTATAATAAATTATAGCTCACTCAAACTACCTACAACAATGGTACTTAAAAAATGTGCTAAGTGTAAGAAAAATATCACTAAGAAATCACCAGGATTGGAATGCAGCAGATGCGAGAAAGTGGTTCATGCAGAAGCAGCATGTGTAAAACTCTCCAACAACCAATTAAAAACTCTACGCAACTCTCCCGGAATTGAATGGAGCTGTGAGGACTGCTTGCAAAATCTGTCCCGTAGGTCCTCCTACATGATCCCAGAAGAGGAGGATGAAGATGATGATGATTCCGAGGCTGGAGTTCCAAATGAGTTCAAAAAGATTGATGCTCGGAAACTTGTCCTCGACATCAGCCGAGAGGTTAAGAAAGCCTTTAAAGAAGAGTTAGGGTCCCTTGAAGTAGCACTGCAGTTTGTTAGTGATCAACTTAGTACGGTTGAGAAATCGATTAAAAATCAAGACATCAAAATCAAAGAATTGGAACATAAAAATCAAGATTTGCACAATAAAAACATTAATCTGGAGTTGAGGGTATCTACCCTTGAGCAACAAATGCAAAAAATCGAACAAGATTCACTCTCAGCTTCTATAGAAATATCAGGAATACCGGAAATAACTATCCAAAGTATAAACCCACTACTAGAGAAAATTGCGGTAAAACTTGAAATGGATAAACAAGACATACAATCATCCCAACGCCTACCAGGAACTAAGGACAAACCAGGATCAATCGTCGTGAATATGAAGAATAAGGAGACTCGCAGACTATGGATTGAGGCTGGAAAAGCGAAATGTCTTACTGCAGGTACTTTACTCTCGGATATTCCTAAAGAAAAGGTTGAAGAAAAAATTTTTATTCGCGAAGCTCTAACCAAATACACTAAGACAATTCTGTATAACGTGAAGTCTAAACTAAAAGACTCATTCCAATTTATATGGTGCAGGGATGGAAAGATATTTGTCAGGAAAACCCCCAATAGTAAAATATTTCTAATCCGTTCCATACAGGACTTAAATAAATTCCAAAAACAAATAGCCTCTCCACCCCTGTAAAACTTTCTACCTGTATTTATTGTCGATTTTAAATTATGGATACTCAGATAAACGAAATTTTTAACTGTAGTTCACCTAACAATTTTTTCGATTTTCTACCGTCTAATAGTCGCATAAATCTTTCATGTTTACATCTTAACATAAGATCTCTAATTAAAAACTACACTAAGTTACTGCAGATCATACACTGCTGCTCAGCCCCTCTAGATATGATTGTTATTACTGAGGTACGTATCTCACAATATATTTCCCACTTGTATAATATTCCAGGATATAATATGTATTCACAACTACGGACTACTAAAAGGGGAGGGGGGATAATTATTTATGTCAGAAATCATTTAAAATTTACTACAATTGATACTTCGAACATAACATTTGAAAGTCTAATCGGTGTTTTAAAACTGCCTTCCGGGCAGGACGTGGTTGTTTTTGCAGTGTATCGACCGCCATCAACTAACAAAAGCATTTTTGTGCAGGAACTAAATAAATGTATCTCTAATTATAATGAAAAACAAAACTTCATTTTGATCGGGGATATTAATATAGACTTAAAACGCACTGCGTCCTACCTAGACCTATACCTAGAAACACTGAGCGAGTGCGGACTGTTTTGCGGAATCACTGATTTTACTAGAATTGAACCAAAACTAAACTTAATAACTAAAACGTGTATCGACCACATATTTGCGAGATTTCCTACTAAACATTCGTACTCGGCAGTGCTTGACGTTGTACTGGCTGATCATCGGGCCATTTTGCTTGCCTGCATTGATGACGCTCCGCCCGAGCGTATACAGCATGTTCAAAGACCGGTTATTAACTATAATTTATTTTATGAAGAACTCAAAAAAGTAAATTGGACTGATACTGATACTATGTCCTCTTCAAACGAAATCTTTATCTTCATAAATAAAGCTTTTAGTAAAGCAAAAGAAACTGCCACGTCTATTGCAGCATCGAGACAAAAATTAAAGCGTTTCAGAGCCCCTTGGATAGATGAAAATATTGTGCGACTTTGTGATAAACGGGACAAACTATT
This sequence comes from Eilema depressum, assembly GCA_914767945.1. Taxonomy (NCBI): domain Eukaryota; kingdom Metazoa; phylum Arthropoda; class Insecta; order Lepidoptera; family Erebidae; genus Eilema; species Eilema depressum. Next base: position 14,932,954 of record OU612020.1, read on the forward strand.
TAAAATCTGGAAAAGTAGTTCATACGATCCAGCGGCCAGATTACAATATAACAAAATTAGAAATAGAGTAAATAAAGTACTGGAGTACAAAAGAAATGCATTTTATATGAAAAATATACAAGAAAACTTTAGGAATCCAAAGAAATTATACGGAATTGTTAATCAAATGCTAGGTCGTGTAAAATTATCAATTGACGATGCAATATTAAAAGCTTTTAACCAGCAGAAGCTCAGTGCCAAACAAATAGCGCAGAATTTCGCAAATGAATTTGACAGGACGGTAAAAGCCATCATTCCAAAATGTAACGATTCATTACTGGACCCCAATAAATACTGTAAGCCAGTTGATTCCAGCATACTATTTCAAAAAACTTCTAGTGAAAAAGTACATAATATCATAAAAGCCCTAAATCCAAAAAAAGCTCCCGGTTTGGACAATATTACAGTGTCTGATATCAAATGCGTAGGGCAGGACATATCAATAGCCATTGCAAATTTAATAAATATAAGCATAAAAACTGGAATTTATCCGGTCGAGCTAAAACAAGGATGTGTAAGACCTATCTTTAAAAAGGGGAAACGAAAGGAATACTCGAACTATCGCCCAATTACATTGCTCTCCACTATATACAAAATAGTGGAAAAAACTGTAGTGGGACCAATACATAACTTTTATGAAAAGCACGATGTATTATACCGCAAGCAATTTGGTTTCCAAACGGGGAAGGGAACAATGAATCTTCTGTCCGAATTTACCGATGAGGTTAATAATCATTTAAATGCTAAAAAAGTTGTTCTCGCTTTATTCATAGATTTTTCTCGAGCCTTTGACGTTTTGGATCATAGTAAATTAATAAATAGACTTGATAACTACGGTATAAGAGGACCTTTACTAACATGGTGTGGTAATTATCTACAAAATAGAACTTTCTCGGTGAGAATTGATAATACCTTGAGTAACCCAATGCTAGCCACCGAAGGCACAGCCCAAGGCTCAGTCTTAGGACCCCTACATTTCTTATCATATGTCAACGATATGCACAACTGCGTTGAGCATGGTATGTGCTACCAGTTTGCGGACGATACCTGTATCATAGTAGCTGAAAAAGACCCCCAGAAGGCCCTTGATAAAATGCAGTCTGACTTCGATACACTACTAAGATGGTGTCATGACGCGGGGCTAGTACTCAATGTTAACAAAACAAAATTACTGGTTATCAAATCACCACATCAGCGTCAAGGCCTCGGTTCTGACCTTATTGCCCATGACCACAGTTGTTTGCACAATTCTGGTACCCTAACATGTAGCTGCCCACCTATAGAAGTCGTAAAGAAGCAAACTTACCTTGGTATGGTAATAGATTCCAAATTCAATTGGGGTTGTCACATTGAACACGTGTGCAATAAATTAAGACAGTTCTTGGCAAATATCACTCTACTAAAAAATAGAATTCCATTCAAAATCAAAGTTATGCTTTACTATGCTTTAGCAGACTCGTACATTCAATATGGTTTAACTAGTTATGGACGGACCTATGAAAGCTATATTAATCAAATTTATAAACTACAATTAAAAATTCTAAAGAATATTGTTCCAACAAAAATTAAAGAGAATTATTATAATGATGAAATTGGCCTGTTCAAATATTGCAAAATTTTACCCATTCATATAAAATTTACACACACCATATTATGTGAACACTTTTTTAACGACCATTTAAAAACCAAAATTGAGCATCCTGTGTACACTCGAGCGATGGCGCAAAACCGGTTATGCACGGCACATGCTATCAATATGTACGGTGAAAGAACATCCACCTACATTATTCCTAGGTTAATTAATAAATTGCCGACAGATCTAATAAATGTATTGACCAAAAAGAATATTAAGCACAAGCTTAAATCCTTTTTGTTCCTAAATTATTTATAAACTGTATTTTTTTTTTCTCAACTAATAACAAAAGGTAGGTAGTCTAATCTTATACATGCTATTGTGTACATTATTTTGTGTAAGTAAACTAACCGAATATTTTAGTACTGTGCAAACCCTAGTGGTTTATAAGTGCTATGTGAATTAATCTGTATACTAATGTTTTTATGTGATAATAAAAAAAATATAAATAATATAAAATATAATGTAATTTGATTAATTTCTTACTTTTAGAATCATTATGTTAGGTTTTTGCTTCAGTAGTCTATCTAGACAAAGTGGTTACGACTAGTTGAAGAAGTGCATGATATAAATGTATGTTAGTATTTAAAATAGTAGGTATGTACATTGTTGTACATAGATATACTGATGGTCATTGGTATAAATTGTTACTGGTTACATATCAATTATATATTGTTGTTAAAAAAGACATCACATAGAATCGTATTTTAAAAATGTGCGAAAATGCATTACTGCAGCACACTGTGTATAGGCGCAATGGTATAATATAAATAAATAAATATTATAGGACATACATACTACTACATTGTAGGATATATATAATTTTAATTATTGGTCTTCAACTATAACCTGTAAAACAGGCATATTATGATGTTTTCAATCAAGCTGATATAGGTAAATACTCTTTTTACTAACAAACATGTTGTATCTATTTAGTCAGTTAGATCGAATTGGATAAAATTGTTAATATCCCTACAATGAACTGGATTACGAATATAATTTAACCATAAAAATAGAAATAAGGATTATAATCGACTCCCCAGCCTCCACGAGGAGGTTTAAGATGATCCTTCGCAGCGGTCACGACAATGCGATTATAGTCCGATACAAACTGGTACTCAGGAAATTCGGTTGTAGTTGTAGAAGTAGATTCCGCAAATAACCAACCAGCCAATCCTGCCGCATCCTCCGGTAGTTTGTTTTTATCTCCCTGATTAAAAACCTTTTGTAAGTCAGCTAACCAGTCTGATGATATTGAAGGCAACTTTGGTGGCACGGCAAAAGAACTACCAATACCACCAAGAGCGGCTTCAAGAAAACCGAGACCCATTCCTGGTACAGGGAGCTTTTGTCCAGTACCCCACGGCAATCCACTATAAGAGCCTTCTTCCCATCCAAAATAGACATCGTTTGAAAACCATCCGTCACCGACAACGCCTTCTAGTTCATCTCTATCAAAGGGAAGTGATGGCGAAGCTGTTGTACCATCAATTACTATTGGTTTCTGAGTTGAAGGCTTCTTAGTTGGTTTAGTGGGTCTACCGGGTCTACCTGGTCTCCATGGTCTAGTTGGTCTTGTGGGCTTTGTTGTGATGATATCACCACGGCCGGGAGCGTTGTAATGTTTAACTCCCCATAAACATGAAACCATCATAAACGCGCCAATCAATAAGCTGTAAAAAATAAACATAACTTATACAAACTTATAATATTTCGTAACCTACTACGTAACACTCTATCGATAAAAATAGTATGTATCATAAGCGACCCACCCTAACTGATATCACATAAGAAAACATTATGAAAAGAATCTTGCAACATGGAGGGGCCATGCAATGTTATTTAACAGGTCTAGTTGTATAACCATCCAGGGACATTTGAACATTTGTTTAAAATTGGAATTCATATAGCTTATTACTCCTTAAATAAAGTTTCGAACCACAGCCCGATTCACCCTCTTTGGAATACAATTAAGAAATAAGTAAGTAATATGAAATTAGAGCTATGAAAATAACGGGCTTCCATACAAAAAATCATCCCAAATTCATTAATAAACCTTGTACTAAAATAAATATCATTAAATTAAATTTCAACCTGATCTGTTCAGCCGTTTGAATGTAATTTAGTAACAAACATCCAAACATCTCTACGTACATTTACATTCATAATATTTGCTGGCAAATTTGATAAAGGATACCAGAAATAGTGGCAAAGGGTGCTCGCAAGGTGTATTGTTCACAGAACTACTAGTTACAATTCACAGAAGACTAATAATAGGGAATAAAATACGGTATGTACTTAAAAAAAAACAATGTACAAACTTACTATCCATACACCATTTTACCGTCAACACTTGTACTTCAACTTGTTTATGGAACCGTCGGTCTTTGACAAAGACACAGACAGTATGAATCACAATCGAAAAGATTTCTTGAGTTTCTACAATAGGCTTTAATAAGGTTAAGTTCTTACAGTTACGGTTCCGTATAAGTGAATTACAAAATTATCAAAGAACTCATCATCATTCTCTGAGTTTTTTCTAATTCAGTTGTAGGCTTTCCTGTCTTACTGTCATGTGGCTGAATTTTCAAAGATTTATCAAACGAGAATTATAAAACTAGATAGAAGTTAAAATCCAGAAGCTAAACATGGGTTATAGTAATTTCGCCTCAGTGAATATTCGTCTCGTAGTTTTAATAAGGGATTTTTAAATCGATCGATAAATCGATCTAAAAATGCCTTAACATTTTCTGAAGTGAACAATTAGCATTGTTGTATAAACAGTATGTACAACTACATGGAAAACTGATTTTCAATAGTTGGTTATTGTAATGTCCAATTACGAGTTATTTATTGAAAGTGATCCTAGATGGCAGTACCGTCGTCGGTCGCGTGTTTATTATGTATTTTAATTGATTTGATGATATTTGTCGGAATATTTTATTATATTATGACAAAATTTAAGAAAATCTATACATATATGAACGAAGATATTAAAAGATGCTTGGCTCGGTAAATATATACCAGGATACCTACCTAATAATAAGGCCAGGAACTTGAACTTTGATAAACATACGTTAATAATATTATTATTTCAGAGTTTAAACTAAGTTGTAATCGTTGTTTATTCATAACTAAGAAAACCAGGTTTCATTTACACTAAAATATTATGAAAGAATGCTCTTGTTCTAGTTCTAGCTTTATGTTCGTTCTAAGGTTCATCAACCTTAATGTACAGACATGACTACTTTATAATTATACTAGCTGTTGCTCGCGGCTCCGCCTGCGTGGATGTCGGTTATCGCGACCAAACATAGTCTATGTCCTTTCTCAAGGTCTAATCTACCCCAATATCAAATTTTATCAAAACCAGTTGAGTAGTTTAAACGTGAAAGCGTAACAGACAGACAGACTACTAAAATAACGGCAATGACAATGCCGAAAGGCCGAAAGTATAAAATGTTATGAACTGTCAGAGTCATCATAATTATTTTAAATTCTTAAACTCGTAAAATCTACCAAAGATACTTCGCGTTACTATTGTTCAAATATCATTCGTTACTTGTCTAAATATCTTGTCGGCTACGATATATATTTGTTGGCGACTGTATAATAATGTTAACGGACATTTTGAAGTTCTGGTGCCCAAGCAGCATTACAGTTACCACTCAGGCACGGCTATTACCCAACATGAGGGGACCTGATGACTCATTCTGAAGACTCTTCGAGAGGAAGAATCGGGAAGGAGCAGAGTGCTTGGCGCAGGAGGCACTGAGGCGGACCCTCGTGGCAGCTCTCGCTCGACGCTATACCTCGAGAAGGACGCGGCCAACAGCACCTGTGATCTTATTCCAAAGCCTCCCAAGTAGCTTTGACCCCTTGATATTATCTTGTTTAATACTTTTTAAAGCGTGCAAAAATTTAAATATGACAAGATATGCCGACGACTCGACAGAAGAAGAAGAAAGCGTGATTTTGCAGTAGTCGGGTTTAAGTTTTTTTTAACTTATTTTTTTATTTATACTATTTTGGGGCAAGCAACATTCAATAATTTATACATAATATTTGAAATATGCTAATTGAGCCCTTGAATTTTATACCAAACAGTATACTTATCTCAAGTTTATTTTTCATAGCGGTACTTTATGACCGCTAGAGGGCGCCACAACGATACCTCATTTGTCCAATTCTAGTAAGTGGCTGAAGAGTTATCAGGGAAAAAAATCTATTTAGTCAAATTAGACCTGCCACATTACGCATACTGCGTTCAGCATCTACGGAACCGTTGTGTTGTGTGATATTTATGCATTTATTTATTCTTTATTGCACAAATAAGATGTACAAAGGCGGACTTAATGCCATGGGCATTTTCTACCAGTCAACCTTAGGGTGATGCAGAGTATAATAATAATAGGTAATTAATAAAATTCTTGGTCAGGCTTAAAATGTTACGTTTATTTGATCGCAATTTATTCAGTAGAACCGAAGACATGACCAAAAGTCCTGAAAACGGACACCCACATGGAGAGAGCCACTGGCATAAGCTAGTCCTACCTAATATAAAATAATAGTACATGCATAGAGTTTGGCCAACGAAAGATGAACAAATCACTTTTTTTAAACTTTTATATTAACAACTTAGGTACAGTTTTTTCCTGTCAGTGTTTTATTGTCTTCGAAAACGTCTTGATACTGACGTAATGTTATCATTTTGGATACTTTTCAAAGCAAATTGATTATATTATTTTGAACACTGGCTAATTGTATGATTTGTAATTGTTTTAAGTAATTATCCTATATTTTACAGTAACGAGCCCTACCTTGGCTGACACCGACTTCAAAAATGACAATAATTTGTAATAAAAATTTTGAAGAATACACAATATTATTTTAAACTTTTTAGTGCATTTTATTTTTATTGGAATAGGTTTTTTGAAGTCGGTTTTTTTTTTATTCTAGTTTGTAATAGCATGCATCTTGCTTTTTCAACAACTGTTCGGTGTGCTCTTTCACAAACATCTTTCATTCATCATATTGTTCTGGCGTAAAGGCGAAAGAAAGCTTTGAGCTAATTTTCAAAGCTTCCTTTTTGAGCTAATTTTCTACATAATTTCTGCACAACTCTCCCCTATTATCTGTTCTGAAAATATTTATCCTTTTGTTATCTGATTTTTAACTATCGCCTTAAATTATTTGAATGTTCCAAATACTTCATGTTTATACTAGCTTTCCGCCTGCAGCTCCGCTGGAAGTCGGCTAACGCCATCAAAAGTATTTTTCTAAACTGACGGATGACGGACTTGCTGTATAAACATCCAACGCCTATTGCACCCTCTCAGTATAGAGCGAGCAGAAGTCAAAATGCTAAAGATATTGTAATATGACTGGTGTTGCTAGCTGCTGATGTGGTCAGATACCCCTTCCTTCACCCCTGTTAACATTCTTAGCATACCTCAAAAGGCTTTTGGGTAAATTATGTAATTTAAGTCAGGATAAGCGCATAAGGGGTGTACATTAAATAAATATAGCATGGATATACATAAGACGTTAAAAAAAACTTTAATGCATATAGTATCTGGCCTACCGAGTTATAAAAAAATCAAAACCTAAGAATAACGATAATTCGTCTGATGACGATGACGCTGAATGTCTGTACTTTCATTTATACTTACAATCAAGCGGGGGTTGGGTGCAATGTCCAAAATATCATTTATGACCACTCGCTTGCACAGGAGTAGTAGATGAGGATGATTAGAGAGTATATTATGTGAAAAATATGCTGACTTGTTAATTTTATTTATGTCTGTTTTACCTATGAAGGTAAGGTGGTCCGTCTTGCCTGATACATGAGGGTAAAACGGACATATTGAAGGTAGTAGTAATCATCTAATATCTTCATTGTCTGTGATTTTATCATAGTCAGATTCGTATGTTACATTACATAAAAGAATAAAGAATTTTGATAAATATTAATTTTAAGAAGTATAATAACCACGAAAATTTTCTTTCATATATTTTTTTTATATAGGACACGTCAATTTGATTTTGCCTCGCCTGATGGTAAGCTGACGGCAAAGTCTCAAAAAAGAGGGTCACCATTATAGACACGTACCATGGTACAATGGTGACACTTAGCTTGACAGCCTCATCAGATGCTTTTTCACGCCCCGCTTAAAGGACCCGGGACTGTAGGAAGAAGGAAACAGGTGAACTGGCTATCCAGAAATCCTAATGGTGCTGCAGGAGAAGGAGCTGCCAAATCGCTTGGTTCTTGATGGAATATTCTGCACCGTATGCGGGTGGGATTAATTGGAAGAGCTCATCAGAACTCAAGATTCACCATGGTAGAGACGGTAAAATACGGCCATGGCATACGCATCTGCAAAGGCTCTAGGGTGTTGGTGATCTCAGGATTCCCAATAATGCGGACCGCACGTCGCTGCAACATGTCGAGAGCATCTAGTTAAATCTAGTAAGTACTTTGCGGAGCTATATATATATAGGCACACCTAGATCTGACTCGTAGAACCATGGTCTACGTGTACCCATAGGGTGGAGACGGATGGTCCTCTAAGCAGCGCAAACGATGACAGCAAACATCCGCCCTAATAAACAGGGCTTTTTAGGGCTTTTAGTGCACGGTTGTACCTTGCCAGTCGGAATTAGTAACAATTTTGTGGCTTCAAATTCCTACCACCAGTAAACTTCTTTTTTGTTAAGTGGTCCGTTTTCCACCTTCCTTTACCCTATTTATTATTTACCGTAACATTATTATTTACATTAAAGACAAATAAGAAAGAACAACTTTAACTGTCATACTCATATCCCCAACCCCCGACTGGGAGCTTATCCGGCGGCCGGGTATTTGTTAAGTCACGTGGCCTTTCTTCATAAGCTTCTTCGTTTTGATCTCTCGTTCTCCATTCTTGTGGACCGAATATGTTTACATGAGGCGCATTGTAATCCTCGTAAGCGTTCCCTCCAGGAAAGGCCGATGGTTCCTCGGTTACCTGAACTTGAAATGTTTCTTCTTGTGGAGGAGGCCTAAGAAATTCATCAAAGGTTGGTTCAGTGTCCGAAGGAGGAATAATCGCATCCGACTCTTCGGGTGAAGTATCTTCTACTGAGGTTACAGGAGTTTCAGTGATCTCTTCTATTATCTCAGATGATGAAGATGGTGGTATAATTACTGGTGCCTCGGTAGGTAACCGAGGGGGAAATGTTATAGGTTTTCTAGGTCTTTTAGTTTTTATAGGCCTTCTCCTTGTAGTAGTCCTCCTTGTAGTAGTAAACAAATTCAGATATGCACCTGGTGACCAATCAGAATATTGTGTTTCACTCGGTTCCCATCCACCATATCCACCATAATTAGTCTGCAACCACGGTTCTGGCTTTAAAATACCGCCGCCGGGTGACCACATTGCTCCTTGCTCCTGACATATAGAACTTATCCAGTAAATGGCTCCCACCAAAACGGATCCAATCAATATGCTGCAAAAAATAATTAGAGCAAATAATAATGAAGGATTAGATTATTTTATTAATGTTATTTAAATTCAAATTCTATAATAAAATTAATGTTCGAAAAATTTATATTATCTACCTGTATTTGAAATTACATCATTGATTATTCTAATTTTTATAATCATTTGACATTGCTATACCACCTATTTCTGGCTTTGAATATGATTTTAATTTTGGTTACAATTTTATATACCTGAAGTACCTGATAATGTTGACTCGACACTGATTCCTGTTTTAAATTTTAAAAATTATATGAATCTGTAATTTAAAAATAGGTCTAGAGATTGATAATTGTATATTGTTATAGTAAAGTAAAAGTAACTATTTTCTTATCTTAAATCCAACTCAAGTAGCAGTCTACAGTCTTCGTTCACTTTATTACATTCCACTATTTAATTAAATCTATGACTAACATTAGTTCTTAAGTTAAATTCTTACTAACACTATGGATAGCTGGTCTGAAAATAAATGGATAATAATGAGGTAGAGGTCCTCTCATAATGGAGGAAAACCTAATTAAAATTGTATTCTATGCATCAACTATGACTATGGTGTTATACGTAATTGCTTCTATCGCGACCAAATAGCCTATGTCCTCAAGGTCTAAATTACCTTTATGCCAAATTTCATCAAAATGGGTTCAGTGGCTTAGGTGTGGAAGAATAATAGACATACAGACAGACAGAGTTACTTTCGCATTTATAATATTAGTATGGAAGTATCGATTACGCTTTTCACGATCCGCAATTTCGCACACCACCGTGGAAAGAGACTTATCCGTGATACTGCAGACATGTTTGTCATAGTAAATGCATCCGCCTCCATGACCCTCGCATCGTGGAAACCAATGGTAGTAAACAATAACTTATACGTACAACTTACGAAACGATTCTGCGGTACGTTCATCGGGCGTACTGTCAGAGAGTAGAATGCCTTGCCCAATCTGTATTTCCGGATAGCTACCTATACATATCTTGGGTGTCTTCAAGACTAGAGTGAATAGGCTACTTCTAGGCAAGCGTGCTCCGCCATTGACCATATCGTTACTTAACAACAAGTGAGATAGTGGTCAAACGCGAATCTAACGACCGTAAAATATTTTATTGAAAGTTATTCATAATTACCGGTTATTATTAATAGTTACGGTTTGCATTAACTGCGACCAGACTTGGTTAAAACTTCTACCTAGCTAGTTGGACCAAAAGTTTCTAACTGTAGGTAACTTTTCAAAACATGAAAGTTAAAATTTCCATCATTCGGACAATTTCTTTTCTGCATAATGAGCAGTTTTCCAGTAGGTATAATAATCAGTTGGTTTTTAAGTCATCAGGAGATGGCGCTAGCATAGCTTTTGGTAATTTTGTCTGTAATTTAAAATAATAATATTATTTTTAAAATAATTGTATCAGAAAAAATTACAGAATATTTATGTAAAGTAAATCATTACAAAACCGAAGTACATTTATTCCATAACTTAGAGAACACTAGATGTGACACCACACTCTTCTTACCAAAAGTGCCGGCTGCGCCATCTAGCGCGTCTTTGGGAACCCTATAAATACCTACTGGAAAACTGCTCATTGGAGTGAAACTCGAGATGCTTTCGAGTTTTAATTTTGATATATAATTTAATAGAAACAGTGTAATATTTACTTACAATCCGTATACCATGTTCTTGTCTGTAATGTACTTATTTAATTTAAATAAATAGATAATTTAGCTGTCATTACATTGACAGTCCCAGTTACAAAATGAATCGCATTCGAAATGAGAACTTCTTACACAACCGTAAGCTCTGTTTCACTAAAGTCTCGTCTTCCTGAACAACGAAATTATTATTTTTTTAAGTTAAATGTTTGGCAATATTTTCCCTAATTCTATAAATATAAATCTACTGTTCTACTGTTATCAATCACTTACCCATCAGAAATTCATCACGTTAATGATAATTAATGCAGCTAAAAATAATTTCTATATATTCTAAATGTTATTCTATATTATACTAGCGGACCTGACTGACGTTGTCCTGCATGATATTTTCTGCAGCGCCATCTGTCGGGATCTAAACCATCCAGGGTTTCACCCAAACGCATACAAAAAAAATTCATAACTAAAAAGTGTAAAACAAAACAAATTATGAAAAATAAAAAACCCGACTGATATCAAAACAAGTTTGATAGCAGGCGGTAGGTACCCATTTTAGGCTAATCATAAACTGGATGAAAATTAATGGGTAGGTACCGATGCAGGATCCACACTTCTATTTGTCTCTTCAGCATCAGTACGGGCTTTTTGTTTTTAATAATTTGTTATAAGATAATTTTTAGAGAGCATACATGTCTCATGTGACATTAGCGACCGGTCAATATAATATGTAGCCCCATTTTGTCAGGTCCTACTAATATTATTAATGTGAAAGTTTATAACTATATTTGTTACTCAATCACGCTCAAACGGAATATAGCTGAAATGTGGTACAGGAATAGACTGTCCTGAATTTAAAAGCTATTTTTAACCCTGGAATAGGTCTCAGGATTAGATTTCTACGCGGATGAAGCAGCGGGCAACAGCTAAATTCTAATATTCTTAACATTAATTACATTTATATACCTAACAAATACGTTTAGAAGTTGTTCATTCCTTTCGACTTATGTAAATGTGTCTTTATATTTTTCGAAATGAACAATGATTAATGTTGATTAAACACTTACACGAACTAGTTAGGAGAACTTAACAATAAAAACATTCATTTCAGGTTATATAGCCTGTAATCCTTTCCTAGTGGTACGGTAAGGGGTAAGTTAGATTACCGCAGATACCACCCTCGATGAATGAACTACTCAATTGGTTTCAATTGAACTGTATCACGGTAATATAGTATTACCGTGACTGTATGTTGCCTCGACTCCTCATTGTTCTTACTTCATTTCATTGGACCATACCTAGGTTGTAAGATGTACAGGGCCTCACTAACATCTTTGGGGTGGAATCCAAACTCATTTGTTGGTCTCATTAAGTTAGTTAAGCTATACTTACTTTGGGTCTCGATAGTGCTCTGTAGAAATATATAAAATACCTATATAAATATATATAGGTATAAAATATAAAAATATATAAAAAATATTATATGCTACTAACATTTATAAATGTAAAAGTTTGTGAAGATGTGTACATATTATGATACTACTAGCTTTTGCCCGCGGCTCCGCCCGCGTGGATGTCGGTTATCGCGACCAAACATGGCCTATGTCCTTTCTCGAGGTCTAATCTACCCCTATACCAAATTTCATCAAAATCGGTTCAGTGGTTTGGGCGTGAAAGCGAGACAGACAGACAGACAGACAGACAGAGTTACTTTCACATTTATAATATTAGTAGGGATAGGGCCTGTTTATTCCCATGAGTTGAGGGAACTGGATCAGAATTCCACGAGGGGCACTTATAGTCACGAATATTCTAAAATAATACCATCAAAATGTATCAATTTTTTATAAAATAAACCCTTAATTTAGGCAAGTAAATAACTATGTATATTTTATTACTACTTCAACTGATTGCGGCGGAAACATTGTGCTTGGCGGTAATTAGAATTTGGGCGTCGAGGATCCTGTATGCCCATCAGTCGAGGCCTCAGGCATGTTCATCAAATACTTCGTAGTCCAATAAGCACCAAACGCCAACAACCCGGTTATAAGAATACTGAAATACAAGTAAAAGATAGCTATAAAACTTTGTAACTTTATAGATTTATAGAAATAAATATCATCGAAAAGTTTTTATTGTTTATATATTTTAATATATATAATTACTTATAGTTTTATTTAGGGGAGACGCTGTCACCGGCAAACGCTAGGTCTGCTCGGAGTCTTTCCACGTATCCCTTAGACCAGGAGAGGGCGTAATGGAGATTGAGATACCCCCTTTTTAATATCAGATGGGGACACATCTTAAAATCGTAGTTGGTGCAAGGTCAGTCGGTGTTTGGTTTTAGTCAGTTCGAGTCCGACATAACCACATCGATGGCCAAAGAGGGTGAAACCCGTAAGAGAAAAAGGGTGCTCGGGTATTGTTATTGTTGTAACCACCCCCCGCTTGTTGACAATAAAATGAATATTTTATTTTCCACTATATTTTTATTTTCTAAACTCCATATAACATTGATTTTTACATACTTTTATTAACTTGATATATGTATGTCTGCATTCAATAGAAATTCTATCCATGTATAAAAAAAAAGTCTGCTATTCTTCAGTAAGTAATTTAAAAAAAGGTCCAGATAAAAATGTGCAATGTCATGGAATTTTATGGATATCAATTTTAGTATCTTATATAAATATTTTATGGTCAATATTCAAATAAAGATTCCGTTTCATACATACAAAACAAACATACATATGAAGCTAATCAAGGCGTTTAAAAACGGAGACTATTTCACCTTCTCATAACGCTGTTCATATCTATTTATTCGCGTTTCTCCAAAATACATAAATCTGTAGATATATGTCTACATACATCTGCTTCTTAACCAGCGCAACACTAACTATAATAATAAGTTGTGAGTAAACATCTAAGTAAGCTTCTTTCTTTTTTAACTCACTTCTAGCACATTTATTATTTATGTTAATGACAGTTATGGACCTAGGTTTTATTTTGGCACGTCGGGAAACAGAGCAAGGCTTTGGATAAGATCGGCTTGCTTCAGTTTGGTAACTTTCTATCCCACAGCACCTGTCTTCAGCTTGATAGATTTTGTAGAGTAATGTTAGAACCATAAATACAGTTTTAATCTATAGAAATAAATAAAATTACAGTGTCTGTTTGTAAAAATATAAGAATAAACTTTTAATGAATGCATTTATGAATATTTACACGATATTAAAAAAAACGTATTTTTTTTAAATTTCGTATGTCTAACTGTCTGTCTGTTTGTAACGAGAAATCTCCGAGATGAATGGGCTGATTTTGACGGCATTTTTACTGTAGATAGCTGTAGATAGATGCTGCTTTAGAAAAAATATTAGGAACCCGCACATAAGATAACCCCGATCAAAGTCGCGCGCACAGCTAGTATTTTATAAATAAAAACACATTTATCTACTCCTCAAAGGTATCAAACTGTTAATCCGATGTGCGGTAGAAAGAATGCTCTACAAAGCCAGCCGATCTTAGCTGGCTTCTCAATCTTCTGACCGACGCGACGCACGTACCAAATCCAAAACCGGGGCACTTAACTAGCAATAGGTACCTACACTAAACAATAGTTAATCTAACTTTCGTAGTACTTACAATCCAAAAGGCATCTTAACTAGCTACACTTTAAACCTTCGCACATGAGTCTTAAACTAAAATATTGGATAACATTCAATACTTTATATACGTTGTTACTGTATAAAGCAAGAACACAGACTGAGCGATGCTACGAAATATCGCGATAGGCTGGATACATAATTAGTCCATTGCAAAGTTGTATTTGGAGTTGCGCTTGAGGAGGTCATGTTCTTTTAAGAAGTCAAGGGGGGATCAGTAAAAAATTATCTTGGAAAAAGGGGTTCAAATGGTTTTTGATGGTTTATCTCACGAACTAATAGGTCCCACAAAAAAAATAGTCAACATTTTAGTTGCAAATCAGATTATCTAATTATAACTTTTATTAGTAAAAGTAAAAGTATATACAGGGTGGAACTTTTCGACCGTACCTGGAGAGAAAGTAAATGCTCTAAATTTTCAATTCCCTTATTTCTCAAAAATTGTACAACGTAATTACATCTTTTTGACGGCTTAAAACTAAGTTTATTGCCGCTTCCTAGGCGCTAGTGGGGAAGAAAAGGCGCATTCAATTCCACTGCGGCATTTTCGGAATGTCAGTTTACAAAGAGAGATTTCATAATACCTAGGTATGTAGGTACCTACTAGATATAGACGAATGGACATTTGGCTCGTGTCAAGAAAATTAAAAGTATATAAAAAAAAACCTTGTAAAACTTATAATAAATATTGGAGATAGCTAATTTTGCTCAAAGGAAAATTTACCTTATTAAAATAAAAAACTGCACTCAAAGATATCCGAAAAATTGCTTGCCACATCTGGTAATCGAACCGGTATTAGCAAACATGGTGAAATTAAATAAAGAGTAATCTGTGAAATCTAAACCTATAAAATATAAAAACTTGTAGATAACTTTATGTGCGATAAAAATGATAACTATTTATTTTGTGAGTATAATAATCTTACAAAAAAACATCAGATAAACCATAAAACCCATTTAAACCCCTTTTTTTTCAAGATAGCGACCGTGGAACAGGGGTTGCAACCCCACAGACTTGGTTTTAACTTTGAATTGACCCCCCTTAATATCTAAAGGCGGAGGATCGGCAAACGTGGCGCATATTCGGAGAAGCCTATGTCCAACAGTGGACTGCAATAGGCTAATTGATTGGTTGATTGAATATCTAAAAAATAAAATTGCATCCTCTGACAAATGCACGCTAAGCCACTTTCAAATTAGGTCGGCCGAGTGCTTGTCTGCCGCCTAAGTGGCATAAAAAAGAGATCCCCTGATATATCCCATTTTTCAGGCATGTACGCACACAAAATATAATATTAGGTAGCTTTCGATATGCAACCAGGTTTAAAATGTACCGCTCAATGTTGTATAAACAGTAATTGTGTTGTATGAAGAAGTACGCTACGAAGTTGTAAATATTATATTGAATTTCCACCGAATTTAAACTGAATAGGTCGAGCCACTCCAGCGAAAGATTATCGACAGCGAGAGATCAAAACAAACTGCTGCAGCTCCCGATGCTCGGCCCCTGGGGACACCTTGACATGAGTCACTTCCGCACACATTAGTCTACCTCGAGTTGCCTCAGGTATGTGGGGTAATTGGTCAGATAGGTCAAGGTAATAGTGGAACGCCTGGCCTAATCCAACAGCGATCAATAGCGTTGGCGACGTTTAAGGATACCACCAACCGCACATTGGGTCTCTAGGCTCCCTACACGCAACTACGTCTGAGGCATGTTCCTGATCAGGTCACCAGCAACATGCCTAAGAGGCCAGTCAACCAGTTGGGATCAGAAGGCTTGAAAGCTGCGGCTGAATCAATGGTGGAATGTTAACTTCGCGCTCTTTCTATCGTCGGAAAGTCGATACGTAGAATAGGCACCCTCATCTCTTCTCCTGTGGTGGATGGAAAATTCTCCCTCCTCCCGTACCCCCTATAGCTTCCTCCTCCTGTTACAGAAACATCATTGATAGGGCAGAGTTTCAGCATCTCACTCCTCCTTTCAATTTGTTTCAATTTGTTTTTGTACCATAATGGGAAATAAAACATTTTTTTTAAATTTTACTGTTTTTCAAAATACAGTTATTACGAGTATGTTGGTATTTCGCAAAAATATAGATTTAAAAAAGATATTTTGGCAATAAATTGACACGTGCGTGTTTATAAACTTTGAACTGTTGAATCTACCAGTGTCGTTCCATTCATTTCTTATAAACATTGCTCAATTCAACACGTACGTCTATTGTTATATACTAGTTGTAGTAGGTATAGTATACTAATTTTACTTGTATATGTATAGGACAGAATAGATATTAAATAGTAGTACTGACGGCAATACTAAGGCGGCAATCGAGTGCATGCCACCTGGTTGGAACCTTCCTTCATTTCAGAAACACATCTTGGCCCATTTCTCCACAAAATCGTTGAGAGTTCAGAAGGCAGTCGCTACCATAAACGCCAATATTTCTCTTAGCATTCATAAAGCGGACCGAGGACTTCGCTTAATGAAAGAATACTGTCAACTAAGGTAAAGACGAAAAGGATTTCGTTTTGCCAGTTTGAATTTACTGGTATCATTACTAAAGAAGCGCTTCCATATTAATAGAAACCAGTGAATTTCAGTAATTCGTATAATTTATTTATTTAGCCCGTTTAGCTGCCGTATACGTCACTTGATACCATTGAAATGAAATGAAATGAAATGAAATGAAATTTATTCGTAGGAGACACGGTCAAGATGAGATGTTACATTTTTAGTTTTTGATACAGCATAATATCTCGCCTTCGTTAGGCATACGAATCTTATACATAAATTCTGTTGTCATTTAACCACTTACTAGGTATACGTAATAAAATTAACGATTTGATATTATTAATTGCAATTGTAAATAAGTGTCGATGTCCATCAAATAAGAATTGTCATAAGTTTAAATTGTTATTATAATGTCCATTTCGATACAACACCTAGACAAAAAAAATTGCATGATCAAAATATAAATAAAACTACTTTTTGAATATATTTTTTAATAATAATATGTATTATAACAGACACTAAATTCTGAACTTTTTCGGTAGTTCAGATTGATAATAGAATCGAGCTGTAATTTTGACAAACAATAACTTTGAAACATAATAATAGTTTTAGTTATTTTCACTTATTTTACTTAATAAAGTAATAAACATTTCTAAAAAATACAAATTAAAATGAATTCGGCAAACTTGAGTACTGATCCTACGGTGACCAAGAGACCTATTGCGAAATAAGTGGAGTCATATCTGACACTGACAACCGATACGATTATATCACCTGTTTGTGTATCTCGTCTGGCTTTTAAGGCCTTAGTTTCACGTGACATCTGCAACATTATGATTTATTAGTTTTATGTAGTGAACAATAACAATAAACTCTGCTTAACAAGGCAGCCTCAGACCCACTGATCCCTTAGAAACTTGACTCTTATAGCGCCACTCTAGTTGGAAAGTAGCGCTTCGACGATCACTTCGTGCAATTCGTTCCGAAGCTTGTTGGTCCGTTGCGTCAGCTGGGTGTATATGCCGTCGAACCCTGCGATGGGCCCTTGCTGCAGTCATTGAGAGTGACCTCTGATGCACCCCCCAAGACAAGATGCTATTCGTTGGCTGGCGTGTTGTAGAATAGAATGAGGAATGCATTGTCCTACGTAAGCGACAAGCGCGATATCGTAATAATTGCGACGCGGCACGTAAATATCAAATAGTCGTTCATCTTTATTGCGTCCTGCGTTGTGTTGCTCACTTAGGATAAGGGGTAAGGGACACGTATTTGACGCTTATGACATAAGTTGACGACCATACATTCATCACCCTATTCTACAGTAGCGGCTCGCCCCCCTTAGACAAGTGGCATTTCGTTGTCCTGCGCAACGAAATGCCTTGTCTACGCGTCGTGCCTGCTTTCATATTGAACGAAGACATTTGGTAGGAAATTGAGTGAATATAGCAGAGCACTGTATAATTCATATGATAGTATTTTTGCATGGCCCAATGGGAAAGACTTTGCATATTATATACACAACTATGCCAGAAATCGCTGTTTATTTGTTGGTTTTATAAATAAAATAACAATTATATATTTTTTGTGCAATATTGAAGTGATGCCGTTTCGTAAATCTTTGAATTGCTTATATCGTTGATATTGAGTAGCTGGCACCACAAAACTCCTACAAGATGCGATTAAAATAAAACAAACTAAAATTAATACAAAACCAATAAAACACCCGTAGTGCCCATAATCATTACACCGGTGATTAAAAAATATCCAAGCACCATAGTATCCAGCGGTTCTTCAACAATCACCGATATTATCAGACCTATTGGAATTATTATTTGACTCCATATTGTGCCAGCCACTAAGGTATTTTCATCTCTATGTCTTGGCCTGGCCCCTGACGAAGAACCGGCCCATAGACCTCCAGCTGATATTACACAACACAAACAGATAAATTCTAATGTTATCACAATGATATTTATGAACATTTGCCCTTAAAATATCGTTTGCTCAAGCATTTTACAAAAACAGTTATTTTATATCTTAAAATTTGACATTCGCTGACTTTAGAAAGCATAGATGGGCATAGATAACTATACATTCTAGTCAAGTAGTCTGTGTCAAATGACTGTAAAAAGTTTTATGATAATGATATGATTTATCAGAGCTGGATATCTCGGTCTCCGATATGTGATGTGCAGCATTTAAGCTCAGATGGTGACCTATTATGAGATGCATAAACATCAATATTTCTTTTTCTTTTTTTCCTTCTTTCCTATTTTCTTTCACTCCCTCAGTTAGGTTTACTTTCTTTCACTTGAAGCTATTTAGGTATTCCCAATGCATAGTAACGTTTATTCACATAATCGTGGCTAAATCAATAAACAGTTTATAATATTCCCGCAACAGTTATTATTTTGCTTATCAATTTATAATTTGAATGAAACTTACAAAGGTATTATTCAAACATATAAACGCTGTTTGTGTTTAACCAGCCATAACATTTAGTATTTGCTTATATCAAAACATGACATCTCTCAAAGCATTTTTAGCGGATGGTATTTTGAATTACAATACAAACCTTACTTTATGTAACTTTAATATATTTATGAAATAAAACTTTTAACAATGCGTTATTCATAAACAAACGCTTCGGTTTTTGCCGCTATTGTGTTGTAAATCAGAAATTTTCGATAATAAGGTCAATAGTTTCTGAACTATTATGTTTTTGGGATTCCGCATCTCAAAATAAATTAGTTAATTTGTATAGAATCGCAAAATTAACCATCTGTCTGTTAAGACCTTATATGGCAATACGTGAAAGTATCGATTTGAAATTAGTAGGTATCCAATTACTGCAATGGTACCTAGTTCATTTAGTTTTCCTTTCATTCAGTTTCTTCTTTTCATAAATTCAGGAATTAAATTGTAAGGATACAAAAATAATAAAATATTATAATGTAAAAAATAATATCCTACATTTATTTTAACTAGGAAAAAATCAATTTTTTATACTTACAGAATCTTACAGCAAATACAGGCATAGGTAGTGTAAGCTCAATGTAATAGTGAATTATACTTCAAACTGCCTAATTTACCGCGAGCGATTGCGGTAATATAAGCTGAGTTAATATCTTACAATCAGATCACTTCAGACCAATCGATTTATGTGACTCAAAGAAGGTAGGAAGGTAGTCAGCTAAATATTTAATGGCAAGTGAAAGATAGACTTACTTTTTAAGCTATAAATCTTCAAACATAGGGACCTACTCAAACTATGCATTTTTACGTAATATTCTCTTAGTGGGTGCGTTTTGTCGAAGTTTTTTTTGGACTTATGATTACATTAAATAAGTCACAGTGTACATTACAATAGTCATTGTAGAACAAAGTGCTAAATGTCCAATTGCCATAGATGAACTTGCCTATGACCTCATGTGACTTTTTTGGACACTTTGATGACTTTTTTTATACAGACTGTTTTTACTTCCGTTCACCATTCACGCCGGCACTCCTTAGTATAGAGGTAGGTATATAATTTGGCCGCAAGGAAATAGCCATATTTTTAGTGAAGCGACTGCCATCTAACCTCCACAACCCAATAGCGATATTGGGCTATTAGTACGAGAAAATTAGGATTTGACACAGGAATAATTCCTAGTAGCAATTTTCTTTCTGAATTCGTTGAGGGAGGTCCCTGGTAGTCTAAATTTCGATTTGCGTGGTATTCGGTTCGTTGCGTTCTCCGCCATCTTGAATTTAAGGGTACATTTTTGTTTACTAAATAAGTCGTTTATTTTTAATTTTACATGAAAAATTGTTACTACAAAGTTGTTTAGAATTAAATTTTCTACAGTTTTGCTTTGCCGAATAAATTTTTGTTTGGCGAATAAGTCGTTTAGTTTTATTTTTACACGAAAAATATTTACGACAAAGTTGTTAAGAATTAAATTTACTACAGTTAAAATTATTTAAAAAATACGATTTGACGTTTAAGTCTAGGGTTGGAGTGTCTCAAAACAATTGTCAGAATAATCGATTCAGGTAACAAAAGATTAATCGCAACGTTGCCCGAATGTAACTTTTGTAACATTATAATTTGTAAATAAATAAAACTATTCGTCATAACTACCCCACCGCGCTATATAAAATAATTATCCGACAGGATTTTCATACCATAAAAAAACCTTACTTTTTCTTCGATATGTAACTTTTTAAGCTATCTTATTTACATTTACATTAGACTATCTGGCCCTGGCAACACTGATCCAATATTTCTTTCAATATCATCATCAATCATCATTTAATATATCTAGTATTGATATTAGGATTAGTACCTTTATGTGTTAGGCTTAATGAAAACATGGGTATCATTATTATACCTCTTTATTTCTTGAAAAATCTAGTAAGATACTATATTTTTAAATTCATATACCTACTTACATTAAAAAACAAAATTATATTTAAAAATATAAAATACAATACCCCACCGGTACCTATAGGGTACAGGGACCACGCGTGCCGTGTCGAACTGCCTTCTGCATTAAGGTTCTCAATACGGATATTTAAATATATTTTTTTTATGTTTGTACGGTCCGTGGACGGATTTGCAAAATTCTTTTTTTGTTCGGCAGTACAGTACCTACTCCGAAATGGTCCCATCAAAATTTCGTAAAGATCTGATGATGGGTTTCCGAGATTAGACCAAGGAACTCTTAAAAAATACTAGGATATCAGCCGCGATTGAACATCACGCCTGAATCCTTTGAGGGGGTTCGCAGAATTGTTCAGAATATTCAGCTATAAAATACATATAAGCTATTGAAGTTTGTAACAATAGAACTTAAATAATTTAAATTGTACAAATCTATTAAGATAGAAAAGCGAATCCACCTTTTTTATTGGCAACTGGCAATTTAAAATGAAGATTTTAAATGGTTGCGAAAAATGTTGGAAACGGAAAATACAGAATATTATGGTTACATTTTTTTTGTCCGATAGTGCACATGCGCGAACATTTCCCTCCACGCCGGTTTAGGTTCAAGACATGTGTCCAGCCAGTACTATACTGTACCATAAACGCAACGAAGGAGGAGAACATAATGGAGGTTCCATACGATTAAAATGTAATAAAAAAAATAATAGTTATATAGGTAGGTACTTGTAGTTATTCGGTCCCACGTACGAGTAATAGGGAGTGAGCCTATTGCCATATTCCTGGCACTATTGTTGACTCGAGCTATGCATCTGAGGCTGAGTCATGGCTGTATATATCTGTCTGGTGTTAAACAGCCCTATCCCTTAGTCGCCTGGTACGACACCGCATAGGAAGAAATGGGGTGACCCAAGTTCTACTCTGCCGGGAACCACGCGGCTCAGTAAAAATTGAAACATAAAAATTTGCCTTGCCTTGCCTTGGCCTCAGATGCAATTAGGAAAATACATCACCACGCGCATGATGATGATGATAGGCTAAAAATAATCTAAGAGGTGCATTTTCACAATCAATCTAATATAATCTAGTATTGTTGTCTCTAGTATGCGATACGGCAAAAGTAAAATCTAAACAATATTTTGATTTGTATTACTTAGAAGAAACATGAGAGGGTAAAAAGAAATACAAAATATTACAAAAGTTACATTCTTGCAACGCCGACCATAAACGTAACGAGTTGACATAAACTCCATACGATTAAAATGTAACAACCATAGAGAACACAGCCGCAACACTCAAATGAAAAAATAAGAACGATATGACGTAGCTGTCACACGAGATTTCGAAAAATGAAGAATCACGTCTTATTTTAAATTATTTGTAGCAATTCTTAAAATATTTGTTGTAATTTAAAGTGAAATGTGTCACACCATATTTTTTATACTTACTATTATAAGTTATTACGTATTTAGAAATGGTTTAACTTAATTTATAACAGTTTCATGTATCCTTTCAATAGTGCCTAGTTACCTTCCATGAATCCAGAGATCTGTCAAATCGTACCTCTTAAATAATTTCAAGTGTACAGTTTAATGTTCATAATTTTCTCCTAGGATCAATATTTTTCGATGTATACCCCAATAAGGTGGGGAAATTGTATTAGATTTTTTGACAAAGGAAAAACTCCTTGTAGTTATTTTCTTTGGAAATTCGTTAAAGCAGGTCACTGGCAGTCTAAATTTCGATTTGCGTGGTATTCGGTTCCTTGCAATCTTCACCATTTTGAATTTAAGGGTGAAATTATAGTTACTGAATAAGTCGTCTATTTTCAGTTTTACACGAATAATGGTACACATCATCATACATCGAAAAATATTGATCCTAGCGGAAAATTATGAATACTAAATTTTTCGTGTAAAAATAAAACTAAAAGACTTATTCGGTAAACAAAAATTTACCCTTAAATTCAAGATGGCCGATAACGCAACAAACCGAATACCACGCAAAACCAAATGTAGACTGCTAGGGACCTTCCTTAATGATTTCCGAAAGAAAATTGCTACTAGGAATTTTTCATAAGTCAAAAAAGTCAAACAAAGATTTACCACTTTTTGGGGTATAAATAAAAAAATATCGATCCTAGAAAAAAACTAAGAAGAGTTAGATGGTAGAAAATTTAATTCTAAACAACTTTGTAGTAACAACTTTTTGTGTAAAATTAGAACTAAATGATTTATTCAGTAAACAAAAATGTATCCTTAAATTCAAGATCACGGAGAACGCAACGAACCGAATACCACGCAAATTGAAACTTAGACTACTAGGGACCTCCCTCAACGAATTCAGAAAGAAAATTGCTAACTACTAGGAATTATTTCTAGGTTTGCCCCTTAATTGAGCTAAATCGGTTGTATTATATCGAAGCATTACATCTAGACCAGTTGTTAGATTATTTAGGGCTCCAACTATCCTCAACGACTGCCATAGATGTTCGAATGGCAACCGGGACGGCTTAACGTGTTCTCCGAGGCACAACCAGACCAAAGCAAATACCCATATTCATGCATACAAATATTTGCACTGAGCGGGGATCGAACCCGTGCCTCCAGCGTAGCGGCCGCGTTCACTACCGCTAGGCCACAGAGGCTGTAAAAGAGTTACGCCTTGAGTGCTTCAAAGTCTCCTTACAACCATCTTGGGGCGACGACGGTGGACACGGAGGGGACTGGTCGCGGGTTCGAGACCTGCTTATGTCGTTTCTTTTTTTCCTATCATAATTGATTTGAATAGTTAGCATACTAATTGCTTTATAATTTCATTCAAATACTTTAGTCTTTTACGAACTAAACGCGGACGAAGTCGCGGGCAAAAGCTAGTCTATATATATTTAAAAGAAAGTCGTGTTAGTTACACTATTTATAATTCAAGAACGCCTGAACTGATTTGGCTGAAAATTGGTGGGGAGGTAGCTTAGAACCAGGAAAAGGACAAAGGATACTTTTTATCACGTTCCCGTGGGACGTGACATAAAATGTGGTATAACAAAATTGGATAATTCTTTTTGTTTTGTGTTCGTGAGCCAAGGTTTGTATAAAGAAGAAAGATGCAGCGGGAACATGATCAGAACCTAACATGGAAATTTGAATAGAATGTACAGCGGGAACGGGATCTGAATACCAAGATTCGTGTTTTGTCACTCTTGCTTCAAACTCTCCGTGAAAAAATATTTTGAATGAAAAATCTCAAGGATACGAACTTAATTATTAACGAAATATAATTAACTGTTAACCGATTATACAACAAATAATTATGATATTCCGAGATATTCCGTGTTGTACAGGTCTAGCCAAATCCGTAGTTGAGACTGGTAAAACGGACCCCAGACTCCGAACTGAAAGCTTCGGATGCGACTGGGAATTAACGCTAGGAGGAAGAAGACATACATTTGCCTACTTTGTTTACTTGCAATCTCCGGCGCTCAAGTTCAGGATAGATAAAATAACATTATAATTAAATTATGGTAAACAACTATTTGTAGTGATCGGTAGTGCAACATGAAACTAACGTTTGGACTTAAAAAAAATTGTATTAACAATGACATTTTAGTAAACGTAGTTTAATCTGTTTATAATGGCGATGTAGTAGAAAGGTTGTACAATCATGTTTTGAAACAACTCCTGCGGGTCTAAAAAGGCCAAATTGAGTGATTCTGCTAAAATGCTATGGGAATTCTGATCTCAATATTGGTATCTCAAATGGGGTTGTCAGTGCGAGTGTGACGCCCCTCGTGTTGCATACGTCCATAGGCCACGGTACCTAACCACTTACCTGGAGGGCCGTGTGCTTGTCTGGGACCTAAGTAGTATAAAAAAACATTTCTGTATTTTTTGTTTCTTTTGCTGTACAATAAGGAATATTTATTTATAAGTGGTATAAAAAATGCATGTACCACCGAAACTCGAAATTCTTGCTAAGACACTCATTCATGTTATTTCATTATCATTACATAAATAATAAATCAATATTATAGGGCATTCTACACAACGCTATCTAGACCCAAAGAAAGCATAGCTTAACTAGCTTGTGTTATGGGTTCTAGAATGCAGGGAAACATTCTTAGATACATTTTTTTTTGTAAATACATACATATTATACATAGAAACACCCAGACCAATACAAATATTCATATTTATGCATACAAAATATTTGCACTGAGTGGGGATCGAACCCGCGCCTCCTGCGTAGCATCTGCGTTCACTACCGCTACGCCACAGAGGCAGTCATAGATAATGATAATTTAAAAAATTGCTTATTATTTTACATGGCTTTAGGATATACATAATTCAGAAACTATTAAGTATGATCACAATTGAAGAGCGCCAGAGCGTTAAAAGGACTTATAATAAATTGCAAATTATTTTATAACTAATGGTATTTTATTAAAACTCGTTGAATACAAAACACTGTACAATGTTCAGTTATATCAATTTTATTTTATTATATTTGATAGTGGTAGATTCTGTGCTGGATTATGTAAAGTGACCCAATATTTTTTTTTCTTAATATCATAGATAGATAGATAGATAGATAGATAATTCTTTATTGTACACCAATAGATTTACAAAGAAGTGTCGGTAGCTTAGTGGTTAAGGAGTCGGCCTTACGATCGAGAGGTCCCGGGTTCGAATCCTGGCCATTGCACTACCGACGTGAACCCACTCCTAGCACAAGCAATTTAGCTTAGTTGGAGGGGTTAACGGGAATATTAGTAATTTCGGTTGCTAATATTCTTTAAAAAAAAAAAATGATGACAAGTAGGTAGCATGTATTATAGTTTAATGTACAATGTACAATCATATTAATTTCTACGTCATTCATTAATATTCTTATAATCTGGTATTCTATACATTGCCTAGGCATTGTATAAAATACGAATGCGGCAGGGCATTCGTATGTCATGTTACAAAACAACATAAATAGTGGTTTAAAAAAAGCAAGTCTTATATCTCACACATTGCCGGTGGAACAGTAGGCATTCTATAATAGCATACATTGCCTAGACATTGTACGGAATACATGCATGTAACATAATTATGCATGTATTAGTTAAAAAGCTGTCATCATCGTCATCATCCAATTTTGATATCGGTTGCATTCCAGGTTTCATAGAATTCCCCTTCCAGCGTTATCTCCTCCTCTACGGCCGGTCCTTGGCATCCTTGGTAGGTAGACCGTTAGGATGTATATCGTCTTTTATGACGTCAAGCTAACATTTCCTAAGTCTTACCCCTCCTACAAAGGTCTAGGGGAAGCTTCTTCGCCAGAGATTGTTACCCACTGATCTAGCGGCCATATAAGCGCTATTCACGAATATATTCGGTCGTAAGAAATATGTAAAGTAGATATATTTATTTTTTAAATTTCACATTATACCTGTAAACGTTATCCTATTGTAATTATACACCTACCTAGTGTGTATGGTATTAATAAGCGTAGCACCATAATAAGTTTATGGCCATAAATATAAGACTATGATAATATATACTGTAAAGCCTTCTTTGATAAATAAATAAATTATTATTATTATTATTATTATATTATAGTGCTATTCACGGTCATAGCACCATTCACGGTTACATCCGAGGCTTTCACCTCAGAGCCTGGATTCCGCTTACTCCTTCTTCTCTCCTCCTTTTGGTCTACCTTTTTTGGTTGGTCGCCATTTGTTACCCACGAGAAATGGGTTGAACAAATTATTAGTCTCATCACAATCTGAGCGCTATAAGCACTATTCACGGTAATAGAGCTATTCGTGGGTATAGCACTATTCCCGAATATAGCGCTATTCACAGTTGCATCCGGGGCTTTCACCTCGGAGCCTGGATTCCGCTTACTCCTTCTCCTCTTATTGGTTTGGTTTATACGGGTTTTATGGGAGTAACTCTTGCCTAATTTAACACCGAGACGCAATCCAGTGCCGGAACCTCATCTATCAATCAGTAATCTCACCTGCTAAGCGATACAAGCTGAGATTGGTTGACCCCAATGTTCTCAGTAGTGCCCTATATACCCAGTGGTTGGATGGAAGCAAGTTTTGTGACTACTTTCCATTGGGCCGTGTGCTTGTCTGCAGGTGGAATAAAAAACTACATCATTGTTTTTATCTTTTCGATATATTTCTATCCACTCCAAGGTAACCTGGATTTTTTTAGGAGAAAGGCCTTCCATTGTACATTGTGTCTGCTTATTCATGTCTGTGTCCTTAATTTTTATGTATAATAAAAACTTATCGGTTATCATTACACAAATTACATCTTTGGCTAGTTGTTGATTAAAACTTTTTATTATCTAAAGTAACTATTTTACTTTTACAGGGCAATTTTAACTTAATGGTGAGAGAGTACAAACTTTGCAAAGGTCCTAAACGAAAAACCTGTGTGAATCAACAATTGTCTATTGTTAACAATTCGATTATAAGGTACAATTGGACTGTAGAAGAAAACATAGGAATCATCAGAGTAAGTAGAGAAGTATTGTTGAATACATGATAAGCATAAACTTGATAAATTTATTCATACATGGGTCATTGACAGAGATAGGACATAATGGTATTCCCATCACAATTGACCAGTCTGACTGGGAAGTACCTCCCTAGGGATCTCATAATAACCTCATGTTGTCTTCCCAGAGTTGAGTAGGGTAGCCAGAGCATTTGTGCTGTTAGTGGGAAGTCCAAATGCTTGTCCTGCTTTGTCTTCTGCACTGACGGCACAGAAACTCTCTGTTCTTGTAGGGTCGGTAGTACGAGTGTGACTCCCCTGGTATTGCACACATTCATAGGCCACGTTAACCACTTACGTCAGGGGGGCCATGCACTTTTCTGCCACCTAAGTGGTATAAAAATGGTCAATGGTCACCATTGGCCATCTATGGATAACATACATCCGATCCCTCCTCACAGACGTTCAAATGTATAATATTATTATGTATTTGCAGAAAGTGAGAGTCTTTTTCATTTGCCATTGGTCCATTTTCTGAAGAACCTACTTTGGAACTGATAAACTAGATACTAAATCCTGGTGTAACTCTTGCTCACCAGGACTATACTAATATTTGGAAAGTGTCATTATGATCCTAGTGTAATGGACTTACAGTAGTGGTAATGCGGATGGGATAAGTGCCTCATGTAGTTTGTACGAATATTTTCATTTTCAGGGTAAAGTGAGCAGTTCTATGCAAGATCAAGAGTTATTACGACTACATTTCAGGGACGTGTGCGACCACATTTTTATAAGGCCATTACTTGAAAGTTTGTTCAAACGATGTGGATTTATTAAGGTAAAAGAGCTAATCAAGTATTATTTACCGTAATAGACCTTATATTTTGCTTATATTCTTTAGAACAACAAACTCGAACCCTTTTAATAGTCCAGTCCGTTTTGTACATATATTTACTAACATAGAAGAAGTCAAAAAGCTTAGTTTTTTTTTCTAATATGAATGTAAACGCTTTTTGATTGCCTCCTGAAAATATTTACTTAGGTATTCCCTTGACTTTCAAACATTTTTTTTATATAAGAAACGTCAATTTGTATTCACCGCTAGATGGTAAGCTGAAGGCAAAGTCTCGGAAATGAGGGTCACCATTATATACACGTACCATGTTTCAATGACGGCCTCATCAGAAGGACCCGGGACTGTAGGACCGGGATTGTTCCAAAATTATGCATATCAATACTGGTGGGTCTACTCCTACTATCCTATATGCCTATGGTCTATACTCTAATGACTGTTCACTCCTATATTCGTATTCATGAAGTAAAACTTTTTTACAGGGTAACTACCTATTCAACGTAGACATACACCTAATGGCTCAGAAATTCTACGGGGGCAAGTTTATTTACGGTAACTGGACAACAAGGCTGCAGTTTTATACTGATGATTGTAATGTGCATTGCGCCGTCCTTCAGACTGAAATGGCTCCAAGAAAATAAAATATAAAATACCATTTCATTTCTACTATTTCATTTCAGATCATTTCATTTTCTATTGTAATAAATGGTTTATTATAATGATTTATGTTATTACTAGATGTGGCCTTTGATTTCATTTGCAGTGTTCATAAATACTTACCTTACAAACTGCTAAGGATGCGGCTTACTTAAAAAAATATATAAATGACTTTTTATTAAACAGTGTGGGTACTCAAGAGTTTAACAATAGTACATTATGGTACAAGCGTGTAAAGTTGGTGATTACCGCTGAGGCGACATTGAGAGAAGAGAGCCGAGGACGGTAATCATGGTGATTACCGTACACGCGAGTGGCATACGACTATTTTCAACACACTTGCGAATAAAATAATACTAAAAATACTACATAACACAATCAAAACAATAGTAAAATCTATTTGTTGTCATATATGCGCGCGCATCTAACATTTTTTTTATTTTTTTCCTTTCGGAACAGGCTAAGGTGCTATCACCATGCTGCCTTGTCATCTACTTACGTATTTGAATTATGATTTTTTTTCTCTCTATAAATACTCACAGAGAAAAAAAACATTTTAGTGAAAGTTTTGTTTATTAAACACGTACTACAAGTTGAAATTATCTTTTAAAATACGAAGTTGCATGAAATGAGCCAGCAATAGGTATATTAATTCGTTTGTAATATTGGACACGATCTTTTTTGTATCGAAACTTTTTTAAGAACAAAGCAATTAATCAGTGAAATTAAAAAAAGAAGTCTATAACTCACTTGTGAATAATAGCAATGAAAAAGTCACATTTTTATAAATAGGTGTCATTCCGTGCTTAATTGCGGTCAAATAAAAGCCTGTTTATAAGCAAGTGTGTTGAAAATAAATTTAATATCAACCGAAAGTAGAAAGCCTATAGAATATACAAAACTTGGGTTGTTTATTTGTTTCCTGGCTGCTGGGTTGACAGGTATGAACAGGTATATCGATATTAGTCATTTTCACTCATTTGTATAATTAATAAATTTTATATCAAAATAAGCGCTGTTTCATTGTATTTATTTCATCTTATAAGGGTTCCGTTTTTTTTTTTCTTTTGAGGTACGGAATCCTAAAAATACAATTTTATTGAAAACACGTAAATAGGTACTTCTATCTAAATTGACCATTTGGCATCTGGTTTAGTAATCAGTGGTCAATAATAATATGCTTGTACAGTCATTAACCATAAGATATCATTTTTTCAACTTTGGAACTATGAATAAAGCTAATGTACGTGCAACAGACCGTTAAAAGTTTAGTAGGTATTATAAAAGTGTATGATGGCATTATAACGAGGACTATACTAATTATTTTACACATACATTCATTCGGCACCATGATATTCAGATATCTCAGTTTTATTCCTCTTTGTTTAATAGCTGCTAATTCAGGAGTGAATTACGTAAATAACTTTTACTTGGATTATTAGTGACCTATTGGTGTCTATTAGGTGGTACTATCTGCATAATTATCTGCTACTAATATCTGCTAATAGACACCACTATCTACAAAGAATTTTGGCAGTGTTGGTACAAAGGCGAATAGGGGGGTGTTAAAAAATCATATAAAATGAAAACTCTCCCCAAGGGGTGAGATGGGGAAATGGATGAATTGGCTAGCAAAAGTCGCGGGTCGATCATCCGTCTGGCCTCCGGTGTTCCCACAGTGAAATAATAAATAATAAGAAAGAGCTCTTTAACTTAGATTCATGTATGCGATCTGATGATATCATATTTGCCACCTAATTCGTTTGTGTCTTTAGTAATTGTGATGTGATTATGTGTAATGTTTCGATTTTAAAGCTTAAACGAACGACCTGAACCGTTCAAAATAAAGCTGACGATAAATATTTGGGCACTTTTTTTCTTTATGTCGGGTTAATCTTTCAATCTTTAGACATATAAAGGTTGATTTACGTCAAACGAGCGAATGCTCTTTCTATCCACTCTATATCAAAATAGTGACAGAACATTCGTTCCATTTGGTGTAAATCAATCTTTAATTTAAACGCTGAGAATAAGGTTTCATTTATAGATACTAAAATATTAAGAAAGAATGCTCTGAGAATACTCTTGTTCTAGTTCTAGCGCTATGTTTGTTTGCTCTAAATCCACCTTAAGATAAGGATTGAACAAAAAAGGTATTACAATAGGTTATTTTATTTTTCTGGACATTTAATTATATACATTTATTTCAGGGTGACTTTGATTTAGCAATAAGAGATTACACAGTTTGCAATGGTGCAAAACGTAGGAGCTGTGCAAATCAAACAGTAACAATACTCGATAGTACTCGTCTACGGTACGATATAGTAGTAAAAGAGAACTTAACAATTGTCAGTGTAAGTGCAATTATGATACTTTTCACCAATCAATCGAACATCTAGTTGCTGAACATGTTACAATACATATACATACAGATAAACAATCCTTATCCCCGGAGGTTAGGCAGATGTGAATTAACACATTTTACCAAGCATTATATTCGGTCGCACATAATAATCCGAGAGCTGGTACGATTTTTTGAGTACGTTCTTGAGGCAAGCTGGAAACTTGTCAGACAACTCTCCTGTTATAAATCAACACAAAGGTGCAGACTAGGCTGGTGGGAACAGGGGCTAAATCAACCTCCAATTTTTTTAACATATTAAAAAAAATTCCAGAAATACATGTTTGAGGCAGTATGTAATTTATATAATGTTGTAGTTTAATGTGTAAGGAAGACCTACATAAAAAAAGACAGGCGAGTTCAAAGGTAACGCATTGGGACATTACT
The DNA here is from genome assembly GCA_914767945.1 of Eilema depressum. Classification (NCBI taxonomy): domain Eukaryota; kingdom Metazoa; phylum Arthropoda; class Insecta; order Lepidoptera; family Erebidae; genus Eilema; species Eilema depressum. Next base: position 14,965,198 of record OU612020.1, read on the forward strand.
ATTAATTTAACGTAGAATTATTGATACTGATAACCTCTGTGGAGTGGCGGTAGTGAACACGGCCGCTACGCAGAAGGTGCAGGTTCGATCCTCACTCAGTGCAAATATTTGTTTTTGTTTTTTGGAAATTACCTTAGAACCCGCCTAGCTAACCCGCTGGAGGCGCGGATTCGATCCTCGCTCAGTGCAAATATCAGTGCGAATAATGTTTTTGTTTTGTTTTTTTTTTTTGGAAATTACCTTTGAACCCGCCTGGCAATGGTAAAGCCCCCACCAAATCACCTTTTTTTTAATGTATTTCTTAAACATTAAACCTTATAAGTCTTCTAGTTAATAAGTGTGAGCATTTTTGTATTTTCATTGTGTATTGCTGCAGTAATAAATAAATTTTCAATTCAATTTCAAATTCAATTACAACATTATAAAAATTGCATATTGCAAACATGTATTTACCTATTTTTGGATCTTTTTGGATTTGGATATTTTTTAATATGTTTTAAAATTTGGGAGTTGTTTTAGGCCCGTTCCCACCAGCCAGGTCTGCACCTTCGTGTTAAGGTATAACAGGAGATTTGTCTGACAAGTTTCCAGTTTGCCTCAAGAATGTACCTACTCAAAAAATCTTATCAGCTCTCGGACTATAATAGAGGGTGAGCCTAGTGCCGTATTCCGGGCACTATTGTTGGCTCGAGCCTTACATCTGAGGCTAAGTCTGGACTGTCTATATCTGTCTCATGTTAAACAGCCCTATCCCTTAGTCGCCTTGTACGACACCACATGGAAGATATGGGGTGGCCCAAATTCTACTCTGCCGGAAACCATGCATACATTACAATATCTATAGAAAAAGCGATGAAAAAGGATAGTACATTTTCGTCTTAATTTTTATAATCAAACATCTTTTTTTTTTTCAGGCAAAAATAACTGGTACTCAAAATCATAAAGAGCTATTACGATTGCGAATTAAAAACGTATGTGACAACGTTTTTTCAAAGCCAGTCATTCAAACTTGGTTTTCCTCACAAGATCATTGTGGAATTTATATGGTAATATTAACATCAGTATCGCTCCTAGAACACATTAGCTATATTTTTTTTATGGAGAATACATTCATTGTACAGTTTTGACTTGGTAGAATTTTATTATTATATATGGGAGAGGCCTATGTCCAGCAGTGGACTGCAGTAGGCTAATTGATTGGTTGATTGATATGGTTCACCCTTGTTTGACAAAAAACATCATTTGACAAACAACGTTTGAAAAACTAATCATTTTACGCAATTTTTATTTCATTTCGCAAACATATTACTTTAAAAATAATCTTTTGACATAATACACGTTTCGCAAATGTATTACTTGAAAACATTTCGATTGCTAAAATTTTATTTTAAAAATGTTCATTTGACTAAATAAAGTTCTGCATGGTTATACAAAATAATAACCACGAAGGCTAATGCGGGAGTGGAGCGGAGCGAAGCTCCCGCATTAGCCTTCTAGCTAGCCTAGCTCCCGCATCCAACACAATGCATTCATCATCAATAAAAAATCATTGACGGGACTTGTGACTATGTGGTTATCATATTACGAGGTTGAGTAACTATGACAGTTGTTACGGGTAGTGGGAGCCCTAAAAGTCCAACAACTTTACTCACTACATAACTTTGAAATCTCCAGTGGGTTGTGGAGGTCAGGTGGCAGTCACTTCACGGAAAATTTCGCAGTTCTGCTGTTTGACAGTTAACCCAGAAATGTGACTCTGTATTTTGTTAAGGCTCAGAGGATGATGACATTATAAATTATTTTTCAGGGTCATTACATATTTAGCGCAGATAATCAGGCCTTAGCGCGGACATTCTTTGGCGGCAAGTTTATTTATGGAAACTGGACCTTCAACATAATGTTGTACACTGACTATTGTAATGTCCTTTGTGGTGTAATACAGATTGAATTGTCTCCGAGAAAAATAACAGATAAAAACAAAGTCTAGATTCTCATCTAGACTTACTTACTTCCACTGTCTCCAGTGGAAGTATAATAAAATTATAGGTATCTGTATTATAGGTGTTGTTTTATTTTTGGGCCCTTACTAATAAAAAATTGCACAGGATAGGTATATACAGCTGTTCAAAATTTTATATAGTTTTTTGACATAACAGCTGTATATACCTACCTTGTATAATTTTTATTAATAAGAACCATGTATACTGATACACACCAAAGCAGCATTTGCTGCGCACACAGCAAATGCTTCTTTGGTCCCCTACAGTTGCGCAGCAAATGCTTCTTGACATTTCTTGGCAATTTGCTGTGTGCGCAGCAAATGCTGCTTTGGTGTGTGGCCTCCCTATAACTGCCATGCGTTTCATTCATATCTATACCTTATTTTCATCTGAGCATTAATCTTGGTTAAAATCCTTGAAGCGTTGAGTGCACTTCTCCCTAAAAGGACTAGTGACGCCCTGGGAGTACCAAATTCAATTTTCAATTCAACAAACGACGGAAGTGAAAACTCAGTCAATATTTATAAGTAGATATTTACTTATACAATAGAGGTTGTAGTGATCTATTTTTAATTTCACTTACATTACACAAACACAAAGTTATAACATACATTTTTGTTTACACTGGAATGACATTACTGACACTACTGACATTAGTGACATTCGTGGCTTGTCATTTGTATCAAACGTTTCGTTCTCATAGCTAGCTACGAAATGTACCATTGAGTTCTGACGGCAACATTCCCGTCTTTAATAATTTAATAATTGTAAGATTTAAATGTATCAGTATGTCATAAATTCAGCTAGAATTAAAAACTAGCTTTAGTAAATTTTTGTATTAAATTCCTGAGAGCTGCTTTGTCTATGATTGCATTTCTGATTTTTTATTTGTTGTAATCATAGAGGAACAGAAACACTCTGGTTTGGGATAGCGGCCATTGTGGTTGATTTAAAGATGGCTCGGTAAATTTATTTTTAACAAACAGTTTTTTTTGTGCTCGGACCAAGTGATCCGAAATCATCAGCTCGTTCCCGCATCCCAGAAAGTTGGGAGCGCCATAGAAATCTGGTTCGGATGATGTCGATCACGAACCACGCCGGCATTTTGATGTCTGCGTGTTAGACGAGGCACCGCCATCACCCGTAGGCTGGACATCTGGGGGCTGTCCATGTCGGATTCGTGTGGCCGGATCCGACGACGCCAAGGGTCTTCTTCTTCACCCCTTTCTGCCATGGGAGTCTGAGGCTCTCTCTTTGTTGAGCACGAGGTGTGCGCTGAGAGGCTGGCGCATGTCACGCGGTGCGCCCACGCAAGCTGGCGTTGGAGGATTACGTACCCTGAAGGAACGCTTTCGCCAGGGTACAGTTCTGCGTTCACGTGAGTTACATTTTTCAGCAGTACAAGTGTCGGACGTGGCATTCGTGTCGCGAGTGTCTCAAGTGCGGACTATCGTTTCGCGTCTAGCTAATTGTTAGAGTTTACTTTTAAGCCTTAATCTTAAAGCTATATTTAAGAGCATTGTAAAAATCTCATGGATTATACAAATTGTGCATGAAATCATACCAGCGTTTCATTGTCAACTCCCAAAACAAACCAAATGCTGTTAATCATACGAGGTCCTTGAAATAATAGGCTGATGTGATCTCCGAGGGTCCTATCCAGGTAACCTTATCTTTATCTTCATCTAAAACATTGTAACAACCCCTCACAACTCTGTTCTTGGGATTGGATGCCATCTGACCTGACAACCCGGGGACAGAGTCTTTTTTTTTATTGTTTTTTTTTTATACGTTACAAGGTGGCGGTATCAATAACAGTCTCATGAGTTCAATTGTATTTCCCATCACAAAAAAAATGTCCAACGACCAAAGATTTACATAAAATATAATCTTTAGATTTAAATATGTTTCTCCTTTACTACTCGCTGTTGCCAGGAATTTAATCCAAATGTATGTTAAATTATAGTGAGGAATAATAGAGATAATTAAAGGTCGAAAGTAAATCAAGACAAAGTTGCAATTCTCATTATATTACGTCATTATTATGACATATTCAGAAACTTAGATGCATAACAGACAGACAGATGCATAAAAATAATTTAGTATCTAAAGTAGATCGCCTATATAAAAACTACGACAATTTACATTCAACAGACCAAAAAATAATATCATGAAATAAAAATTGATAACATTACACTGATGTTACATTTGAAACCGAAATCTATTCCGTCAAGATGTGTAGATATCTCATTATTCTTTTTTATTTGACATTCGTAAATTGTGTGAAGGAATATGTAAATACCTTTTATTGTGTCCATTCTCTGAAAATGATAGTATTGGTTACTTTTTGTTACTTCCTCCATAGTATAAGCTTCGTTGTTTTGCATTTCCATCTATCAACATTTACCGGACCCGCTCTCAAAACAATTCTTTTAAATTTTTGTAAAAGTCAAGTTTATTTGGATTACTTATGTTAGTAAGTAATTATTTATTGTGCTGTCTTGATAGACTTAACATATTTTTCAGGGAGAATTTGATTTGACATTGGTACATTACACAGTTTGTAAAGGTCCGAAACGTAAGACATGTATTGATGAACAGATAAATATTGTTAATAGAACTCGTCTGCAGTACAATCTCACAATAAAAGAGGATGCAATTAACGTCAAAGTAAGTGCAGTTGTAGTGACAACTCCTGTTAGTAATCAAAAAGCATTGACTACCTACGTTATTTTTAACCGACTTCAAAAAAGGAGGTTCTCAATTCGTACCCAATTTTTTTTATTTTTTTTTTTATTTTTTTGTATGTTTGTTACGCGATTGTGAAGCCAATTCTAGACGGATTTTAAAAATTCTTCTTGTGTTCGTAAGTAGATTATTCCGAAGTGGTCCCATTTAAATTTTGTAAAGATCTGATGATGGGTTTCCGAGATTAGACCAAGGAACTCTTCAAAAAGTACCAGGAAATCAGCCGTGATTGCTGCAATGGTATATTATTGCAATGTTTCTGCCATTACACATCATAACATCACGCCTGAGTCCTTTGAAGGGGTACGCAGAAGTGTTCAGAATATTCGGCTATATTTCCGGTGTATATGCATTGATTTTAAAAATTCTTTTTGAATAATGATTTAATTTTTTTTTTGTAGCGTGGCCGGTTCGATCTGTATTGCAGCGTCAGCAGCGCATGTACAGTCAGGTCACTATACATGCGATGTACAGTCGTGAGACTGTACAAACTCACTAAAAAGAGAAAAATAAATTCATTTTTAACAAAAAAGTTTAACCGACTTCAAGAAACGAAAAAGAGGCACTGAAAAGCGAAAAATAACTTAATTTACAGACTTACTGATTTATTAGAAGTCGGTGCCAGCCAACTTTGTTTGTTGTGTCTGAACTACTATGATGCAATCAATTGAAATATGGCCTCTCTTGGGCTAGGTACCGACTTCTAATAAATCAGTAAGTCTGTAAATTAAGTTATTTTTCGCTTTTCAGTGCCTCTTTTTCGTTTCTTGAAGTCGGTTAAACTTTTTTGTTAAAAATGAATTTATTACTACTACTGTATAATGACTTTGGTTGTTAATTTCAGGCTAAAGTAATTAGTACAACAAACCATCAGCAGCTACTTCGGATACAGGTGAAAAATGTATGCGAACACGTGTTTATGAAACCAATTATACAAACTTTGTTTTCATTGCAGGATAGATGTGGATTTATTAAGGTAAACACTGCTAATCATTTATACGTTTGTCTTAACTTACATTTCAGTTTCTAAACTAATTATAAAATTAGAAATGGTTAATTCTGAACAATTCAAAACCGTGAACATTTCACTCATACGTAATACTAAACGATTCGGCGATACGTTCATCTTGCGTACTGCTACGGAGTGGAATGCCTTGCCCGAATTTATGTATCCGGATAGCTATAACATGGATGTCTTCAAGACTAGAGTGAATAGGTTACTTCTAAGCAAGCGAGCTCCACCGTCGACCAAATCGTCACTTACTAAATCGTCTCATCGGTGAGATAGTGGTCAAACGTAAGCATATCAACCATAAAAAAGTCGTCGTGGTGGAGGTAGTAAGGCCAGATATTTTTAATCTACGTAGCCTGACGGTCACTGCCTAACGTGAAAGCATCAGCAATAACTCTTCTGCATTTATCTGTGATATTACGGACATAAAGGTTCCCTATTAAAGGCCTCGACTCTGCTAAAGTAAAACCACTGTCATATTACCACGGACGCTATAAAAAATCTGAATTGACTTTACTGCAATGCCTTTTAAGTCTATAATCAGATAGTTTTAGCAGAGCGAATAAAAAGTGTAATAGAATTCCTTTCATTTAATTTTGAACTTATAGTCTTACTATATGAATAAAGTCCCAAAATAAATGCCATTTTTTGCAGTGTTTGTGGTATGACACGTAGTAACTATTTATTAATCTGTGGTATGACAGTGTTTTGCCTTAGCAGAATCGAGAGCCTGCTCACGTTGGTGAACGCGTAATTCCACACATCCACCGAAACCATCGTCTTCCACACCGTGTAACGCTGCTCCAGCAAAGTGCGGCCACAACTTTTTAAAGTAAAGCGTGTAACGCCTAGACCTTCATTAATTATTTTTCCTATTTAATTTATAAATACATTTTCAGGGCCATTATTTATTCTCTGCAGACATCCAGGCTTTAGCACGGAAATTTTTTGGCGGCAAGTTTATATACGGCGTCGTGACTACTAATATATTGTTATTTAATGACTATTGTAATGTCGTTTGCGGTGTCATGCAAATAGAATTGACTCCAAAAAATAACACATTGAAATAAAGACCAGTGGAGTTGCTTTGTTGCTTTATTTTCAATTACACTTACGTTTTATTAATTTATCGTAGGTTTATAAGTGCCCGGTTAATGGCAATAGGCTCGCCACCTATTACATTGGGACCGAAACATAAACGGCGAAATGTGGGTGCTAGCACCTCTGCCTACCCCTTCAGGGATATAGGCGTGAGTTTATGTTATGTTTATGTTATGTTTATTAATTTACTATGTATTGCAATTCTAAGAACGAACTATATTACTAGCTGATTTAAGATGGAGATCGAAATGCATTGAATAGAACTTGATATTAAAATTTATTGTGACTTGATCACAATTACATAATAGTAGATATTTGTAAAAAAATTAAAAAACGCCGCTCGTAGGCGTGAATTATACAGGAAGGCATATGATGTAAGGCATGATCAAAGCTAAGTCATACGCATACATTATTAATTTGCTGTGATTATGCCTTACACTTTATTTAGGCTACTTTTGAGTAAAGGCAGCACTCGGATCTCGGTAGTTGCGGCCGCTTGCATTACTGCTGTGCGGCACTGCCTGAAGCTTTCGGATACTCGCAAACCGAGCAGTGACTCCCAACCTAAATTCGTCATTTTCATCTGTAAACGTTGCTATTTTGTCAATTTGCCCGAGCGGGCAATGCGGGTAGCACTGTCATACTGCTCTCAGAGTAACTAGGCGGCGTTGCCAAGTTCGCGCCGTCCGCGTCCGGCCGCCCTGCACGGCCGCTTGTGTCAGAAGCTATTGCATACAAATCCCTGCAAAGAGGTGTGGCGTGAGTCGTGACCATACACCACACCGCGGCTGGGCCCCGATTCTGATAATTGCCAACCACTGTCATACTACAGACATTATAAAAAATGCCATTTGATTTTAGACTTTACTGTTATGGTGTTAGTCTTAAATGGCATCATGTAGACTAAATAAAAAAAATAATGAACTCTTTTCACTTATTTTCGAACTTTAAGTCTATAGCAGTAAAGTCTAAAATTGAATGGATTTTTTTAATAATGTCAGTGGTACGACAGTGGTTGTGGTCCTGGGTCCTAGTGTTCGATACAACCCTGTGGCTGCAAGCACCAGAGTTGTACCAGACAAAATTTGATAATGTCATTGACACGAAAAGAAGAAACAATATTAATAAATATAATAGTCTGTTTGTAATATTAAAGCATCTTTATATTTACTAAACTGCTATTTAGTAAATGCAAGTAGTGTGTACCTACTGATAACACAATGATATAAAAACAATGTTTAAAAAAATCTTCTCTTCTCAATCCATTAAAGAATCAATTTCGTTTATTCAATTTAAGCAAACGTAGGGCACATATGAATGTCAAAATTTTTCAGTTTTACATGTCAAGAAATAAGAAATATTATAAAAATATGAAATAAAGTAAATAACCCATTTGAAAATGATTCTTTCTCTGGTCCGGTAAAATGGTTTTACTGAGAACAGATCGAAGATCATTTACTTATATGAAGAATAAAAGCGGTCCTAATATAGAGCCCTGGGGTACTCCCATGACTAATGGTGTACCAAAAGAGTCCGTGCCATTAACGTTGACTTTTTGTACTCTGCCAGTGAGGTGAGACTTAAGTAAGCTAAGTGAGATGTTCTAAACACCATAACAGCCTAATTTTAATAACAACGTCTCATGATCAACACAATCAAATGCTTTTGATAGGTCACAAAAGACACGACTGGCATTCTGCATCTGTTGTATTTCTGCCTTTAGTTATACCTTTCTATCTGTTTCTGTCTTTCCAACTGTTTCTTACTTGCAGAAAAGTGAAACTTCGTAACAAGTGATAAATGAAAAAGTGTAAAAAAAATATTCTAAATTCCCTATATACACATTCACAACAAATTTCCCCACGACACTGCCGGTAGTGTGGCTTGGTAGTGTGGTGGGTAAGAAGGAAATTCCTTCTGTAACTTTAGCAATAGCCTAAGTTACCCCAACATCCATGTAACCTTAGCCCTCATCGTTTTCGTGATTTTTGTTCTAATTTACTAAAAAGGGGATTGGGTAATCTAGTATGGACAGTGGCGTCCTTAATTTTTTCAGCGGCCATCAATAATTTTGATACCACTTCATTGTACTGTGTTAAACACATGTACAAATGTCATTATTTTCATTGTAAGTAATATCGGAGCTGCGATATACAGGGTGCAACATTTCGACTTTACCTTGAAGGAAAGTACCCTCATACTAAAGATAGCGAATTTTACTTAAAGGAAACATTACCTTATTTTTAAAAAGAAACAAAACTGCATTCAAAGACTTTTGAAAATGCCACACCCGGTAGTCGAACCGACTAATATCTTACAAAACCTTCTCTTTCATGGATTTCCTTTTATTTAATTTACCATGTTTTTAGAGAGATTTGATCCTTATGATCGACCCTATCGATTGATGCAATAAAAATACAGGGTGTTATTTTTTCGAATTGTAGTCGGTTCGATTATAAGGCGCGGCAAACGATTTTTCAGCATTCCTTAAATGCAGTGCTCTTTCTTTTTTTAAAACACACTAAACTGTATTCAAAGTTTTCTGAAAATGCCACACTCGGTAGTCGAAACGACTAAAATCTTTCTAAATCTTCTATTTCATGGATTTCCTTTTATTTAATTTACCAAGTTGTTAAAGACATTTGATCGTTGTGATCGACTCTATCGATTGATGCAATAAAAATATAGGGTGTTATTTTTTCGAATTTTTCGATTGTGAGAGGTGGCAAACGATTTTTTCAGAATTCCTTAAATGCAGTTCTGTTTCTTTTTTAAAAACATACTAAACTGTATTCAAAGTATTCTGAAAATACCACACCCGGTAGTCGAACAGACTAAAATCTTTCTAAATCTTCTATTTCATGGATTTCCTTTTATTTAATTTACAAAGTTTGTTAGAGAGATTTGATCGTACGTTAACGTAACGTAACGTTAGTACGATGATGGTACCAAAGGTACCATCATCGTACTAACGTTGTTGAGCGTAAATTGTAATGAAGGCTGTCTAAAATCAAGCTGTGTTAGACTATGGGACAGCGGAGTAGAGTGTAGATAATTAATAGTAACTCAAGAAGATATAGGTAGTCTGAGGGCCGACCCGGCACTTGCTTTAAGGCGTTTAAAAGCCTCCTATTATAACCTCAAAAAATCATTTAATTTTCTGATAATATCACTGTCCAGTCAAAGCGGAAAAAATATATAGTAATAATATCTGCCGATGTTATGATAAATTTCAGGTACAATTAAAATAACTACCACGATACGAAAACTAAGTGAAATTATTTTTTAAATATACCTAATATAAATCGATGCCTATTCATTTCACTTCCTGGTAAACTGAGTTTAACCAATCATTAACAAACGTTTTAAATCTAAATACCCATCATTAACTCGCTCTCAGGATAAACTTTTATACTAATATGCCTAATAATTGCCACTTGTTTATTCGTTTCGACTACCAGCGCACGTGTTTTTGAGAACATAATTATGTTGAAAGTATATACAATTTTTATTACGCTAAACTGTACAGTTTTCATAAATGCCGATAAGGGAAAAGATTTTGTAAGTATACATTTACTAGTGGCCCCCCGCTACTACGTACCTTTAAAAACATAGGACTTTTCATACAAACTTCCAACCCCCGTTTTACATCCTTAGGGGGGAGTTTCGGAAAATCCGTCCTTAGCGGATGTCTACACTCCATAAGGAACCTACCTGCCATATTTCAAGTTTGTAGGTGTTATAGTTTCTGAGATTTCGGCATTAATCAGTGAGTGGTGTTTTGCTTCTACATATTACTAGCTGACCCCGCGAACTTCGTACCGCCTAACAGTCGATTTTCTTTTTTTTTAATTTTTCTCTCCGTAAGAACCATCCTCATACTTCAAGGAATATTCTAAAAAAATTCTATTAGACCTGTACTTAGCGCATCACTATTTATAGGTAGTACCTATACCTACCCAAGCCTAACCTAGCCTACTACCTAGTTTCATTTACAGGGTTGTGAGCAATATTCGATAAAAAATAAAAGCATAAATACAAACATAAAATACTTCACATTTTAAGCAGTACAAATTGACTACATTTACATTTACATTTAACTAAACGTATTGCATCGTGTGTATTCAATTTTCTTTTTATTTCACAACTTTAATAATCCCAATCTATAATTTTAGTAACCTTTAGAGTTAGACCCACAAAGCTGTGGGCCTTAGAATATTTTGTTCATATTGTTTTTCTTTTGTTTCAGGGTACATTCAATTTAAGCATGACTAGCTTCACTATGTGCAAGGGTCCTAAACAAAGGGACTGTACGACTTCTAAAGTTGATGTAATTGGACACAATTTGATAAAATATGATTTTCGTGTGTTGAAAAATACCACCCCTACCAAAGTAAGTATCCCTAAATATGATTGATGATATGATTGTATCTTGATAATCGGTAACTTTTCAAAACTGGTAATGGTATAGGTAATACAAGCACACTGCGAGTTGCGCCGAGTTGCATGAATTCTAAGTAACTTCTTCTTGCCGGGGTGCGAGGGATATGTTTGTACCTTACCTTCGGCAACCGACGGCCCACAGACGGCGTGCGTTTTAGTTGGTTCAAGTCCGACATAACCTCCTCCACCGACTCCGGCGGGGGTGTATCCGTGGGGATTTCGCGCAAGATAAAAAAAAGTAACTTCTTCTTCATCCTGCCGTAATCCCAGTCGCATCCGAAGTTTTTACTTCGGAGTCTGAATTCCGCTTAACTGCGCATTTGGCTGGACTTCAATATTTTCCGTGAAGCGACTGCCATCTGCCATCCTTTTTGAATTTATATTAAATTTATTTATATTGCATACGTAGGTACATAGGCCACAGTAACCACTTTCCTTCAGGAGGGCCGTTTGCTTGTCTACCACCTAAATGGTATAAAAAAACGAAAGAAACGGTGTGATACATTCTGCTCCAACTTTTACAGAAGGCGCTACAGGCAATCATATATTAATATTTCTGTATAGGAGGTACATATCTATATGTATTATTATATGAATTGTAAAGTGATCGTGTATGTATATTGGAGATATATTAAAAAAGCTTGGGTTTTGTTATATTAACGACACTGAACATAATTTATTTATTTTTGGAACTCTTGTTGGTTTTACAATACTAACTTTTAAACTCTCGTATGTCATGATCGCGTTCATGTAAGGTGGGGAAAAGTCACAGATAAAACATGTAACTCATGTGGTGAAGCAACTGGTACGGCTAGGCACCTACTGGTGGGTTGTAGGAAGTTATTAGACCGGGGTCATTACTCGCGCCGACATGATAAGGTATTAGAAATCATACGTGAGGCTGTAAGTTTGGCGGTAGCTAGAGCGAAAAAAGGATTAACTACAAACCAAAGAAACGACATTGTGTTTGTAAAGGAAGGCTGCTCAAAGAAATCATCTCAAAAGCCATATTCAATTTTAATAACTGCCGTTGACTGGACAATACTCGTAGACACGTATGAGAAGCACTATAAAATACCGGAGGATATCTGTGCCTCATCATCCAGACCCGATATATTCCTTTTTTCACGATCGCATAGGCGTGCAGTGCTTGTAGAACTCACAGTACCGTGGGAAACTATTATATCTATAGACCACGCTATAAAGACAAACAAATACTTTGACTTGACTAACGAGTTAACCAAAAACGGCTACGTGGTTAAACTCTACGCCGTAGAAGTAGGAGCAAGAGGAATGCCAGCTAAATCCCTGTACAACTTACTTAAAGACCTCGGATTGCCAAGAGCTTCAGTAAGCTCTTTACTAAATCGAATATCAAAAGCGGCATTGATAGGATCTTACCAAATTTGGATAGGTAGGGGGGGGGAACACTATTGACGGTGGAGGTGAGCGCTGATGCATCACAAGGTGGCCACCCTAAACCTACATCTGGGTCGCAAGTCCCAGTCGCCGTCACGGTGTTCCTCGCTATGGACCCGGCGACCGCACGGTGAATCCATGGAGTGCTGAGAATCGGATCTCCCGTTAAGATTATTGTAAAATCTTGTTTCCTTGTCCGCCCTTATGGCACCGACTTCAACAAAAGTCCTACACGCATTTTTATATTTTCAGTGATATTTTTTATTTATTTATATATTTTTACTTTTCGGTGCAGTTTTGTTCTAGAAGTCGGTTTAATGTTTTCCTAACACAATTTTCAAGTTCGAATATCGACATCATAATACTGTTTATACTGGAGATTGAGGGCACTTGGTTGAACTTGCTACACATATTGAATAAATCGGTATCGGTACGGTACGGTACGGTACGGTACGGTAAGGTGAAACCGGTAAGGTTCAAATAAATAAATAATTGTGGAAAAGTACAAGTGATTTATTCAATATGGACATCATAATAGGTTTAGGCGTTTGGGAAATTCAGATTAAACCGAACAGTTTAAATAGAATGATATAATACTCGTATGTATTAGCTTTTAAACTTTTCCAGGGTAAAATAGTAGCTCAGAAAGATGGCGTTGAGTTTTTGAGGTTTCAAATGAAGAAACCTTGTGACCATTTATTCTTCAGACCACTGTTCCAGTCTATCATGAACATCACAAAGGATTGCGTCGTTCAAAAAGTAAGTACGACTATAGATACAGATGATGCTATATAATAATATAGGATACAAATTGTATCGTATCGAGTAATATATTTCACTTATTCTACGGCTACACTACTTTACCGTCTACCTGGCCCTCGATTCCGCTAAAGCAACACCACTGTCATACCACAGACACTGCAAATAATAGTATACTATTTTAGAGTTTATTGCCATGGAGTTAAAGTCCAAAATTAAATGAAAATAGTTTCAATGAGGTACACTTTTTCATTCGCTTTACAAAAAGCGTGACGGAGAAAAAATACAAGTATCACAATCCCATCTCATCCGAAGGGTGTCGTAAGAGGCGACTAACGGAAAAATACGCAAAAAAATATCACTGGGAGAGAAGGAAAATTTGAACAAAACCCTGTACCAACCCGTCTGGTCAACGGCAACGTGCAAACAGTAGGCCACAGCCTCCCAAAATTGTGAGAAACCTATGTCCAGCAGTGGACTGTGATAGACTGATTGATTGATTGATTATCTTATCGTGTGTCTGATAGAGTAGGTAATTTTTTTTTTTTATAAGGATTTATAGAACTGACGCTAAGGTAGGGTGTAAGGTGATAAAAAATAATAAGACATAATGTCAATTTCTATTATTAATTTTCAGGGCCGATACGAGTTCAATGTTGATGTAAAGAAAATTGCTGAAAAGTACTGGGCTGGGAGCTTTCTGTTTGGTGACTGGACTTTTAAATCCATATTTTATAACGATGAATGTAATTTCCACTGTTCTGTTTCTGTCAGTACTATATTTGCAAATCAATAATAGAAAATAAATCACTGTTGTTAATTTTAAAGGTTTTATTTTCAACATCTTTTTCAAAACAATACAGTTGTGAAATATAAAGTAACATAAAATTACTTAATGAATTTATGAGATGTTTTACATTTTTATGAACAAAAAAATATTTACACTGTTACCTAAATAGAAGCGTGTCAAAATAGATTGATTTATTTTAGCACAATTTGAGTATTCTTGCGATAAATGCCGTTATTATCACTGTTTCACTGATTCATAGCATGCATGCATGCATAGCAGCATGAAAATTCATGAGACTTTAAAACGGACAATATCTTGTCACGAATTTTGAACACAAATGTCATTTTATCTTCAGACTTTAGATAAGGTAATTGCCTAATAATTTTGATTAAATATGATTTATGATGAACATAATTCAAATGTGCTAACCAAAAGTCAAAAACAAAATGAAATAAAATGGCACAGTGTTCAAGCACCATGACGCCTAGTATGCATAATGCAAAACTTTAAAACTAAATAATAATTAGCTAACTATGTAGGTCCCACACCGAAAGATATGGGCCCTGGGCCGACCGAAGTGCGAGGGATATGTCTACGATAAGCTCACCTCAGGCCTCTGGTAACCGACAGCCCACAGACGACGTGCGTTTTAATCGGTTCGTATCCGATATAACCTTCTCCACCAGCTCCGGTGAGAAAAAGCTATGTAGGTATGTGGACTCTAAAACTAGTTATTTATTTATTAAGGTAAATCAACAGTTACTATCATCTACTGTATATATATTATTTAAAATACCCACACCGGACCTACACACTTTATAAAACTCCCTTTATTGGCCAATAATGTCCGATCGAAAGCCGGCACGGAGCTGGTTGGCCGGACGTACGCAACTGGTCGGATCCCGCAATATCGGTTCATTTGTGGCTTTGCTACTACTCTCCCTTCATTCTTGAAATCAACGGTTCACTACACCATCTGTTTCGGACGGACATTGTGTTGGTAACATCTATATTATTATAACATCAGTTGTAAAAAACAAGGTATCATTGGAATCTTTGGACATTTAATATCTACAGACCTAGGTCAAATAACAAAAATAAACTTAAACCTATAATATAATACATTCAAAACTTCATAACACTGATTATTCTGTGACCTACGAGTATTCTGTGATAAAACATTGCAGACAATATTCGTTACTTTTATGACGATGATTAAGAGCTAAAAATACTGCGTTAAACTTTAACGTGTTAAATGCAGTGGTCACCAAAGCCCGTTCTTGGCGCCTACCGTCAAACGGTAAAGATAATGCTATTATCTAATTAGTGTGTTAATTCGCAGCTACACCTACGTTAAGCGTCCATTATCACGACATTTCCCGTTGGTGTGGCCCCTTCATCAGATTTTAGACACATATCGCCTGAAGTCACCTTACAATAGATATGTAAAAATTTATTAAATGGTAAGTTGATGTTACTCGTAGTGGTTAAGTGGCTGCTGTAGACATCAATCAAATGGGCAACTGTGAGTGTGTGAAAAACTTACACAATACATTCCCCGAGACCTGAAATTGGAAATATTAAAATTAAATAATAGTACCCATAAAGGCACTGTGATTTGGGGACTATATTGAGGATAAATAAATAGTTTAGATAGATGCGAATGATAAAGTGATTCGAAGCATTTTGTTTAGCTCTGTCATAATAAAAGAAGAAAAAATTAATTATTAAAAAATAAAAAAACCCGACTGCTGTCTAAAAGATTGAAACAAGCTTGATAACAGGCGGTACCCATTTGCCAATCATAAACCGAAAGAAATTTAATGGGTACCGCCTGCTATCAAGCTTGTTTCAATCTTTTAGACAGCAGTCGGGTTTTTTTTATTTTTTAATAATTAATTTTATTTTAACCTTTTTAGTTAGGATATGACATCTATATATTTTTGTAATCTCCTTTTAATTCTCTTCATATTGATACCCTACTCGATAAATTTGAATGAAAAAAAATTTTTGCCAACACATATTTTAGCATCAAAAATCTACCGTATATATGACACTCGGGAGATGAATACCTTTCATTTGAGACCCTAGTCATCAAAATCCGTCCAGGCGTTAGGCCTGTAGAGGGGAACAAAGAAAACTACATACACACATTGACACATACATACATACATACGCGCGAAACACATTACCCTCTCGCTGGCGCAGTCGGGTAAAAATATAAAGAAAACAGACAACAATAATAGCGGGAACTAGTGGTAATAAAGAAATAAAAACCAACCCATCTGGTACATCTTCGCCTAGCACAACTGCTTTTCTATCTAATCTGAGATTCCAATGCCCATCTTCCTTCGGACATGCGCTATCACATGGTATTCCCACCATACGTTTGCTTTTTCTTATGCTTGCAGCGAAGTAACATGAGCTCATGAAATGGCTACATCGTGCAATACCTGTAATAAAGGTAATTTTTTTTTAATTAAAACAACTATGTTCCTGGTTACATCCGAAGTTTTCGAGAATTCAGTTTAGCTTTTGTGTGTTTAGCTGCTTGTTACCTCAGCAAAAGCAGGCTTGCATAACGACGTGACGAATGATTCCCCCCTTCTGGGTCCCGAAGTCGTAGATGACTCAGGGTATTATTCAAATCAAGGACTTAAGGCAAGGCTATTAGGTACTTACGCATTGCGTGCCCCTGGCAACCCGGTTGCGTTCTTCCACCATTTACACAGAAGTCGGCATGACCCACCAGTCCACTCTCACCGAGGTAGCCAGCATTCGTATGAATTACTTGTACTACATGAGCGTCCTCTCGGCCTAGGCGGAATAACTTGGATCCATATGCTGATACTAAAGGCCTGCCTGGATCTAAACCTGGGAACAAATAAAAATGCAAATTTTAAGCGGTTTTTTCTACTTTAAATAATCATCGCAGCTAAGAAGTTACTTGCAATGATTATGTTAGCTCATTCTATTTCTACCGGAACCCCTAAGATGCTAAAAGATTGCGATACTACGGATATCCTAATCATGGGCATTTCGACCTTAATCGGCTCATGTACATAATTACCATGGTTATCTTTGTTTAACTAAGCCTATCGCCAGGAACGGTGGACTGGTCGAGTATGTGATCGGTCCACCGTCCCTCGCTGCTTGAACGTTTTGACATAAGTGAGACACGTTGAAAAATTTAATCAAAGAACAATGCGCAGAGTTTGAGACCGACAATCTTGAAAATCTTTATAACAGAAAAATCCATTTTATAGTCTCCTTTCATTCTTATATAATTAATTAAGTCGTCTTCGTATAGGTACATAATATAATCGATGCTTATTATTTTTTTGTATTGGACATAGACTCACCTTACGTGATGACAGGTCTTTTTTATATCACTAGACAAGCACAGGGCCCACCTGCTAGAAAGTGGTTACCCCGTGGCGTGGCCTATGAACGTGTGCACACCAGGGGAGTCACACTCGTGAAAGAACTGAGAGTTTCTGTGCCGTCAGTGCAGAAGACAAGGCAGAACAAGCCTTTGGTCTTCCCACTGGCAGCACAAAAACTCTCTAGTGAGCTCTGGCTACCCTATTCACCGACGGGCACACAATACGAGGTTATGTGTAAGTCTTAAGAGGTCATAGGTCATTTTTCATATCTTTAGACAAAAAATAATAATAACAAACGGCTGACAAAGAGTGAAATGCATAATAATAACAATAAGCTAGTTAACGAGGTTATTATAAGGGTATAACAATTGCACTAATAATGCAGTACAGATTAGATCTAACTACGTCACTGTTCGTAGAGGATGTATATTTAATAACATAATACATAATACATTCCTGTAAAATGTACTTTTTTATTATTATAACTATTGTTACATATCTATAAGCATACATGTATGTCTGCACCACCTAACACTATGC
The DNA here is from genome assembly GCA_914767945.1 of Eilema depressum. NCBI lineage: Eukaryota > Metazoa > Arthropoda > Insecta > Lepidoptera > Erebidae > Eilema > Eilema depressum. The sequence continues at coordinate 14,983,396 of OU612020.1, forward strand.
AGTTGAAGCCGCAGCGCTGCAAATATAGTAAAAGAAGAATTGGGTAAAAAAATAAGAGTAATAAAAAATAACAGTTAATTAATAAGTATAGTAGATACTGTCACGTGACCAAAATTAATGTTGATGAAAAGTCTTTAGAGACTAGAGAGAGCAGAGTCTACAGAGCTCTAGAATCTAGATGTACAAAGTGGAATATTTCAGCACATAATATGTATAGGTATATGCAATCATATATTATAAACTATAGATATGTTGTCCACACTCTAAAATGGCGACAAAAAAATTATGACTTTTGGTCATCATTTTATGCACCAATCAGATTCGCGATCAAAAAAAACTATTATAATAATAAATTCTTAATAATAAAATATTATTAATAAATTCATATAAATTAATAACATTGACGTATTTTTAATAAGTAACTAAACTGTTTTTAAACTTAGTGTTTGCGCCATTTTTGAAAGCCGCCATCTTCTTGTATGACGTATCTATAAATGTAATACATCATTGGGTATATGACATAAAACTGTATAGGTACTGTAAAAGTTGTCGTGGCATTGTTATTACGCTTTTAATTCAAAAATAACCAATGTTTTTTAAGTAACTTGGTGTTGGAAAATTTCTAGATTGAAATATAAAACGCAAACCGCAATTTATATTTCAAAAGAAATACCTCAAGGGGCGATTCAAACCACCAGAATATTATTTAAATGTCAATTTTTAACTCGCCCCGTGGCAAGGGGCGAGTCACTACACCAAAATAATAAAAAGGGGGCGAGTAGAGCATTTTAATCGCAAGGGTCGAGATCCAGGGGGCGAGCGGAGCCTAAGCCGCTACAACGAAGTACTTGTTAGGCGTGAATAAATCTAGGTAAGATAACTTCATTGTAATCTATAGAACTGCATAGTTTCAGGCAAACTTTGTTGAAGTAGGTACTCTGGTCTTACGAAATCTCAATACCTATTACTCGTCGTTGTCGGTGATATCTATTATTTATAATACGGCCACGCAGATATTTTTTGAAATGACTGATAAGTGATAACCCTTAGTTTAAGTATTTCACTTTCCCTATCAAACAAAAATAATAATAATGAGCATGTAGTCAATATGAACCCGGATTGTCTAGTATTTTTACCTACTAAAATATTTATGTTTTTTTATATAGGACACGTCAATTCACTTCACCTCGCCTGATGGTAAGCTGAAGGCAAATGACGGTCTCATCAGATGCTTTTTCTTGCCCCGCTTAAAGGACCCTGGGCTATAGGAAGAGGAAAACGCGTGTACTGGTAAAGAATTCCAGCTCTTAATAGTGGCAGAAGCAGTCGCCACACCACTTGGTTCTTGATGGAGTTTGATTTTTTTACGCGATTTATATGCGTAAAAAATCTACGGCATAAACACATTAATGACTTATTAACTACTCTACTCTACTCTCTTACTACTACGTCTGAAGGGCTGAAGCGTTTGAAATTAAATTGATACATTGGGTTATTAATTCTATAGGTAGGCACGTACACGTACTATTTGTATGGTCGAGACAATGTGTCAAATATAATCGAAAAACTATTTCTTTTAGGATTCTGAATGTTATCCATCACAAATGAACTTGGCAGTGGCCGAGTTTATTTTAGGGTTCAACAGACTCCCGAGGTGTGTTGTGTAGCGTAACGTCATTATAAGACCAGAATAGAATCACAGCTGACAGAGAAATAGATAATTCTAATGTTCAGTGTATCTTTTTGTCCTCATACTCCTAGAATGCAATTAGTTCAGGTTTTTGCAACATGTGCACAACTGCACATATTGAAATATTAAGGGAAGCCACACATCGAAGAAGCATTTGCTGCGCACATCGCAAATTGCCAAGAAAAATGTTAATGTTAAGAAGCATTTACTTCGTGGACATTGACTTTGCTTCTTTGGTGCATTTGCTGCTTTGGTGTGGGCCACAGAATCTTGACGGTATGATACTGATAATACGTATCATCTATCCTAGCGTTAATTTCAGCCGCATTCGAAGCTTTTCATCTCGGAGTCTGGAGTCCGCTGATACTGGCAGTATATTAGGAACTAATTCTGGATGCAAATAAAGAAAATCAATATGTGGGTAAGAAAACAGTATCTATCAGCTCAGTATATGTCTAACAGTACCTCCAACACGTATGGCCACGCGCTTTCATCAGATTGCGATGGTCAGTTATATACACAGGTGACTGAATGTATCTTTTCTTCTTCTTCATTCGAACGCCGATGCCTGTTGAATCGGTATTGGGCATCGGCAGTTTGGACATCAAACTCCGCTCTCCTGACCTTCCATAATTTGCCAGTTGTCAACGTATGTCATAAACGTCAATATACGTGTCATATACGTCAAATCCCATACATTCATCATTCTATTCTACAATACGCCGGCCAGCAAGTTACCGTCTGGGGGAGCCAGTCATACTGAGTTACTTTTTTTTATAAATATTTGGTGCATCAAATGATTCTCCGCTAGATTTGGATAGGTAAGATTGACTTGGTTCCTGAAGATCTTGGTACTCGACCAAGATCTCTTACGCCCAATTCCGGACTTATTCTTTTCATTCAAGTGTCATTTGAGAATGAATTGTTAATAACCTCTAACATAGCTCCTCAAAATCAACATGCGGAACACTCTGATCATTAAATCATTATTGTAGTCCACGCATTACATTATGACGTAATGTTTATTGATGTATGCTAACACACATAGCGCACAAACAGCCGTACTCACTTTTAGTAAGCCACAGAAGGCGACGCACGTATAGACCAAACGGCTTCACGATGGTTAAAGTAGACATCAAATATACCAAGGTATGTCTCTATTCACTTAATTAATTATACAAACACATCTTTCTATCTGGTATTAATATTTATTTATATCTCAGTATTATAAGGTCGAGTATTTTTTAAATCTGTGTGGTTAAACGTAGTTACATGCGCCGGCGATTCGAAATAATTGAGTGATATACTCATGTTAATGTAATGTTCATTGCTCAGTCTCGTTTTGTGAATTTCAATGTGGATTATATGATTACCATAATATATTTTATCAACGTTGGTTGTATAGTTATCAACATTTTAAATATCTATGATTACATGACATCTCAAAGTGTTTTATTTTATCAAATGAAATTGTATAATAAATAACAAAAGTGGTGGTATATGAAATTTCAAGGTTAACACAGTCCAGTTTAGGTAACGCCTACTACCACAGATGTTCGTATGGCAACAAGCTCTCAATGATTTAAAAATACCCATCCTAAGACTGTCCTGAATCCAATCACGAAGAGCTCACCCAATCGGTTACCAGAAAGCAATCATCAGCCCCTTATTTTCATTGAAACGCGATTAGTAGAGAAAATAATTAGAAACTCAGACAAGTTAGTTCACAATTCAGCTGTAGATACGAATATATAAAACTATCCTTTTACCTATGTACAATTAAATTAATGCACTGATTTAATTTTCTTTTTATCCTCGCTATTCACAAAAGCGTTAAAATTTCTCATCAATATACTGTACTGTAGGTAATTTTCAGGTACCAGACATCTAAATCTGTATGGCACTTATATTTCAATAACTATTTTGTCGGCCCTATGAAAGCAATCAACTTCCCAACAGAGTACAATGTTCTTCTTCTTCTATCGAGTCGACGGCATATAGTGTGATATTTTGTTTGCCCAGTGTGCATCCACTCCGATAGCGCTCTCAGAGGCACTCATGAGTTCCTCCGGAGTACACATGCTTGGGCAGGGAGTACATGTTAGCAGATGAGTCATAGTCTGCGGAGCATTCACACCGTGGGTTCCACCTCGTCTGAAAGACCATACCCCACCTAATCCAATTTTCGTTACTTCGACCAACCTGCGTTCTAAGTCCATTAGTCCATTTAAGGACTTCTAGATGGTCCAAGCAGAGTCTTCTTTATTTCTTATCTTATCGAGGTCAATTCAGAATTTCTCTCCCTGAATTTCCAGAACATTTCATCATCATTACATCAGAAAACCCTATTATCTATGGCCCCTGGAAAACGAATCCTGCACCTGATACACAACACAAAGATAGTTCAATAATAAGTTAATCTAGCACGTCTAGGCCATGAAATATTTACACGCTTAGCCGATAGACAGTGCGAAATCGACAAAAAGACGCCACAATCTTACATTATAATGAAACAATGTTTCAAACTCTTTATCTGGTGAAACGTCAACACTGGTTCCAAGGAGACGTTTTGTGATTCATCCCGATATTTTCACCCCGATAGGGACAGGTTGTCGAAGTGAGAATTTGAAGCATTTTCTTGAAAATATTCGCTTACTTCTTCAAACTCTTTATAGATGTTTAGTATAATCTTGAGAATTTAAAATACCTTGAGAGCTACTGTCAGTCAAATGAATGAACCAGAGTTGCAATTTACAAGATTTATACCTATAAAGTAATTACTTTTTTTACTACACTCGCTGAGGGTGTATGTGTGGCTGTGGCTAGTGTGCACCACCAAAATTTTCGATGTTCAAGTAACTGGCGCAGTTTTTCCACTTGGGGGTGTGAGAGGGTGGGGATACTCCCTTAAAACCCAAGATAAAGTAGCTAAGTGAAAGGTGGAAAGGTAGATGCAACCTTGCTATGATGAGTTTTAAGCTCACTTTTTCTCTCTATCCCCCTAGCTTTTTAATTAGGTGTGATTTAATTTGTCACTAATTTTTTTTATCCCCGCTATTTAGTTTTATCTACTATTTTACTGACAAACATAATTATGTATTCTCGAGCGGGTCCTAGTAGCGTAATACGGTTCTCTTCGCATTAATCTTCTAATATATAAAAATCAATGCCACTTTTCGTTGTTAGATTATAACTCAAGAACGGCTGAACCGATTTGGCTAATTTTACTTGAAATGTGTGAAGGTTTAAAAGTGCAGCGGGAACGGAAAAAATATGGCGGTACGAAGTTCGCCGGGATAGCTAGTATAATATAATGCGAAGAGCACTGCATTCAATGTCGTATTCTGCGACCGATATATTTAGTGATTACCTAACTAACATAGTTGGAGATAGATCTATCATTTTGAGTACCAAATATATATATTTCCTTTTTTAATTTAACTTCTCTTAAAGTACCTCAGGCGCAGCCCTGTGCACTGTGCACTGTTGCAATACAATAAACTGCTATCTTCAGTAACTTGCTGTAATTTCAAACTTCCGTGTCACACGTTTGTGGTTTACAATACACAATATCGAAACTACATACATATTTGGTTCCTACAAAACCACAATGGGTAATTTTCAACTCAATACTCACTGTGTACATGGATTCCATTGGACCATTGTGTTTATCGAGAGCTCGCGACATATAAGTACCTTGTTGTGAGTGTTTACCTGGAAAATTAGTCTTTTATCGACTTTGAAGAATGCTGTGCCACAGGCAATGACATAATGACCAATGACTATGCTAAGGAAATGTAGTTAACCAGTTCTTTTTATAAATAATATGACGTCTTTACATAATTGGGAAAACGGGCTACTATTTAGTAAACTACTGAGATCAACCTTTTCAGAAAAACATGTTGTGTTAAAAGCTTTAAAAGAAATTAATTCCGAAAAAGCAAATGCTGCAGAACCATTAACTTACAATTCTTATAACATTAATATAAAATATCTTGGGGTATTTCACTAAGTAACATAATCTCCGCATTTCTTCAATTTGAGTGAATTAAGCCAAGCCTAATGACGCCAGACTCCAAAAAAGGGATGACATAGCAAGTGATGTCATTAAGCCGAAGCCTAAAGAAGAATCTTTAGTAACGAACATTTGATACTAAAGATCTTAGATACTCTAAGCTAAAGATAGTGATAGTCCTACAAAAAACGGACAAGTAGGGACAAATTCGAGTATACTTCGGTACGCATAAGTCGCTAGACAAACAAGGTCCTGGCTTACGAGCATTGTTTTGTGATAAATCAATGCTTGGTGAATTTTAGCTCTTCCACCACCGACGCACCCATGCTATCCTCAAAAGACATGTAACCCAAGAAACGTATACTGCGCGTATAGAACACATTTTGAGCCTTATTTCAGTTCCAAGATATATTATGTCCCTAGAAATAGATATGTACGCTAGAATTATCATTTTTACTGAAATATTGGAATTTGAAAAAGTGAGTCTGAGAATGTACTAAGTTATGTTACATCTCTTCATTATATAGTTGTTCATCAACAACGAGTGGGTGGACGCTGTCAGCAAGAAGACCTTCCCCACTATCAACCCTCAAGATGAAACTGTCATCATACAAGTGGCTGAAGGCGATAAGGTAAATTTTCCAAGTTTTTAATTTCCCTACTAATAATACGAGTATATTCATCAATGCATAAGAAGAAAAATAACTATCCGCTCATTCACAAAAAGTAAATTGAATATGAAATAAGTATTGACATGTCTTATCAAACAATCATACGAGTAGATTAACTTCTAGCTAGATAAATGTACGAGTATCTTCTTGTACATAACATATTTTGATATCAGCAATGTTCAAGATAATACGATGGCTATCTACATTGTAGATTTTTGTCACATCACTATGTGGCTCCTTCAATACAATATTTACGATATTCCATTTACATAACTATTGTTTTTTGCTGGCTACTTGCCGTTAATGGTTGCCGTATTCTTTAGATGCTTGTGATACAAATGATTTAATGTCCATGGCCACACGACTGAAAATCTAATAAATATTAATACATGGACGGAGATCACAGATAAATTCCGCTACTGATAGGACAACGTTTCCTAGTTGAAGATTTTAATCCAAGCATTTTATGTAAGTATTACCTCTGTCGTCCAAAATGAATTTTACTTCCCTCGGAATAGAATGGAATGGGAATGCCGTAACAACCTGATTTAAAAAAATGCCTAAATTACTTTGTAAGTCAATAACTAAACAACAACAACAAAAAATCTATTGCTCTAACTTATGCGTCTTGTCCACAGGCTGACATAGACTTGGCGGTAGCTGCTGCCAAGAAAGCTTTCCATCGTTACTCTGAATGGCGTACTATTGATGCGTCCCAAAGAGGTCGACTCCTTCTAAAGTTGGCGGATCTCCTAGAGAGAGATGCTAAATACTTGAGCGAGCTGGAGACCTTGGACTGCGGCAAGCCCGTGAAACAAGCTTACGGAGAAATTGTGTGGGCTGCTGGAATTCTCAGATATTACGCTGGGAAAGCTGATAAAATTCTTGGCAATACTATTCCTGCAGGTATTTTGTGCTTGTTATAGGTGTTTTTATATCACCAACCCAGATATAAGAATAGAGATAATGTTTTGTCACATATAAAACTTTGACAATAGGTTATTAGTTATTGCACACTTCTCCGTTTTCTGTTCTATTTGGATTCTTTTACACATCTTGTTGTGAATTAAGTAACTATAGAATTTGCTAGCCAAATCTCTCTATGTCTAATTATTTCAGTCAATACTTCTACAGTAGGCACAGACCCAATAGTAGACGGCCTTGAAGAAAACGTTTGAGTATCTACTTAACATAATAAGATAAAACGGTACCTACTTATTTATAACCCAATAAACACCTTTATCTATTGTAAAGTATGATCAACCAATACAGGTATATTTACATCGAGTTCTATATCGATAAATTACTATTAATATCTATTATATAAAAATAAATCCCTAAATGTGTTGCTAAGCGCAAATCTCGAGAACGGCTGAAACGATTTCGCTAATTCTTTTTTTAGAATATTTCCTGAAGTAAGAGGATGGTTCTTACGGCGAGAAACATTTAAAAAAAAGGCGGTACAAAGTTCGCGGGGTCAGCTAGTATTCAATAAAATTAATTGTCACATAATATAGCAAAGCAGGTGAGCTGGAGGCAATGTTAAAAAAACTAATGATGATGTTTCAGATGGTGAGGTGATGACATTCACTCTGAAGGAGCCGGTAGGAGTGTGTGGTGGCATCTTACCATGGAACTATCCTATCCCGATGATTGTCTGGAAAATTGCACCCTCTTTGGCTGCTGGTACGTATACATATGAGTACCCCTAAGCCTTGTAAATGGACCGAAGATGTTATTTAAAGCAGTGACACTCAAAAACCTGTAAAAAGTACAGGTTAAATAGCAATAAAATTGTAGATACAGCTTAGTAATTGATATAGGTATTAAGATATGACATGTAGATGGAGACTGGTGCTGGTGCCATAACAAAATTAAGATTCGGATATAAAGTACATCACTGGTGTACACTCCTTGTCAAATATATTTTTGTATATCTATACATACATGCTATACTTAATATTAATATTAGTATGATAATGCAATGAATAATTTATTGTGTTATACCCACCGTCTTATCGCTTTTTGGCGATAAAAAATTGACCAAGACCCTGAAACCGTCTGCATACGATACGAAAGGCAATCGACCCCTTTTCTAGGTTAAGCTGCGTTGTAGCAGTAAATACCGTGCCATAAATAGAAAAATTGGGAAAATGTATTTAGTATTGGATTCACGCTCTGAATTTTGGAGAATTAACTTTGTTTCGTTAATTCCGACTTCCTTATGACGAGATCTTATGCATTTTAATTTATTTACATGCGTCATAAGAATGGCAATATCTTTTTGCTTACAAATGTTCGTCATCTAAGGTAACTTTTAACTTCTTTTCGTTTAAAACCTCCGTCTTTTTTCTCCTATACTACTCAGGTGGCAGACGAGCATACGGCCTACCTGATAGAAAGTGGTTACTGCGGCCTATGGACGTGTGCAACACCAGGGGAATCACACTCGTGCTGCCGACCCTGTGAGATAAGAGAGATTATCTGCCATCAGTGTAGAAGACAAAGCAGGAAAAACCGTTGGTCTTCCCACTGGCACTACAAAAACTTTCCAGTGAGCTCTGGCTACTACTCATTACCGAGAACAAGTTGGAATCAAATATATATAAGATATTAGGCATATTGCCGGAGGAGACGGTATGGCCATTGAGCGAAATCATACTGTACATTTAAAGTGTAAAAATGATTTCTTTAAGGATGCACTGTCGTCATCAAGCCAGCAGAACAGACTCCTCTGACTGCCTTGGCTGTAGCAGCCCTTGCCAAAGAAGCAGGATTCCCAGCTGGAGTGCTCAATGTAGTTCCTGGTTACGGACCTACAGCTGGAGCTGCACTAACCCACCACCCTGATGTCGATAAAGTTGCCTTCACTGGCTCCACTGAGGTAGATAAAAGGAACTATGTACATAGATCATCATTATTTTCTGAGCCTTTTTCCAATTCAGTTGGGTTGGCTTTCCAGTCTAACTATGATACCATATTCTGACCTCCACAACCAATTGGCGATACCGAAGTTCGAAGATAGACTAGTCGGAATTTTAGGGCTCCACCTATCCATAACGACTGCCATAGATTTTCGTATGACAACCGACCAACTAACGTGCGCTCCGACCAATGCAAATAGACATATTCAAACATACAAATATTTGCACTGAGTGGAATATTCCAAGTTACCGATTACTACAGATGTAATACTTCTGAGGGCTACAGTGCGACTTATTATAATCCATTCAGCATTACCGACAATAAAGACGAACTCGTAGCAACAATAATAACTCTCTTCTATTACAACATGATTTTATATATTGCGTAACAGCTTCATAGTAATAAGCATGATCTAGATTAATTAGATATCTAAAACTTGATAACGAATATCGCTACATATGTCTTGTAAATATTAATTATTATGACAGATCGCCAATTTTTAAATGTTTTTGGAGCTGTATTTTTAGTACATTTCTGGAGCCAAGTGCAAAAGTCTAATAGCTATGAGAGAGCGGGCGAGAAGATAGGGGATGGTCCTGAAAATATTTTGTTGTTCTCTGAAAAAAAAAACCAGCGATCTCTCCTTTGTTTATACAGGTTTTAGATGTAGGAGGTTTAAAGTTTGCGATATTTTCAACCCTTCCACCTCAATAAAACATTTTAGAAGTGGTACTTAATAATTATATTTTAGCTGTACATATACAAGAAAGAAAATATTTTACTCAGAAACTTTCCAAATCTTTCTCGCAATGAATTCAGATTTATCCAGTAACTATCAATAATGTAGTTACGGGAGATTAATCCCGACTTTTACATCTTCCAGATTATTTATAACCCTGTACTCTTGACATCATTATTCACAGGTGGGCAGAATTATAATGAGTGCTGCATCGGCAGTCAATCTCAAGCGCGTTACACTTGAACTTGGAGGCAAGAGTGCTCTAGTCGTCTTCAATGATGCTGACGGTAAATATTGATTTAATAATTACAATTATTATAAGTACAAGAGAATTCCAATGAAACTAAAACTCAAAACGGCTTACTTTCACATAATTGGTGTTAGAATGTTGTACCTAATAATATATCCGAAGGGTGAACCCACTGAAACCAACTTTGTCAGTACCTACTAATATTAAATTTTACTTTTTTACGATGTGAAAACACCATATTCACATAAGTATATTCTAATGGGTGTCGCCATATTTGCGAGCCGGGCAAAATTATTTTGGGATATTCTGAGGAAAAATTACCGGTTGATAAATAATGGACTCGCACATTCGCGGTTCGCTTATTGATGAATTGATTGATTTTCATTTTCATTGTTTCTTAACATTTATTTGTATACCAACAGTTGACAAAGCAGCCCAGATTGCCCACAACGCTGCTTTTGCGAACGCTGGTCAGTGCTGCGTGGCTGGTACGAGAACTTACGTGCAATCAGGCATCTACGACAAGTTCGTCGCTAAAGCCGCTGAAATTGCAAAGAACAGGACTGTCGGAAACCCCTTCGAAGATGTCATACAAGGCCCTCAGGTAAATTACAAGTTAGAAAAGCTAACAAGTAAAAGAAATAGTAACTCTGTCTATATGTCTATTTGTTACGCTATAACGCCCTAACTACTGAAGCAATTTTTATGAAATTTCGTATAGAGATACAGAATTAATGCTTATCCTTATTCAAAGTCAAAGTTAGCATCTGATGTAAAATTTACAATGTGAAAGATTTTACTCAAATTGAAGGTATTTTTTTGGATTTTAGGCTACCGACCTTAAAAAGAAGACATTAGACACAGTCATTAAATAGTTGTTTGGCAGAGATTTATTCAAATAGGTACTTACTTAGGTACCTAATTTTCATATTACCGCCAATAAGTCGGTTAATTTTCCATGTAATTCGGTAGTAGCCTCATAGACTATTTTTAAAATTTTGGTTTTACTTCACGGACTTTAAAAAGTAGTCCTCAATTTGACATAGTTTTAAATGTCTGTAATAGTTTTTTTTTAACGAAGTACTACAAAAACTATCTCTCAGGTGGATTCAGATATGTTCACCAAGGTCATGGGCTACATTGATGCCGGCAAGAAAGGTGGAGCTCGCTGCGTAGCTGGCGGTGATCGCCAAGGCACTAAGGGATATTTCATCCAGCCCACAGTCTTCGCTGACGTCAAAGATGATATGAAGATTGCCAGGGAAGAGGTAATGTATTAACAAATGATGATTATACACGAGATTCCAATACCGTAAAACATAATTCAAAATATTGTTGTGTACTTCTTCGATAAATCATAAATTCTAACTTTTAAAACATATTTATTATTTTTAATATTTCTTCTATTTAAAGGTCAGAATAGAATTAATTTTAGATATTTTAAGAATATTGAATACTGTTGATCGATGTCACTTGGTGGAATTTGCTACACATATTGAATAAGACATACAAGCAAGGTGTCTTGTTCTATATGCATCTAAGTGTTCACATTGAGTATAACGAATTTTAAGTATGGGCAGGAACACAGTTCGTAGGCTATTATAACATTCATTTCATTTTATTTACTTTGCAATTCATCAGATCTTCGGGCCAGTTCAGAGTATTCTGAAGTTCGAAACCTTCGAGGAAGTGGTAGACCGTGCCAATGACTCTAACTACGGCTTGGGAGCTGGTGTGATCACTAACGACATCACCACAGCTTTAGCTTTCGTCAAGTACGTGCGCGCTGGATCCATGTGGTATGTTACTCACATTTCTTTATTCCTCTCTATAAAAAGGAACTATCCTTAAAAGTTTGCCGAATTATGGTTCATTCTTAAAAATATGAATTAGTATTTTAAGATGATTTATTGAGCTATTGAATAAATTACCATCGTATGAAAAAATATTTTGTATACAAATTTGATTGAATGCAAATTAAACGAAAAACTTTTTTTACTTCTAGGGTTAATCTATACGACCATGTGGCACCACAAACACCTTTCGGCGGATTCAAGGAGTCTGGCATTGGCCGTGAACTGTAAGTTACTTTAAATTAAAGATTACTTACGAATAAGTAGGTACTACTTGTTCGTAATAATTAGGATGAAGATTATATGAAAGAAATTTTGGAAAACTAACAGGCAGTTGTCACTACGGTATGGCAACGTACCTACATGATTAAATAATCGACTGTCTTACTGAATTTTGAAGTTCAAAATCACTATGAATGGTAGTCTGAAAGTACAGAACCACGGAGTAAAGAATATCATTTCCTTCTCAATGTACAGAACCGTGACTCATGTTAGTGTGAAAGTACACCACATAATTTCGAATCTTTGTCACTACGATGCACCGCAAAAGTATATCACATCAATACATACATTTTCGAATTTGTTTCACCATGAGCTTTGAAATTCAGTGGAACAGCCTAAATACTCTAAATAATCAACTAACTTGATTGCTTAAAAATATTAATTGATAACAAGTCCAAAATGAATTTTAAGTGATCAAGTTTAGTGCGTAGGTACTTTGGTCTTCTTCTTAGATATCTTAATCTTTCACTTAAGCCAATGTTAATCAAATAATTAATGTGTTTCAGTGGTGAAGAAGGTATCCAGCAATACTTAGAAAACAAGACTGTGTCCTTTGCCCTCCCCAAGAAACCACTACTGTAAATCAAAATATGGACTGAAGCGAATATAAAATTCCTTGCAATATAAGACTTTATTACACTGTTATTATATATCTACATAATGTAGGTACATAAAATTGTAACTTTCAGAATTACAATATATTATTACAGATATTTTTTTCATTGATTCATAATGTGTTACCCGAACTTTGAACCTACACTAATCACTTACAGTTGAACTACATTGTAGCACCGAATCGCATTTTTTCTATCCAGCGGAATGACACCATCTAAAAAAAGAATATACCTACATACATACATATAATCACAACTTTATCCCTGGAGGGTTAGGCAGAGGTGAAATTAACACCCACATTTCACCAATTATTGTATTAGGTCCCATGTAATAGGGGGTGAGCCTATTGCCGAATGCCGGGCACTATTGTTGACTCGAGCCATGCATTTGAGGCTGAGTCTGGGTTAAACAGCCCTATCCCTTGGTCACCTTGTACGACACCGCATAGGAAGAGATGGAGTGGTCCAAATTCTAATGTTTTTTTATATGGCAACGTTAATGTCATCATGTCAAATTTAGCAGCATAAAGAGATAGGTACAAGTAAGTACCTACTACTTTTAGGAGACACTACACGCACATGCGCTTTAGTCTGAAAGGGGTGCAAACTGTGCAAAGTCCATAGAAAATTGACATTAATGAATTTATGGAGATGTCAATTATTATTTTTGGTTCGGAGTTGCGAGTCTATGTTGCGAGTTGACGATAAATATACTCGTACAATAGTAATGTGTAGTAATGTGTTGATATACAAAAATTACTATTAGAAATATCAGGATATTTGCCATGTATTATTTTGGGTTTAAAATATTTTGGCACTGTTACAAGCGCCGCCGCCGTACCTAATCACGGGGGACCTGAAGTACTAAGTTTACTGCGCTCACCCTTCTTCTTTTCTACTGGACTATACAAGGTTAACTGCAGTTGCAGTTATTCTTAATTAAGGACAAACCAAAGGAACGATTCTAAGCAAAATTAAAGTCAACGAACAGTATAAATCTACAATCGCTCAATTTTTTTTGGAGGCATACGATACGTATCGCCACGTATCGTATGCTAATGTATCAATACAAAATATCGTGGTATCGCATGACGTTCTTTGGATCGATACTCGATTATATCGATGTGTAAGGGCAACTTGATGATAATGATGATGACTTCCGACCGATTTCGGCCATGACGACCATTTATAAGTCCTCCTAATCATGTACCAAAGTATTTGTACCAAAAAGTGTATCTAAAAGATACACTTTTTGGTACAAATACGTTCAAAAATGTTCTAATTATTCCTAACCATTATCATCAATTTTTATACGGATTTTATATTTCTCATCATTCCACATTAAGAATTGAAATTCATGCTTATTATTTTAAAAATATAGAAAAAAATTGTTTCAAAATTAAACGAGCTTATAAATAAAATACAGGAACCTATTTTTATTTAATACACAATTCTTGATGATGTGACTAAGATCCATAAATATAGGCAATGAAAATAATGGTAAGGAAATCCGCAGGTTTATTAATTTTTAGTTATAAGCAATTTAATTTTAATATTTACAAATTTATTTACATAATTAAAAAATATTAAAAACTATTTTTATTTTAATTATTCATACTTAATATAATAACAAGTTACACCCACCACCGCGGGGATGTCCGTTGAAATCCAACCTAGATTTTTCTATTTTAGGTTCAATTATATCAATTATAATCAAACATGCGACAGTTTTAGGTCTAACTGTGACGTTTCTATTTAAAAAAAACCGCATCAGAATTCTTTCATTACTTTTTGCGTCCGTCGCGAACATAATTATAGAAGCGGACCCAGGTTTTTAATTAGGCTAATACCTACATTTTTTGTGGAATCTGCCGACTAAGTTTCCAACTCCGAGAGATAAGCCTACGCCATAGTCTCATTTATGTATTGCCCGGTACGGTACGGTACATATATCTTGGCCCTAAATCGCGAGACAAACGAGGGCCTGACGCGCACGGTTTGTTTTGTAATAATCTATGCTTGGCTACCCTCAAAAGGAAACCTGTAGTGTGCGTATTGACTACATTTTAGGTTCAATATATACGTCAACAGATATACCGGTATGCAGGTAAGGTTAGTTTGGTCCTGTGAAATCATGGTGGAGCCTCAAAAACAGCGAGAACGCTGCGATTATAGAGAGTTATTTTTCACGTAAGGAATATGCGCACATCTCAGCTAAAATTATCAAGAACTACGTTCATGGGTAAGTATAGAACCGACTGAGATTCGGTAGAGCCCCTAAGTCTTTTATAAAATATACTACATTATTTTACCCTTAGAAATATGGACTCATAATTGTATAGTATAATTAATTTTAAAATTTATAATTATATTTTATTGATTCCTTCCCACAGCCAATTAATTTCGAATGCCAGAAACTAAATGAGTGTGTCATGTTCACGTTATAATTTTAATCACCTTAGGTACATTAAATTATATTTAAAATTCAATATCTTACCTACCTAGGCGATTATCTTGATTTTAACCACGCCTAGAAAACCCATAATCTCAATACACCTTAAAGTACCTATTTTATGTCAGATATATAAAATAGGTATTTTGCGCAACATTGTGCAATTTTAGTACCTACTAAAATTACATATTATTGCGCAATCATTGAAGAAATCTATGTATTATTGAAAATTAAAAACCTGACTGATGCTGAAAAGATCGAAACAAGTTTAATAACTGCTAACGGTACATACCCATTAATTTTTATCCGGTTTATGATTTGCAAATGGGTACCACCTGCTGTGAAACTGGTTTCGATGTTTTCAGCAACAGTTTTAATAATTTATTTTATTTATTTAGTTATGTGACATAACCACCCCCCAATTTCCATCATTTTAATACCCTAGGTGCTCGATCATTTTGAATGAAAATATTTTGATAACATATGTTTTAGCACCAAAAATTCACCATACCTATACCTTTTTCACTTTTCATGTGCCCTAGAACACTTCGGAGAAGAATACCTTTTAATTGAGATATCAATTATTGAAATCCGTACAAGTAGTTCAGAAGATATGAGGTAATAAAGAATATAACAAGATTACATACATAATACAAGATAGGGTATATAATAAATATTTTGTTACGCTAGGATGCCCTAGTTATTTTTGCTTTAGTAAATATATGAACAGGTTTTATTGAAAAAAAATAAACATCGGAATAAAAAAAGATGTTTAATTTTTTTTATAGAACCTGTGTTAATATATTTTTAGAACTCGGTTAAAAATACATAATAATATTTTAAATATTATTTCATTCAAGAGTCAGGTATTCGGTTCGGTTAGACATATTGGTAAAGAAGAAAAAACTCATTTTTATAGACAACCATAAACCACTTAATTAACCATGTTTATGATATGCCAAACTTAAATACATATGACCTAATTGCATTGCACAAAATAATATCGATAACGATAACGCATTATCACCTATCAATCTACACGTTACATAATATTTTACCCAAATAAAATCGAAAAGCACTTAGCGAATTATATTATTATGAGTCAGCAGCTCAGCAGCAGCCAGTTGAACAGGCGACCCCTTTTTATTGGGATGATTCTCATAGTTCCGATCTTAATTTGTGCCCTACCCTACCTACTAGTGAAAATTTGTTTCGTTGTAGTTCGTTTGAAGATAATGTAGGAGGATTATCTAACAAGATGGATTTCACAGTTAATTTTAGGGTTCCGTAGAGAATAAACGAAAAACGGAATCCTTATAGGATCTTGTCTGTCTGTTAAGTATCTTATATATAAAGTTATTTTTATCAAAAGTTTCCAGGTCCCATAATCCAGTTTTTACGGAACTACCACGCAGGTTTACATAGAATTCTATTAGGTACTAAAAATAGCGTATTCCTTGTCCAGATCATGGTCTGCGGTTTCACAAATTCCAGTATTGCGAGCAAGTAATAAATAAACAGTTTAAAAATGTAGCTGATGACTTAAAAAGATCAAAGCAAATAGTAGAATCATATTCTTTGAAGACTTGCACGCTTGGATACTTATTACGGGTTCCATATACATTATGCACATATTCTTTACCATACCGCATATTACTATGGGTAATAAAATCTACGACTTCACCTTTGGCGATAGCCAAATATAATAAGAAAATCGATCAATAGTAAGAGTAAAAATTGGTGAGTTAAACTTGTACCATTTGGTTAAAATTACAATTTAGAAGTTGGCAACATCTGCGACTGTCAGTGTGCGGCCCAAACTGCCGAAAGAGAAGCGTTCCACGTTAGTGACGTAATCCTGCCGGGATTGTAAACAGTGTGAGTGAAGATTTTGTTTGATACTCGTAGTAAGATTTTACATACGCTTTCAGAGCATTTTAGTATAAACATATTTTTACTCCTTGATATCTTAAACTTGTCTGTATTCAATTTAATTTTTATTGTAAGAATACTTATTCGGCGCGGTAGTTCAAAATGTTTCCAGATGGTGACAATGTCGTATTTTTTACTGAAAATTACTGAAAATATTAAATTTGACTGATATATAAGATGTATGTGTGTCTTCAGTAGGTATTTATGTATTGTTTGACACAAGCAACCAGTAGTAAATAAATCTTATTTTCTTGTAGTTAATTTAAAATCTATCAAACGTAAACGCAGACACTGTGGTTTTCTGTTACTCTCACTTGACTTCATTCCATGTATTTCGTGATTATAGCTAGACACCAAACGCTTCTAGAGGTAAATAAGAACAACTGTAATTTTCCTTATAAATGGCACGTTTAAAAAACACACATAACGCACACAGATTACCTGACTGAGAACAGTGAGAACACCAGTCGCTGTTTATCCGCTAAAAATACCGGCGAAACAAGCTGCCGACTATTTCAGTATAAGCTCATTTTTTGTCAATGTCTATAAACAACTACGTATATTGTTCAGTATGGCTCAGACGCGCTAATAACCGATTGTTTTGAGCTGCAGTCTAGAGGAAGAGAGATGGAACTATATATTCTATATTGCTATATCAGCCTACATCCCCCTCCCTCTGAACCGCAACCCAAAACACGATTGTATTATGAGCGTCGTGTGTTGTATAGGTCCACAGAACTAATAACTGTTTAGACACCAGACACTGCTACCAACTTCTGTCCCATATCAGTTACAAAAAAGTCTACGTTTGTGCAGGATATAATATAGAATGTGTACCTCAATAGAGAGTCTTATAACCGTATGTTAATGATAAGCTTCACATAAGATGATTACTGTTATACGATAAGACTGGACAGTTTTATCATATCCTAAGGGTTACACAAGGTTATCCAACTGCATACACTTGACTGCCCCTTAGAAACTATATAATTATAACTTTACTAATAAATAACAATTGGTCGTAAACGAATTACTACAGAACCCACCAAACCCAAAAAGCAAAGTTGTTGCCAAAAAACAATCTTTTTTTCTCGACGGGTTTTTTTTTTTTGACCGTAGAAACATTTTATTATCTTGCTTATTTTTATGTACCACATCAAATTCGAATATTAGCATATAAAAGAGACAAACCGAATTTAAATATTGAAGTTCCCAAAACTACTTAAATTGTAAATAAACAAGATATAATATACCAGATTGCTAAACAATTTTTAAATGGACTTTGTACTTCGTAATACAACAGATATCATCCAAATAGATACGTATTATTTAAATATCGCAAACTTTCAGAACAGTCTACTAACTGTAGGTACTAATAGGCGGATAAGCAATCTAGCAACAACATCCATCTTTATATTAAATATCTCAAACTGCTAATACAATTCTCTGTGATTTGTAGATAATATACCAATGTCTCTATTAGTAGATTCTAGCTAGATGAAATTAACCGCTGTCTTTAGGTAAAATTTGTGGATAATATTGCCTATTGACTGTTGCCTAGCTATAATATACAGGTAATTATCGATTCGCTAGCTGTTGCCCACGACCCGGCTGCGTGAAATCCTGATTCCGTTCGTCTCATGGGAACATAATATATGTCAGGGATAAAAATTTGCGTAGTATATTAAGTGTCATTCCATCGGATCTACTGCTTATTTCAGTTAGAGACGTTCAATCGTTTGCGAGTTATTGAGTACCTACCTAACAAATACTCAAACATCTTCACATTTACCATTTTAGTTGGATAGAGCAGATTCCACTAATGACAGGATCCAAGCTTATGGAATATTGTTATTTACGTATGGCATAATTAAAACATATTCATAATCACATTTCACTAAATGAATTTCATCAAAATACGAATTTATTTTCATTGAAGAAATTCAATCCAAATGACATTAACGGATCACATTCTTCACTGAAAGACATTACCGAAATAAATGTACGGAACATTACATAACAGAGTACATGAAGGAATCATTATCCTTATCCACATATCAAACAAAGATTAGACGATATGATTTGATGTATATATACACAGTGCACGAGCATAATTCATTGAATAATTCACTTTCGATAGGACTTCAAGAGGTGACGACGCGCGTACTCACAAGCCGGCTTCACAATGGTTAAAGTTGACATCAAATACACCAAGGTACGTAAATTTTAACATATTAGTTCGGAAGTTAACACGAATATTACAAAATATTTATATTGAAATACGTAAAATTATCTTTGACGCATTTTATCGCGACTTATTTGGTATTATTTCATGAATTACCTGCATTGATCCCGACGACGTTATTGACAAAATGTGTACAATATTCGAATTCAAATTGTATTCATTTATTAAATTTAATATAACACATTTATAACTTATTGACGTCAATTTAACTCTATTTATGCTAAGTTAACACCGCTTCCTAGGCGCTAGTGGAGAAGAAACGGCGCAACAAAGTCCACTGCGGAATATTCCTGACATTTTTATCCAGACAGAGATATTTTTATTACGCAGATTTCTGTCTGTAACGTCACTTACTTTTGTAAAATCAGATATATTTTTCCTGACATACAGTATGTTTTCGAATATATATTGGTAAGCTATAGTTAAATATTTAAATCTTTGAATCGTTCCCTGAGGAAAATTTGTAATATAAAATTAGTTTCTAAATATGCTGCATTTGTATGCCTAAAAGCGCTATTACACCATCCTAAATTCAGGAAACGATATTTAGGAAACGATTTAGGACGAGAAATTCAGTCGCCGGAGCTCGCGATTACACTTTCACTAAATTAGGATCCTAAATCAGTTTTGTTGGGCGAGCGGCAAGCGACGGACGTGTCGCAGGTGTCGCTGTCGAATAGAGATGGATGATAAATTAGGTTACGATTTTGATATCGATGTTATTGAATATTACTTTGATGATGTTACCGTATGATGTTACTGTTATATATTTCTAACAAATTACATTTCATAATATTGTTATGGTCGACTCTATTTGCTGAGGCTGCTTTTTTAATTCGTTACTTAATTTTTAAGTTAGCAACTTAGTCTGTCAATAATCTCATTGCGCGCATACTTCTGAATAAAAAAGAATCGATAATACATACATACATACCTACATAATTATATACGTACATCATACATACATACATACATACGTACGTACGTACGTATACATACATACATACATACATACATTCGTACATACGGTACATACATACGTACATACATACATAAATACGACGTACATACGTACATACGTACGTACATACGATACATACATACATACGTACATACATACATACATACATACATACATACATACATACATACATACATACATACATACGTACATACGCTACACATACATATATACGTACATCATACATACATACGTACGTACGTACGTACGTACGTATACATACATACATACATACATATATACATATATACGTACATACATGCATACATACGTACATACATACATACAAACATACATACGTACATACCCACGTACATACATACATACATTATGTCAATATATCGATAGCTTTATTATAAAATTATCAATATCGATATTTATCGATACAATATGTATCGATACTGCGGCGGTGAGCGGCCACTGAGCGTCCTGAATTTAGGAAATGCGATTACACTCATCCGATTTAGCCATTTAGGACGTCGGAAGCCGTCCTTTATCCTAAATCGTTTCCTAATTAGGATGCTACCATCCTAAATGCGATTACACTTTCCTAAATTCAGGACGTCCTAAATATCGGATTCTGAATTTAGGAAGGTGTAATAGCCACTTTAGGACATCAAACTATGGAAATAACAAAATTATACCAGCCTAGCAGTAGCTCTATCTGTCATCCCCGAGCAGTGTAAACTTTATGTATTTAATCACTCTCTCAAACACCATACCCATACCCAGAGCTGGCAAAATAATGTATTGATTTCTCCCTGATTTCCGTACCGTAACATAGTGGTACGGTACGGAAAATCTGGGAAAGATATTGCTTACACTCGAACAAAAACTCTGTTATGCCTAGAGGCAGGCTTAAATGCATTAAATTATTATAATTTGAAAGTTACGTATCATGTACTTGCAACACTATTATAACTACTAACACGGTTTGCCATGTTTAACCAGATTAGGTGATTCTTGGTTAAATTCGCTATTTGTAACACACTTTGATCTTTTAATCGAGTGAATGACCGAAAATTTGTACATATTTGTTTTGTACAGATAGTTTTCTTTCGCATTTGATAGTCCATTGTTGTACAAATAAACCCGAAGCGTGTGTCTTAAGCGTGTGTGTCATAAATCGTGTTTGAACCAACTCAAACATAGAATCCCTACTGGGTCGCTAGCTCGATCGGCATGACGTGGTATAAAAAAATGTGAAATCACCGCCCTGTTATACTTATATATATTTTAAACAATTGCTGTTTTTTTCTTAACGCCATGCAATTTTGATCCAAACCATATTCATAGTTCTAAAATAAAGACAGACGTAGTGCCTAAAAAGGTCTTCTTGAGTGTTCCTTCACGATGAGTTCACCTTAGCAAATTTTGCGGAAAAATATGCTGGCACAAATCGTAGGGGGTACCCAATAAAATCAGGATTCCCAGGAAACTTGTCATGACGATGATCCACATAACGGGTGATATCGATCTCAATCCACCGAAATCGAGAAAAAAATCACTGAATATACCTGATAAACGTAGATAACTAAAATCAAGGTTAGCCGAAGCCGGCCTTCTTTATTTATCTACTTACTTTATACTTTAATATACATTGTTACTATCGCGTTTATCTATTTATTGTGATTTTCTAATCTTATTTATAAAACGCTAATTTTGATAAAATTGCATTTATAGGCCACGTACCTACTCCAATTCGGTGTTTTTAATTTGTTACTTTCTTTTAGGCTTCAGTATAATAACATATTCTTAGTTATTAATTATTAATTAATATTCTTAAATACATCATATTTTATGTCATAGTTGTTCATCAACAACGAATGGGTGGATGCTGTCAGCAAGAAGACTTTCCCTACCATCAATCCTCAGGATGAATCCGTCATCATTGAAGTCGCAGAGGGTGACAAGGTATACCTACTATATTTTTTATTGCAACCTTTATGTTTTCGTGATTAATAGAGCGTGATTAGGATAAAACTTTGTTATTACATAGAGTGTAGGATGGTGTAGGTTTTACACTATGTAAAACAAGAAAGTTCACCAAAACAACAAATAATTTTTGAAAAAATAAAGAGCCATTTCAACGCAAGAACTACTTATAATAAATACGTTCGACAACAACTATACACCACTAAAACAACATGAAAAAGAAACATTTTCGGTCCCCTAACACTCCCTGACAGGAATACGTCGAGTTACCAATAACCCTGTATATAAAACAAAACTACAAAATCATTTTTAATAATTTTGCGATCTGGTTTTATCTTTCATTAAGTATAATATTATTGTACTTTTTTATAGTTTTTTTTTTATACGTACTAACCTTAGCTAGTATAAAGACCATCTAATTTCCTGTTTACCGTAATATGTTGTTGTTTTCCTGTAATATGTTAATAATAAAAATTGCACTGAGAATGCAACAACCTCTTTCCGTAGCTAGTGATCCTAGGTTCTTAACACAAACATGATAATTTTGTCGACAGGCCGACATAGACTTAGCTGTAGCTGCCGCCAAGAAGGCTTTCCATCGCTACTCTGAATGGCGCACCTTGGATGCCTCCGAAAGAGGCCGTCTGCTACTCAAACTGGCTGATCTCATAGAAAGAGATGCTAAGTACTTAAGTGAGCTTGAGACCCTGGATTGTGGTAAACCCGTCAAGCAAGCGTTTGATGAAATTTTCTGGGCTGCTGGAATCATCAGATACTATGCTGGCAAAGCCGACAAAATTCTTGGCAACACTATTCCTGCAGGTAGTTATTTATTTATTTCTTAATATCGATATGAAGTGGTGGTAGTAGTCCAAAGGTCCTATTTCCTCATAATTTTCTTTTTCATTTTACTCTTCCCTTCTGCTTCCTAGTCATGACGCGAGGGATATTGTGGATAGACTACGGAAACCCTTAATTGTCAGATATATTGTATGCTTGTTTGCTGACTGATGCGGTGGACCACATTTCATACGCCAGGACGTATTTATAGCACCTGGAGAAGTTGGGAGAATATTTGTAGACATAGACCAGCTAGTAATCCAATCAAAACCATGTTTACTATATTAAATTTGTTCATACAATAGGAAAATCATTTAACTGGAGACAATATCAAAAATATTTATGACGTTTCAGATGGTGAGGTGTTGACATTCACTCTGAAGGAGCCCGTGGGAGTTTGTGGAGGAATATTACCATGGAACTATCCCATTCCCATGTTAATATTTAAAGTTGCTCCTGCTTTAGCTGCTGGTATGTATAAAATGTAACACAAGATTTTATTTATGTGGAAAAAAGTTCTTTGTTTTTCAATTCCATTACAAAAAAACGTTTACCTCTAGGTAGCTAAAATATTTTGAACTTAGCGGAGCTAAATCAAAATATTTTAGCTACGTCATACATTTTTTAGGACATGACTCTCGCCAGATATTCAGGCTAGATCATAACCACCATAGTCTGTACATACACCTGTGCACCATGCACCTATTTCCTCTTTCTGATTTATGAGCTATAATTCAATATCTTAATCCGACTCCGTTACCGGCATGTCGTAGATACTAAAATTGTAACAATATTCAATGCCTTGTATTTTGTACTCGGTGATTCTGCACTTAAAATTAACTGGAAGTTAAGTTGGAATTGCTTTCAGCTATAAGGCTACCCGTTGTATTATACTACTTGGTGTGTGGCCGTTGGGAATAAGCCTACAATTATTTATAGTAAATTACTTGGTGTACAATAAAGATTGTTCGATCTATCAATATACCTTACCTACCTATGCCAAAAAAAAATCTTCTTTAAAGGTTGCACTCTCGTCATCAAGCCTGCTGAACAAACTCCTCTTACTGCTTTGGCCGTAGCAGCTCTTGCCAAGGAAGCAGGTTTCCCAGCTGGAGTGCTCAACATTGTTCCTGGCTACGGACCCACAGCTGGAGGTGCACTAACCCACCACCCTGACGTTGACAAAGTTGCTTTCACTGGCTCCACTGAAGTAAGTACCAGAAATAACATAAGGGCAATTTAAAAATGTTCCATTTTTGCTTTTCTTGCATGTCCATTCCATCTCTTTTCTTTCCATTGCTTCAAAACATTTGTTACTGGGATATCAAATGCTAAATGATTTATGGGGATGGGCAATCAGCAGATGGGGTGCGATGCGACCTACCCGACAATGCTAGATTCCTACATTGCTAGTAGAGAAAAAGAATTTTCATCTAAAATTTATATATGATCATACAAGTCCTGGATACTAACTAATAGTTAATTATTCCCAGGTGGGTAGAATTATAATGAGTGCTGCATCGGCAGTCAATCTCAAGCGTGTTACACTTGAACTGGGAGGCAAGAGTGCTCTAGTCGTCTTCAATGACGCTGACGGTAAATATGACTCTGAATAAAAGTTTTATTTTTAACAAAATATGTAATCTGTTTGATCTGTATAATAAATTGCTAGCCACTGTGTCATAATTAATAATGAATGTAAAATGAAAATCAACAGTTGACAAGGCAGCTCAAATTGCTCACGATGCTGCTTTTGCGAACGCTGGCCAGTGTTGCGTGGCTGGTACAAGAACTTACGTGCAATCTGGAATCTATGACAAGTTCGTCCTTAAAGCCACCGAAATTGCAAAGAAGCGAACTGTTGGAAACCCCTTCGAAGATGTTATACAAGGACCTCAGGTATAATATAATATTAAACTAGAAATCAAATATCTCTTAAAATTGTCTAGCTGCTATTTATTGCTCTGTTATAAAATGAACATGGAGGCTAAAATAAACTAACAGTAGTTAAAATAATTAGGTATCTAAGTCACCTAAAACAATTTTAATTTTAAAATTGTAACTACCCAACGTTCTCATAGCCCAATCAGTATTGTACATTATTGGGCTCTCCTCTTTTTCTTATGATTTATGCGAGAAAGAGATGTAACAATAACAACTATAATTTCAGGTGGATTCTGATATGTTCAACAAAGTAATGGGTTATATCGATGCCGGTAAAAAAGCTGGAGCTCGCTGCGTAGCTGGCGGTGATCGCCAAGGCACCAAGGGATATTTCATCCAACCCACAGTCTTCGCTGACGTCAAAGATGATATGAAGATTGCCAGGGAAGAGGTAATAATTATTTACTAATAATGATTTTGCCGAAATATTAAAAAACAATTTTGGACCACTTAGGACAACGCCCAACATGGTATTCTGCTAGTGACACTACAATAGTTAAAAACCGCTACTGGCTACTGTACTCGTATATAATACTCTTGTAACATTTTATCAGATCTTTGGCCCAGTGCAGAGCATCCTGAAGTTCGATAAAAACCGCTACTGGCTACTGTACTCGTATATAATACTTTTATAACATTTTATCAGATCTTTGGCCCAGTGCAGAGCATCCTGAAGTTCGATAAAAACCGCTACTGGCTACTGTACTCGTATATAATACTCTTATAACATTTTATCAGATCTTTGGCCCAGTGCAGAGCATCCTGAAGTTCGAAACATTCGAAGAAGTGGTTGATCGTGCTAACGACTCCAACTACGGTTTGGGAGCTGGTGTAATCACAAATGATATCACGACAGCGCTAGCTTTCGTTAAATACGTGCGCGCTGGATCCATGTGGTAAGTGGCTTTACTTTTATTGTTCTTTGTGAAAATAATTTAATCTGTGTGGTGGCGGTGAAAGAATTCAAGTATCACCACCCCATCTCATCCGAGAAGTGTCGTAAGAGGCGACTAACCAACCCTGTACCAACCCGTCTGGCCAGCGTGGAAACATTGGGAGAGGCCTATGTCCAGCAGTGGACTGCGATAGGTTAATTGTTTGATTGATTTGTGAAAATAATGAAGTGGAAAAGAAAGAGGCTCTGTGAACTGAATATGTGAAACGAAATTATAAATTATTTCATCACTACTTGATGCCCGCGGCTCCACCCGTGTTGGTTATCGTAACTTTTGGTCATAATATATCTCCGGTCCCACTGAGTCTCCGGTCCCACTGAGCCAATTACAATCAAACATAAAGCAGATTTTAAGACCAAGATTTTCCTATAAAAACCGCATTAAAATCCATTAACTATTTGTTAAGTGTGAAATTTCAAAAGTTATTATTAAATATAGTTTTCTGGACTTCAACTTAACGATATTGTTTTCTCTATTTCCAGGGTCAATACCTATGAACATGTAGTACCACAAACACCCTTCGGCGGATTCAAGGAGTCTGGCATTGGACGTGAACTGTAAGTTGTTACTGTAACTTTGAGTATTTAACACGGAAGATCCCTTGCGTGCACGTTTCCATCTCACCAAATGACAATGTTGTCGTATCGATATAATATTAATGTGCTCGTGGCGATCAATCAGGTGACGGTTAAATTTCTGTTCATCGTGTGCATAAAACTTCGGATAATGTACGCTATACAATCGACAAAGGATATACATCTGTTCATATAAAGTTGTATGAAAGATGTATACTTGCACGTCTCCATCGAAAACGGCAGAATAATTTCCTCGAGTCGCTGGCAGTGAAGGCATCTCCTGTGTCTTAAAAGTCTCTCTCTGTCTCATGTTATAGAATATAAGAAATTAGATATGGTAATCAACAACGCTTGGTGACTCTTTGTAAATATTTTCATAAAATTCAGAATAAACAAAAAATAAATAAATACATAAGATATTTAAGTATATACATATAAGGACTTTCTCGTCTATTTAGTTGCTTTATGCTGTTTTTCTAATATAATCCAATATATTTTCAGTGGTGAAGACGGTATTCTGCAATACTTAGAAAACAAGACTGTGTCCTTCAGCCTGCCCAAGAAACCACAACTGTAAAGCAAAACATGGACTGAACTAAATGCCTTATAATAGATTTTATGCGAATACAACATTTTGCTATACCTACATCATTTTCATTTTTCTTCCTGTAATCTGTTTTAATTGTTTTAACAAGGAGCACATTACCCTACGGCAGATTTAAATCTGACTAAAACACTTTAAAAAAAAATTTACGCCTGTATAGCGATTATAGGAACGTGTAGACAAAATTGTACCTACATAATATCCACGTTTTGTCAACTTAATAGTCCTTCATAATTTTTACAGACTTCGTGCTATTATTTAACGTTTAATTAGACTGAATAAACCAGAATTCGAAAATGGAAGCACCAATACATTCTAAAACTGGTTTATAATTTTTTATAAATATTTTTCAAAAAGTTTCTGCTATTATAAAAAATAAATCGATGGTGAAGCTGTCAAACGACCAATAGAATGCGTTCAATACGCGTGCTAATGCTAGAAAATCACACCGACCTGACGAGCGGCGGCCGGCGGCACCCTGACGGGTGTCGGCATCATGCTTCATCGAATATGTACCCAACGATTATGTCACCCTCTATGACGCCCACATTATTAGATGGTTCACCCGTTGTTCTACGAATACGCACCGATATGCGGTATAAAATAATATAAATGTTGATGATAGTAAAATTGGCCTACGGCTAGTAAAACCTGTTATCAAACTAAACGGCCTTGACATTACACAAAGTATTGATAACACATTGTAAATTGAAACGACAAAAAATATTTATACAGATACCGCTATATACATGATATGGATGTAATATAACAAAGCTGGACGATATTAGATAATATAGGAAGTTTACAGTCATCCTTTGATTAATATATTATTATATTGAGAGAAACATCATCAAATAACGATAATTATCTCTCTTCGCATCTCATATTTTCCTACCTTCCTTTCTTCAGATTAAATTGAATAGTGTATAAAAGTTACGCAGAGACATTATCATCATATTTTCTTCATTTAATCATTTGAGTTTTTTAAATACCATTTCCATAAAGTTGCTAGTTATAGCCGCTCTCAAGATAGATTTGTTTTTATATCGATAACCATTTAACTTATTACCCCTGAAACCCCTGAAGTTTTGATATATCAAGGTTATTTGGTTTGTTTTACATAATTTTCTATTAACCGACATTGAACAAAATGACAGTAGTGTATCACCGGTCACATGGCTCGCGGTTGGCCTGGAAGAGGCGGACCCCGGACTCCGTGGTAAGCCCTCAGATGCTACCGGGATTAACGCAAGGAGGATGATAATTTAATCCGTTGATATATATATATATATATCACTTAACTAGGCGTCAATATTTTGATTTAAGGACAGAGATCCATTTAGAAATTCGGGGTGCCACAAGGTAGCGTTTTAGGTCCTTGGTTTTTTCTTCTATTTATTAATGATCTGCCATAAGATACTCCATTCGTTGATGTTGTATCAAGCATAGTGAACTCTAGAGTCGATATCACGATATGAGAGTGATGCTAATAACACCTACGGTATTGGAGTGGCTAAACAAAAATAAAATACAAATTATTTTATTATGGACCAAATAATTTTCAATAGGTATAATGTCACATTTTTAAGCTTAATTTTGTTATAAATACATTTCACTTTGGAAAGAACGCCTAGATCAAGAACGTATAAAACAAAATTAGGTTATCTTTGCTTTGCATAAATTGTTAAAATTAATTGACAATTTTTTTTATAATTGGTCGAACCACTAGATGGTAAAAAGATGAGGTGCAGTCCAGAAGATACAGACCACCATTTCTGATGCTATTGGCCATAAAATGCTTGTCCCTAACTTGACGGCCTTGTTAGATGCTTTTTTACGTCCCATTTGAAGTTTGAAGGACCCTGGACTGTGTGAAGAGGGAAACACGTGCGCGGGCATTTCAGCTCTTTATCTCTCTGATGACATCATGTCTATGACATCGATCGTTACAAAGTTGGAAAATCTTGTTCTAAAAATTATACCAAGGAGCACTACATTTATACCAAGGAGCATGAAACAGTAGTTTAATACAGTAGAATGTCAGTACTGGCACGTGTCTAATGTATCTATATGGTGAGCCTCTTTCCTGAGACTTTGCTTTCATGGGGTCAAAGGTGAAGTCAAATTAAAGTGTCCTACACAAAAAAAAGAAAGTCATCAACTCATCACACAGCGACGGAGGGGTCACGCTTCAGTTCAGAGTGGATCAGACTCTCTGTCGGACAGCTTCAGAAACTCACAGAACAGCCTTCATAGTTGCTCAAACATGTTAACTAAATCACGCTAGTGGACGTATATGACGCGAAGCGGAGATGTTTCCTCCGGAAGGTGGATTCGGATTCGGAATTCGGATCCTTGGAAGTGGACTGGAGTGACAAGGATGATATTGATGGGAATGAATATAATCAGTTTTTATGAGTACGGGGTATGTTGGGCCAAATGTCGTAATGTCCAATGTATCAAAATGACAAGGAAACAATGTTCAATTGTGAAAATGCCCAGTTTTCTTAATATCCAGGTGTCAAAATGACCTGAGTGTATGTAAGCACAGTGAGTATCACAAGAACTAAATAGAGTCTCAAAATTATTTTTGGCTGAATAGGAATCATTGCTGTTTTTTGCTGAATATACCTACGCCTGTCCAAAACTCTACCGCAATTAATAGTCTAGCGCCGCCGTTGCACCAGTGATATATCTGTGCCTACGTCACAGATCTGCTTATGCCCGATTTCCCCTTTTACCGATTCCCCCCCAAACTTTTTCAGCTTTATAATAGCGTAGGTACGGTAAATATAGTTCTCTTTCAATTAATAGCTTCTGTAATCGGTATAATTGCCGCAATTTCGTCAATCTCAAGTAAAATAAATCAAATAAAACGCATGTTTTTATATGGTGGAGACGCCAATGTTAATACCTAATTGTCCAAGGAAAAAAAAACTTTTTACAATGTCATAAGCACCATAATAAAATAATTGGTAGGTATTCAAGATTAGTTGTTTGGTATTCCAGATAAATTAATTATGTTATAGGTACATTACATATCATGCCTTGTTAGTCAAATATAAGTTTATGAAAAAAAGAAAAAGAATTGTGATTCCGTTTGAGTTTCATGCTCAAATAAAAGAAAATTACACGATTTATTTGTAACAGGAAGAAAAACAATTAAATTATCTACAGGAATAAAGATGGAAGGAACTGAACAAGGTTACCAAATAGTCCCAAACATATGTTTACTCAGTATTACATAAATTACAATAACTAACGTTATCAACATTTCATCAATCCAATTGAAACCTTGCTGAAACGTTTCATGAACTATTTTTGCTAGTCAATACATGGTTATCATGATTTAGAAGTTCAAGTTCATTGAAATTCCGTTGTTGTATTGCCTGGGAGAAAAATTACCCATATTTTAGGAGAATTGCTGGGACTAATGCTGCTACAATTTAACATTTCATCAGTTACTTATCAGCCTAACATCTATAACAAGTGTACCTATAGTTACTTCAATGTTCTTAATTCTATTGTACAATTTCATATTATTTACTACGATAAAAACTGCCAAAATAAACAATAGGAGTTTTTGCCAAAAAACATTATCATTATTCTAAACGTGTAGAACTAAGTTTTCAAATGTCTTTCCCTCATAATTTTATAGTAATTTGTAAGGCACAGGAAAACTTATTAAATAAATGTGAAAATAAATCAGAACAAATTACACATCAGTTATAAATAAAAGACATTAGATAACTCGGGGTAACTCGGGTAACTCTTTTTTGATGTGTAAATACCGTTCGACAAAACGATTATCGATATCCACACCGGTATTGAATGAAATGGATTCATATTACACGCAAGTGAGAAACATAAACTTGCAACTGGCAACTATCAATCGATAAATCTTCATTCCACTTATTCAGTTTACTCGAAGCCGGCTTTGAGCGCACTCGTTAGAGGTGTGATATATAAACTTTAAAAAATGGTGTCTATAGACGTAAAATATACTAAGGTAAGTAATAAACTTTGGTATTTTATTAATTGATTTTTTTCCCTTTTGAAACAATACCATACAATAAACCCACTCATATAGGATTCAGCCCAGACATTGTCAGACGCATAGTTTTCGGTACCTATATGATTACTTACTCTTTTGTAAACATGCAGAGTAAACTTTTTCTCTTTGTTTTACTTTTTTTCTTTAGTTTAACTGATATGTTGCGTATTTCTTCGAAAAGTGGGTTTGTTGTAAAGAATATAAATAAACTTCTAAGTTAAGTTTGTCCACCCACGTAATATAATTTTTGAAGTACGTATCTATCAGTATGTAATATAAATCTATTTATGTACTTATACCTCTAAATTATATAAATTGTACACTTGTATTGTACCTTAAATCTTTCTAAAATTTATATTAGACGAGTTTGTAAGAATATTTTAACCATTTTCAAAAAAAAAAAATTTTGTCAATTTAATTTAGAAAATGTCTTTCTACTAATTGAAGTACCTAGGACTTGTATTTGTTTATATATTATGTTTTGTTTTATTTTTGCCAATGCACTATGTTGAATTCTTTCAGACTTTCAGAAAGGTAATTAATATAAAAGTAATAACCCGTCATGTAGTGTAGGTAGCAATGACAAAATTATTTATCTCTAATTCAGCAGTGATATATTGTCTCATTTAACAATCTGAAAACTGTTAACTACATTATCTTGTTAAATAAATCACAATGATAGCGTTACGTGTGATAATAATTACAAATAATTGTTTGTGTACATCATACTGAGAAGCTAAAAAGCCGGTTCAAGCTTACTCTTCCTCTTGGTTTAGCTTATACAGCTGTTATGGGAGGGAGTGCCATTTGAGAGAGAGAGAGTACCCTAAGAAAGAGTAAAAGCTACCCCAGGGGTGCGTAAGTCAATCAACAGGTGCACCAGCTAGAAGGCGAGGTTGGCTTGGCCTCAAAGGTTTTGGAGGTCGTAGAGAGATCCACATCCTAATAAGAGATGAAATGAGACAACATATACGAGTAGTAAACAATCACCAACCTTACAATCTAAACTGTTATAAAAAATTTACAGTCGGAAATAGTTTGAAGTTGATTAAAAGTAGGGTGGTGGCACCAATTATCGGCCATGTCAACATTTTTTGACCTTTGATTGATTGTAATTTTATGGTTTATAGCATTTGCTTTCTTGCAATGCCTTTTTTGGGTAGAGGGATACTGAAACTCCATTACTACATTCGCAAAATTACCAATTCTTTGTTATTTTTGAAAATAAAGATGTTATTTTCCGAGTATGTCGATTTCCCTTAATATCGGCCTCTAACACCCTAATTTCTGCCGCCTGTGACCCTAATATCGTCATACCTTTTCCAACGTGAATTTAGGTCAATAAAACTAAGTAAAGTAAAAAATTATTACGTTTTATATTCCAATTCAGGTTCAAATAATTTTTTTAACGCTTATCTATCATTAATTTGTCTTTTCTTTATATCTCAGCCTTAAAAATTACAGTAATTGCTGTTATTATAAACTAATGATCACAATGATTAAAATTTAAGATAAATAAAGATTTCCAAAATATATTATTACAAAGAAAATATATTATTAGATAAAGTCAAAAGAAAACTTGACATTCTTTGAAGGCTTTTCAATTTAAATGCACTAAACAGTGACGGCAAGTAAAATCTTCTATAGCCACATCAATATAATTTTGCCCACGATCAACTGTATACTTTAAGGCCGTTTGGAGCATATGTCACATTAAATATTTTTTGACTTCATCTTCTTCGACATCATTAATTACTTCTACTTCACAGCCACCACAAAAAAATTTCTCCTTTTCTTTTTGAGAAGGTAAATCATGAGGTCAGTTACGCTGTCTTTTAATATTCTCTTCTTCTATTCTAATACTCTTCTTCTTTTATCTACTAGTTTTGTTTTATTTGACTGGTTTATGTTTTATATTCTATTTTCCAGATTTTTCTTTTTCTCTGTATCTATTCTTCCAGGAAGTCTATCTTGTAAAGTGGTGCTGGGAATTTCGTATTGTCGAAATGCTACTCTTCTTCTACTTCATCCTATCATTAATTCCCAGTCGCAACCGAAGCTTACACCTCGGATTCTGGAGTCCGCATTGCCAGTCTTAACTGCGGATTTGGCTAGATCTCGATATTTTCCGCGAAGCGACTTCCATCTATACTCCACAACCCCAATGGTAACATTAGACAATATCGAAGCATTGCATTATTGCCTGCTTCTTTGAACGGCATTTACTCCATCTCTTATTCTACTACGGTCATAGAAACTATAGGGGTCATAGAACCTATAGGGGTCATAGAACCTATAGGGGTCAAAGAACCTATAGGGGTCATAGAACCTGTAGGGGTCATAGAACCTATAGGGGTCATAGAACCTATAGGGGTCATAGAACCTATGGTCATATAACCATAGGTTTGAAACGTTTCTCTTTTTGTTGGGACGACATGATTATATTATTGATTAAATTAAAATACATAAGTATTTGTTCATTTTGCACTACGTTCCTGTTTATTATAAAGTTCGAAGGTTGTAGGAAAGTAAGTACCCTATACAAACTAAGGTGGCCGTTATTACGCATCGACTTTCTAGATATCGGCCGTAGCTTGCAAAAAAAGTTTTTAGGCGGCCGATGTTAGGATCTGGTGCTCAAACAGAGCTGCTATTTCATTTTTAACCTTATTAATGTTACTGCTAACATATAAAATAGCTAAACATACAGTTTAGTGTTTTCATGCATTTCCCCAATATCGACCAGGTGGCCGATATTGAGATTTATCCAAAATAAAGATCCCTAATCTCGACCCCGCGATTATTTCATAAAAAGTACAAATAAATTTAAAAACACACTACCTAAACGGTACTTTGACTGTTTTTCTTTAATAAAAAATAATATAAAATACCATAGGTATATTTAATTCCTTTCAAATACTTTCCCACTCAGTGCGTCGACTCCGGGATTTGACTCGGTATTGCCACAAAATCACACCCGTCGATACCTGCGCGTGCTCTATTGCCACCTGAACGTTCAAATGTGGAGGTACCCGCACCAAAATATGAGATGTTATTCGTACGGATATAGAGTCGCTTTTTGCATAAAAACTATCATAATTTTAGGGTTATTTTCATAGTTATGTTTCATTTTCTCGAAAAGGCCGATATTAGGACGTGGCCGATACTAGGAGACTTCACCCTACTTAATTTTCAGTAACTGAGCCGAGTCCGCCTGAGTTTCAAAAGACGTTTCACATAATTATGCATGTGTAAAAAAATTAACAGACACTTCAATTTTTTTTATGTATTTATATAGATATTAATTACTTCCGATGTACGACGCGACTTTAAAAGTAAAAAAAATAGTTTAGGTACTTATTATGTTTTCACAGTTGTTCATCAACAACGAGTGGGTGGACGCTGTCAGCAAGAAGACCTTCCCCACTATCAACCCTCAAGATGAGACTGTTATAATACAGGTGGCAGAAGGAGATAAAGTAAGCATTTGCATGATTTCATTTATTGAAAACAAAAATGTAAACATACCGTAACTAATCGAGCATAACTTATTATAATGAAAACTCTTTGAGGGAAGGTGATGTGTTGGTGATGGTGATGACAGAAGGAATTATGAGTAGAACACTTGCCCAAAGATCCCATTTAATTGGTTTTTTTATCTTTATTTTAATGAGCTGAGTGCCACCATTGTAACATGGTACGTGTCTGTAATGGTGACCCTCTTTTCAGAGACTTTGCCTTCAGCTTACCATCAGGTGAGGCGAAGTCAAATTGACTAGTCCTATATATAAAAAAAAAATTATTGCATGTCTGTCTTATCTGCTTCGATGTAATTTTTCGAACCTCTGTTCCCATACCTATAAGTAAGTTAATCTCCACTTCTGCCATAAACGTCACCATTACATATAGTTTTCTTTTTTGTTTAATGTCAGGCTGACATAGACCGTGCAGTAGCTGCTGCCAAGAAGGCGTTCCATCGTTATTCAGAATGGCGTACAATGGATGCATCTCAACGCGGTTTCCTCATGCTCAAATTAGCCGAACTTATGGAATCCCAGGCGAGGTACTTGGCCGAACTGGAAACTCTCGACTGTGGGAAACCAGTAAAGACAGCTGAAGAAGAAGTGTACTTTTCGGCTACAGTTTTGAGATATTACGCTGGCAAGGCTGATAAAATATGCGGCAACACTATTCCTGCAGGTAAGACTAAAATACAGTTCCTAGACGAACAATTTTATTTGTTTCTTTTCACCGTCTGACACCGTCGTCGGCTAGATGAATGATCCACCCGTGACGATGTTGGGTAACATTTTTTTATACTACTTAGGTCGCAGACACTGCCCTCCTGATGGTAAGAGGTTACCGTGGCCTATACCTAGGCGAGTGAAACACCAGGGGAGGCACACTCGTGCTCTCATCATCATCCTCATGTAGATGCATTATCCTGATTGCATCCGTGGCCAAGATGACCTCGGAACTCAGGGTCCGCCTTCCGGCTCTTCCTCCTCCACTTCGCACGATCTTGGGCATCCATAGTAGTGAGACCATTTGCACGCATGTCACTCTCCACGACGTCAAGCCAGGACTTCTTGGGCCTACCCCTTTTACCTGGACCCGGCGGGGGCGTCATTGCCAGACTCGTGCTCGACTGTTACCCCATTTCTCCCCTATGAGAGAGAGTGGTCGATCGAGCTCTTTCATCCCCCCGTAAAACCATTTTGTGTTCATAATTAATTCAATCATGTGTATTCTATTCCATCGTATACAAACGATAGGCGGATTGCAACTTACATCATCGCCTATCGCAGTTGCATCTAAAACTTGTACTTTAGAGCCCGAGGTTCCCTTTCATATTCCTCCTATCCTAATGGGTTGATTTATGTTTTACGGGAGCGACTGCTGTCTCCCCTCCCTACCCGAGATGAAAATCATTCGGATAGAGGTGTGTATATAAGGTTGGTTCGAGCATTGAAGATCCAGATCTATCGATCTATCTATCCTAGAATCTACACATAATTCAATTAATCGACAATATTTTACTAAACGGCGCCACAACTAGTGGCCGTAATACGAGTATTCAGCCATTATAGACCGGAGTCGATACTTTTGAAAATGGTTATAAAACCCGTTATAAAAGGACGAGAACATAACAAAAATAAAAATAATTCACGGGCGATCTGAGGTCGGGAAGTGGAAGGGGGTGAGTTTTTAAGGGTAAAAACGGTTTATCTCGATTTTCGGCAAAACTACAAGTCCTATGGAAAAAAATTAAATGACAAAGTTGTAGGTAATAGAGAGACCTACAACTTTTGTAAAATAGTTATTTGTTATACAAGAGTGCAAAGTTGCTTTTTAACCGCGTGCTCAGTTTTGATGACCGAGCAAGCGAAAGATTCTAAATTTGAATCACGAGCATAGCGAGTGATTCACAAATTAGAATCTTGAGCGTTAGCGAGGGAATCAAAAGAGCACAAGGTGAAAAATCTTTGCACTCGAGTGCAACACGTAACTTTTCATCCCACCTCAGCGAGGAAATAATGAAATGCTTCTCCTTCCTAGCGTTAATTCTCAGTCGCATCCGAAGCTTTCACCTCGGAGTCCGGGGTCCGCTTTACCAGTCTTAACTGCGGATTTGGTTGGACCTCGACATTTTCCGTGAAGCGAGTGCCATCTGACCTCCAATGGTGACATTAGGCGATATCGAAGCATTGCAGCTAGACCGTTGTTGTTGAACTTTTTAGGGCTCCAACTACCCGTAACGACTGCCATAGATGTTTGTATAGCATCCGTGACCGACGGCTTAACGTGCTGTCCAAGGCACGACCAGACCAATGCAAATACCCATTTTTATGCATAAAAAATATTTGCACTGAGCGGGGATCGAACCCGTGCCTCCTACGTAGCGGCCGCGTTCACTACCACTACGCCTACACCACGGAGGCAGTATAATATGTGTATTAATACTAATAATAAAATACAAAAAAATAAAAATTCAACAACAATGTTCAACAATATGACGTGAAAAAATTGATGCGCGCAAAGCAAATTTAAAAAAAAAAGTACACCATGAAGTCTGAGTTTTTCATAAATTAAAAAAAAGTTGTATGATAAATTCGGCACCATTGAGGTAGAAGTAAATAGGTTTAATGATGTTTTGAATTCACAAACCTAGTATACACGATGTTCTAAATTCAAATTTACTTTATCCTCTAGAGGATAAAAACGACTTTTACGCTCAGTTATCGAAGAGCAAAAATACACTTTCCGAGATGGTGGGACACTTTTTTCACATAACCTCAAAATTTATGTGAAAAATTAAAAGTAATCAAGTTTTTGGTTTTTGATTTCCAACAAAATATTTTTTTTCTCACGAAATTTGGTGAAAACTTACCTTGTTATGTCCTAAAGGCACTGTAATTTTTTTGATTTCAAATATTTATTTTTTCACCTTATTTTGACTTATATCGAAAAAACACCCTAATTTTCAATCGAAAATTCTCACGTCAAAATATCCGTTTTTTTTTTAAAGTCGAGGAGATTTTTGTTCGTTGAAATCTCTTCTTTGTTGACTTGTAGTTTTGCCGGAAATCGAGATAAACCGTTTTTACCCTTAAAAACTCACCCTCTTTCACTTGCTGACCTCAGATCGCCCGTAAATTATTTTTACTTTTATTTTTATTATATTCTCTTCCTTTTATAACGGGTTTCTTCCTACTATTTTTTTTTTGTTTCAAGAATTATCGACTCTAGTCTATTAGATCAAACAGCTAGGCAAATATCTTGAATCGATGACGTTTAATTACTTCAATCAACCAATTAGGCTATCGCAGACCGCTGTTTAATTACTTGCCAAACCTAATCTATCCAAGTCGGATTGCTAACGAACCTATCACTGAATTTCTATCTTTGATCTTATTTCTGGGATAGATATACGAAAGGATAGTTTTCGTACGAGTGGCCTAATATCAGCCAGCATTTAACGCGACGGCTGAAC
Organism: Eilema depressum; assembly: GCA_914767945.1. Classification (NCBI taxonomy): domain Eukaryota; kingdom Metazoa; phylum Arthropoda; class Insecta; order Lepidoptera; family Erebidae; genus Eilema; species Eilema depressum. The sequence goes on from OU612020.1 coordinate 15,021,987, forward strand.
ATCATTCAGGCTAGGCTGATGATTGAGCGGCTGATTAGGCTAGTTGTCTGTGACATATATACTCGTATTATGATACAAAAGCTAATAATGTACGTGCATCTACTATCTAAGCAATAAAAAAAAATATCAACAGGAATGGCTCATGGGGCTCATGTTATATGTGACATTATTGCCAATAAAATGTACGATAACGATGATTACCTGAGTAACATGTCACTATCGGAATATATTGAACACAATTATTATAAACTAGCTGTTGCCCGCGGATTCGCTCTCGTGGAATTCTGTTCCCGTGATCCGTAAAAATATTGACGAATTGATCCAGCCGTTCTCGAGCTTTCCGCTCAGCAACATCCATTTCTATTTAAAAGAAGAAAAAGAAAAAGGTTATATCAATCCTAATAATAAAGCTAACAATATGTAGGAATGTATTTTATTTGTCCGCAATAATCTCTGAAACTATTTGTACGATTGGAAAATGTTTTTTTTGTATTTCAAAGTACAATTCTTGGGGAAGGTTATAGGCTAACATCATGCTGCGACTCTTAGGAGCTGAAGCATAGGAACAACCTGAATAGAACCGAGTATGGCAGGTGAAACCGCGGGGCACAGCTATAATTGTAACAATTCTAAGACAAAGATTTTTCTTTTCAATGATTATTATATTCAGTCACCAACCCACAGGTACTATTCTCATATCTACGTCGATAGATATTTTTAGACCTTTGCCACTTGTAGTGATTAGGAAAACGGCATTCAGCATCGGATGTTTTATCAATTTGTACTGATGTGTGTGGTCACTAAGCCACAAGTTTATTGACTCGGAACAAAAATCCACGTGTATGAAATGTTGATCTATCTAAATCAAAGTCAAAATTAATTTATTCTGTAGGATAACATATTGAATTGGCCCTTCTGAAAGGTAAAAAAACCACAGTATTATTTACTAAATGGACCGCCTCGGCCTAAGACGACTCCGGCAGGAAACTCAGCGGGCTTTGACTATTTACAAATTTGTTTACATAATCTAACAACAATGACTTGTTTGAATAGCATCTATGATTTCTATCTAAATAATATAATCAGTGCTACCATGTCTTCATTTAATTAGTAAGCTCAAATATTTTAGAATATGGGAAATAGAATTTGTCAATTAGATAGATAGACATTTTTTATTGTAGATTTAAAGTACAGTTAATGTATAATGGGCGACCTTATCGCTGAAAGCGATTTCTTCCAGGTAACCTAACCTAAAGCAGTCCATTAATTGTATAAGAAAAATCTATAAGAATGAATCTACTAATCTAATATTATGTTATTATCACATTCGATTCAAAATGAAAAATATAACTTTGATAAAATCATTTGCTGATAAAAAATAATTATCAATTTATAAAATATCAAAAAAGTCATATTTTTTACTTTAATTAATTATTGGATAATCGATAAATTATCGATAATACATTATTTATACATGCATGCATAATGCATAGGTATAGTCACACCTCTTTCTCGTAAGGTTTGATAGAAACAACATCTTTCCACTTGCTACGCATTATCCTAGCAATCCTCTCTTCTTGCTTCTTCTAAGTACTATTACATTATAGTTAATACATTGTTTTTAGTCATGCACATCGGTTGCGGAGTCTTTGTTATTATTTAATACTCAAAAAATATGTTTTAGTTTTATAATATTCTTCTTCTCTGAAGAGCACGGAGAGGTCTCAAGGACTTAATACTTTTAATGTCATCAATCTTAATGTGTCAACTGCCCGTGCCGAGTGCCCAGTGCAGACGGCTCAACTCAATAGCATAACAGTCTACCACCTCAGAGACCAGAACGATTTTTTTTATTCAAATATTTAAACGATGCGATAGATCTGTAGTTGTACCTCTTCTACCTATATATTTGACAGCACAGAACTTGAGCTTGGCACTGAACTTGAACTCCTTTTTTCACGTTAAACATCAGTTTACACTTGTAAACTGGTGTTTAACGTGAAAAAAGGAGTTTAATTAAACATCCCAATGTAATGTTACATTTATATATCTACTCATTTAACGTTAAATAAATCGTTTTTATTCGTCAATGTTATCAAACAAGCACCGGATATATAGATATCTATCTCTAATGAATGACGTTAGTCATCACGATATTGCCAACATTATTTAGCGTGATTTCGTTAGTAATCTTGTATTCATGGTTGCATTGTAAAAAGCTTATTTCCTTAGTCTGTTATCTTTTACTTAGTAGTTAATTTGAAAATGAAACAATATCCCCCGCACTCTGGTTGACACACTTCAACGCCAATTTCATTCGATATGAAATCTACAGAGGCATAATTCTGTTTGGAAACGATATAATTATAATGGTAGTCGTAAAGTAGTCGCTGGATTTCAATTACTTGAAAGAACTGGCGTAAATCTAAATAAGTTAAGTTGAATGTATCGGGTTATACGAACGGACGTGTTAACTGTTAATGAAACGGTTGGCAAATCGAAAAAGACGGGCAGACCCGTAGAGCACTGTGGTATGTCCAGACAATTTCTTCTAGTCTGTATTGAATGCTATAACAGCAACTGTTCTTGAAAGAATTCGATTCACACTGGTCTAATATGGCTGTACACTAGTACACAAACGAGGAGGAAAGGTTAGATTCAAAAGTCATGGTAAAAATTCAACATTTCTGGGTACTTTGAGAAAACTAATACTACTTTGAGACAACCATCACCATCAGTCTCTTCGTAACCATGGCTACTTTAGCATTATGTTATGTATGCCATAACCCAGGCACTAATTTTATTGAATTAATTCAAAGGAAATTCACACATCTTGCTTAATTAATAAAATTGCATTAAGTAAAACGTGAAAACTTAGTTTAGTTCGACGAATTTTCAGTCTCACAGATGCGTCTTGAATATTAATAGGTATTCCGTTAAATTACGTACGCGTGACCTTCGAGCTATTTTTATCAGTCGAAATAGACTTGAACGTCTGAATATAATTTGAGCGCTTGATAGTCCTTAGTGCCTTAGTCCTATAACACACTTGCGGCTAACAACATAACTAGCCAGGTCCTCGATTGCAAAAATGCAAATGGACACTGCAAAACATGACATTACTTAAAGTTTCATTGTACAAGATGCCATTTAATTTTACGCCCGTACCTATTCTAGCTGTCAGTTCCGGTTCCCATATGAACATTAAATTTTCCATTTTATTCATGGGTATTTAAGATAATTTATTTATTGTATTACAGATGGTGAAGTATTATCCTTCACAGTGAAGGAGCCAGTCGGTGTAGTGGGTCAGATCATACCATGGAACTACCCTATTCCTATGATGTCATGGAAAATTGCACCCGCTTTAGCTGCAGGTATGATCACTTCAGATATATCTACTATTCTTTTAAATTACTATCATTTAAAGTTTGCTTTTTTTTTCGATAATAATAATCTTACAATGAACATTATGTTATGTTATGATAGTATAAAAATACATCTCAGTACAATAATTGAAAAACTAAACGATTGATTATAATACCATGTCACGCCTAAGTCACGACCTATAAATAGCAGCTTGAGCTATCTATGCAATTAAAAAAAAAAAAAAACAAATAAAACCCAACCAGGTAATCTCCAAAGTGCCTAACTTAGGAGATTACCCGGGACAATCTGACAACGACAACAGACAGATATTACAAACAGACACTTCAATTTCATTAATTTGTATAGATAAGCAAACAAAAATTAATTAAAAGTATTATCTGGATGGAATCCAATATTCGAATACAAAACAATACATCCATGTATATCATATCCTAGACACTTGACAATTTTTAGGACTAGTGATATGAAGATTTGACACAGTATTACAAGTTTACAACCTTGACAAACTCGACAATCTTATCAAAGTACAGCAAATATTATCACAGATAGGCTAACAATTAATACAGTCAATTAGCCTAATACAATTACGCTAGCCTTAGGGTGCTTACATAGAGAAACAGCCCCTCTAGACAAGTGGCAATTCGTTACTCGGCGTATGATGGAATAGAATGCCAAATGTACGGGATTTGACGTATATGACAGGCGTCAACGAATGTCACAAACGTCAAATCCTATACATTTGTCATTCTATTCTATCATACGCCGAGCAAAGAATTGCCACTTGTCTAGGGGGTCAGATTGCCAGTGCCGGTTACATGCACCAACAAGTTTCCATAGCAAGGAAAATGATGATAATTTGTCTTTTACGTTCTACACCACAAGTGTCAAAAAAATAGCAACGCATCCATGGACATAAACATAATAATATGGGATGTTTAAAAATACTGGGTGGTTTTATAGTCGTTTCGGAGCAAAGGATTTTGGGCACAGTTTAGTTAGCAAAATCGTCTGGAAGTATTATTTTGGCGAAAAAAAACTTTTTTATTTACAATCCCCATACAGTATGCCTTTCACCTGAACCTTATTCCCATACATTATTTAAAAAAAGGTTTTTTTTTTCCGTCAAATTAATACTTCCAGACGCTTTTGCTATAGAAACAGAGCCCAAAATCTTTCACTCCGAAACGAGTACAAAATCACCTTGTATACCTAATACTGGAATACTGGAATACTGGAATACTTAACGTGTTTTTTAGCAAACTACGAATTCACATGATGGCAACATGGATAGGTTTACCCGTACTGGTAACCTGTTTCTCTATGTAAACACTCTTACTCCGAAAGTCAATTGCTGAAGAATATCTAGGTATTATGTAAAACTGCACTTGCAACTGAACACTCGGTGCAAATATTTGTATGCATGTATGTAATTATATGACTATTTGCATTGGTCTGGGTGTTACATCGGCGCCCCCACTGGCAGTACCTATTTATTGTATTAGGTACTTTTGTATCACAAATAGCCAGAACTTTTATAATGATTTTGTTAAAATATGCAGAGAATGAAGTAATTCAATAGTCTCTATAAAGGCCGTTCAGAATAACTGATGATCCGCAAAAACTCGATTTTAATTTTAAAATATATAATTTCTCAGGTTGCACAATAGTTCTCAAGCCAGCCGAACAGACTCCTCTCACGGCCCTAGCTGTTGCTGCCCTCATCAAGGAAGCTGGCTTTCCACCTGGAGTGGTCAACGTAGTTCCAGGATATGGCCCTACTGCTGGATCTGCTCTTACACATCACCCTGATGTCGATAAGATTGCTTTCACAGGATCGACTGAGGTAATTGTCTTTAAATTTATTTCATTTTTGATGAAAATCTGATAGAGAGAGATATCTATAGATATTTTTTTAAATTTCAGTATGAGAGTAGATAAATTATATTTTTTCATTAGTAGGTAAGTAATAAGTATACTAACTTATCATCATCATCATCACTACATATTATAAAACAAAGTCGCTGTCGCTGTCTGTCCGTCCCTATGTATGCTTAAATCTTCAAAACTACGCAACGGATTTTGAAGCGGTTTTTTTTAATCGATAGAGTGATTCAAGAGGAAAGTTTATATGTATAATACATGCTTAATACATGCTTAATATTGTAGAGAAACACTGATAAATTTAGAGATAATACCACGCGGGCGGAAAATATGACGGTACGAAGTTCGCCGGGTCAGCTAGTTAGACATAAAAGAGGAAACGCGACGATATAATACAAATGTACACATTTATTTTAATAATGTAGGTAACATGAGTATCTTATCTGTTTTGTGCCTTTACTCATTGATATAAAAATTTACACAATATTTATGCCTAGACATAAAAGAGGAAACGCGATGATATAATACAAATGTACACGCTTATTTTAATAATGTAGGTAACATGAGTATGTTATCTGTTTTGTGCCTTTACTCATTGATATATTATAAATATTTACACAATATTTATGCCTTTACTATGTTACGTTACGATAACGAACGCTTGTCTTTTTTCTCTCGCACGTAACAATGAGAGAAGCATTATTTTTAAACTATCGCGGTATAAACTCATAGTTTTTATGTTTCGGGACTTATCGCGATTAATTATTATTTGGAACTTACTTGTGCCGACGTTTCGGGTGCGTTGCAGCACCCGTGGTCACGACTTGACTGGTCTGCGAGCGTCGAGAGGTGCGCGGGATTAATTTGTGTGCCTACCCTCCACTACTTATTTGTGAATGGTAAGGCTGGCGACACACAACACTCACTACGTCAGTTTTTAATGGCACTGTGTTTTTGGGTTTGAGTAATTTAATCACTGGATTCCACGTCCCAGACAGCCTGAATCCATACTACATCCCCAAAAACACAGTGCCATTAAAAACTGACGTAGTGAGTGTTGTGTGTCGCCAGCCTTACCATTCACAAATAAGTAGTGGAGGGTAGGCACACAAATTAATCCCGCGCACCTCTCGACGCTCGCAGACCAGTCAAGTCGTGACCACGGGTGCTGCAACGCACCCGAAACGTCGGCACAAGTAAGTTCCAAATAATAATTAATCGCGATAAGTCCCGAAACATAAAAACTATGAATGAGAGAAGCAGTTATCCTTCACGTCATCATAGTATTCAGTAAATGACGATGACGTCTGAAACGCGATTTCAAAGTGGAATGCATGTAAAAATATACAATAAATGAACATTTATTGTATATTTTTGATATTAACAAACAGTATTCTGTTTTCTTTTGCAATTATTTTCCAATTATGTTCTTCAAATATTCAGCCTTCAGCACTGTAAATAATGCTGAAGGCGATTGAAGTATATCTACTTCAAACACACTTTGTGTATGTGTACCTACGTGCAATATGATTATCAATTATGAAAATGAATGCCTTTTTTCCTTTGGTCACGCTATAACTTGGATACAACAGGTTTCGTTAATTATGTATTTTTACTTTTTTGTAATATTTTATAGAATAATGGAAATATAGAAATGAAAAATTTACAGAAAAACTGTTTCACGCAGCAACTAGTGTACGAAAGTAATAATACTAACAGAGTGAAAACTACTCATCCTGAAAGTTATTTACATAGCTGACTTCCTATGGCTGGAATACTAATGATGATGATGAACGTACGATTACAGGTTGGCCGCCTGATCCTGGGTGCTGCATCAGCAGTAAACCTGAAGCGAGTGACTTTAGAGCTTGGCGGAAAGAGTCCATTGGTCGTGTTCAACGATGCTGATGGTAATACCAAACTTATTATGTACTCACGCCTTTATTCCTCGAACGAAAAGACTACCCTCAAACAATCCATATCCATACTAATATTATAAATGCGAAAGTAACTAAGTCTCTCTATTTTTCTGCCTGTTACGGTTTCACGCCTAAACCACTGAACCGATTTTGAAGAAATTTGGTATGGAGATAGATTAGTCCTTGGTAAAGGACATAGGCTATGTTTGATCGCAATAACCGCCATCCACGCGGGTGAAGTCACAGGCAAGAGCTAGTTTGAAATAAACATAAATAATGTGTTAATATACAGTCTATGGTCTGTTTCGTTTCCATGTTCAGACAATTCAGGAACTTCCAATCAATGAGTACCTGAAGACTATTGACTATCGATACATTGAATGCGAATACTGCGTATATACTCCTAATTTCATTATTCTATTAGACAAATTACCTACTATTTCATGAACTCTTGAATGAAGTTGCGAAATTTTTATTTTTTTAACACAGTACATGATTTCTATTGCAGTTGAAAAAGCAGCTCAAATCGCTCACGCCGCAGCGTTCGCTAACGGCGGACAGTGTTGCTGTGCTGGTACTAGAACATACGTACAATCTGGTATTTACGACCAATTCGTCACAAAAGCAGCTGAAATCGCTAAGAAACGATCTGTTGGCAATCCCTTCGATGATGTGCAACAAGGACCACAAGTATGTTTTAAATGTATATTTCTAGATTTATTTTGCAACCAGCAAATACCTAAAATAATACATACATAACATATAATCACGCCTTTATCCCCGGAGGGTTAGGCCTCCCCACATTTCACCAATCATTGTAATTCGGTCCCACGTAATAGAGGGGGAGCCTCTTGCCGTATTCCAGGCACTATTTAATTGTTGACTCGAGCCATGCATGAGGTTGAGTCTGAGCTGTATAATGATGATGTTAAGCAGCCATATCCCTTAATCTGATAATGATAAGATAGGTGTAATATTGGTTAGTTTTGTGCCGACATGGCATGCTGTATAGTCGCCCCACTTAATGGTTGATTGGATGAATTGAATGGCTTAATTGGTTAAATCCGTGTGTCAATATGTTAAAATGGTAACATGACGTCATCTTTATATCTATACGAGATGTATAAATATTAGGATGCTACCACTTTTGTTTATAAAACATGGCTTCTTTACGAAAATTCTGGAATTTTTCTTTCACTGGAAACCCCAACAGAGTATAAAAAAAAAAGACGTGTGGCACTCGGGGACTGCCGCGGTAAAGCTATTGCATAGCATTTTTTAATGAACTTATGCAATTATAATAAATAATACATAATTTGAATTTGAATTTGAATTTGATTTCTGAGTTCCGAGTTCCGAGTTCCGAGTTCCGAGTTCCGAGTTCCGAGTTCCGAGTTCCGAGTTCCGAGTTCCGAGTTCCGAGTTCCGAGTTCCGAGTTCCGAGTTCCGAGTTCCGAGTCTGAGTCTGAGTCTGAGTCTGAGTCTGAATCTGAATCTGAATTTGAATTTGAATTTGAAAACTAACAACTTATGCAATTATAATTACTTACGTTAAGCGAGCTACTTCGGAGCAGCTCGGCTCTGTTCGTGCGAGCTCGGAGTTGAGGGTGTTACCATTTTTCGTTACGGAATTTCTGGATTCGGTCTCCACGCTCAAGGCCCGCGATAGAAGCTATGCAATAGCTTAAAAACAGCGGTGTGTTTTTTATTGAATACTACTTACTAAGTATACAGTGACAAACTGACACAAGCCTGAAAATAAGCTTTTACCATGGTTTTGAATGATAACATCGCCATCACCGTTCGGAACACAATATTAATAATAATAATAATAAAATTTTCTTTATTAAAGCAATATTAGCTCATTTGGTTAGTTACAATTTCTTACTTGGCTATGTTAGTTACAATAATTAATTAATAAACAATGACAAATTAAAAACAGGAATGAACGAAAGTCAAAATCAAATTCAAAATCAGAATTAGGTATATATCAATGTCAAATGATTAAAATTAGAATAATAAAATAATATGCAATGTCAAATATAATATAGAATATTAATAAAATATAATAGTTAATTGTATTATAGAATTTAAATTTTGATAATGTTAATAAATAATTCAAACTTTCACCCACTCCAAGAACATGTCAATATTGATTTTATAAAATTTGTTAACAGATAGATCAAGAGATGTACGACAAAGTGCTTGGGTACATCACAGCTGGTAAGGACGGTGGTGCCAAATGCGTAGCTGGTGGCGATAAGATTGAAGGAAAGGGATACTACATCAAGCCTACTGTATTTGCAGACGTCACTGATAACATGAAGATTGCTAGAGAAGAGGTACATAAACAAATTTTATTAATAACCTCAATATAGGAAGGTGTTCTATCGACCCCGTACCTTTCGAAGTATAGGATTTATATTTAGATGTTTAGTTTAAACATAACTGGCTTCACCAACTGATATAACTTTGTATATTTACTGATTTCAAATAAAAAAGACATTTTAGTAATGAGTATGGAGCGTGTGTAATTCTCCCATGTTATTTTTGTATTCAAATTCATATATTGAATACGCACTTGTACTTTGCCACGATATGACTCCAAATATTGTGGTAAAGGCAAGTGCGTATTCAATATGTGTAAACAATTCTACCAAGTGCATATCGTTTCAGATATTTGGTCCTGTCCAAAGCATCTTGAAGTTCGACACTTTTGAAGAAGTAGTGGACCGTGCTAACGACACCAACTACGGTCTTGGAGCTGGTGTCATTACCAATGACGTCACTACAGCCCTGAGCTTTGCTAAACAAGTCCGCGCAGGTTCCGTTTGGTAAGGCATCACAGTGCATCTCAGTGGTGATAAAGGGAAAATACAAGATCTTTGGCAGATTCTTTTGGAAATTTAAAAGTTTACGTCAGTTATGGAAATGCTATGATAAGCTGTATTTAAAGATCCAAATAAGGAACATTAAATTCGAAACTAAAATTAAAAAAAATAAAAAACGAGTAAAACTATCGTAATTTTTTGTCATCGTTTAGTCTTTGTAGCTGTCCCATATTCACAAATCGACCCTCTTTGGGTCACAAATAAAAATATAATATGTAAAAAACATAATTAGACAAAGAAGATAATATGATATAGGTTTATTTACAAGTATTTTCTTTGCAGGGTTAATACTTACGACCACGTGACGAGTCAAACCCCATTTGGTGGTTTCAAGGACTCAGGACTCGGCAGAGAATTGTAAGTTAACAATATTTCATTAAGTATATTTCAAATTTCGATCTCATCCAATTAACTCCATAATTATTCAAATCACACAGGTAGTTCCAAAGAATTAAAATATAAAATTCAAATAATCCAAAAAATTCAATTATTTCCAAAGAGTGATAACGTATTTTTTTATTTACAGAGGTGAAGATGGCATCAGCGGCTACTTGGAGACAAAGACCATCACCCTTTCACTGCCCAAAAAACCACTGCTTTAAGCACAGCATTCTATATAATAAATATATTCTTGTTATTAGCACCAACCAAAAAGTAATTTTTATACACGTCGTGATATATCTGCACCAACGCTTTTTTATATACGAGTATAACTCACTAATAAAGCATATAATGTTGTTACATAATATTTTATTTTATATTTGTTATATTATCTTCTTTCATAATTGATATATTGTAGTTATATTTTATCGCATATCTCACCACTTACAAAATATGTAAAATTACAGAAAATGAAGACTTTAAGTTAAAATAAAACACATAGACCGCCTGATATGAGGGTAAATGGTTAGCAATTTAACATTATTTATTTATTTATTTCTATTATTTATTATTTACCACATTTATCACGTAAGTAGTATCGTTGTTTGACTGTAATTAGGTCAATGCAACCTAACTACAACCATCAAAATTGATATAGTAACTGATAAGGAATGTGAAATCTTAAAAACCCTCGTCTCAAAAAGAACACCCAAAAAGCAAGAATTAAAACGTGTTGTTTAAAGTAAATCGAAACTTCATGCTTCGATTTACGCCCATGTCGGAAAAGCAATGCCTACTTTCCTTCCCAAAAATCGTAGCTATTGCATAATTAACCAACTCATTCCAACACACAGATGTAGAATATGAGGACCGACTATCCGAGATAATTAGTTTCTAGCTATCTTCGATATACCAGTACTTTTTTTTATAATTAGAACACGTCAATTTGACTTCGCCTCGCCTGATGGTAAGCTGAAGGCAAAATCTCTGAAAAGAGGGTCACCAGTACAGACACGTACGATGTTACAATGGTGGCACTCAGCTTGACGGCCTCATCAGATGCTTTTTCACGCCCCGCAAAGACGTGAACTGGTAGATAATACCTACTAAAAAGGATACTTACCGATTATTTTGTACTGCTTCTCGGTGAGGTGGTTCGACATCATGCCGCAGATATGAGCGCCCAAGGAATGGCCAACGCAGGTGATCCCCTTCGCCAACGCCCCCGCACGAGTGATAGTAGAATAAAGTTGCGCCGTGCACTGCGCGGCCTTTCTAGAAAACACATGTGTCTCTGTACGACCTTTAGGTAAATTAGATAAATTAAATTCGATTTAATTTATCTTTCGATTTCGAATTCGAAAAAATTCTAGCTACAATTAATTGAGCTGACGTTTTCAGAATTGTTAGTTAAAAACGTTTATTTTACGTCAGATTAAATAAATATAACCATCAATATTTCTTCACGATCAGCTTAAACTATAACGTCTAAAATGTTATTTTATGTTATCTATGTTATGTAATATTGAAGCCATACAGTGAAATTCTCATTATAAGTACTGTAAGACCTAGTGCTAGTGCTAGCCTATAGTATACAATTGGAAAGCGTGCGACTAAAACATTTAACTGTATCCAACATTACATTTATTTTATATTGTAGTCTTTACATTTTTACTCATAAAGATAAATAGAATTAATAGCTCGTTCCTCTTAGGATTTCACCTTGAGACAATTTCACTAAGGTTGTTATAGTGTTTTGTGGAAAAAACTAATAAAATGATACGTTCTGATCATTGGTGGCAGATTTATATTATATCGTCATGCTCATTTTGTCTGATGTCTGTGTCTACACCTGGTGGAAAAAATAACTAAATCACTCGTATCCTATATTATGTTACGAAGACACTCATCACAAGAATATAACCCGCGCCACCTATCTTGGACCTAAATAGTAAGACATACGAGGCTCTGGCGCCCGCGGATTGCTTTGCGGACACATTTTGAGCACATTGGTCCAAGATACGTGGCGCGGGTTATACCTACAATGTAAATAATAGGTAACGCGTATGTACAGTACATTTTCACTTACTTCATGTTAGACAAAGAGGACAGGTAACATGGAAACCTGGAGAGCACTGACCAGTCCACCGTGAACACGTTGTAATCTTTCCGCGACAGGTAGGCTGTGAAACAAAATGTAAGTTAACAATATCAACTTTCACACAGCAGTAGCTTGCAACAATGTATTATGCAGAATAATGATGAAAGTAATTACAGAGTGAGCTATATTTACTAAGCTATTTAGCTATTCAAGATGGGTATTTAACCCGAAGGTAGAGTTAAAAAATTCCACCCTGAACAATGTACAACAAGCGAGTTTCCAAAAATCATTGAATGCAATTAAGTATGTTCCCTTTCTCTAGTATTTAGGTATAGTACTTTTCCTCCAGGTGAGGTTAAAAAATCCAACCCTTATATCCATACTTACATCATAAAAAGTAACTCTAACTGTATTTTATGTCTGTCTGTTACGCTTTCACGTCTAAACCACTGAACTGATTTTGATGAAATTTGGTACAGAGATAAATTAGACCTTGAGAAAGGACATAGGCTATGTTGGGTCACGATAACCGACATCCACGCGAGCAAAGCCGCGGGCAACAGCTGGTCTCATAAATAACCAGTCTGATACAATGATTGGTGAAATGTGGGTGTTAATTCCCCTCTGCCTAACCCTCCGGGTATAAAGGCGTGATTGTATGTATGTATGTATGTATAACCAGACTGATGATGTGTTCATTCAGGCAGTCGAGAATATGATGAGGGATACTCACTTACCATCGCGAATGAAAGTCATTGGTGTTTTGTTATGGGTGCCGTTGAAGCCGTGTATGATTAGAACGTTCTTTCTCGTTAGGTTCCATCCTGCGTGATTCAGAAGCTCCGGGTACCGAGGATCTATGTACGTTCTTTGATGACGGTCACTGGAAACCAATTATTGTTATTATTATTAAAAAGTAGATAATGACGAGTATCATCTTGAAATTTTACCGTTTTCACCCAGATGCATACCCATATTCTGTCCTCCGTGATAGGTACCTAATAAAACTTGACGAGAACGAGAAAATTTACATACAGTCGCCCTCAAAAGTGGCTAAATTTACAAACGGTCTTTACATTGAACTAAATCAATTAATTATAATTGATTTAGGTGATTTAAAGATTCGTCCATAGCTCCCTATTTTGAAAAAGCATCACACATCATAAATTGTTGCATGTTAGTGTGATATAGAAATATTTCGAAATTTATTCTATTTAGTAGATATAAAAGATGTAGAAGAGAACAAGATAAGAAGAACACAAATTTACAGTTTCTATGATAGGGTGAAGTCTCCTTGTATCGGCCACGTCCTAATATCGGCCTTTTCGAGAAAATGGATCATAACTATGAAAATAACCCTAAAATTATGATCGTTTTTATGCAAAAAGCGACTCTATATCCATACGAATAACGTCCCATATTTTGGTGCGGGTACCTCCACATTTGAACGTTCAGGTGGTAATAGAGCACGCGCAGGTACCGACTTGTGTCGTTTGTTGGCATTTCCGAGTCAAATCCCGGAGTCGACGCACTCCGTTGAAAAGTATTTGAATGGAATTAAACATACCTATGGTATTTTATATTATTTTATAATAAAGAAAAACAGTCGAAGTATCGTTTAGGTAGTGTGTTTTTAAATTTATTTGTAGTTTTTATGAAATAATGGGGGGGTCGAGATTAGGGATCTTTATTTTGGATAAATCTCAATATCGGCCACCTGGTCGATATTGGGGAAATGCATGAAAACACTAAACTATATGTTTAGCTATGCTATATATTAGCAGTAACATTAATAAGGTTAAAAATGAAATAACAGCTCTGTTTGATGACTAGATCCTAACATCGGCCGCCTAAAAACTTTTTTAGCCAGCGACGGCCGATATCTAGAGAATCGATGCGTAATAACGGCCACCTTAGTTTGTATTGGGTACTTACTTTCCCACAACCTTCGAACTTTACAATAAACAGGGACGTGGTGAAAAATGAACAAATACTTAGGTATTTTAATTTTAGTCAACAGGTAGGTATGCCATAATGATGTCCCAACAAAAAGAGAAAGGTTTCAAACCTATGGTTATATGACCATAGGTTCTATGACCCCTACAGGTTCTATAACCCCTATAGGTTCTATGACCTCTATAGGTTCTATGACCCCTATAGGTTCTATGACCCCTATAGGTTCTATGACCCCTATAGGTTCTATGACCTCTATAGGTTCTATGATCCCTATAGTTTCTATGACCGTAGTAGAATAAGAGATGGAATAAATGCCGTTCAAAGAAGCAGGCAGTAACACAATGCTTCGATGTTACCATTGGGCTTGTGGAGGATAGATGGAAGACGTTTCGCGGAAAATATCGAGGTCTAGCCATATCCGCAGTTAAGACTGGCAAAGTGGACCACAGAATCCGAGGTGTAAGCTTCGATTGCGACTGGGAATTAATGATAGGATGAAGTAGAAGAAGAGTAGCATTTCGACAATACGAAATTTTCAGGATCACTTTACAAGACAGACTTCCTAGAAGAATAGATACAGAGAGAAAGAGAAATCTGGACAATAGAATATAAAACATAAACCAGTCAAATAAAATAAAACTAGTAGATAGAAGAAGAAGAGTATTAAAATAGAAGAGAATATTAACGGACAGCGTAACTGACCTCATGATTTACCTTTTTAAGAAGAAAATTTGAAAATTCTTTGTGGTGGCTGTGAAGTAGAACTAATTAGTGATGTCGAAAAAGATGAAGCCAAAAATATTAAATGTGACATATGCCCCAAATGGTTCCACTTAAAGTGTACAGTTCATCGTGGGCGAAATTATATTGATGTGGCTGAAGAAGATTTGACTTGCCGTCACTATTTTGTGCATTTAAATTGAAAAGCCTTTAAAGAAAGTCAAGTTTTCTGTTGACTTTATATAATAATATTTTTTCTTTATAATTATAGGGTGGAGTTGCATAAGTTGTACCGGCTCGTAATTTGTACCACCTCAATATCTACCAAACTGCAATGCTTAGGTTTGATGTGACAACACTAAAAAGTAGAGCTACCAACATTACGCAATCGCTGTCAGTTTGGATTTGATATCATAACTGAGGTAGAAGTAGTAAACAAAAATCATGATTTCGGCGTTCTGATATAATTTTAGAGCTATTTACCTAAGTGTTTCTTGTGGCAGTGGTAGGTACACAGCAGCTGTCATATATGTTTTTGGAAAGTAAGCATATTAGTGCACTTTTTTTGAGAATATAATTTTAATATTTGGTATTTCGAGGTTATAATGGTGGCTCGAATAAAAATAAAACTTGGTGTTGCCTAATTTGTACATACTAGGTAGTGAAATCCTAAAATGTACCGGTACAATTTAGATGTATGGTGATTCTTTAACTTGATGTTTAAAATAATATTTAAAACTTTATGTATGATAATTTTTATAAAGATATATAACGGTAAGGCAAATTTCAATTTGTAGGAGAAACTAGAATCTTATTTAGACCGTAAAGTACAATTTAAGATACCTATGGTACAATTAAGGAAACCGGTTTCCTAAATTGTACTTTTTTAGACCTTTTGAAAAACTTTTATTGTCCTAATTGGGTTATATCTCCGCATTTTCTAGTTATAAAATATGGATACCAATAGAACAACCTTTTTATTTCTTATAATATAATCCTTTTAAGTGATATAGTTTTTGTGATATCTTGTAAAGTTCGTTAACTGGTACAATATCGGCAACCTTACCCTATATTTTGGAAATCTTTATTTGTCTTAATTTTTTTAATCATTGTGATCATTAGTTTATAATAACAGCAATTACTGTAGTTTTTAAGGCTGAGATATAAATAAAAGACAAATTAATGATAGATAAGCGTTAAAAAAAATATTTGAACCTGAATTGGAATATAAAACGTTACAATTTGTTACTTTACTTAGTTTTATTGACCTAAATTCACGTTGGAAAAGGTATGACGATATTAGGGTCACAGGCGGCGGAAATTAGGGTGCTAGAGGCCGATATTAAGGGAAATCGACATACTCGGAAAAAAACATCTATATTTTCAAAAATAACAAAGAATTGGTAATTTTGCGAATGTAGTAATTGAGTTTCAGTATCCCTCTACCCAAAAAAGGCATTGCAAGAAAGTAAATGCTATAAACCAAAAAATTACAATCAATCAAAGGTCAAAAAATGTTGACATGGCCGATATATGGTGCCACCACCCTACTACGATTGCTCAAATGTTGATATAATTTCAAAGTCACCATAGTGCCAAACATCATAAAAAATGTTGTGAAAATCCAGAGATGTAGAGATGCGAAAAACATGAGCTATGGATGAAGCTTAGGTAATGTTTGTCAGATGGTGTGAACCCTAATACCTACATGTTTATTAATATCTTTTAAACACGTTTCGTTATCACGTATTACGACATACAACGAGTTGACAATTCCATTTATCGTTAGCATCATACCATAGCAGTAAATTGTGTAGGTACTATTGAGTTGAAACTTCCAGTTAAGTAGTCTGTGTTTTACGAAGTTTCGAATCAAGGTTTCTATCAGTAATTTGTTATTCTTTTGCCACTCAGTATATCTCGGGCCACGTATCTTGGACCTAAATCGTGAGACAAACAAGACCCTGGCGTCTGCGGATTGTTTTGAAATAATCTATGCTTGGTGAATTTGAGCTTGTCCACCGCAGTACCACCCCGTGCTATCCTCAAAAGACACCTGAGGAACGTGTACTGCGCGTAGCTATAGAGCACATTTTAAGCACATCTTAGGTCCAAGATATGTGTTCAGAGTCCAGAGCAATACAAAATTTTCTGTCGATTGGATGACTAATTTTAATTGATATGACTACATTGTATAAGAATGTCTTTTCTTAGCCACTGTAATAACATACAATTAACGTAGACACAACATCGCTACATTTTCGCTTATTAGTGTAGCCATACCATGTTTATCTCGTTTCACTCTGTCTATTGTAGCCTCAAAACCTTGTATTACGTGCTAACATCGAGCCATTTTTTTTGTTTTTCCCACGGATAGGTACTACCCCACCGGCAGGCTGGAGCGGTATATTGGACTTGAACTGACTAAAACCGCACGCCGTCTCAGGTCTGCGCCAAATTAATACTTCCAGACGATTTTAGTATCGAAACTTTACCCAAAATCTTTCGCTAAAGAACGACTCTTCTCTTCCTCCTAGCGTTAATTCCCAGTCGCATCCGAAGCATTCAGCTCGGAGTCTGGGGTCCGCTTTACCAATCTTAACTGCGGATTTGGCTAGACCTCGATATTTTCCGTGGAGCGATTGCCATCTGACCTCCACAGCTCAATGTTGTTGTTTTTTTGGACTTTTTAGGGCTCCAAACTACCCGTAACCACTGCCATAGATGTTCATATGGCAACCGGGACCGACGGCTTAACGTGCTCTCCGAGGCTGAAGAATGACTAGGTATATACTTGATACTACCAGTAGTGTCAGGCGCGGATCCACTAGGGTGGGCAATATGGGCATGCCCACCACCTTAATAGACCTGTGACGTCACTTTTTTATGGTTTATTGAAAAAAAAAACCAAAATGAATCATGAATCACGCGTGATTTGGAACACAGCGTATAGTGCAATAGACAATATACCAGCATTTGTTCACACTGTTACAATATCAGAAATTACACGCTATTATTGCGGCTTTTTTGTACACCTTTTTAAGGAGCACAGGTCTGAGGTGTACATTCAACCAATCAATCTGCTAGTATATTGCAGTCCACTGCTGGATATAGGCCTCTCCGAATATGCGCCACGTCTGCCGATCCTCCGTCTTCCACATCTAGTCTGTCCCAGCCACCTTTATCAGGTCGTCAGTGCATCTGCCTAAGGGGCATCGCACCTTTCGTTTTCCTTCTCGCGGTCTCCACCCTAGGACTCGTCTGCTCCAACGGCCATCAGTCCTTCGACAAATGTGGTCAGCCCACTGCCATTTCAACCTGCTTATTCTGCGGGCTATGTTGGTAACTTTGGTTCTATTTCGGATGACCTCGTTGCGAATTCTATCCTTCAAAGAGACTCTAAGGATACCTCGCTCCATAGCCCGCTTCAGTGGCCACGTTTAGGCACCGTAGGTCATAGCAGGCAGGACGCACTGGTCAAAAACCTTTGTTTTGAGGCATTGCGGTAGGGGGGAGGAGAAGACCCGACGTAGTTTACCTAATGCTGCCCACCCCAGTTGAATCCATCTGGCTATTTTTTTCTCGAAGTTGTTTTACCGAGCTGGATAACCTGCCCCAGGAGATATATTTTTGAACAACTCCGAGTGTCACCCCTTCGATGTTCCAGCGACTAAGAAAATAAGACGATGTCGCCGTCGAACCGAAGATGCGAGATGTGCTCACCGTGGATGTTGGTACCCCGCCAAAGTCCAATCCAGGGTCTTGAAGACGTCGTTCAATGCGTTGGTGAATAGTTTGGGAGATATAACATCTCCCTGCCTCACTCCACGCTGGAGGCTAATGGGTTTCGTCTTCTAGTCTTGGAGCAGGATGGACATTGTGGCAGTGTCATACAAACATCTCAGCATCTCGATGTATCGCCAATCTACACGACACCGCTGCAGGGCATCCAGCACTGCCCAGGTTTCGATAGAGTCGAAGGCTTTTTCGTTGTCCACAAACGCCATACACAGCGGCTGATTGTACTCCTGCGTCTTTTCTACAATCTGCCGAACAGTATAGATGTGGTGACGGTACTATAGCCTTTTCGAAACCCGGCTTGCTCAGGTGGCTGGAACTCGTCGAGCTTATCCGCGAGGTGATTTGTGATGACTTTTGAGAACAACTTGTAGACATGGCTCAGGAGTGAGAGAGTCTTGTCACCTTTTTTGAAGAACAGTACCACCGCACTCTCGCTCTATGCCATAGGTATTAGCTGTTGCCGGATGATGGAACTAAAGAGACTCGCTAGCTCTTTCAGGATTGGAGCGCCACTGTCAGCACCTCAGTAGTAATTACCGTCATCAGCAGGGCATCTGTTGTTCTTCAGTTGCCTGAGAGCCGCCTCTACCTCGCACTACTCGACATCTGGTATCTCCTCGGTGTAATGGCGCGTGAGTGGGGCTCTGTGGTCTTCGTCGTTGTGTCCCGTCGGTTTTCTTATCCGTGCTGCATATAGCTCAGTTGTAAATTTCGTCAGATGGGGCCTTCCCAACTGCTGAGCGAACACTTTTGACCCCCTATATCGCTCGATTGCCTCCTGGATGGAGCGAGTGTTGGAGCGTTTAAGGTCGCGTCGTATCGGCTTTTTAATTTATTGGTATAAGGTTCTCCCATCTGACGAAGACGACTGTGTGTATGGTTGTTCAGTGTTCACGCCTCTTTCTTATAAGTTCGAGAGTCTCAGGAGAGAGCTTGGACTCTTGCTGTTTGCGTTTTCCGGGTATCAACTTTCGAGACACTTCCTGCAATGTTTTGACCACTATGTTGGCCTTCTCGTCTCGTCAATGCCGCTAGGTTTCCAGCATTGCGAAACGATTTTGAAGTTCCAGTTGGAACTTTTCGGACCTTAGAGCTACTTGGAGCGGCGTAGGTCGGAGGGTTGACCTTATCATTCGGAATCTTTCAGCCTTGACACAGAGACATATCTAAATATGTGCTTACTGTCTGTTATGAAAAAGTCAATCTCGTTCCTTATCGCAGAATCCCGGCGTTGCCAAGTCCACTTCCTGTGGGGTTTTTTTCGATTCTGCGATTTCTGCACCCCACTCCATAAGGTTCGATTTTCGTCTCGTCGCGTTCAATTCAATAGGTTAATGTGAGACCAACACCGCCAAAAAGACACCCCCCCCCCCCCTCAGGGGTATTTAACATGCTTGACATGAGTTCGCACTACGACTCGCACTTGACCGACTTTCGGGTACCTGTGCCCACTACCTAGTTCCGCGCCTGGATCCGCGCCTGAGTAGTGTCAATGGGTAGTGCCACGGTGCCGTCACCAAAATCCGTAAGCCGATTTACAAGTAAAATTGTTTATTTACAAAATGAATGTACACGGGTAATTTACTTACGGTGAGTAAAAGAAGAAGTTGATTTCACTGTCGGGGCAATCCCACTCTCGCTTCATAACACAACGAAAGTAACGGAAGTCGAGCATTGACGATAGATCTCCTTCCGCTTCAGATACTGCAATAAAACAATTGGCCCATTAACGTACTGTGGGACTACTGAGTAAAGTCTGAGAGGAATATTATTTATTTTTATTCATCAGCGGACTGCTTACGCACTTTCGCCATAAGGTTTGAATTTACATGTAGGTAGGAGGTTATCATACCCGCCGTATTCTGTAGAGCGGAGGTACATCCCCAGTCAGACTGCTCGATTAAGACGTTAATACTGTCGTGTCCTACCTCTTACAAGAAGACTGTTATCGAGTCTTCAAAACAACCTGTTGGCGAACTCATTCCACATTTTCATCACCTAAGCGCCAATCCCAATTTACCTATACCAAACCCGGGGTGACGCTACTCCTTTCCATAATTGATGGCTTGGCTTTTATAGAGCGACTGCCATCTTCCCCAGCAAGTGCACCGGCTAGCAGGGCTTGTGCACAGAATATCTTGGCACCAAAAACACCGTCGATGTCATTGTTTCGATAAGTATTTACGTAACTATAAAAAAACCTAATTAGTAGTAAGAAATAAAAATGAATTAAGTGAAATAATCTCTGCCAAAAAACGTTTATTTCCACTATAAAATTAAAGGTTACGTTGTTACATAAGCTCGTATCAACAGTGGGAAGAGAGTTAACCACTTCGACCACTTTCCCTGCAAACTGGCTTGCTCATAGCGGGCATACTATGGACTATGGGCTAATTTATTGAGTGGATACTTATCGCAAATATGTAATTCATTGCATATTTTCTACACATCATACATAATTCACACGGTTACAAGGTTAAGCAGTTATTGCAATTGTATCCGACAAGAAAATTGTGATTATCGATTTTTTTCTATTATGTGAATTATTTATTTACAAATTGTCGTTATTTATTTTGTTTCATAATGTGAATTATTATATACAAATTGTCAATTTTCATTCTTAGTAACTTTAAATAGTAGGTTACATAAGTATTACACTTTTGTACCTATCACATTATATTCATTCATGCTAATCAAAACAATGGAAGGTTTGATGATCGTTGTCTGTGAGAGTGCAGACACGTTTCTTAATAAATGCGTCCATGTCATAGTAAAATCCGGAATAATATGCTAAAATAAATATTCTACAACATTCTACACAAATTATAAACTTGCCTCTAAACTATAAACTTTCATAAGTATAATACGGCGATAGTATCTATAGTTAAGTAAACAGTGGAACGTTTTCAGAATCATGATTCTTATCAACTGCATACCTAACCGTATCTTTTAAACTTTCTATGCCAATACTTGCATTAATTTATGTCAACCTGACAACCAATGTTAACACTATCTTCGACTCATATTATAGTGCTACGTGGTCTGGACTAGTTTTAAATTTCAATTTTGTACCTGGTCAGTCAGGTTTGTAGGTATGGGATGGGTCCTACCAAGATCTTCGGAGCCCACGCGAACTTTAATGAACCTTATGTGTCAGTCAGTAATGAACCTGCCGAGCAATGATCGAGGCTCATGTGCAAGCTTTTCTATCTGGATGGTCTCTTAAAGGCACAATATTTTCATGGGGAAAAGATAGGTCATCATGATCCTCCTGCCCGTATCCCAAGTTTATTTGGGGTCGGCGTAAGATGTGTGCTTTTTCCATTCATCTCTATTTGCAGTCATCCCAACATTCACTCCATTTTAACCATATCATCATTCACACAGTCCTTTTAGGTCTTCGTCTCGCCTTGTAGCCATCCACTTTCATAGTTAATGCCTTCCTTGCGATATTAGTTTCAAAAAATAGGTACACTCCAAAATTTCCAAAACACTCCCTAATTGATAAGGGCGTATTTGACTTTATTGGGGACTTTATTCTAGGGGATATGAGGTCTTATAAAGACAATCGGAGCCAAGCCCGCCTTTAAAATTATCGTTGCATCATGGAACGGTAAAATGAAATGGCGAGTATTTTTTTGAATCTCGACTCTCTTCATTCTGTCCATTTATTGTCATTTCTTTGAAAGTTGTTCCAGTTTTTATGCATCATCGCGTATGTGCTTGACTGAGTGGGAAAATGGCAGTAGCAATTGGGTAGTGATTCCTAAAACCGTTAAGTTAATGACGTAATAGTCTAAGCACTACATAATTTTCTGTGTGGTCACTACTGGAATAGAGGTGTATTCCGTTAAATGTGCAGGTTTTAGCATAAGCTGTCTATACTGCGTATCTACTTGGTGAAGAATAACCCCTTAAACAAGACTTAAATTGAACGGCATCTTTGAGCCTGCATTTTAATTATTAGCCCGCTGAAGTTTATATGGCTCATCCACGCAACTTGGCCTTACCCTTGGCACACGCTACCCTATGTTCTTTTGTAGTATATTTAAAAGTTTGACACCTTCGTTCTATTTGATAAACATTTCGCAATGTAAACAAGAAGTAATTATAAAACGAAACAAATAGTTCTCATTCACCAGTTGCATTGGTTTCTCACTATTGAGAAAATCACTATTACCTACTCGCCCATAATATTAGGTATTGTTCTAATAACAATGTGTTTACAAAACATGTAATGATCGTCTCGTAGACAGACATGTAAGATAACCTTGACAATACAATGAACAATACTCATATAATTATCACATTATAATGTAATTTAGGTACAGATATTACAAAGACCGAGTACAATTTGTAACACATAAATGCATTTCTCAATTAAATAGATATTATCAGTTCAGTACTCAGACTACTCAGATACCTACTTAACTGGAGATAATCATACCGCAAAATGAAAAAGAAAATAATGATTATGCAAAGCATACCAAACTTGAGACCGCTGGATGGAGATGTCTTGTTTTAAAAAGAAGATTAACTAATGATTAAGCAGAGAATAACATCAGAAGAGAGCCGGATAGTGATGAGCCGCAAAAAAAAACGAATGATTAGGTAGAGCATAAAATACTAGATAAGTAATAGTCAACTGGTGCCGTGAACACATTGTTCACCAGTTTTTTATCCAAAACAACAGTCACTACTATTTGTTGCCTATATCCCCTATAGGTATAACTAGCTTCAGTCCCCAGGGCTGACTTTATTTCCAACAGTCTTATCAATCCTAATCTGATATTGATCTATATAAACACCAGAGCAAGTTGGACTCGTGCACTGAAATCTGGACCATCTTCATTATATCTACCTATTTCCTAGAAATATTTTATACGCTTCAGAATGAAATGAAACGTTCAAGCAAACATTAGACTTATTGAGATCAAATCTAAATGCTTACTACATATTCTAAAAAGCCTAGCTACCTGAAGTTTATAGAGGATCATCGTTTCATACTCTAAATTAGTCTAAATGAGTTGCAATCCAAGGTTCTATAGCAAATTACGTACAAAACTAAATAGAAACACATCAAAACGCTAAATATAAACTAAGTAAATGTATATATCTATGTAAATGTATCTAAACTTTCCATAAGATGACAAAAATTATTTACTACCAGTGAAGTCTCCTTTTATCGGCCACGTCCTAATATCGGCCTTTTCGAGAAAATGGAACATAACTATGAAAATAATCCTGAAATTATTATAGTTTTTATGCAAAAAGCGACTCTATATCCATACGAATACCATTCCATATTTTGGTGCGGGTACCTCCACTTTTGAACGTTCAGGTGGCAATAGAGCATGCGCAGGTACCGACGTATGTGATTTGGTGGCAATTCCGAGTCAAATCCCGGAGTCGACGCACTGAGTGGGATAGTATTTGAAAGGAATTAAATATACCTATGGTATTTTATATTATTTTTTATTAAAGAAAAACAGTCGAAGTACCGTTTAGGTAGTGTGTTTTTAATTTTATTTGTACTTTTTATGAAATAATCGCGGGGTCGAGGTTAGGGATCTTTATTTTGGATAAATCTCAATATCGGCCACCTGGTCGATTTTAGGGAAATGCATGAAAACACTAAACTATATGTTTAGCTATTTTGTATATTAGCAGTAACATTAATAAGGTTAAAAATGAAATAACAGCTCTGTTTGATGACTAGATCCTAACATCGGCCGCCTAAAAACTTTTTTTGCCAGCTACGGCCGATATCTAGAGAATCGATGCGTAATAACGGCCACCTTATTTTGTACAGGGTACTTACTGTCCTACAACCTTTGAACTTTATAATAAACAGGGACGTGGTGCAAAATGAACAAATACTTAGGTATCTTAATTTTAGTCAACAAGTATGCCATAATCATGTCGTCCCAACAAAAAGAGAAGGGTTTCAAACCTATGGTTATATGACCATAGGTTCCATAAACCGTATAGATTCTATGACCCATATAGGTTCTATGACCCCTATAGGTTCGATGACCCCTATAGGTTCGATGACCCCTATAGGTTCTATGATCCTTATAGGTTCTATGACCACCATAGGTTCTATGACCCCTATAAGTTCTATGACCCCTATAGGTTCTATGACCCCTTTAGGTTCTTTGACCCCTAATAGGTTCTATGACCCCTATAGTTTCTAATGTTTCTATGACCGTAGTAGAATAAGGGATGGAGTAAATGCCGTTCAAAGAAGCAGGCAGTAATGCAATGCTTCGATGTTACCATTGGGGTTGTAGAGGACAGATGGAAGTCGTTTCGCGGAAAATATCGAGGTCTAGCCTCGGTGCAAGCTTCGATTGCGACTAGGAATTAATAATAGGATGAAGTAGAACAAGAGTAGCTTTTCGACAACACGAAATTCCCAGGATCACTTTACAAGACAGACTTCCTGGAAGAATAGATACAGAGGGTTATTCCCGTTGGTCAAGAAAGAAAAATCTGGAAAATGGAATATAAAACATAAACCAGTCAAATAAAATAAAACTAGTAGTTAGAAGAAGAACAGTATGAATAGAAGAAGAGAATACCTATTAAAGGACAGCTTAACTGACCTCATGATTTACCTTCTCAAGAAGAAAAGTAGAAAATTCTTTGTGGTGCCTGTGAAGTAGAATTAGTGATTTCGAAGAAGATGAAGCCAAAAATATTAACTGTGACATAATGCCCCATATGGTTCCACTTAAAGTGTACAGTTCATCGTGGGCGAAATTATATTGATGTGGCTAAAGAAGATTTTACTTGCCGTCACTGTTTAGTGCATTTAAATTGAAAAGCCTTTAAAGAAATTCAAGTTTTCTGTTGACTTTAATAATATTTTTCCTTTATAATAATATATTTTGGAAATGTTTATTTCTCTTAATTTTTTTTAATCATTGTGATCATTAGTTTATAATAACAGCAATTACTGTAATTTTTAAGGCTGAGATATAAAGAAAAGACAAATTAATGATAGATAAGCGTTAAAAAAAAATTTCAACCTGAATTGGAATATAAAACGTTATAATTTTTTACTTTACTTAGTTTTATTGACCTAAATTCACGTTGGAAAAGGTATGACGATATTAGGGTCACAGGCGGCAGAAATTAGGGTGTTAGAGGCCGATATTAAGGGAAATCGACATACTCGGAAAAAAACCTCTGTATTTTAAAAAATAACAAAGAATTGATAATTTTGCGAATGTAGTAATGGAGTTTCAGTATCCCTCTATCCAAAAAAGGCATTACAAGAAAGCAAATGCTATAAACCAAAAAATTACAATCAATCAAAGGTCAAAAAATGTTGACATGGCCGATAATTGGTGCCACCACCCTATAAGTTTTTCCATATTTAATGAAAAAAATCTGCATGATTAGATCGAGTTTGTATATTTATAAATATGTAAACATATTCAGTAACAATTTCTCTTGTTATGTTACAAGTGCAGGCCATTCAATCAAGTCAACCGAGTAGAAAGTAAGAGTAGAAAATATAATGTTCCATGATTATTAGAACATTAATGGGAAATGAATATTATCAAATGTTTTCATGCATGGGAACTGATACGTCTCTTTTACATCATTGCAAATAAAAAATAGTTAAAACCACAGCAATACTGGCGCAAGTCGGCTTACCTCATAATATTTAACGAATGAAAAATTCTTTCGCCTTCGAAATTTAAATAAAATAAAATAAAACTTTTGTAAAATGACAACACATTTGAAATAATACAGGGAAATTCTCAACATGTTTCGATTTCTGTTCGTTACTTGTGGGGAAACCTAAAAAGTTTATTTAGAGCACCAGTTTTCGCAACCACCTTG
The DNA here is from genome assembly GCA_914767945.1 of Eilema depressum. NCBI lineage: Eukaryota > Metazoa > Arthropoda > Insecta > Lepidoptera > Erebidae > Eilema > Eilema depressum. Next base: position 15,048,884 of record OU612020.1, read on the forward strand.
GGTCACTTAGTTATGCCAGACATCACAGGCGGTAGTCTCACTTTTGGAGAATGCAAACCTTACTTCTCTCTAAAAAACGCATTTATGCGATAACAGCATGACACTTCCTTTTTTTTTTATTATTCTCCTTTGCAATTCCAAAGATCCCCATCCCTGTCTGTTACTTCTAAAGTTTGCTCACCGATGCCGTATCCCACCTAGTAGGACTAAAGCCTTACTTACTTAGACTTAACCCAGCAACTACCAATTATATTATTAAACCTAATCAATTTATTTTCAAAATAAATTATACCTACTCAATGATCATTATCATTACATTTTATTCAGGTAAAATTAGGGTCTTTTATTAATAATATCAGTCAATAAATTAGTTTAGTATACACAAAAATAATACTTACATATAGACAAAACCAATAATATTGAAAACAAAAACATTCCATGTTTAACGCACATAATCGATATAATAAATAAGTCGTCCATATAAATTAAAAAAAAAACACTTCTGGTAACACTCTTTCACTATTCCTTTTTCAAATTTCAATGAAACACAATAATAAACAACGCAGCCTGCGGACAGCCTTTACCGCGGCGAAGTTAAAAGCACAATGCGAAACGCACGACAGGGAAAAGTAAAATTGCCCCTTACCGATGTGGGCTGCAGTTTAAACGAAAGCTGGTTTTATTGTAACACTGTAAAGAAGCTATCAAAACACCTCATGAATACAAATATGTAGCGGAACAGTAAAAGTAAAAACGGAAGAGAGGGCTGATCAGTGATCAATTTGAAGTTTAATAAATAAATTCAAAAGCAGGAGGATCCTAACCTAACTCCTGCACTAAAGACGATCGATGAAGGATATAGATAGCGGCATCTTGACCCCAAGTCGGGAGAAAAACTTGACCCTGGCACGCGCAGATTACTTTAATGTAATCCATGAATGGTAGAGAACCTACATTTCGTGACGCCATTGGAACTATTTAGTAATCTGTGCCATTGGGGTCAAGATATAATAATATATTAACTATATGAAAGCAAAAGTGCGACATGGTTTGTACGGGGGCTCCGCAGTCAGTATATAAGTCATATAATTTTGACATGTGATATTATGAATGCACATATCACTCACGTAATAAGAGGCCTATTACCGACACCTACCTAATATTTTATTCCTGTTTTCTAAATGATCTTAAAAAAAACGATAAAACATTACATACATATGAAATAAAATAAAAATATTCTGCAACATTCTACAATACGCTATCTAGACTCATACTAGCTTAGGTAACTATCTTGTGATATGGTGATAATAATTTTTTATTATCATTATTCTTTAATACATGCCTATTATACACAAAAACACCCAGAGCAATGCAAATATGTATACATATTCATGCATAGAAATATTTGCAATGAACAGGAATCAAACCCGTGCGCGCCCCCTGCGTAACAGTCGAACGTTCTGCCTACGCTACAGAGGCTGTCAAAGGACTCAAAGGTTAATGAGGATCCGGGTTCGATTCCTTCCTGGTTACGGCAGAAATCGAACCTAGGTCCTCAGTTACAGATCACACTATACATAACTTTCAATTTAATGTGTCGTCAATCGTAACCGTGGTATATAACCCACGTCATATTAATAGGAGTAAAGACTGATCCCACATGCCCAGAGTGCATGGAGGCCGAGGAAACCAGCCTCCACCTGCTAGCTGACTGCCCTATGTACTCACTAAAAAGATGGGAAATAATGGGAACGGACAAGTTGGAAACAGAAGACATCGGCGATCTGAAGGTGGGACAGATCGTTAGTTTTTGCAAGGAAACAGGTAGGTTCAACGATACGCCGTGATGGCCGGATAACCCCAAATCCTCTACGGAGGAGACTCAGGGGAAATGGGTGAAGTGGCCCACACTAAGGGGCGGATCACCCGTCCGGCCAACGGCGTCCCCAGCTGGAAGTAAGTAAGTAAGTAACCCACGTCATAACAAATTATCCGCGAGATCTTGAGACCAAATCCACATCGATGAATTCAATGAAATTAAATACCTAAATCCATCTATATATAGGCACTAATAAATAATTGTAGAGTGGTCGTGTCTGTACATTGGATATACTCGTATATTCCTAAATTATAGTTATGTTATCTTAATGACACCGAGCACGATCTTTTTTAGAAGTCTTGTTTGTTTGTCTATTTGTACGGGATGGGCGCAAAAACTACTAAACGGATTTTGATATGAATTTTTTTCAAAGATAAGATCTTTGAAAAAAAACTTACTCATGATCATATTAAATCGCAATCGGTTTACGAGATATGGTTAAAAATAATGCTAAAACGATATACACACAGGCTAGGCTAGTACAAATAACCGCCGATGGACCGAAATTTTCACTCTCCTATTCAATGACCGGTTTAAAATTAATTAAATCAGAATCTATAAATAGAAATCATGAACACGTTATACATATTTTATTACAAGTATTCGAGAATGTAAAATTAACCTAATTTTAGATTGCAGCGGAAGCAACTACTCAACCGTAAGTTGTTTAGTGGTAAAACTGGTTCGATAAAGTTTGAAAGCAGAATAAACGTCTTAAGACTAGATAAGAAAAACTTTTAATGCATTAAAATAAATTCAGTTACATCCAATAACAATTCTTTGAAAACCCGAAAAACTATCATTCGATTTTTTTATTATAATTCCTCAAATTAACATTCCCTCATCATCACTTACAAAAACAACAGGGCCCACGACAGTCAGACTCGAATTATGTTAGAACATCCAGCAGAGCATCAGGCGTCAGCATCGAATTAGATCATTTTATAAAAGCTGATAATTTATCCTAGCCTTAGAAGGGAAGGAAAAGAACGTTCGAAATCACGTCATCCATTACTGGCCACTTAGTACGAATGCAATCCCTGCCTGACACCCCTAAACTTCAATCTATACGATACGACTGACTGATTCATCATCGATTCAGACTGGAAGTTTGTATGGAAGTCCGTCATTTTTAGGGTTCCGTAGCCAAATGGCAAAAAACGGAACCCTTATAGATTCGTCATGTCTGTCCGTCTGTCTGTCTGTCCGTCCGTATGTCACAGCCACTTTTCTCCGAAACTATAAGACCTATGCTGTTGAAACTTGGTAAGAAGATGTATTCTGTGAACCGCATTAAGAATTTCACACAAAAATAAAAAAAAAGCATTAAATTTTGGGGGTCCCCATACTTAGAACTGAAACTCAAAAAATTTTTTTTTCATCAAACCCATACGTGTGGGGTATCTATAGATAGGTCTTTAAAAATGCTATTGAGGTTTCTAACATAATTTTGTTCTAAACTGAATAGTTTGCGCGAGAGACACTTCCAAAGTGGAAAAATGTGTGTCCCCCCCTCTAACTTCTAAAATAAGAGAATGATAAATCTAAAAAAATATATGATGTAAATTGCCATGAAAACTACCACTAAAAATTGGTTCGAACGAGATCCAGTCAGTAGTTTTTTTTTAATACGTCATAAACCGCAATTTTCGCCTTTGCTACTACGGAACCCTTCATGGGCGAGTCCGACTCGAACTTGACCGAATTTATTAAAGCTAGAAGCATAAAAATAAAAATAAATGAATATCAGCGTATTTTCAAAATAAGACGTTATATAGAAACGCGTCTTAATAAAAAAGAGCCATTTCCGGTATTAAGAGGTAGGTAGTTACTATAATTGCTCGACTTGGCGGGGGCACTACCGTGCCCCCAGATGAGTACCTACAACAATATTATTTATTTATTTCTCTACATCACTATTCAATCAATCAACATAGTTAATTACAATTATTCAATTACGTTATGATACCAATGCAATGTTGGTTCGTTGCTATATTGATTAAATACGCCAGTCCATGTGTAATAATAAATAAGTCTCTGCCTACATTTTACTATACATGTGAAAAACTTTCACAATTCTTAGGTATAAGTATTGTAATAACATTTATATTAAACATTGATTGCTACCGTAGTAAAAATCATGAACATACTTACTTACTTACTTACTTTACAAATCTACAGTAGTAAAACAACCACAATTACCGTAGACTATACACTATATCGGAGAGTTTCTGAATTATCTATGGCAGTAAATTATCTGTGGCTGTGACAAAACAAGGTCAAAAACAAAAAGATGTAAGTGACTCCTCCTTGATTAGCTGCTCTAACCAGCTTAACTAGTAACAGTAGTAACACACAAAAAAATACAAATAGCTATTAGTATCATGTAGGTAATTTGTAATTTATTATTTTCAGAAAAACTGTAACTGTTCGGTATTAAATGTGAATACAACATTAATTAAATCAAAAATATTTAGGTAAGCAAGTAACACCTTAATATTTGTAAATAAATGTTTTAAACAAATGTTTACATTTCCTTAAAAGTATAAACACCGAAATATGCTGTCTCGGAATTTTTCTCGCATGTTTTGTGGTACCATAAACTCGCTACTTCACTTTTTATGAATAAATTGAGGTTATGTTATGAATGTTGTCAATGTTTTCACTTGTGTTTGTTATGTTAAAGGTCATTGTCATTGAAATGTTTTAACGCGAATAGTTTATCTAGATAAGGTTAATTTGATTACGTAAATAATCTTCTATTCTCTATGATTTCAATTATTCATGTGTAGACACATAATAGGAAGCACGATATTGTATAGCTCTACATAGATATTAATTTATTCATTCCTCTTTCGTCACTGAATGGATTAAGTATGTATAGGTAATTGGGTATTTTTCTGTAGTTAAAATAAAATAAATTATTACAATATGTTGAGCTCATTACAATATGCATTGTAAAGAGCGGTAAACGTTGCGTCTGTTCTTTCATCGTTTTTATTTTACATCAATAGTAAATTGTATGAAAATATGATGTCACAATGGTTTATTTCCATTAATACAATTTTCCTTAGAACTTACCGTTTTGACTTTTGACGTTTAGTAAAAAGTATCTAATTAATTTGACTAGACAGTTAAATTCCCAATTACGAGTATAACGCTGAACGCTAAGTTTTAATATCAATGTGGTCACAGAATAAGGTAACATTAAACAACATTAAGGGTCCAATCAAATTACTCCACAATTTTAAAATACTGAAAAACAACCCTAACGTTGAGACTTCAAAGCTCAAATTGGTTAAACTGGTTAACTTGTATGGATGAGTTAGTTACGTAGGTAATAAATAGCGATCAAGGGCTAAGGGAGTGAGGGTGCAGATAGACCAATCCTACTAACCATTGAAAACGTCTCCTGGAGATGAATGCCGATGCAAACGTCTTCTACGCTTGATTCACCTGGCTGTCTCAACCACCGCAGCCCATGGGCTCAAGTTCGTGAAGGGTCACCTCGAGACCCAGCTACTTAACATACCTAGATACTGAGACTATAATATCTTATATATAAAACTCTTAGTCCTGACTGACTGATTGACTTAGAGACAACGTACAGCCTAAACCGCTGGTCCTAGGGACTTGAAATTTATAGAGAGTGTTTGTTTAGAAGCGTGGAGGTGTACTAAGAAACGATTTTTCGAAATTCAGACCCTAAGTGCCTAAAAAGTGCCAAAAACGTACTTTCTTATAACTCAAGAACGGCTGAACAGATTTTTATGATCTTTGGTTTTTTGAATTTGGCTTTGTCACCGAATAGTAATTATCACAATTTAAATGTGGCAAATCCACGAAATAATGTAATATTAAAGAAAATACGAAATATTATGGCGCTAATATCGCTAGCAAAATTGTTACCATGACAACGGAACTAAAGTGATGGTGTCAACGCTAGGTCACATTTTGATCTGTCAAATGATAATATTCATAAAACGTCACTCTCTGTCACGTATAATTAATTACAAAGAATGTGAAAAATATTAATTTATGTACTATGTAAGAGTTATGTACTGCGGTTTCTTTATTTAATTGATTGGAAATAGAAAAGAAGTTTTTGAGACTGGCTCACTTCGATGGAGTATCCAATCTTCAGTTAAGTTCCACGGACTGCGAGTGGTATTATAGTATAATAGCAGCGTGCGTCGCGAGGACAACATTCGGAACTACATATCAGACCCATTATTGGTAGTATTGGCATCGAGCATTAAATAATATACTAGAGCATATCGATACCTCGGGGCTCAAAGGGCGTAACCGCCATTTTGGCGAAATTGAGTTTTTAATGCAGTCCTACTTATATTTTTCTCCTCTATCGATCTGTGTATTTAAAGTCTTCCAATTCGCAAAAAAATGGTTTTTACGACCCCATTTTTTGTAGGAAATAAAAGAGATATTTTTAGTTTTTGTGCCGTAACAGCAACCAGTGTTACTGTTTATAAACGGGAGGGTAGTAAGCGACAACGTAGATGATACAAATGTTTTTACGCCTACCATTTTACATCATAAAATATTTAGGTTTGGGTCGTAAGAGCAATCACTTTTATTGATCAATAAATTTGAGGGTAGTAAACGACATACCTAGTAACATAATTAGGTACAGGTAAATCAATAATTATTAGTATTAATTCGTTGCTGAAGAACTATAGGCCCATCTCACTCCTGAGTCATGTCTACAAGTTGTTCTCAAGGGTCCTCACAAATCGCCTCTCGGGTAAGCTCGACGAGTTCCAGCCACGCGAGCAAGCCGGGTTTCGAAAAGGCTATAGCACCGTGGACCACATCCATACTGTTCAGCAGATTGTAGAAAAGACGCAAGAGTACAATCAGCCGCTGAGTATGGCGTTTGTGGACTACGAAAAAGCCTTCGACTCTATCGAAACCTGGGCAGTGTTGTATGCCCTGCAGCGGTGCCGTGTCGATTGGCGATACATCGAAGTACTGAGATGCTAATATGACACTGCCACAATGTTCGTCCAGCTCCAAGACCAGAAGACGAAACCCATTAGCCTCCAGCGTGGAGTGAGACAGGGAGATGTTATATCTCCCAAACTATTCACCAACGCATTGGATGACGTCTTCAAGACTCTGGATTAGATTGGGTGGAGCGTCAACATCAACGGTGAGTACATCTCGCACGTTCGGTTCGCTGACGATATCGTCATATTTGCGGAGTCGCTGGAACAATTGGGCAAAATGCTGCACAGCCTGAATGGAGCTTCTCGACAAGTCGGCCTCGGTGTAAACTTGGAGAAAACCAAGATTATGTTCAACGAACATGTTACACCGAGACCGATTGCCATCGAAGGGGCGACACTCGAAGTTGTTCAAAAATATGTCTACCTGGGGCAGGTTATCCAGCTTGGTAAAAAGAACTTCGAGAAAGAAATAGCCAGAAGGATCCAACTGGGATGGGCAACATTTGCCAAATTACGTCGGGTTTTCTCCTCGCCCCTACCGCAATGCCTCAAAACAAAGGTTTTCGACCAGTGCGTCCTACTTGTTATGACTTACGGTGCTGAAACGTGGTCACTGGAGGTGGGATTAGTCCACGACCTAAAAGTTGCGCAGCGGGCTATGGAGCGAGCTATGCTTGGAGTTTCTTTGAAGGATAAAATTCGCAACGAGATCATCCGACATAGAACTAAAGTTACCGACATAGCTCGCAGAATAAGCAGGCTGAAGTGGCAGTGGGCTGGCCACATCTGTCGAAGGACTGATGGCCGTTGGAGCAGACGAGTCCTAGAGTGGTGACAGCAAGAAGGAAAACGTAAGGTGGGACACACCCCAAGCCAGGTGGACTGACGACCTACGAAGGGTGTCTGGGACGGACTGGATGCGGAAGGTGGAGGATCGGCAAACGTGGCGCATATTGGGAGAGGTCTATGTCCAGCAGTGGACTGCAATAGGCTAATTGATTGATTAATTCGTTATCAGAGTTGATAAAAACGGTGAAAGTGCTTGAAATGCGTCATTTCCTAAAATGTCTACTCGGTTTCCCACTCGGTCTAATTTTGTCTAATAAACCATCACTCATCATACATCCATTGATTTTTGGGGTGTAAACACCCCAAACATCATGCATCCATTGATTTTTGGGGTGTAAACACCCCAAACATCATACATCCATTGATTTTTGGGGTGTAAACACCCCAAACATACAAATTTTCAGGGCGTATGGGAAAGCTATTTTCGTTGCTTTTAAATTTATTCGAAATATAATTTTACAGTGACCTGCATCACAAAAATTTAAGACTTTTGGTCTTAGAATGGTTTATTTAGGTCAAAAATCGAAAAAGTTATGCCGAAAAAAGAAATTTTGTTTTTGTTTTTTTGCTCTCCTGTAAAATCGACTTTTGGCGCTTACGCCCTTTGAGCCCCGAGGTATCGATATACTGCGTCAGCTACCAGCTACCATGATACCATAGTATTTCATCACATTGACTACACGACATGATAGCACAGAGATTATAGCTATAGATGTACCGTATATGAAAGAAAGCCTTAAAGTAATACAGCACGTTATCATTCAGATGAATACTAACTTATAAGCCCTCACACAGTAAGGTACGTGAATTTAAATCTATACGCAGATATAACACAAGAGGCGGCTTCATAGCTAGAAACAAAGTTACAATTTATATCAATGGCTCGAAATGTTTTACCAAATGGGCGAAAGGGGCGAACGCCTGCCTTCTAGAAAACTTCACTTCCTTTCTTGACGAGAAGTATACTAAGTCAATAATTATTAGAGATAGCAGAACACTATTTAATAACTTCCTTTTATCAGCTGTGGGCTCTATTAGTCAAGCACAGTGCACTTCTGATTCAGATGACAAGGAATATAATACGAAATGTTTATTTTCTTACTATATTTTTAGATAATTATGAAAAACTAAACCACCACAAATGATATGTTGTTTTATTTATATTCATTTCCTCAACATTTACCAACGCATTGGAGGACGTCTACAAGACTCTGGAGTAGGTAAATCTCGCACCCACTTCGGTTCGCCGGCGACATCATCATAGCTGCGGAGTCGCTGGAACAACTGGGCGAAATGCTGCACAGCCTGAATGGAGCTCCTCGACAAGTCGGGCTTGGTGTAAACTTGGATAAAACCAAGATTATGTTCAACACTCGAAGTTGTTCAAAAATATTATCTACCTAGGGCAGGTTATCCAGCTCGGTAAAAGCAACTCGGAGAAAGAAATAGCCAGAAGAATCCAACAGGAGTGGGCAGCATTTGGCAAACTACGTCGGGTCTTCTCCTCCCCCCTGCCGCAATGCTTCAAAACAAACATTTTCTACCAGTGCGTCCTGCCTGTTATGACCTACGGTGGTGGCCATAGAAGGTGGGGTTAGTCCGTCCGCAGCGGGCTATAGAGCGAGCTATGCTGGGAGTATCTTTGAAGGATAGAATTCGAAACGAGGTCATCCGACATAGAATCAAAGTTACTGACATAGCTCACAGAATAAGCAAGCTAAAGTGGCAGTGGGCTGGCCACATTTGCCGAAGGACTGATGGCCGTTGACGCAGACGAGTCCTAGAGTGGAGACCGCGAGAAGGAAAACGGAAGATGGGACACCCCCTAGCCAGGTGAACCGACGCGGACGGCCTGCGAAAGGTGGCTGGGACGGACTGGATGCAGAAGGTGGAGGATCGGCAAACATGGCGTATATTGGGAGAGGCCTATGTCCAGCAGTGGACTACAATAGGCCAATAGGTGATTTATTGTATCCTCAGCATACTACAGCAACCTTCATACTGATAATATCGCACTGGCGGACAGGGCTCTTAAAAGCAGGGGATATCCCAGTTCTAACAGAGCTTGCGAACCTCTTTGATTCCGTCATCCAGCGGAAGCATCTAGGACATGAACTGGAGTGCAGTGGTACTGTTCTCCAAGAAGACGAAGAAGAATTAATTATAGACCCATCACTCCTGAGTCATAATTATGTCTATACAAGTTGTTCTTGAGAGTCGTCATGAATAGTTGTGAGTTCCACCGGAGCAAGCTGGGTTTTAAAAGGGTTATAGTATTGTAGCCAATACTGTTCAGCAGATTATACAAAAGACCTGAGAGTATAATCATCCGCTATGTATCACATTTGTAGATTACGAGAAGCTTTCTGACATCATCAAGACCTGGGCATTTCTGGATTGTCTACGACTGTGTCGTGCTGATACGATATTTCAATGCTGAGATGTTAATTTTAGATTAGAAGGCGAAGCCCAGAAGGAGATATACGTCGAAAGGTCGACAAGGGTTGGGCAGCATTGGGCAAACTCATCGAGGTTTCTACTCCCCTGTTAAGACTCATGGGGCCGAAATGTGGGAACTGACAGTGGGGAAATACGGTGGATGATTGAGTGCTATGGCATATATTGGGTAAGGCCTAAGTCCAACAGTGGACTGTAATAGGCTAATTGATTGATTGATTCATAAGAACGAAATGTTAGATAATAGTATGTTTTTCCTACCAGTCTTTTACTAGCTATTGATATAAATATACCTATTAATAATATTTTTATTTTGATGTACCTACTTATTATTCAAAAATCTGCCACTTATTTTTATGACAAGGCCTACAGTTTTCATTTAATATTTTGAAAAAGTCACTACTGAGAGAGCAAAATAAGGCGTCAAACGTTTATACAACAAGTCTGTCAGTTTAGAAAAAAAACTTTTGATGGCAGTAGTCGACATCCACGCAGGCGGAGCTGCGGGCGAAAAGCTAGTATTAAATAAATATGTATAACATATTATATAAATTAGGTACTAACGGCCGCCGGCGACTTCATACGCGTGCGTTTCATTTAACCTCGTAAGGTAGAGTTTCGTAAAATCCGTTCTTAGCGGATGTTTACACCCTATAAGGAATCAACCTGCCAAATTTCAAGATTGTAGGTATTATAGTATCTAAGATATCGTGATCAATCGGTGAGTGGTATTTCGTTTTTATATATAGAGATTATTACATACTGGGCTTACCAATGATCCTTGCATGCAAATCAAAGATAAGGTTTGCATTGTTATCACCGTATCTCGGTATTGATCTTTCTATCTACTCTATTGATTCTATGTCAGATACTATCAATCCAGTATGTAAACACTTACAAACAATTCAAAGTAGGTTACCATATCGAAGTTGGTATAATATTAGCCTGCTCGATGATACTGTAAGTTTACGCAAATATTACCTACTGATTAAAATGAAACTCTAAATCGTGACAGAATCAGTTTAAAAAAAAAAATAAGGTATATTATCGCGCGTCACGTATCTTGGACCTAAATCGTAAGACATACGAGGCTCTGGCGCCCGCGGGTTGCTTTGTAATAGTCTATGCTTGGTGAATTTGAGTTCGTCTACCGCAGTAGCATCCCGCGCTATCCTCAAAAGACACCCAAGAAATGTGTACTGCGCATATAGGGCACATTTTGAGCACATTTTAGGTCAAGATACGTGGCGCGGGTTATACCAATGTCAAGCGTCCTTGCTGTCCATATTGCACAACCTTTTTTCTTTTTTGGTAAAGAATAAGTAACTCTGAAAACCTGGTCGAGTTCGATGCCAAGATGACGCAGGCATGTGCGTTTACAGCAAAGGCATTTTCTTTCCTTCCTCTTCCAAATCTTCAGAGCACGCCACTGCCAATAGGTATAGGACAATCTCATTATCCTGGGTATGGATGTTCGCTGCAAACTGAACAAAAAAAAACTATATTGAGAGTTTCAGCAAAACAGCCTCGCGTAAACTCGAAGTCCTGAACAAAGTGAGACGTTTTATCACGGCGGAGCAGCGGTGTTTTCTTTACAAGACAAAAATTCGCTCCTGCGTGGAATACTGCTCGCATCTCTGGGATGGCTCCGCAAAGTACTTACTAGATGCTCTCAACAGGTTGCAGTGACGTGTGGTCCGCATTATTGGGAATCCTGGGGTCACCAACACTCTCGAGCCTGATACGTAGAGATGTAGCATCCTTGACAGTATCTTACTGTCTCTACCATGGTGAATGTTCTGATGAGCTCTTCCAGTTAATCCCAACCAGTTAAACACAACACACAACACGTGCAGGACTTAGGATGTAGCATCCTTGACAGTATCTTACTGTCTCTACCATGGTGAATGTTCTGATGAGCTCTTCCAGTTAATCCCAACCAGTTAAACACAACACACAACACGTGCAGGACTTAGATGCCACCCGCATACCCATACGGTGCAGAATATTCCATCAAGAACCAAGCGGTTTGGCAACTCCTTCTTCTGCCGCACCATTAAGACTTGGAATTACTTACCAGTTCACGTGTTTCCCTCTTCCTACAGTCCCGGGTCCTTTAAGCGGGGCATGAAAAAGCATTTGTTGAGGGATCAATCGTTGTGGGATCAATACGGAACAACCCTTGTAATATGGTACGTGTCTAATAATGGTGACCCACTTTGTCGAGACTTTACCTTCAGCTTACCATCAGGCGAGGCGAAGTCAAATTGACGTGTCCTATATAATAAAAAAGCTGAAGTAAACCGCTAACCCCTCCATCGAATCTAGTTAAAAAAACTTAAGGTATATCGAAAACATTAGGTACGCATTTTATTTATTTATACATTATTACTATTACAAGTACATTTCATACATTGTGAAATAATATGACTCATCACATCACATCACATTCTGTTTAATATATAACCGGACCGGAGTCATGCTCCGTGATATCAGGCATCAGGCATACATTTCAAAAGTCCATATTATCCAGTATTAAAAAAAGTTATAAACCCTGCAAAATTGCGCCAAACCACAGATAAAAATAATAATTATGCTGTATACTCAAACAAACCGCCGCGCGCCGCCGCGCCGCACAGTGAATCGATCCCATACAAATGCCTGGACGTCTGGCAGGATATGCAAACTAATCAATTCGAGTAGATGTGATATGATATTGAAAGATGAAGACATACTTCATCTAATATGGGTAAATAAACCCCTTAAAACACGCTTATTATAAAATATAAGAGCTTCAAAACACACCCAATCCCTTTCTGGCGAAATTAACTCGTACTTTATTTTTATTTTTTTTACAAAATTCGTCGTTTTTTTATACTTTTTCAAATATGAATCAACAGTTTATATATTAAGCTTCAGATTTTTGTCATATTTGTAAATTGTAACAGCCATTTAATATCGATTTTAAGAATAAATAAAATCCCTTATATTTTCGAACAAAAGTTGTGTTTTCGTTACCACTTCCAAATACTTCCAAAAAAATATTGATGAGGGCAAATAAACCAATAAATACTCGATACTTCTTGCTACTTTTTAGAGCCGCGTATGTCCGCGTTATTGAGAAAAATAAAATTTTACAAAACGCCTTTATTATTTTTATCCCAGTGAAAATAGACAAAATTAAATGGTAAGCTTGCATATATTCGCATAGAGCTGAAAATAGGTGAAGGTCTTAAATACACCATAATGAAAGAAATATCAAAAGCCCCCATCGATTGCACCTTTGGTTTTTTTTTTATTCAAGGTTAAAGGTCAAATATATCGGATTCTCGCATTTTTCTAGTAAACAACAACTGCTATCGCAAAAGTAGGTTAGACAAAGTTAAAGATCATGTAATTACCTACAAAATCGGTGTATGTTTTTTTTTGTACAGTTCACCATTTTGGAGATATCGCTATTTCAAAATTGGAGGAAATCATATCTATTTTATATGAAATTTCATTCCTCATCGTAGGATTCATCAATGCAGAACCTGAATTTACTTGAACAGCCCTATGAACTTGAAATTTTGGCAGTAGATTGTTTTCATGTTGCTAGTACCCACTAAGAAAGGAATTTTGGAAATTTCATTGCTAAGAAGGAAATATGGGATTAAAATTTGTCTAGAAGTAAATTCCCGTTTTTATGTATTTTTAGTTTATTTTAGCACCTTAGTAACAAAATTTCTGAAAATCCTTTCTTGATGGATACAAGCACCATGAAAAGCATCCACTGCCAAAATGACAAGTTTATAGGACCAGCGGTTTAGGCTCTGTGTTGATGAATCATACTATGTAATGTGAAAAACTAATCCATACTAATATTATAAATGCGAAAGTAACTCTGTCTGTCTGTCTGTCTGTCTGTCTGTCTCGCTTTCACGCCTAAACCACTGAACCGATTTTGATAAAATTTGGTATAGGGGTAGATTAGACCTCGAGAAAGGACATAGGCTATGTTTGGTCGCGATAACCGACATCCACGCGGGCGGAGCCGCGGGCATAAGCTAGTTCTATATAAATAATAGAATGACTTCTTCCACTTTTGAAATCGCGATATTTCCGAAATGGTGCTCCGTACAAAAAAAAAATATACCAATTTTGTAGGTAATTTCATGATCTATAACTTTGTCTAATCTATTTTTATGATAACATTTGCTGTTTACAAGAAAAATGCGAGAATTCAGTATATTTGACCTTTAATCTTGAATTAAAAAAAAATCAGATCCCGTGATTTTAAGTCGCTTAAAAAGATGAACAAGTAATCGTATATACTTAACTGAAGTTAAATATCTGTTGGAGAATGTTCCAGCTTCCATAATATTCGGCGAAGAGGAAGAATAAGTATGCCTAGTAATAAATATCAATGTACATTTTCTTTTCTGAGAATAATAAATTTTAAATAATTTAACAAAAAAGGACTTTTATTGTACCCATATTTATAATAAAAATACATGTTATAAGTATAATATTTCATTAACAGTGGGTCCCTTTAAGCTTAGGAAGTTATAAAACGCGTATACACTCTTTATTTTAAGATATATTCTTACTAACATGCGACCCTATATGATGTCCAAGCATTTGTATGGGATCGATCTACTGTGCGCCGGGCCGCGCCGGGCGGAAAATGGCGGGAACCTTAATCTACCGGAAATGTCTTGATAAAGTTAGTGAAAATCCCTATCATAGATAATGCAATCCCTACTACTTGGCTAATAAATATTTATCATCGCTAATCTGTGTGTTCAGCAGTGTTACCAGAGCAAATATAAATTAAATCACGCGCTCCGTTAACTTGTATGTCCACAATAAATGTTGAGAGTGTACATATTCATTTATCTTGTTGACTTTTGACTTCAGCCGGCCTTCTCACGAATATCTTGGCTAAATGTACCTACATACCTACCTACTCTAACCAAGTCCATTTATCAGCCAGTACGAAAACAATACTGAAACAACACATACGCATTGATGTTGTTTTTATATCATTTTTGCATACGATCGTTGATAAAAATATTAACTTTTTTAACCGGTACATTAATAATTGGAATATTTAGCTTAAAACTAATGTTGTTTTAGTGATTGGAACATCCGGAATACCCATTAGTAGTTAATTGAGGTAAGTTTAACTCTAAGCCGACAAATAAAATAAAATATTACCTACTTAAAATAATTTATTACTTATTCTGTGACCATAATTTCTATTTTGTTCGAAGTTTTGTTCTTTTAGCTACCTTGTAAATATCATTTGACTCACTAACAGTTAGCATAATCCAAAAATAGTAAGATACCGAAAACTTTAGGAAATAAAATGAAAACGTGGATTTTCCACCTATTCCCTGAACACAATGAACTGAATCAACGATAGGTATAAAAAAAAGCTAATAAATAAAATAACTTTTTGAATCAAAAATTATAACTCTGGAGTCTGGACCTAAACAGGTACCCCAAAAGTGTGTGTACCCCGTGGGTAGTGTTGTATAGCAGAGGCTGAACTATCGTACATCTCAAAAGAAGGTATCTACCTAAATATGGATTTAGGGTCAAAATGTCATTTTATTAGTTTTCCTTTTTACCTTTTTTAATATCATGAGTCCACATCGGCGAAAGGTACAGCGGTTGGGGGCTTTGTCGTAGCGGTGAAGCTTCCTGTATAAAACGATTGACTTATCTAACAGCTCCCTATCCATGCAACTTAGGATTAACAAAAAGAAACTAATTTTTGTGTGGTTATTGTTTTGATATTAAATATTCTATGTTGTACGTATGTACGTAAATAAGTACGCTAAAAACATAAAAAATTCTAGTTCTCACTTCTCGAACCATAAATAACTAACGCACGGGAATAAATTCTTAAAATAATCATATACGCACTTTCCATATAACTGTCCATCGCCTATTTTACCCCCCTATCGCCTTTTTTAGTTAGTAACTATCTTGTGAAAATTCCAAAAATCCTTTCTTATTGAATGTTTAGGTACGCCATAGAAACATCTACTGCCAAAACTTCAAGTTTATAGATATGTTCAGCGGTCAGTCGGGACAAGTAATTTTATATGTACCTATAGATTATCGCCATTCATACGATGATCCACTGCAGGAAATTCTTGCTCTATCTAAATGTAGGTTCTAAAAAGGTAACAACCTCGTGTTGTGTTCACAGCGGTGAGTAGGGGAGCCAAAGCTCACTGGAGAGGTTTTGTGCTGTCAGAAGACAAAAGGATTGTCCTGCTTGTCTTGTTCGCTGACGGCACAGAATCTCTCTGTTCTTAAAGGGTCGGCAGCACAAGTGTAACCCCCTTGGTGTTGCACTCGCCTATAGGCCACGGTAACCACTATCCATCAGATTGGCCGTCTGCTTGTCTGCGACCTAAGTTGTGTAAAAAAAATTTCCAGCCATGCATTGATCCGCTGAATGAAATTCTTGCTCTAAATGTAGTTTCTATTAAAAAAACGTACGAGTTGCCTGCACTTAACAAACTATAATCAATTATTGTTATTCGTTAAGTAAATTTTATTCGTCGCTGTAATCAATTTTCTTATCATATCGCGGAACTCATTCACGTTTATCGGATGTCTGATGGAGTAACACAATTAGTAGTCTGCAGCAAATTTACAGTCACGTAGAAATATTTTTGAAAAATGTTTTCAGCTAAGCGGTACGGTTACATAGACTTAGATATGGAACAGGATCAAAACACAACAGGTATAGCTTCTTCTGTTTTATTTATCTTATTATATGTTTATTTGTTTTTTGCTAACTATTGTTGTTATATTACTCATTTCATTTGTGTGTTTATAGGTGTTCGTGTGTATACGTTCGTAGGTAAACATTTTTGTTAACGATTGTACATTTTTCTTTAGTATTTAAGCAGTCACATCTTTATATTAATTTAAAGTAATAGCATGTTTTTTTGTTAGCTTATATTATGGCACCCCACATTGTAACGCAATTATTAAACATAAGTATAAATACAACGTAACCAACAGGTATTTTTACTAAATGTGTGTTGTATAATTGTTTTGTTTGGCGCCTAACATTAATATTAAATTAATGTTAGGCGCCAAACAAAACACTGACAAAAACTAGCATGGTCGATCAAGGAAATTGACGTTCATAGGGATGTTTCCATTGTGATTCTTATACTTACCAACTGCTAATTACCTATACGATATTGTCTAACTAAACTGAAACTATCACTTTTCTTTTCTTGAATTTCCAAAAATAGGTCAAAATTTGAACAATCAAAATAAATAACTTTCAGATTCCTTATTAAATTTCATGCATACATATTAATATTATTACGCCTTAATTACACGTGTAAACGCATCGTGGACTGAGATAACTGCGATATTCTCTTTATTTGCTCTCTATACATTTGCACTACGCGCATGGGGAAGGCAGATCATATATTATTCTGTCCTCCGCAATGAGATTAACTTTGTGGCGCGTAGTCACGGAGGACCATTGATATTTTTTACTATTACAACTTTATAACAGTAAAATATGCCACAACACCATGACGTGCCACAATTTTGCATGGAGCGTTTTTGAGTCTCAAAATCAAAAATCAAATATCATAAAGAAAGAAAGATTGAAAGATTGTAACTATTTGTCATCTTTTGACAAATAGTTAAATCTTTCTTTCACTTTAAGAGTCCCCGCAAACTAGTCTGCAGACTTGTTGATCTGTCGATAGTTTGATCGAGTTGAGCCGATTGTAAGAGTTCATGGTAGGCCTGCTGATTCCGCTGACATAATCGAATACCGACATGATCAAATTGTCATGGGAAAACCACGCGCAAAACATCTCCCGCGTTAAACACTCAGAGGCATCAAGGAACTTGCACGCACGCATACGCACTTTTCTCCTTCCTTTCTTAACTCTTTTTTGCCTGTCACGCACTCACACGCTTTCGCTTACACCATAACATTTTGTCTTCCTTGAAATGTATTGTGATTGTGACTGTTATGTTATACCTGTTCTTTTGTTCACTGCTTATCTCTCGGCATTTTTTGGTTAGCACATCACATACGTGAGATAATCTTGGTTGAATAATGAGTAATGTACGTTTACTTTTTTACAGACGATAACGATGAGAAACCCGGCAAACAGACGTATAGGTAATGTATCTCTGATTTTTTGTTACTTATGTCACAGAATAAATAATAGTACTGCTTATGTGTACTTACACAATAACATTATATACAACATACTTATGTTGTATGTAATGTTAAATGTTATGTATAATACCTGAATCTCTTCCACATTCTTCATCATCTCAGCGTTGTTCTCGTTTTCAAATGAGACTTTCATCTCGGAACCAGGCCCTCTAAGTCTTAAATTTAATGCCAATTTTTGCTGTGACTGTGGCACGATAGTGATTTTGTTTTAGCAGAATCGAGGGCCAGGAGTCCACTTACTCCTTCACCACTTGTTAATCGCCTTATATTTATTCGGCTATTATGGGAGCTTCTAACAGCCCTTAGAGGGAAATCTGAGTCAGTAACATTTGTGTCGTTAACAAAGGTGCACCGGTGTTAACGACACAATGTCCACTTGTAATAAGCAAGCCTCGGGAGTCCGGACACATATAAACGAGGACCTGGCGCGCGTGGATTGTTTTGTAATAATGTATGCTTGGTATAGCACGGGGTGCTACTGCTTGAGCTCACAAGCAGTAGCACCCCGTGCTATACTCTAAAGACGCCCAAGAAGAATAAGAAGACAATTTTTTTGTTCGTTATTGTGTGGCCAAGGTTTGTATAAAATAAAATTGAATAGAAGGTGCAGCGGAAACGGGATCTGAATTACACGCGCAGATTAAAATGTGCAACGGGAACGGGATATTAATTCTACGAGGGTGAAAACAAAAAATAGGACAGTATTGAGTTCGCCGATCAAATCCAAAGAGAATAATAGACTTAATGTTAATGCTTATAATATCCTCTTTGAATATAAAAGTTTTATAGGTTGATCTATACGTTTTTAGTCAGATCATGTCAAAGATATCTCATAACATAGAAGATATCTCAAGAATAACAAAAACCGGAGAAATAATTCATGAAAAGAATCATCTATTGCATTATAATAATAGGTATACGGAATTTGCGACTCAGGAGGTGTTTGGACTATATAACATAATATAATAGAAAGCAATGACACATACAATGTAGTAGTGGTCGTGGTAAATCATCTTAAGCCAATTATAATAAACTGCCCTATGAATGAGGTTCAAGAAGAAAGTTATTAAAATAAGTCATTTGCGTCGAAAAAAAATACAGGGAAAAAAGAAAACGAGAAGCTTCTCCCAAAGTCAATCAGGTCAATCATCAAATGACGATACAGCAAGAAATAGAAAGAATAGGTTAGAATTTATGATATTAACAAAATGGTATTAAAAATATCATGTCTTTCAACCTTCCTTTATAATAGAAAATTACTTACTTGTGTAGGGAAGTAATGCCGGTATAGAAATATTGCTGCAGGCAAAGGTGTAGCTGTAGCATTTTGGAATATAATTGTTGCAATATATTATTGTCCTTCCTCTGTACAAACACAGGCTGCTGATTGCGAAGGAATGTTTGAAAAATTCAAATTAAAGAAGGAGATCGATAAATGGTTATCATACAAATTGACCATAAATTATAAGACAAATGGCAGAGGTTACCTACACAATTTTTCGATCTCTGTTTTGAAACTGTTTGTATTTCTCTTAATCATGGAGCTCCTACTCAGGTTAAATCGGTATTGACGGTATCTTACAAGCTATTTCTTTAGACATAAGGGCAAAATTATCTTGAACTCCTTAAGAAAAACTAGGCAGTGATAATTTTGTTTTATATCAAACTTACAGTTGGTGGGAATCTTTTTGCTTACGATGTCATCAAGAGGATCCAACACCTTCATGGAAGCCATCATGGTGGTCAAAAGTCTTCCCATTTCCATTATTTCCTACATATAGGCAGTCAGCGCAACAGATTTGCATTATTATGTTCTGTAAGTTTTTATTTTTTTTATTTATTTTCGGTCGGGTCACATTTGGTTACTAAAATAAAAGCATAGGACGCGTGAAAGAAAGTAACATTTAAACAATTTACAATTTTACTTCAAGCACCAATTCACCTAACAATAATAACATTAATTCCCTCTATTTATAGAAAGTTGTACAGGCAACAACGAAAGTGCTTATTATATTCTAATTTAAAGAGCATTTTAGCTTAAAAAGTGTCCTTAAAAAATTAAATCCTAAAATAATTAATATTTATTTGTGTTTAGTATGAGAATTCATTGTTTTTACTTTTTCTAACAATAAGTACAATGGAAAAGATAAGCTGTGAATTTTCTAAATTAATAGTTTGGAATAAAAAGACGTGATTGTTTGGGCTACAATATTACAGTAATGAAAGTGATATTTTAATCACGATAATGGCTCCAGTAATTTTTTTTACCATAACTAAGTACACAGTCATCTAGGTACTTAAATTAAAACGGTAAATTTGAATTAGATTTACTATTTATTTCTAGAGCAATATATTTACATGTAGGCGATGATGATTTCTACAGAAATATCTAAATTGTCTATCATTTTGGAAGAATAAAATCATAGGTCAGCAATTATCATGAATATTAAAGTCATTCTGATTGATTTTAGTTCTTCTCGTATGGGGTATCCTATACGCGGAACTTGGAGAGGCCATTGGCATACAGGGCGAACTTCTCAGTATGACTCTATTGGTGATAGCCGCTTACTTAGTCGGATGGATTTGGTTGAAGATTACTACACTACCGGCGCTTATAGGCATGCTACTTACAGGAATATTGTTCCAGAATTTAAAACTAGTCCACATGACAGACGATTATAAAAAGTTAAATCAAGATTTAAGGTAATTTTTCTGAACTTGTTAGGTGTGCCTATGTAAAACTTTATCCAACTTGTAGAACTTCCCTTATTTGTTTCCAATTTGATAATTGACGCTTAGTTGCAAGAATTCAGTGCACTAATAATATAATCACTATAGAGTTAACTTCATCATTCAGTAGCTTTCCGGAATAGATTGCTCCTGCGGCGAAATATCACTTTTTAATAGATTTGCATTATTTAAAAAAAACGGAACTTAGTTCCGCTAGTGCAGCTGCAATTAGATTTCTGAGTAACCTCTTCAGACAGGTCTGTAAACTATCCACCCTCAAAGATGGTGACAAAAAGAAAAGGGAAAGTCCTAATCTTTTCTCGCCAAAGAATTTACTCGTACTCGCATTCTTTTATTCGCAACCATAACCATTAACAGGAGCATTCAATATCCGACATTATCGCATTGATAGTTTTATTTCTAGACATTACTACGCGATGATAATAATTTTCTGCAATTGCTTATTTTATAATTTAACTTACAGAAAAGTAGCATTAGTTATCATTTTAACCCGAGCTGGTCTCGGTCTAGATGCTGGAGTATTAAAGAAGCACTATGCAGCTGTTCTACAGCTTGGTCTGCTACCCTGGCTAGTAGAATGCATTCTTATAGCCATCAGTTCACATTTTCTGTTGCACTTACCATGGATCTGGGGTAAGTTTTTCATAACTTACTCGTATAGGTATAACTTTAGCTTATCGAGATGAAAATTATATAGCTATATAGATAGATACAAAATTAAGTAATTGCTTGTGTATCTCCCCAACGGATTCAGACCTATGTCGTTTAGAAGTGAGCGAGCGATACTGCACGTTCACTCACTTTACTCGAGTCTTTTTTTAACCCCCGACAAAAAAGAGGGGTGTTATTGATATTTTTGAACTAGTTTTCACAAACTTGCATAACTGAATATTAGGTCTCATTAAAACTTTCCATATCTATAATCGCGTGAAAGGAGCTGAATGATTGTCAAATCTATATGTTTCAGGATTTCTCCTTGGTTCGATGATTGCTTCAGTTTCGCCAGCAGTAGTCGTCCCATGTTTGTTTAGACTCCGTGATGCTGGGTACGGAGTTGCAAAGGGTATTCCAACAATTGTTCTTGCTGCAGCAGCAATAGATGATTCCATCAGTGTAGCCATATTCGCTATTATATTGAATGCGATGTTCTCAAGGGGGTCCGCGACTTTCAACATTATTAAGGTTAAGAAGTAATCCGATTGTACCTATGTATAATAATTTCCATATTAGGTGAAGGTGAAGGATTCAGACAATAATATCGACTTATTTATTCCAGGGTCCACTTTCCATCGTTGTTGGAATACTTGCCGGATCACTTTGGGGAGCTTTCACTGCTTTTCTACCTGAGAGGGGGGATATTTATGCAGTGCCTTTGAGGTTCCTTGCGTTATTTCTTGGAGGATTATTCTCATATTTTATATCAAACATGATTGGCTGGAGTGGTGCAGGTATAAAATTATGCAAGTGGCCTATAGAAACGCTTCAAACTTGAAAATATTTTTAAGGCAATGTTGTTTCTTTTCAGGACCTCTTGCTATTGTTTCGTCAGGTTTTGTAGCCGCATACTTTTGGGAAAAACAAGGTTGGCCAGTAAATAAAAACCCAGTCAGTAATATTTTCAGAATATTGTGGATTTTCTTTGAACCGATATTGTTTGCGTTCACAGGAGCTCAAGTTACGGTAAAGGATTGAAGTAAATATAACATAATAATATACCTAAACAATTACTCGCTTTTGTACATGTTTATGTTTTTATGTGTACTTACAGAACAGAATATGAATAGTTATAAAAATGGAGTAAAATTTACTAAATTATCATTTACTTTTACAGATTAGTGCCTTGGATCCTGAGGTTTTAAAAATGGGGTCAATTTGCCTCTTGTCGTGTTTGGCCCTCCGAGCAATAGCTACCTACTTCGTAAGCTTCGGCTGTGGTCTTAACAGTAGAGAGAAAATATTTATTGGTCTTACCTGGATGGCAAAGGCAACAGTGCAGGTAGATTACACATTTCTACGTTTTTGATACACATACGTTTCGTCATATGCGGATATCTCGATACCCAGAAACGTAAATGCTGAGCCACTGCAAAATACGGACGCGGCGCGGTATAATCAAACACTAATACCTTATTGGTACTAATCAATGGTATAGCTGTATGTAAATCCGGCTGAAACACTAGTATCGTGTACCTACAATGGTACTAGTGGGACAAAGATTCCCAGTAGTACCATTAATGGTACTAATCAATGGTACAGTTGGGAAAGAGGGTTTATTTCTTATTGATTGTATAACTCCAGTGAATTTGAGTTCGTCCACCGCAGTAGCACCCCGTGCTATCCTCAAAAGACACCCAAGAAATGTGCACTGCGGATATAGGGCACATTTTGAGCACATTTTAGGTCCAAGATACGTGTCCGGAGTTATATATGGTGGACGTCATCCTGGAAGACGCTACGCAAAAAAAAATATTTCTAGGAACCAAAATCAATAAACACTGAACTATCCGCCTTCGCGCGAGATAATCCTATAACGCCTATAATGTAAGCTATAAGTTGACAAAGTGTCATCGCAATCGCATGAAGGAACAGTACGATAGCATATATTGATAAGGCTTGCAATACGAACAAACAAACATTAATTGTAGTATATTAGATTGTATAAACAAGTACATAGAGCCTAAAGGACTGATTTGTTACCACCTACCCCAGTAGGTAACTACTGGTGGTACTTTAATACATATAATCAACTGATTATACCTAGGTATTAAAGTCTTATATAAATTTACAGGCAGCACTGGGGCCAGCTGCTTTAGATATGGTGCAAAATGGTCAAACAACAGGTATTGCACCAGATGTTGAAAAATCTTATGCGAAAGCACTTTTAACCGTCAGTGTACTCAGTGTGGTCATATCAGCCCCATTGGGGGCGTTATTGATCGCTATAACGGGACCAAGACTCCTCACGAAATATGACCGTAAGTATAAAAATCTCGAGCAGTCATACAAATAGATTTTTTTCCTTCGTTCTTTTATTTTATCTAATAGGTAGCTATACACGGGGTAGATTCGTGTCTCTTGACTTTCTTCGACCAATTAAATTGCAGAAAAATCTGCCACATGACCAAAGATGTATGCCAAGATCGTAGCAAATGGAAAACTGTGGTCTCTGCCTACCCCACTGGGAAAGAGGCGTGACTGTATGTATGTATGTATGTATGTACCTACCTATGACCAAAACTGCTCATGTCATTGATCGAAAAGTCACTCCTTTCCAATATCCAAAATCTTCCCCACCACGCATAGCTCAGGCTGCTAGATTTTATAAATTGAACAACATGATGCGTTCTCTTTGTATATTCAATCTGTTTTATATTATTTTGTGACAAACATGTCACAAGTATAAAAAATAAAAAGAAGAATAAAATAACAATTTTATTCTTCTTTTGCACTCTTTAAAACACACTTTAATATCTTTAGTATTAATCCTTTTAAATTTTATGCTTCTGACGGTAACTAGATGTCTATCCGTTCGAATGCAAAATTCTACAGTACTTACCTAAATGAAATAATAATATGAGTATTGTATTTATGTAAGCTACCTATATCGTCATTTAATTTTTGTTTCAGCAAAAACCAATCAAAGTGAGGATCCAGAAAATAAAGGAAGTGTAATGTAACTCGTATTTAAGACATGAATATTAGATAATATTAGAACTAAATTAATTTATAGATACTTATTGTAAAGTTTGTGGTACAAAATACGGGTACATTAAAAGTTAACCAGACTTAAGATTCTACTTAACCACTTACTAACGAAAAACCTAAGTACTTAACTTAAAACAATACTGAAAGTAAAAGCCCTTATTTGGGACTATTAAATAAAATAATACTAATCTTGCACAGACAATATACCTAAGGACCTAGTACTTACACACTGATTATAATTATTTTTTTATTAGTAAAAAACTCAATATGTGACAGATTCAATTAAAAAGCTTCTAGTACAGTCAACGATAAAAGTATCATTAGAATATTTACAAACCTTTTTTACTCTGGAATACATAACATAATACCAATAATAATCGATTAATGTAGGTAGGTATAAGTAGTTTAATATCTAACGGACCAATTTACTTAATAAGTTTTTTTTTGTTTGTGTTTATAAATTTTTTAAATAAGATTCTGTTGATCTACTTTTATCGTCGACTGTACATATTGGCATAGATTTTTTTTTCTTTCCTCTTTTAATTTATTTTGTTTGTGTTTATTAATAAGACCAAAAGTAGGTAAGCATAGGCTACCTGTTGCCACAGTCGAACAATTCCTCTGTGCTATTAGCTTGTAATATGGATTACAATAATTTCTAAATTGCGAGTATGTAGGGTAAACATTAATCTAATACAACACAATGCAAGCATTACAAATTAATTTTATGCAGAATCAATTAGGCACACTAAGGTATGAATATGGACCATATTTTTTGTCGTGATAAAACTGAAGTCTAAATGTTGACTAATAATAAATGTTATAAAAATTACTTTGTTTATTTTTTTAAGAATAAGTACACTGTTATAAGTAGGTTATTGCCATTACCGGTAACTAAAAAAGCTCAGGCGCAAAACGTCTGTTTCGCAAAATGTCCCCTGGTCGTAAAATGTCTCTTTCGCAGAATGTCTCTTTCGCAAAATGTCTCTTTCGCAGAATGTCTCTTTCGCAAAATCTCTCTTTCGCAAAATCTCTCTTACGCAGAATGTCGCGCCAGGAACTTTTAAGAATGAAATTTCGTTTTTCACCGTCACGGAGGCCTACTTTGTAGACGTTGAGAAAATGTATAGTCAGACGAGTTAAAAAAGTTGGAGTATCGCTGGGTCACTAAAACTACGTTGAGAAATAACCACGGAGGACAGAAAATATGATTAGTAAATCCTTCTCCATGGAAATAACGTTCCAAATAAAAAAAATATTTTCATATACTTAGTTAAAAATAATATTTTGGTACAATTTGCCATCACTTATACTAGCTGTTGCCCACGGCTCCGCCCGCGTGGATGTCGGTTATCGCGACCAAATATAGCATAATATGTCATACAGTCCCGGGTCGGGGCGTGGAAAAGCATCTGATGAGGCCATCAAGCTGAGTGCCGCCATTGTAACATGGTTTAAAATTTAATTTTCAATTTAATTTTCTTTTCCAAAAATTTTACATTATGATTACTCTATGATTTTAATAAATGTTTTTTTTTTTTGAAAATCGAAACTTCATTCTTAAGTCACTGGCGCGACATTCTGCGAAAGAGAGATTTTGCGAAAGAGACATTCTGCGAAAGAGACATTTTACGAAAGAGACATTCTGCGAAAGAGACATTTTGTGAAAGAGACATTCTGCGAAAGAGACGTTTTACGACCAGGGGACGATTTTGCGATTTTGCGAAAAAGACCTTTTGCGCCTGTTCGAAAATGTAAAAGTTGTGCATTAACTTCTTCTTCATCCTAGCGTTAATCACAGTCGCATCCGAAGCTTTAACCTCGGGAGTTTGACGTCCGCTTTACTAGTTTAACTGCGGATTTGGCTGGACTTCAATATTTTTCGTGAAGCGACTGCCATCTGACCTCCACAACCTAATAACGATATTGGACGATATCGAAGCATTGCAGCTAGACCAGTTGTTACACTTTTTAGGGCTCCAACTACCCGTAACGACTGCTATAGATGTTTGTATGGCAGCCGGGACCGACGATGGTTAACGTGGTCTCCGAGGCACGACCAGACCAATGCAAATACCATGCCTATTCATTCATACAAATAATTGCACTAAGCTGGGATCGAACCCGAGCCTCCTGCGTAGCGGCCGCGTTCACTACCGCTACGCCACAGAGGCTGTGCACTAACTGGCCAACTAAAAAAGTAATAAAAGGACTGATCAACCAAATAATTTATTTAGAGTAGTCACAGAGTAAGTTAAATTGTAACTACGTCTTCATCTCAAAAGATCAAGTTCCTCAACGACCTCGACATCAGAAACTTCGAGTTCACTTTGGACTAGTGTTGGTACAACAGTACCTCCTGTAGTACAGTATTTCCGACTTCTGTTCTGATCTACTATCTAATAAAGTCATAGAATAAAGGTGAAGAAAGCCTTCAGGGACTACACACTTATGGCAAAACTATAACACTCTAGCTAGAATCTAAGTTCTTGATCTTCACAATCCTTTTATTATCAAAGCAACTTTGGCTGTTTCTTGAAAAGTAGTAAGGCGAAGCAGTTAGATTATAATAATTATCCACGTAAGTAGGCACTCATATAAATTATAAAAGTTATTTCATAATATCCTTTTAGAAAAAATACATTGTTGACTTGAATAAGCTTTTAGCACTTTCTCAAATATAATGTGGCAGCACCGAAATAAACTTCGTTAAAAAGTTGGCTACATCACTATTGTAAAATGTCACTAAAATTCCTAATAAAGTTCACGAACGAAACTTCACTACTTCACAGGTACTTCACAAAACAAAACAAACTTTATATTATTTGTAAGGCTAAAAACAATGAAAATGAAAGAATAAAACTTTATTTTCAGTTAAGAAATATTTAAACAACTTACCATATTCCTCTTTGAACGTATTGTTCGTTTTACTCTCAAATAAACAATAATAATGTCTGTTATTGTAATAGCAGTTGCTACAGAGAGCGGTGTTCCAATTTTCTCGAGAAAACGCGGAAATGGTGAAAATGTAAGTATTCACATAGTACACGTAATAGTTTTAACAATAGATACATGTCAGTATAATTAAATAGGTAATTCATAACAGAAGAATTGTTTGCCTTGTAACTTTTTAATCATACCCTTTGAATAAATTCTCACATGATCTCAAGAATGTAAATATTTTTTTGCTATTAAATAAAATTGATAATAATTTACAGATACAATTTTCTACAATAGCCTCTTTACATGGTATCAACATGTTTAGTAAATGCCATGATCTATCTATGATTGAGACATTGGTAGACAACGGAGCTATACTTTGGAAGGAGTACTGTAAAAGGTAAAATATTATTTTTCTCCTGGCCTACCAATATGTAGGGCTTCTTTGATATGTCATTATCTAACTGAGCAACAATAATCATGTTTCAAATCTAAAGAATCCAAAATATTGTAGCTATATTTGATTTATATATATTTTATTACAGTGTTACATTGATTGGAATAGCTACTGGAGGGCTGCAATGTGACCTAGAACTTCTTCTATCCTGTGTCCATGATGCTATGATTTTCTGCATCGGAAAAAAAGAACTTGAAAACTTAAAAAACATTGACCAAGTGAAGAGAGATTTAAGGCAATGCTACCCTATAATGGACTATTTGTTGGAGTCATTAGATCCGACTGCTTTGGCTGGTCCAGTTCCAACATTAGTGCTGGACTTGATACAGAGTATTTTGTGTCCACAATCTCAGCAGTTACAGGTACAAAATATTTTTATTAATTAATATACTAACCAAAATTGTTATGTACTTTTTGCATTTAATCATATAGTATCCTTATGCAACATGATCAAATGCAAAAAGCAACAAAGACTTTATTCATACCTCCACTTCCCTTCCGAAATACTACATCTACATCCTAAATAATTCCAGACATCATCTGACACTCTTACCACTCAATCAAAATTTATACCAAAATTTCCGGGCTGCAACATTTTTGTACTTTTTGTTAAATATTGAGTAGTGAAAATGTTTCCTTCATTTTTTAAATTCCGAATTTCAGCAAGCATTAGATCATTATGCAGAAAGTGTGACAGGACGATGGGCATGTCTCATAATCCAAGGGCACTTGGTAGCGACGAGTTCAGATTTTTGTGAACTGGATCCAAGAGAGGCTAAGCTGATGCTGTTACTTGCAGCTGCACAGGATGGTGCGCCATTACGAGATACTCCTGTATATTTACCACAAATGAGCCCTAATGTACGCAAGTAATCTATTTGAAATATTTCTATATTTTTCATTATAATTATTTATCATGTGTAGCAAGTTCCACCAAGCGCAGTTTTAGGGAAGAAGAAGTTATAGTCAACCTCTAGAAAGTATTACTGTTGGGTTCACTAATTTTTACTAACTTCATAAGCAACATTCACTTTATGCTAGTTAGAGATCACAGAGTTAGACATACCGACACTACAATCTTGGACCAACTGTGGTCTTGGTGATGGTGCAGCTTTTTTTGAACAGGAGAGTATGCCAGGCAGGAGTTATTAAAATAATTATATAGACGTAAAGTCCTGAGGTTGTCTAAAACCAAATGACAAAATAATACATGTATTTGAATTAATGATTGTATGTGTATTTTTTCAGGTTGCTTTCAGAGCAGTAACATGTAAATTGCTTGCAGATGTTTACATTTTAGTGGTATGTGGAGCTACACCACCATTATCTCAAATAGATGAAATAGTCCTACAGTGCTGGGAAGGATACACTCAAATAATTAAGGAAGCTAAACTTGCACATCCACGAAATTTGCCCATGAGTTTAACATTTGAACCTTGTGTCTTGGGGTATGTTACTTATTTTGTTTATTTTTTCCGAGTCCATTATAGGTACAGAATAGTAAAAATAAAATATACTTAAACAATAATCCTCTGGCACTTTTTAATCAAGAAGAAAAGACAGAAGATCAAGAGAGAACAAGGCAGTAAAACAAAACAAATTAAAATGTGTTAGCATTTTCAGATTAGGGCTGGTCAGTGGTCAGTTAAAATAAGGGATCTATAAATAATTAAATAACTTTGCCTGTATAAACTTCTATTCTATGCTTTAAATTGAAACTAATTTCAGGATACTCATAGTGAATATCAATAAGCGGAGAGGCGTATTTTCTCGTCACCTGCATATTTCTAATCCAAAAGGCCGTGGAATGTCAGGGGCACACAGAATAGATATTCTGCGAACTTTCTATGTTACGTCTGCGCGGGATTTGGCACCAGAACTGAAACACAAAGATGCTAACAACAAAGGTACCTACAAAGTTCTAATCCATTTTATTGATCAATCGAAAGGATAAGTGATGTGCCTATGGTTATGTAGATCTATACTCGTCTTTGAGCCGTTAACAAACCAAAAAGAAACCAAACCAAAGAGACTCGCGAATATTTAAAAACTGTGTGCATCATAAGATACTTACCTACGATTTTCCGTAAAAATTCCAGCAGGAGGGTAGACTCAAAAAATGCTGGTTTGACGTCGTAAAACCGTGACCGTGGGAAATGGAGAAAAGTAGGAAAGCAGATCCCAAGTACCAAATTGAGAGCTTGGGATACTAAAATGCTGATACTTTTGAAGTTTACGCGAATATCCCACATTGAAATAAAACCACTTTTTCACGGATCGCGATATAATTGATCGTTGCTGATTGATTCATTCATAATTTCATCAACATCATAAAAAAACTAGTATTTTTATACAACTTTTTATTTTTCAGAATCCAATGAATTGGAAGCATGTATGAATGAAACATATTGGTGCTCGGAGTACCACAAATGTCATGCACTTCGATCTGGAAATATTTTGTGCTGTACCCTTTATTCTTCATCAGTCCAACTACATACGATGAGGTAACATTGAAAAGATTCAGTTAGGGTTTATTGTGTCACAACACTCACAACACATCTTTTTACCTTTATAGGTACAGTACATAAAAATTGTGTGGTCCTGGTTTCGTTATCTCATCTGGGCCCTTATTCGACCCTGTAAATACCTTTTCTTTTAGCGCTGCCATAACTAAAACTAACATGAGAGGAAATTTATTAATTATACAAAATTAAACTAAACCTGATAGGAAATTGATCTTGACTCCCTAATTCAATGTTAAACCTCTAATCAATTATTTCAGGTGCATAACAAACCAAATTTTACAAGACTTGAACACCAATAAAGATGTGTATTGGTGAGAAATGTAATCTACATTTTGCTGGCTGAAGTAATACAAGAACTAAATTGCTCATCCTTGCGTTTATTCCGGTCGCATCCGAGGACTACACATCGGAGTCCGGGGTCCGCTTTTTTCAGTCAACTGCGGCGCGGCTGAACTACGAAATTTTTCGTGAATTGCTATTTCAAAGTAATTAGCACGAGGACATCTGTAGACATGCTTGATGAGGTTGACGAGTCCGATGGGTGAAAGCTTATAGGGTTGCAAATAACGACGTAATCTATTTGTCATTTCGAAACTGGCACCTGCGATATTCGAGTAACTGAACTTGAATATTTTTTGGCAGAGGTCATACTTAAGACAATGTCTTCCACCTATTATAAATATGAAACAGATATCGTAATGCACATTTATTTAATCATGTAAGATAAAACAGCAATAAATGAAATACTTCAATTTATACTTTCGTTTTTATTATCAAAACAAACTATTACACATAACATGCCCGATAGTACTAATTGATATAGATTCATATGTAAGTCACTAACAAAGGCATATTTATCACTGGGTATATTGTATCTAAGCGTAAATCTGTTCAAAATATTTTTGACACCATTCTAATGTTAAAATATCCTTAGTACAACGAATTCATATAGGTACCACAACATCGTTTAAAATGGCATGATTTATTGATTCGGCATTTTAATGGGAAGTAAATACAATTAGGTTAGCTTAAATTCATGATTTAAACGTATATACAAAATGTTGAATTAGAATTTATTAAAAACCAAATTTCTTCGTTACCTCCAACCTAAACCTAAAATTTCTTAGTCTAATGTATTGTAATGTTGCCAATAATAGGATAAAATAAAATTAAAATAACTACTCATATAGATGGTTGACTAGGAAACACAAACGGATATCTTGAAGAAACATGAGTTATTATTACTAAGGTGAACAAACCAAAATAGCATTTGTTGCAGACACAGCAATTAGTGTTGCTTTGAGGCCCTGCATTTACCAAAAAAAAGTAAGTACAAAAATGCTTCTTGACAGCGGATGTTAAAAAGCATTTTTTCTTGACAAGAGATGTCAAGAAGCATTTTTCTTGACAAGAGATGGCACGAAGCATTTTTCTGGACAAGAGATGTCAAGAAGCATTTTTCTTGACAAGAGATGTCAAGAAGCATTGTTCTTGACAAGAGATGTCAAGAAGAATTTTTCTTGACACATCTCTTGTCAAGAAAAATGACAATTTGCTGTGTGGAGTTAGGGGAGGGGAGGCACACGCCAAAGCAGCAAGCACAGCTGCAAATGCACCGTGTTGCGAGAAGCAAAGTAAACAGCGTTTGCTGCTTTGGTGTGTGGCCTCCCTAAGAACGCAATTTGCGCAACATCTACACATAAAACAGAATGATTGGTTTCACGCTGTTCGCTAATAACTCATGTTTTCCAAGATACGAATGTACGATAGTAATGTGTCTAAACCCTGTAAGGGATTCCTCAATCTGACATTTTCTATTGCAGGACTTTGGATATAATAGGCGAATACTGTTTTATTTCAATTTGTCAACATTATTCGGTTGTAACTTTTAGTATGTGAGTCATGCGTAACTACAATGGCTATATTCAAAAAAGAAACACTCCCTATTTATTCATTATTTAGGAAATGTAATTTAAAAATATACTACATGCATATTTGATTTTGCATGACTTGTAACTAACTTAAAAATAAGACCTTGTAACACACTGCAACAATACAAATAATTTAAATGCGACCCAGTTATACAAATAAAACTGAACAACACAAAATGTTCCTCTCACACACTAAAACTCACATAAATAAGTGGCGCCGTAAGGGTCAATGAGCAGTTTTCCAGTAGGTATTTAAAGGGTTCCTAAAGACGCGCTAGATGGCGCAGCCGGCACTTTTGGTAAGAAGAGTGTGGTGTCACATCTAGTGTAATTTATGAAAAAAATGTTCTTCGGTTTTGTAATGATTTACTTTACTTAAATATTCTGTCATTTTTTCTGATACAATGAATTTTTACCACTAACAAACTACAGAGTACATTAAAATTACCAAAAGCTATGCTAGCGCCATCTCCTGATGACTTAAAAACCAACTGATTATTATACCTACTGGAAAACTGCTCATTGGACAAAGCAGAAAAATGCTGGAGCACTTTTTAAGTTTTGTAAATATCAACCTTATTCCAATTTGACAAAGCTGAAAATAGTATGCAGTAGTATGATAAGACTTTACCGGTTTTTGGGTACTATTTTAAGCTTTGTCTTAATAGAATGCGGTTGATATTCAATAACTACCTACTTAAAAACGACTTGAGCATTTTGCCGTATGATTTGAAATGACCCTAAGTCTAACTTCTGAGGTTTCGTGTAAGCCCTAACTTTATGAGGGACGTTTATATAAAAAAAAAAATAGACTTAGTAAATGGTATCGCCGCGCCAGTTATCATTAGCTATGGCTACACCAGCACACTATCCTTTTCATCTTCCTCTAACGAATGCCTGAGCAAGGCCCTTTTCACATGCACACGGTCACGGCACAAAGTCAAAGTCTTTATTCGTTGAATATGGTACAAAATGGTGTTTATGTACATAATGTTCAGATCTCATATTCTGCCGGTTCTGGCGTACAAATTTTACATTGATTTTTCAATAATTATCATTAAATATCAACACATGCAATAGGTACAATTTTAAAATAAAGATGTCAGTGTTTAATTAGATTGTATCATTTAAAAAATCGGCACGGTCGCCGCGCCGTGCAAAGCAGAAATGTATGAGCGGTCGCCGTGCCGTGACCGTGTTCATGTGAAAGCTGTCTATGTAGCTCATACATTTCTACTTCATACGGCACGGCGAAGGTGTGCATGTGAAAAGGGCCTAAGGCTGCTCTAAAACTGATTCGACATCAGCACATGACTAACGCAAGCATAGTTTCAATCACACGACAGGTAGTAATTTTAGTCATTCGTGTAAAATTTTAAACATGAGTCACTATTTTAGCTCCAAATCACAATACTGTAGTGCTCTTTTTTGTCATATCTTTCATCCAGTTTCTCCATTTCTTGCATTTTTCCTTGCAACACTAATTCAACGATTAATTAATATAACTTATCGATAATTAAACAACCGTAGTGCGTGAAGTATAAGCCAATTGCACGTGATGCAATGTTGAAACGCAAAATGAACACGAAAATGCACTGGTGTAGAAAGCTGTTTATTGGGAACAAAGCTCACTGTTGATTGAAGCACTTGTCTAATAAAATGAAGATATTGACAGCTTGTAATTATAATTTAAAAATATATAATATCTAAGCTGATATTGATTAGGTTTCCTATTATTTTCAAACAATGAAATGTTTTTCTATTAACTAGATTGATTCACTGATATCACAATGGTATATAAAACACAACGTGCATTAATATAAAGACAACATATTTTTACACACAAATTGCATAATAAATATGAATGCCGAAAATATTTTGCATTATTTTTATTTTTAAATAACTTTCGGTTACTACGCGATATCAAAATATAGGCGGGAGAAGATTATGGTACTAGTTTATTCTAAGTATACGCTAAATAAGTTGCTCCACTGCAATTAGTGTATGCCATACTAGCTGTTCTTCATACATTCAAAGGCCACCACTGTCTACACACTATTTTATTTCCTTATTATAACATAACATAAACTCACGCCTATATCCCCAAAGGGGTAGACACAGGGAAATATTCTACCCTCCTTGCAAAGAGTTCAATATCCAGATCAAACATGGTCTTTAGTAAATTAAAAGCATTACAATAAAATATTTACTGTAGTTTTTTTTTTATTACAACATGTAATAATAAAGACCAAGAATTTTTATATTATACTGCGTATCGTAAAAAAAATACCTAAAAAGGTAAAAGAATACAAAAATATTTTATTGTAATGCCATTTACTCAAAAAAAATATTGGATCTAGATATTGCAGTCTTCGCAAAGAGAGCAGTGTTATACACAAATATAAATAAATAACTGGATGCACCAGTACCAGGCAAGCGTCGCCTTTATATTAAAAAGAACAATATAATACTTTGCACAAATTATCATCTGTACTGTTACTATAAGTAAATTTAGCGTTCGACAGTTTTACACGCGTGAAGGGAAGAATCTTATTAGATCAGGCAAAATAGATACATATTGAGATCTTTAAACATTTCGATACAGCTGAAATTTTGTACTTGACATCACTATCAAAAGGAAAGCAAATGAAGCTACGGACTTTACAAATTACCGAATAAAGAATCTCAGAAAGGTAAACGATAATAGAAAAGATTCTGAAGATAGTCAATAGAAAAGTATCCCATAATGATAACACACTTGTACTTTTCCACAATATTTATTATTGACCTAACCGATTTCGCCTTATGTTAAGGTTGAATGTAAACTTTTGAGAATGCCGTAAAGCGAAACCGGTTAGGTCAATAATAAATATTGTGGAAAAGTACAAGTGTGTTATCAATATGTGTAACAAGTTCCACCAAGTGCCATCAATCAACAGTATAAATAATACAAGTATCACCATCCCATCTCATCCAATTAAAGGGTGTCGTAAGAGGTGACTAATGGATAAACACGCAGACGATATCACTGCGAGTGAAGGAAAACTCGAAATAAAAGTCAGCACGTGAAAACAGTAAGTGAAAGCCTCTCAATATTGGGAGAGGCCTATGTCCACCAGTGGACTGCGATAGGCTAATTGATTGATTGATATGTATAACTAAAATTATTTTTTACATTAATTACATTATTAGCTCTTGCCCGCGGCGCCGCCGGCATGGAATTCAGATTCTATTCCACCAACCTTCCCATGGGTTAGCAGGTTTTTCCTATTCCAAGGAAAGAGTGGCCTATGTATTTATCACATACATACTATACCGACCAAGTACATTTTCACCTATACCGGAATTAGTCCTAGGTTTAGACTTTATCACCCATTTTGCCTGACCATTAAAATACTAGCTACTTAAAGTTAAGCATTCTACACTGAGGTTGTTTTATTTTACATTTTAACTGCTGTATCAAGTCGAAAATTTTCAAAGAGGGCCCTACTTTCATTTCTAAGAGCTCAATGATTTCATCTTTAGATAGTTGTAACATCATTGGCCCAGTTATATTTGTGAAGTTGATACAATATGGCTGACAATCATTGACTGTGAGAAATTTGGCTACATCCGCAGTCGTCCAATTTTCTGGCTCGATTGTGTTGAGCACCTGTAAAGGTACGGAGTTATTGACTAGTCTGGGTATCACCTTATCTGAAAATTCTTCTTCTGGTATGTCTGGAGATAGCTGTGCAATACTATGATTTGAATCGTTGCCTGTGTCCGAAGGTAAACTCTGAAAAATACCGGAAAATATTGGTGGTGGTTTCATGTCTAAATTATTGTTAAGGAAAACATATTCAAAATAGCTGCTCCGCCCGTGTTGATATAGGTTATGATAAAACTTTTCGTCGTATCTACGGGACTATGACTAGGTAGAAAGTCAAATAATGGTCATCTAACTGCAGAGCTTAAGTTTGACTAGGACCTTTCTAATAAAAAAAAACCACATCAAAATTAGTTCAGTAGTTTTTGCGTCCGTCATGATGACGGATCATCATCATCTTCATGTAGACGTATTTTCCTGATTGCATCCGTGGCCAAGATTACCTCGGAGCTCCGTCCGTCCGTGCGTCCGCCGTGAACAAATAAACAAGAATTAAAAAAAAAAATGTTTGAGTTACAACCCAACATTTTTTTAATATCTCTTTATAAACTTTTCAGAGACTTTGCCTTCAGCTTAGCATCAGGCGAGGCGAAGTCAAATTGACGTGTCCTATATTATAAAAAAAAAACAAAAAGAAAAAAAACAAACAACTAATTTATAATTTAATAATACTACAGATAACTGACCGGTGGATCTTCAATGATATCTTGTAGACAATCTTCGAGTGGTTCATTAGTATCCTGTTTGGACTCAGGATCAACATCCATTGAGACTGGAGTGGCTTCTGCCATAGCTTCCACCATCGCTTCCGTCAAACCTTCCACCATAGCTTCCGCCATGATAGGCTCTGGCTCTAGCTCTAGCTCTGGCTCTGGTTCTTGCTTTGGTACCAGTTCCGGTTCTGGCTCCGGCTCCGGGTCCCGTTCCTGCTCTGGCCGTGGTTCTGCATCAGCCGAAATTTCTGATATACTCGTTAGCGGTGAAAGACTTTTAGTATCACTTTTTGCATCACCCATGTCTGAGTTTTGTGAACTTTCTTCTGTTGTGATTGGCGGGTGCGGTTGGTTGGCTGGCTTTAAACCTGCAAGCAAATTATGAAAATGATCATTCACTGGTACTAACTCCCGAGATAAAAACCAGGTTGCCTATACGCGTTTCCAGATAATCTGTCTCTATGGTAAATTTCATCCAGGTCCTCGATTCTGCTAAAGCAAAACCACTGTCATCCCACGGACACTGCAAAAAGTCCATTTAATTTTAGATTTTAAGGCAATGCTGTTGTAAGTAATTGAAAAATTTCATTGTCTGAATTGAATGGTTACAAGGGGAGAGGAAGACCTAAAAGGAGGTGGATGGACTGTGTGAATGATGATATGGTTAAGAAAGGAGTGAAAGTTGAGATGACTGCAAATAGAGATGAATGGAAAAAGCGCACATATTGCACTGATCCCGAATAAACTTGGTATGAGGGTATGAGGATGATGATGGAGACTACAGCAATAAACTCTAAAAATTAATGTCATTCTTTTTGCCGTATCTGTGGTATGACAGTGATTTTGTTTAGCAAGGGCAAGATCGAGTACCAAACATCCAATCAAGCAAGTATTTTTTAGGGATATTTTGAAATGTACATCTGTATAATTTTCAGCAAACTACGTAACTCCACTAATTTACTGAATGCATACCAGAAACATGAATGCTGTGCAAAAAAACTGACTTGCACACTAACTAAATCAAATGATAGAGTTATTGAAAAAGGTGTGCAATCCGACTTGGATAGATTAGGTTAGAAGGCTAATGCGGGAGCGGAGCGAAGCAGAGCTCCCGCTTATGCCTTCGTGGTTATTTTTTTTATTTAACCAAAGGAATTGTTCTGCAAATTTCATTAAACAGTATAGTTAATTTGATTTAGTTAGTGCGCATAATTAGTGTGCAAGTCAGTATTTTTGATATAGCTTTGAAATATTTTGTTAGAAAAAAGGGAATATACAAATATCGATTTAAATACATGCCTATTTATAATAGTAGTAACAATACCTTGTCTCTTTCGTCGCCTCGGCTGTTTCGGCGGATGTTTTCGCGGCGGTCTCGGCACGGGCTGTAGTGGCCCCTCGAGTCTGTGGCCCACCGCCCGACACCACCCTACCGGGTACACGTCCGTACTGTGGGCCCACAACCACTGGTCGTACTCAGTCCCCCAACCGTCGAAGTGTACCTGTGATCAGAGGGCATTGATTTTGAGATGGTAGCCCGACTACGCTAGTTTCTTTGATCCGATCTATATGCCTAACGGCTGGACATATTTCAATAAGTTTGGTCTTAAATGAAAAGTTATATTCCCAGATAGAGTACCAAAACTATGAGTTTTGAACGCTTATGTGGCCAAATGAATATTTTCTTTCAAACTTTTCCAGTAGGGTATTAAAATGAAGTAAATTCAAAGGTGATTACAAAAAAACATAAACGTGTTATAACTAAAAACAGACAGCCTCCGTGGCGTAGCGGTAGAGAACGCGGCCGCTACGCAGGAGGCGCGGGTTCGATCCCTGCTCAGTGCAAATATTTGTGTGAATGAAATATGAGTATTTGCATTGGTCTGGTCGTGCCTCGGAGAGCACGTTAAGCCGTCGGTCCCGGTTGCCATGAGAACATCTATGGCAGTCGTTACGGGTAGTTGGAGCCCTCAAAAATCCAAAAACAACGGTCTAACTGCTAAACTTCGATATCGCCTAATGTTAACATTGGGTTGTGGAGGTCAGATGACAATCGCTTCACGGAAAATATCGAGGTCTAGTCAAATCCGTGGTTAAGACTGGTAAAAGCGGACCCCAGACTCCGAGCTGAAAGCTTCGGATGCGACTGGGAATTAACGCTAAGAGGAAGTAAGTAACTAAAAAGTATGAAATGAAACGAATGACTAAACAATTTAAAAAACCGACTGCTGCCAGTACCTATTTGCAAATGATAAACTGAAAAGAAATTAATGAGTCTTGCCTGCTATCAAACTTGGGCAACAAGCTGATTTTTTAAATATTTTTATTCCCAACTCGGGACATGATAAATCAAAATCAGTTATTGTATAGTCGCATACAAGCACACGGCCCACCTGGCGGAAAGTGATGCGGTTGGTGTTATAATTACCTTGAGTAAATCCGACACTACTCTAGCGACAGTGGCGACGCAAACAAGCCGTGGGTCCATCAGGTCCGCGCACTCTAGCCGCATGCCAGCCACGAAACCGTGCGACACCACGTGACCGCGCGCCGCGAACAACGACCGATCGGCGACTACGCTCCCACACTTAGCTAAGTATGCCTCCCAAGTGAACTCTTCTTTTGAAATGCTGGAACAAATGTCGATAATTAGCGTCTTATCACATTGAGATAATTTTAAAGCATTTAGTATGCTAAACTAAACAAATTATTTTAAATTGGAAAAAGCGAAATCAATACTCGGGCAGGACTCGAACCCGCGATCTTTCCCTTACAGGGGGAATGCTCTGACCACTGAGCCACCGAGCTTCGCCCGAGATTGATCCAAATTTTCCAATACATCCATCTTAGGGCGACGGTGGGAGCAATCTACCGATATTCGTACGAACTATCTTATCACATTAATATGATAAACTGTCTGTTTGTAATATTAAAATGAGTGTTTTACAAATGCATATGAGTGAATATTCTATACAAATAATATAATAGACCATTAATATATCTGTTTTTCTGTCTGAATTAAATAACCTCAGAAAAGTCTGGGGCGATTTTGACGAGACTTTCACTGGTAGATATTTAATATTATAAGGTGTAACATAGTTATAGGCCAGGGATGGCGAACCAATGGCACGTGTGCAAAGGATGGCACGTGGCACAATTTTCAGGGCAAGCCATCACATAATACCTAGGTATTTAGATACGCCCTTAGTATACCTTAGGCGCTAGAAAACGAACAAATAGACGGCAATATTTTCACAAAGCATGATAGTATTAGATGTGGACTCATGCACTTAATATACCCCAGCGATAGTCCCAGCGCGCCACTTGTCCGCAGGCACGTCTAGGACTTCATTTTACTTTTTTTTTAATGATGGCGTGTTGATGCATAAAGGTTCGCCCACCCCTGTTATAGACGTTCAATAGTATCTCCTTATGACGTGACACTTACCCTGCAGGAGGCACTAGTGGAATGTTGTTAGCTGCTGCAAATCCAACTGGGAATATACAAGGCGACCTCTGATGGTAACAGAACCAGTCACTTCCCGATTCGTCCACCGGGTAGCAATCTATTCTTATCATCATGTACCCTTCATTCAATATCTGCATCACAGTTGCTGCACATACAGCCGAAAGGTTTAATGGATCTATTGCTTCTATCTTCATACCTTCCCCAAATAAAGGTGGTTCATTGCTTGGGTACTTATAAAACATATCTGGGACTGTGTCAATAGATATTATCCGACCAGCGGCCACCCTGTCGACATAGCTTTCCGGTGCGGCCAAAGTGTGTCCGATTCTAAATGCCCAACCAACTGGATGTATTAGTGGAGAGTCTTCATGACACCAGAAGCCATTGTCTTCGGGAATGCTGTCATAGTATTTGATACGTAAACGTTTTCCTATTATTTCACATACTGTAGCTACCTACAAAAGATAAGAATTATAATTATTTTATCATGTTCAACCGCTTAGTACACCTTTAATGGATTACGAGTATTGTAATTTAAGCTTTATTGATAGTATATTTAGCGTAAATTACTGACGGCCATATTTGTTGGGTGCCTATATTATTATTTTAAATAGAGACACCGTAAACCGGACGAAAGGTCCACCCGCGACTTCATTCATTTTCCCATGTCCTCTTAGGGAGAAAGGTTCATATAAGGCTGAATTAAGATATTAGGGACTCAGGCCAAATCCTTATTCTTGTAACTAAGGCCGTCCGCTGTAACATTCGTATGCACGCATGTGCTTACGCCTTTTTCATGGAAATAATATGCTGCGAATTTCATACAAAAAAGACATAAGTAATTTACGACTTTTTATCTGCTGCACATGACGCCATACATACAACTAGAGCATAATTTCCGAGACAGTGAGGTCCTTATATTATGACATTTATTATATACAAAACAGTCATTTATATTCACCTTAACTTGGGAAATCCTATTTTTATCAACAACCTCCATTACACAACCTACACAAAACCTTGAAACTAAGCTGTCATTTAGTTTGCTATAGAAGTTTGCTGGTAACGTTCGGGCACCTGTTAGTTGCTTCACTAGAAATCTGCAATATAAATTCAGGAGTTATTCACACAGTTAGCTAGATTAGCAAATGGCCAATTGCCACAGTTGCTTCAAAACGCGACCCTGCCCTGAGAACACTTCGGCAAGAAACTTTACTTAGTCTAAATACAATAGTTTGCTTGAGTAGCATAGTTGAGGGAACAGCTCATTTCCAAGCTTGTTTATCATCTAAATATTCTTGGATTTTATAATAGCCTTTTTGACACAGTTTACTTTTAACTACATTTTTAAATTTATTCACAGGTAAATCTAATATATAAAATTCTCGTGTCACAAAATGTGCGTAATCGAACTCCTCCGAAACGGCTTGACCGATTTTGATGAAATTTTTTGTGCTTATCCGGTATCTATGAGAATCGGCCAACATCTATTTTTCATCCCCCTAAATGTTAAGGGTGGTCCACCCCTTAATTTTTTTTTTTATTTTTCAGACAAAATTTTTTGTTTTTATTTTTTTATGATACATCATACAAAAATACATGCAACCCTAAATTTTCACCCCTCTACGATCAACCCTTATTTTTTATTTGGTAATTAAAAAGTTTTATTTTTTCTAATATATAAAATTCTTCTGTCACGGGGTGCGTAATCGAACTCCTCCGAAACGGCTTGACCGATTTTGATGAAATTTTTTGTGCTTATCCGGTATCTATGAGAATCGGCCAACATCTATTTTTCATCCTCCTAAGTGATAAGGGTGCAGCGAGAACGGGATTTGAAAACCACGCGGGCCGAAAATATGGCGGTACGAAGTTCGCCGGGGCAGCTAGTCTTAATATATATCTTAATATATATAAATCTCGTGTCACAATGTTTGTCCTCAATGGACTCCTAAACCACTTAACCGATTATAATAAAATTCGCACACCATGTACAGTTCGATCCAACTTGAGAGATAGGATAGTTTAAATCTCAAATTATAGTCGCAATTTTAATTTATCGCGATAACCAACATCCACGCGGGCGGAGCCGCGGGCAAAGGCTAGTAATATATAAAATTCTTCTGTCACGGGGTGCGTAATCGAACTCCTCCGAAACGGCTCGACCGATTTTGATGAAATTTTTTGTGCTTATCCGGTATCTATGAGAATCGGCCAACATCTATTTTTCATCCCCCTAAGTGATAAGGGTGCAGCGGGAACGGGACTTGAATACCACGCGGGCCGAAAATATGGCGGTACGAAGTTCGCCGGGGCAGCTAGTATCCCTATAGAAGTTTATGCAGCCATATGTGTCGAATACATCCAGGGGAAACTTTAGGGAACTTTATAAAATAATTAAAAAACAAATGTTACATAGTGGTTTCCTCTAAACTTACTTTTTCCAATCTGTATATTTATCTTCAATACTTCGTGGGGGTATTAGAGGCTTGCCACGTGTTGCACACCATCCTACGGGATGGACTTCTGAACAGCACAGATTAACCCAAAAATCTTTAGAACTATCACTACCAAAGCCTTCATAGCGCAAAAGTCCCATATACCCTTTCACCTGTAAAATGCAAGAGTAATTATTAGCAGTATTTGAGGAAATTTTTCATTTACATGCTATTCTGAGCTTGGGTGTGTAGGGCCCTACTAACACCTTTGATGCCGAAGTCAACCTTAACTTGTTGGTTGGTGCACCTGCTGAACAACAGACAAGGTTCTGGCTCAGACTTCCAGAGTTGGGAGGTCAATCGACAGTCACATCCACAAAAATCAACATACCAATCCTTGGGCTTCAAAATGCAAACTTTGGACACAACTGAGAAATTGATATGAAAAGAAGAAAAGATCATAATTTTTGGAGACTAAGAATAAAGTTTGACGAAGAGGGTGTG
This sequence comes from Eilema depressum, assembly GCA_914767945.1. Classification (NCBI taxonomy): domain Eukaryota; kingdom Metazoa; phylum Arthropoda; class Insecta; order Lepidoptera; family Erebidae; genus Eilema; species Eilema depressum. Next base: position 15,092,342 of record OU612020.1, read on the forward strand.
TATGGGGGCTCACCTAGATCCTGAGCCCCAAGCCAACCTCACCTGCAAGCTGGTGCACCTGCTGAACAACGGACGAGGCTCTGGCGCTGGCTTTCCCCTCGGGGTTGGGGGGTCGGACGGCAGTCGCCCCCGGAAAAGCCAAAATTGCCAAATTTACAATAAATGGCTCGTAAAAAAAAAAAGGAATCGCATGAGGGTAGGGCGCCGCCGCAAAACGGCGCGCATGAGGGTCGCCCGCCTCGTGTCGCAAGTGGGCAAGGGCTACCGTGCCTGAGCCGGGCACGGCTAAAGATGTTAGGCCAACTTTGTGATTCCCGGAAACTCCGCTTCGCAACGTGGAACATCGGCACGTTGACCGGTCGCACGAGGGAGTTGGCTGACGTACTCTGCAGGCGGAGAGTGGCCGTGGCGTTCCTGCAGGAGACTCGGTGGGGTGGCGATAGCACCATGCACATTGGGGAAGGCTACCAGCTGATGTACACAGGTGCACCTGACGGGCAGGCCGGGGTGGGCGTGGTGCTCTCCCGGGCGTTGCAGGATGACATCTTGGAGGTGAAGAGCTATAGCGCCCGACTTATGGTTGTGAGGGTGCTTATCGATGGGATTATAACCCACCTGATAAGTGCTTACGCTCCACAGGCTGGGCGTGGCGAAGCCGAAAAGATCTTGTTCTGGGACCAACTCGGGGGAGTGCTTCGTGACGTCCCGCTGTCGCAGGAGATTGTCCTGGGCGGTGACCTGAACGGTCACGTGGGTGACGGATGTGAGGAGTTTGGGCGTGTCCGCGGCGGTTTTGGATACGGTAGTCGCAACCCAGAGGGTGAGCACATCCTTAGAGCGTGTGCGACTGCCGACCTGGCCATCGTGAACACGTACTTCAAAAAGAAATCCGAACATCTTGTCACCTACAAGAGCGGGGGGCGCTTAACCCAGGTTGATTTCCTGCTCACTAGGAGGCACAGCATCAGCAGGGTGGCCAACTGCAAGGTTATACCCGGGGAGAGTCTCACTAGCCAACACCGTCTCCTTGTCATGGACCTCCGCGTGAAACCCAAAGACAAACGTGCCGAGCGTGCCCAACGCAAAATCAGGTGGTGGCTGCTTGATGAAGCTAAGTCCCAAAGTTTCGTCTCAGCCATCGGTGACAAGTGCGCCGATGCTGTAGACGAACCAGTACAGGTTTCTTGGGACAGGATTCGGGCAGCTATTCTTGAGGCGGGGAGGGTGGTGCTCGGCATGTCTAAGGGTGGACGCAAGTGTGACAAGGACACCTGGTGGTGGAACGACACAGTCCAGAGAGAGATCAGGGTGAAGAAAGCCCTCTTTAAAAAGTGGCAAGCGTCCAAATCTTCCGACGACCGCGATGCGTACAAAGATGCAAAACGCGCCACCAGGAGAGCCGTAGCCAGGGCCAAACGAGACCACTTGCAACCTCTATATACCAAGTTGGAATCGTCTGAGGGGCAAAAGCTCATATATAAGTTGGCGCGTTCCAGGGCCAAAGCGGCGCAGGGTCTATCCAAGTGCCGCTGCATTAAAGACCCTGGGGGCAATTTGTTGTACGAGAAAGTCGCGGTGAAGGAGAGATGGCGCTCATACTTCCACGAGCTGCTGAATAAGCAGCATAAAGAGGTGCAGCCACCAGACCTCCCTCCGAATCAAGGACTAGTGCCACCGATAACGCCTGCGGAAGTCCAGACTGCCATTCGCCGCATGAAGAACCGGAAAGCTGTCGGACCCGACGAAGTCCCCATCGAGGCTTGGAAGGCAATGGGCGCCCGTGGTGTGGGCATTCTAGCAAATCTTTATAACCGCGTACTCCTCACCGGTGAGATCCCGAGCCAGTGGAGGCTGAGCATCATCACGCCAGTCTTCAAAGGCAAGGGATCGGTGCAGGAGTGTGGTAGTTACCGCGGTATAAAGATAATGTCCCACACCATGAAGCTCTATGAGCGGATAATCGACTCCCGGATCCGACAGGAAAGTACACTCTCGGAGTGCCAGTACGGGTTCCGTCCCGGGCACGGGACCATGGACCCAGTGTTCGCCCTAAGGGTTGTGGCGGGGAAATACAGGGCGAAGAACACGCCCCTGCACTGCCTATTCTTAGACATGCAGAAGGCCTTCGACTGTGTTCCTCGCGAGGTGATCTGGTGGGCACTGCGGGCCAAGGGTGTCCCAGAGACTTACATTGACACCATCCGAGACATGTACTACGATTCCGGTTCCGTGGTTCGGACTGCTGTTGGCGACTCGAAAGCCTTCCCAATCACCGTCGGGGTACACCAAGGATCCGTCCTTAGTCCTTACCTGTTCAGCGTGGTATTAGATGTTTTGTCGGACAGCATTAGAAACTCACATGAGCAGCCTCCGTGGTTGCTCATGTATGCTGATGATATTGCGCTCATGGACGCGGACAGGAGCAGATTGGTGCGACGCGTGAAAGGATGGAAAGAAGCGCTTGAGAACGGCGGTCTGAAGCTAAATGTAGCGAAGACAGAATACTTAGCGTTAAACTCCACAGATCCCACACCCGTCCGCATAGGCGATGATTTGGTCGAGCGCACGGACCAGGTTAAGTACCTGGGATCTGTACTTCATGTGACCGGTGAGATCGACCGCGACGTCAAGGCACGCATTGCTGCCGCGTGGGCCAAGTGGCGAGAAATGACTGGCGTGACCTGTGATCCTAAAATGCCAGTCAGGTTGAAGGGGCAGGTCTATAAGACGATCATTAGGCCTGTTCTCTTGTATGGTTGTGAGGCGTGGCCGCTGCTCGAGCGACACAAGCAAGAGCTGCGTGTCACGGAGATGAAAATGTTGCGGTGGATGTGCGGCGTTACGCGTAAAGATCGCGTACGGAACTCTCGCATCCGCGGCAGCCTCCATGTCCGTGACATTGCGGATAAAATGCAGGAGAGCCGCCTTCGCTGGTGCGGCCACGTCTTGCGGCAACCGCCAGGCTACGTGGGGAACAAATGCCTGGCAATGGTACCCCCGCCGGGTCCAGGTAAAAGGGGTAGGCCAAAGAAGTCCTGGCTTGACGTCGTGGAGGGTGATATGCGTGCAAATGGTCTCACTACCATGGACGCCCAAGACCGTGCGAAGTGGAGAAGGAAGAGCCGGAAGGCGGACCCTGAGCTCCGAGGTCATCTTGGCCACGGATGCAATCAGGAGAATACGTCTATATGCAGATGATGATGATAAGAATAAAGTTTGACCTTTATAGCAGTTATAATTTCATTTCAAGTAAAAATTCATATTTCATTTCATAATTATATGTCGGGGATATTTTATAGTTGCAAAGTAAGTCTACAAAATAAAATCTTTACCTCCCGTGATAGTCTCAACTGTGTTACGGCGAGGTAAGATTGTCATTTGGACAAAATAATATACCATTGACATATTTGACATTCGGTCAGTATTCAAAACTTCTACACATCCAAGAATTAGTAGCATCTTTACTCACCTTTAACACAGTAGCTACCCAGAAGTAATCACTAAGTTTGTCCGTATTATTTTCACAGTCAGTATTTTTCACTTCCACTTTCATGCCCTCAAATGTATTATCCCACATTTCATGAAGTGGGGCATGTTTGAATAAACTAACAGGTGCAGCAAGAAAATCACATCCAAACAGTTCATCCTTCCACTCATAGCTGTTCGCAATTGATGCAGCAGAATACTTGATAGGACCAGCCTGAAATTTTATTTATATAACAAGTTGGTTATTTAAATTATACAATAAAATATTAAATTATTATTTAGTTACTATGTATGACAAAACTAAAATATTAAAATATTAAAATATAACACCAGAAGAGGCATGCAATGTGCTGGAATTTCATGGCGCATTATAAAAAATTATAGCATTTTTGCTATAGTTTGTGTAAAAGTTCATTAGTTTTAGTTTTATTACAACAAATTAAAACCAAAGCAAAATATAAAAGAGCAGATAAAGTAAATCCCTAGTTCTTAAGCTAATCTCAGGACCTTGCTCCTGGTTCGAATGGAAAAATTATTTTTGTGTTAAAGAGTCTTTTATCAAGGAACCTTATAATAGGCTATATATACTCACACTATTATCATAAATGTCAACAAATTAAGCAGATTTTCCATGTTATTTGAAAATTGGGGGTGTGTGTGGCTTAAAAGGGCGAAAGCTGGTTCAGCTAGTGAATAATAATATTGAATAGTAATAAATAATAATAATGAATTGAGATGCATATTTAATTAAAACTAATTTCAACAGACTTCACTTTCACTTGTTTGACTTCACATAGGTAATGGTTTATTTTGCATCTTTATTACTACTACCAGCTCTTGCCATAGCTCTGTCATATGAGATCCTTGTCCCAGAAACCAGATAAAGTTCCTTAAGGTTTCTGTGAGTCTGGTAGTTCACACAAAAATAACCAGGGTCATAGAAACCCTCATAAAAAAGGCTTATAGAAATCGGTACTGATCCTGTAGTAATATTAGTAGGAGTCAATTAGTAATATTCACTTTAGCACTTGGACTTAAACAGTCTCACTTGGAAGTCATTTGGACACTACAATCAAAGGCATGAGGGTGAAGAAAATCTTTAAAGGTACCTGTATGTCATTTAATGTAGTTTGCCAGTGCTGCAGCTGTGGCAGTGGCTCTAGCGGTATCATGTCCGCCATGTGTTCAGTACCTTCCATCAATTTAAATCTCCAATTACAATGTCGTCTTCTAGTACTACTTGTGTGGCATCTAAGTGAACAAAACTTATTGTTTTTCGTATAAAATTGCCGCCGAAGACCAACACGTCCACATAATTCGCATATCGCTGCAATTTAATAATGGCAGTAAACAAATCAATGTGTCTTTTACGGCACTTGTTGTCATGCAAAATTTTAAAGAATGCTCACCAAAACTATCCTTTTCCAAAGGAATTATAGTAAGATCGTCTGTAATATTAGTATCATCGATATAATCAGATGCATTGATTACATTTGCAGCGCTGCCGGCATTGTAATAATAAGCCATATTTCAAATAAAGACACAATTGAACTGCCGACTATAGTAGTCGTAAACACTTCAATACACATGACTAAAGCGCTAGTTTTATTTTAAACGCAGACTTGAAGTAGGTACGTATGAATATGATGTTCATGTAATGCTAAATTTTCTATAATTTCACAAATAATAGAACCACATTTCTTGTATGTATCAAAAAGATCATACAAAAATAATACAAATTAATTTACAACAATAAACAATACTGTAGAAGTGTAGACTTTTTTTATTGTGCTTAAAGACAAAGACTAAAGAGGCTCTTGGTATGGTATCTGGGTCTTTTAAGACTTTGGGTGGCCGCACATGTACGGTTTCCGGAGACGGTTTCCGTCCACGGTTTCCTGATTTGGAATTCCGTGTGCCGAGCGCACACGTCAGGTTTTTTGCATTAGGTTTTTTTATTATTAGTTCGAAGCGAGCAGTGTTGCCAGTGCTAAATTATCAAATGTAACACAAGCTGGCTTAAAAGTTGCATTTTCGGGGGAAAAGTTACGTATTCTTGTTTTTTTATATAGTGTTTCTTGTTTTTTACAAATCCTCTCGGTTTATCTCGGGTATCCGCCCAATTTAGGAGCCGGCCTTCCGAGATGCTCCTTGAAATCCCACCGGCCATTGAGTACGAGCCCCAGCTATTTCATCTGGGACTTAATGCAGCTGAGAGCGTCTACCACTATGGGGCTGGGTCGTAAGAGAGTCAAAAGTTACGCAAAATGTAACAAAAGTTATAATACAATCTGGCAACCCCGGAAGCGAGACACAATCAGTGTTGCCAATTACTGATGATCTGAATTCCCCACAAACCCAACAGAAAGGCCCCAAAATTAGACATTGATAACTACATTACTTCTCTTGAAGTTTCCCGCTATATTCACCACTTGCGATGTTTATTGCGGCTCGTGTACATATATTGCCAATAAAGAGTTAAATAGTACCTTAATGTCGGATATATTGCTTTAATAATTTATCAATATGTATAATACTTGCCACTTATTACTTCTGAGTTTAGGTCTAGTGTGAATGTCTAAATGCCCCACATAAGCACAATCCCCACAAATTCCCTAATCGGCTTGAAAGTCCCCACCGTCCCCACTCTCTTGGGAATTGACAACGCTGGACACAATTTAAGCGCGATTCCGGATGGAAATTTCCTGACGTGTGCGGCGATTAGTACAAAATGTATGCAAGTGCTGCGTTCGGTATGACGTCATTAGGTTTTTTCCATTCTGAACCGAACGTCAGGTTTTTTCCGTTCTGCAAAAAGTAAGGACGTGTGCGGCTAGTAGAACATTTTGTATGAAAATGGAGCATTCGGTTTTTTGAATCTGACTTTTTGATCAGGAAACCGTGGACGGAAACCGTACGTGTGCGCGGAGCCTTTATGATGGTTAAACTTTAACCACAACACTGCTTCTGAATAAAATCGCTTCCATCGTCGGTTCGGTTCATTAGTTTCAGTTCAGAGTGTATGTTACTTTTGAGCTGTGTTTAATAAAATAGCTTACTGATGGGGGAAGAATGGTTCAATCAACCATCGGTTCATTAGTTTCAGTTTTTCAGTTTTATTGATTATAATAATAATTAAGTTTGTAAACAAATCAAAACGTGGGCTTTGGGAATGAGTATTCGTCAGGAATGGTTGGGAATGGCATCCGGAATTCAGTATTTGAGTATGGGTCGTGCACGTGCTCGTGTACTTGTCTGCGATCTAAGTGAAGTGGTATTTATGAAGAATATTCATAGATTCATAACATAACTCATAAAATCATTACAGTCCACACGACTGACACGAATTCGACCTGCACCGCCTGTGCACCGGACCTGTGCTTAGAGTATAATATAGTCTGTGTGGTCCACTGGTCCACACCGCCATTACTATTGTCATTTGTTATTAATCCAGCATAACGTTATTTTTATCATATTAAATAATATATTATATTTTCATCATTATAACTTCAATACATAATAATATAAAGTAAAAAAAAATAATGTTATTGAACTTTAAATACAATGAACTTTTTTATTTGGCAATACTTTTTCAAGATTTAGGGGAATTCGAGATTTGCTTTTTCTAGAAAATATTGCATCATTTTTGCTGCATTTGTGTTCGTTTTGCGTCATACTTTTTTTAGTGATGTGCATACTGCATAGATATTAATAAATACTGATATCGATATTCACCTAGTGAAAAATAATTTAAGTTTAAAAGTACATGTAATAGTGTTAGAGGCACACTAGAAGCTAGATTATTATACTTACTTACAAAACATGCCATGGAAATCAAAAATCTCCAAAAAAGGAGATCTAAATTGAGGAGCCACGGGGCAACAGCTATAAAGTAATATTAAATTATGCTCTGCCTGGCTATTAATTCACGCTTAAGTGATAGGCTTCTATTGAGTTGAGGACATTAAACAGAACTGATTATTTTATTATGCAAAAAAATTTATCCCTAGACTACATAACCTAGGGTGTACTTATGTATCCCTGCATTCTAACGACCTATGTCGTTACATTCTTTGAGTTAGTTTCGTTTGGCTCTCGACCTATTTCTTCTTCATGTATCATACATATTTCATAACATAGAATCTAAAAGTCTATTTGCCTATATTGCGTTTTAAAAGTCTATGTATCTTAGCATATATTATCATTTCCGCCACCTTTTTCTGTTGTTCCCTAAGGTTGTTTCTCTAAATAGTCTGTCATGGATGGTTCCTATCCCTAATATTTTATAAGCAGGAATGGGGCAAGTCAGGTGTACTATGTAATCTATATGAATCTTTATGAACCTGTTTATTTTGTTTACCTGTTTATATTTTAAAGGTTCATGGATGCTACTGACTTCAGCTTCCACATACAATGTTTTACTGGGTTTTGAATACTTTTGAAACAGGAATAAATAATGTCGATGTCGAATGTCGAGTCAATCAAAAATCAATAGTCGACATTATTAAACGAAACTGGTACACGCCTACGTAAAGTGTTGCCACGTATTTTTCACTGTGGTAGACAAACTTTAACGTTGGAGACTTTGGGTGTAAATAACAACTACAAAAATCATATAAAAATTATGAATTATGATTGTCTCCCTCATCCTGTAAGAGAGGCGCTGTCGTCTCCATTGCCCAGGGTGCACCGCCTGGAGGTTCCAGCCGAGCACCTTGATACCTTTATCTCTATTACAGGTGAACTGCACCGCACGGACAGCAGTCGCCGCAGTCATCGCTTTTGTTATTGGCCTCGCACATCAGATGTCGACAGACTGCGGTGCGGACAGATTCTGTCTGCACCGCAGTCGTTCCCGTCACCGCACGCATTGTACTGAATTTCTTTCATTCAGTTTCTAATTTATATCATAAGTGGACGTGAATAGCTCATTGTATTGTTGAACCAAAGTAATTAAATATTAGTATCATCGATTCTTGTACTGATAAATCGTAGAAACACAAAATATTAGTAGCCCGTTCGATGCGCGCGGGCCGACGTTGGTGATGTCATCAGCTGCGGCTTGGGGAATTCGATCGCTTCGGGCACTGCGGTGACCGCCGGCGACCGCGGCTAGGTGTGCGAGGTTGCATAGAACTTCATAATAAGAATTCGGAATGCGGCGACTGCAGTGCGTGAGGTGCAGCTAGATCTGCGTTCACCTTAAGTACAGGCGCGGTCGCAGCTTCAAGTTTTCACTTACCGATGTGCAAAAATTCCTTAAGAAAATCAACCCCATGTCTCGGGTGGATCATTTTTTTTATATAGGACACGTCAATTTGACTTCGCCTCGCCTGATGGTAAGCTGAAGGAGGGAAACACGTGAACTGGTAAGGAATTCCAAGACTTAATAGTGCGGCAGAAGAAGGAGTCGCCGAACCGCTTGGTTCTTGATGGAATATTCTGCACCGTATGCGGGTGGCATCTAAGTCCTATACGTGTTGTCCTATATAGGAAAGGAGAGGGTGGGATTAATTGGAAGAGCTCATCAGAACATTAGAAATTAGAAAGGTAGAGACGGTAAAATACCGCCAAAGATGCCACATCTCTACGCAACAGAACTGCAAAGGCTCGAGGGTGTTGGTGACCTCAGAATTCCCAATATGTGGACCGCACGTCGCTGCAACCTGTCGAGAGCATCTTGTAAGTACTTTGCGGAGCCATCCCAGAGATGAGAGCAGTATTCCACGCAAAAGCGAATTTGTGTCTGTAGAGAAGGCACCGCTGCTCCGGCGTGAAAAAACGTCTCACTCTGTTCAGGACTCCGGGTTTACGCGAGGCTGTTTTATTGATACTCTCAGTATAGTTTTTGTTGTTCAGTTTGCAGCGAACATACGTACCTAGGATATTGAGATTGTCCTGTAGTGGCAGTGGCATGCTCTGAAGAGTTGGAAGGGGAAGGAAAGAAGATACCTTTGCTGTAAACGCGCATGCCTGCGTCTTCTTGGTATTGAACTCGACCAGGTTGAGAATTATTGAGAATTATTGAGCACCAGCACCCCATTGAGAATTATTATGCCTTTTTAGGGTTCCGTAGCCAAATGGCAAAAAGGGAACCCTTATTCAATAGAGAGAGAGAGAGAGATTTAATTAATAGAGATTATTTGCCCGTGTCTCATCTTGTCCCGAGCTCTATCACCCCCCCAGGTCTGCGCTCATGAAAAAGCCGTATAAGTCGTCGTTAAACGACCTCCGACACTCGAGTCGCCTTGGCGTATTGCGGACTATGCGGGACAGAAGGGAGCTGAGGCTTCTCCGCCCCTGCTCCCCCACCTCCTTCTCGAGTATTATTTGCTTGCAGAAGGAAGCGGTGGCAGCCCAGACGCTCGCACTCTGCAACATCACTGTGAGGCACGTGCTAAGGGAGATAATTTCCAACCCCAGGACCACGCCACAGGGATCTGCCTCGGTGTTTTCCACGCCGTGCATTCAGTCAGTGTGTGCAGCTCGCTTGCATCACAGTGACGACACTTAGACGTGCTCCTTTTGGATCCAACGTAAGTGACTCCCGAAACACATGTGTCCGGTGATCACCGGTGTCAGCCGGTACGAAAGGCATCCTGAGACCTCTCCAGCCAGTCCTCCATGATGTGCCTTACCACCACTATCACGACGCGCCTTGTGCTTGGCCACGATTTCTCGAGGCTTGGGTTCATGTCCCCGCTCCTGGACCGCTCTTCAGTACCTGTATTGCACCGAAAAGGCTCTCGCTCCCAGGGACCACAGTAGGGTTCCAGCAAGAATCGACGCCATAAAGAAGATCGTGTGGTACCCTGTGAAGACCTTGTTGGCCATCTTCTGGCCCCTTCAAGTTGGGCAGCAGCCCTACCAGAGCAGCTTCAAATTGGGGGACATACTTCGGAAAAGCGTCTGATCGGCCATCAAGCACGAGCCAAGTATTTCATATGGGATTTGATGCCGACGGGAGTGCATTCCACTATGAGGTTAGTTCCCCAGGTGGCGCTCGCTGAGGTCCATAAAATAGTAGTAGTACTAGTATTTTTTAAAACTCCTATTTATCTGATTCTCCGTAAAAAAAGGTCTATGATTAGATTGGTAGAAGGTAGAAAAAACATGTTGTATACCTTTTTGTTATATCGATCTGGCAACACAGTTTCACCAGTATTGATTTGCGAAGTGTATTCATGTATTGTTAATTCCACTTTTACGCTCAGAACAGGTGTTAATAAAAATACCACATATTATCAAAATTATTGCGATTTTATCCTGTTATAATAATTGAAGTGTATTTCTTTGGTATCTATAAAGTATTTGCGGTCTGTTCACAGTAATTTTATAACACTGAAAACGGATTAAAGAGAAAAAAATGCCGAAACCAGGTAAGTTTATTACCCAATATAATTACGTATTTTGTTACTTACATTCTATTTTATGCTATATTCATGGAAAATTTTCAAGTCTACCCTATTTAAAGTTCGACAAAAGACATCTTTGAAGAAATGGCGATGTACATTCTATACCTACCTTGACATCCATCTTAGGCTGTTGAAAATTATACTGTATGAGTATATTTATGATCGGAAAGGACTGAAATAAATTAACTTGGAATGCTCTTGGTTGATTATTGTAGCAATATTAGGCCCCCAATGTAGAGGTTATTTTGTTTATTGTTTGTAATTATTTATGGGAAATTAGAACTCATTGTTGTTTACCCTCAGACTAAAAGTGTTTACTATTCTCTTATCTGGCAGGCATATTGACTGTAAAAGTCCAAAACGCCGATGGAAGTCGATCTATCAAAAAGATAAAATTGGTATTTTACCTATAACCCAATTCCTGCCAGCTTACTCTGCAAAGAGAAGCCATGCTAGAATTGAATACCAGATATGATTCGTTCTATAGGGCGGAGATTTCCACCAGCTTCCCTTTTCAAAATTTTTACCCTTCACCTCTGGCATTTTTACCTATGAGTCTTTGTACCACAAAGCAATTTTATACTTACTGCTTTTTATCCCTACATTCATTCCCATGGGAAGATTTTTTTTAACCAATATTAGATGAAGTGAAGTATGGCCGAGATTGACTGGTTGTTCATGTTCCTATCCCTAATATTATTGCATTACACCTACATTATTTTTGCTAGTTTGTATTCACACAATAAGTACTTATAATGGTGATCTCAATAATCTATACTTCCTTAGACACTTTTATTTTTGGTCATACACACACTTTTGGTCGCACCTTTATTTCCTTGAAGGTAGGTAGGAAGGCAGCAGTGGTCAATATTTTTATATAATTCAACTATATCCAGCTCTCCTAAGGGGTCAAGTCAGGACAATCAAAAATAAGTAACAATTACCTGTGAATAATTGACTAACCTTGGCCTTCAGCTCCCATTATGCAGCATTATAGATGGCATTGTCATGTCATTTAAAAGTGAGTTTGTTCCAATCATAACTTTCCAATCATGCTTAAACTAAAACAACTGTAATTTTGCATATATGTAAAGTAAACTGGGAATTGAAAATACACATGCATATTTAATTCTGCATATTCTGGAACAAAGGTAGTTATGGAAGATGCTTCTGTGGGTTGCAGGAAGATCAATTCAAAACACTAGTTTGTTATAAATATTGAGGGTATACTGTTAAAAGTTAAAACCCAATAAGAGTGAAATAGTTGTTTTAGAAATCTATTTTATTTATAGCTTCATTTATTTACAAAAAAAAAAAAACAAAAATAATAAAAACAAAAATAAAAATTGTTATTTTTTTTTTTAATCAGGCAGGCAGTTGCTACAACTGATAGTTGCCTGTATCCAGTTTCTTTTCTAACACTTGATTTCTTTCTTTTTGGTCATTGTTATAGTTCCTTTGTAATTTTGTCATGTCCTACTTGGGTAAAAGCCTCCTCCATCTTTTTCCACTGTTCCCTATCCTTAGAAGTCTGCATCCAATCCTATCCTGCTTTGTTTGCAATGTCATTGTTTGTTTTCAAAATATTCAATGCTAAAGGTTTAAGGGTAAAACACATTCAACATAATGACACCTTGCTACTGTGATCAGCAGGGGCATTCAAACTAACTACTAACTAAACTATGATCAGTTTAGTTAGTAGTTAGTTTGAATCTGTAATTTCCTATTCTCAAGGCATATAGTTAATCTAACCCCTGCTTAGTAACCAGTGTAGGTACATATAGGTACATATTTGGTTTTTTATTACAGGAAAAAAGAAAGGTAATAAAAGCGAAACTCCGAAGGAGCCGCAGCCACCCGAACCTACAGAAGTACCTGAACAAGTAGATGTGGAGGAAGAAGAGGGCTTGGGCCTTGGTCTCGGATCGAGACGAAAACAAAGAAAAGAAAAAAAACAAGCGAAACAAGAGACAGCAAAGCAAGCTGCGGCAGTTTTAGCGGAGCGAACTCCGGGTAGGGAAAAATCGGAACCAACTCCTGACACTTCCCTAGTGTCAGAACCAACTCCAGAGAGAGAAAAATCGGAACCACCATTAGAGGAACCAAAACCTAAAGTTGAAGCAAAGGTTGAGGAAGCTACTGAAGAGTTTGAAGGCTTAGGTTTGGGGAGTTCAAAGAAAAAGCGACCTAAAAAGAAAAAAGGCGATGCAGCTGCTTCGACTTCTCAACAAACTGGGGTTCCAGCTCTTCAGCTCAGCCCTGCAGCAGCTACATCAGCAGGAGATCATCAAATATTATCTCCTCCAACACCCCATCAGGCTCAACCCACACTTGTTGACCCATCACCACCCAGAGCATTGATTCCACCATCCACATCTTTTCCACCACCTGGATTTTCACCTCGCTCTGCACCACCACAACCGACCACACCAACTAGTCCTTGGGGTAGAGGACAGACCTCAAGTCAACCACAATTCCCTACATCACCATCAACTCCACATTTTATGCAGCCTACTTCACCACCTCAGCCTACTTCATCGCAACCATTAGCATCACCTCATTCTTTAGTTTCACCTACATCTAGGACGAAACCAACAAAACCCGGGCAATATTCACACGATAATATTCAATGCCGTTATAGAATACCACTTAAAGTTCCTGGCAGAACTGTTAATGCAAGAAGTATTCAGGTCCTGACAAATTATTTGGAAATGACATTCAAACCTTTAAAAATAGTAAGTAAAGAATGATTAATTTACATATTACATTTTTTGAAAGTGACAGTGTGTATTAAAATATAATATTTCCATGTTTCATGTTACAGTCTCGGTATGACGTTACGTTCGTTCCAGACAAACCAAAAAGGATGATTCCACTGGTATTCAAAAAAGTTAAAGAAAAGGTCTATCCAAATGAACTACTTGCATTTGATCAGACGAAGAATTGCTACTCATTACGTCCTCTACAGAATGTACACCCAAATGAACGGTTCAACACCGCTGTAAGTAACAATGTTTCTATATTCCTATGGTTAAGGCTGATTTCCAACAAAATGGGGAAAAGAGCATATATTGAGCATGACGGGCACAGTGTAAACAATGTAACAACAATGTGCAAACAGTGTAAACACATCAATGCCTAAAAATGCCGCGCAGTGCGCAAAGTAAATGCTTTTTCCAGTCTAACTGCGGGTTTGGCCGAACTTCGATATTTTCCGTGAAAAGATTGCCACCTGACCTCCACAACCCATTGGCGGTATCGAAGCATTGCAGTCAGATAAGTTGTTGGACTTTTTAGGGCTCCGTACCAGTAATGACTGCCGTAGGTGTTCGTTATGGCAACCGGGACCGACGGCTTAATGTGCTCTCCGACACGACCAGACCAATGCAAATACCCATTATCATGTATACAAATATTTGCACTGAGCGGGGATAGAATCCGCGTCTCCTGCGTAGCGGTCGCGGTCCGGACGGGAAATACCCTGCAGCAATGTTATGATATGAGGTGATTGGTGATTCCCCTGTTGGCTAGTTAGGCAATTAGTATTCCGAGCGGGGAAGTCTCTTCTAAGTTCGACGATAAAGATATTATTAGGGCTGCACAAAAATAATGATAATAAAATCATGTTTTTTTTTATCGTTATGTAATAAATGCTATTATAATGGGTATGTAATTAATAATGAACGACGTTATGCAATAAACCAACAATGCAATAAAACGCCAAAATACAATACAGCGGTAAAACGGAAGAAAGGTACAGTACAGTGGTTAGTCTCTAAGCTGTTGATTTTGTAGAGATAATAATCTTGATTTTACTTTTAGGTCGAAGTAGCGGACGCCAATGGAAAGGTTATACGGTTCGAAGTTTCACTTAAAGCTACGGGGGTTGTTGAATTGGAAAAAATTAAAACGTAAGTATGTGACTTCAGTCATAAAATCATAAGTAATAAAGAAAAGTCATTCTTTCTTATTTTTATAAAAAAGCTTGTGCCCGCGGCCGTAGTAACTATTTATTAATCTGTGCCGCGGCTTCGCCGGATAAAATTCTATTTCCGTTCCCGTTCGCACGTGTGTAGTTCTCGGTTCTTTGACCCATGGAAGCTTTTTCAAACGTTGTATCAAAAAATATCCTTATAATTATATTGGTCGAGCCGTTCTCGAGTTTTGCGCTTAGCAATATCCATTTAAAAGAAGAAAAGATTATGAAGTCTGCGCAAACGGGCCACCGACCACTCATGGCGCCACCAAAAGTCATCGGTGGCTATGGTCGGTAAGGCCGGCAGTAAATCAAAACACTATTTCTGAAATAATTAATTACTACTTATAATTAAAATTATAATATAATTGTGGAAAAGTACAAGTGATTTATTCAATATGTGTAGCAAGTTCCACCAAGTGCCATCAATCTCCAGTATAAACAATTAATTACTAATTACTACTCTTTTATGACGCACTATAATTTGTGATTTATGCATTGCTTAGCGTGCGCGATTTCGCGGACCACGCCGGTGCCTCTTTCCCCGATGCGAAAGAGGCTCTTCTCTGATACTGCAGATACGTTTGTCTTAGTAAATGTATCGCCTTTAGGATCATAAGGTCTAAGTATCAAAATGTCCATATTATCAAAATGTCTAATTGAATATATTTTTTTGTATATATTTAATCAATCAATATAACTTAACTTATTATATAACTAGCTTTCGCCCGCGGCTCCGCCCGCGTGGATGTCGGTTATAGCGACCAAACATAGCCTATGTCCTTTCTCAAGGTCTAATCTACCTCTATACCAAATTTCATCAAAATCGGTTCAGTGGTTTAGGCGTGAAAGCGTGACAGACAGACAGACAGACAGAGTTACTTTCGCATTTATAATATTAGTAGGGATTAGTAGGGATAATAAGTTAAGTTATATTGATTGATTAAATAGACATTTTGATTATGTGCATATTTTGATACTTTAGACTTTATGAACCTAAAGACTAAAGGATGCATCCGTATCGGCGTCTGCGTCCGTAAAACCTCGAACCGTTGAAACCCGACGACGTTAGATGCAATGTTTCAATCCACACTGTCATAAGGATCATTTCAGTTTTGAAAGTTATTTGTGTTGTTTTAGCTATATGAATGAACGTGGAGCGTCGGTACTACATCCTACCGAGGAGGTCCAATGTATCGACGTCATACTTCGGCAAGGCACTTTGGAATCTTATGTCAAGGTATTTTGTAATTATTATATACTAGCTTTTGCCCGCGTGGATGTCGGTTATCGCGACCAAACATAGCCTATGTCCTTTCTCAAGGTCTAAACTACCCCTATACCAAATTGCATCAAAATCGGTTCAGTGGTTTAGGCGTGAAAGCGTAACAGACAGACAGACAGAGTTACTTTCGCATTTATAATATTAGTATGGATTTTTTAAGTTTGTGTATTTAATTGTTTTCAACAACTAGCCTACTGTCACTTTGTTAGATGATGTTTACAGCTGATATAGGTACGTTCATATTGGTTCTTTTTTTCAGGCCGGCCGACAGTTTTTCAAACGCCCAGCGCAGCCTATAGACTTAGGCCACGGGTATGAAATGTGGACAGGGTTGTTCCAGTCAGCCATATTCACCAGCAGGGCGTTTATTAATATTGATGGTATATATCTGAATTATTTCTTACTAGCTAATGCCCGCGGTTCCGCCCGTGTGGATGTCGGTTATCGCGACCAAAGATAGCCTATGTCCTTTCCTAAGGTGTAATTTACCCTGTACCAAATTTTACCAAAATCGGTTCAGTGTTTTAGGCGTGAAAGCGTAACAGACAGACAGAGATACTTTTGCTTTTATAATATTAGTATGGATAAGTGTGGATATGGATTTTAAACTTCAAGAATTAAACATCTTTGTATTTGTTTTATAACAAAAAAAACAAACTCTTGCCAATGTGTTCCAACTGCGTAGAAAGAATTTTGTAGGTCTCTTTGGTAGTTCTGTAGTGCGCAACAGACGCAGTGCCCCGATTAAACCAATCACAGGCTCAAAGCTCTCACGTCATTGGATGGTCAGTCGCCACTTCACTGTTTTGTGTGATTTGATTGGCTATAATATGTGCGAGGTTGGTGACACTACTTTCCATACTATCAAAGTGTATCACCTCTTAATCTAAATTTTATATTCGGTGTATCTATTTATCATACGAAACCGAAAATAAACGGGAAAAAATCAAATCAGCCGTCCGAACTTCCGAAGTTAGTTCGTCTGTTGCTAGTTAAAATTCAAAGAAATTGTAAAACGTTTCGATCAGGCTCATTATTCTGAGTGACAAACCGTTCCGTAACTACGCGTGTTCGTAAAAGACGACCCATTTAAGTCGGTTTTGTTTTACGCCATTTCTCTCTTCTATGTTATCCACTTGTTATCCACCGTCTCCTCACTTTACGACTGTTTTTGAAACTCGATGTCACTCAGAATAATGCACCAGCGGTGGCTTAGCTTATAAAACTAGCTTTTGCCCGCGGCTCCGCCCGCGTGAATGTCGGTTATCTGTATCGGTGTCTAATCTACCCCTATACCAAATTTCATCAAAATCGGTTCACTGGTTTAGGTGTGAAAGCGTAACAGACAGACAGACAGACAGACGGAAAGACAGACAGATAGTTACTTTCGCATTTATAATATTAGTATTGATTGATATTGATATTGATACTTATTGATATTGATATTGATGATGATGATGATGATAATATTAGTATTGATGAAGTATTGATATTGATTAGTATTGCTGAAGTATTGAGGATTGATGATTGACGATTGACGATTGACGATTGACGATTGACGGTTGATGATTGACGATTGATGATTGATGATTGATCATTGATGATGATGATTGATGATTGATGGTTATTTTTTGTTCACAGTTGCACATAAAGGCTTTCCTAAACATCAAAAGATGTATGATGCAATCACAAAAGATTTCGGTCTTAGTATTAATACTCCGGTAGAAAAGCAGCGACCTATGGACGTTGATAACTTCATGCACTTCATCAAAGGGCTCAAGGTAAATATAGCGATTATTTGAATTTAGAGTAATCAATTAGTTATTTGAAGAAATGATAATAATAATCTGACTGTGAATCCCGGTTGCATCTAAAGCTTGCACTTAGAGTCCATGTTGTTTTGTAAAAAGTAGTTGCCCAGAAGGGCAATTCTACAAATAAAAATCTATTCAAAATTCAGTCTCTATCTGTCAAAAACGATATTTCGTAACACAATTTTCAAGAAAGAACATTGACATCGTGATCGTTTTTAACGTTAGATCGAGGCTTAAGTTTGAAAAAAGAAAAGAAAAACGAGAGTTAGGCCCTCTTTTCATTGAATGGATGGATTAGGCGCACAATGCCACATTTTCAAAATGACATATTGTCGCAAAATGATACATTCACAAAATGTCTTTTCTCAATATGCCACACTAGCAAAAGGCCACACTAGCAAAATGCCACACTAGCAAAATGCCACACTAGCAAAATGCCACACTAGCAGAATGCCACACTATCAAAATACACATTCTCAAATAATTATTATAAGTTTAACATATAATGTGCGGATTAGGCGCACAATGCCACATTTATCCGGTCAGTTAACCAATATATAAACCAGTTATAAAAAAATGTACACTGCCTACTCCGACTCGGATAGGTTAGGTTAGAAGGCTAAGGCGGGAGCGGAGCGGAGCTCCCGCATTAGTATTCGTGGTTATTTTTTTTATAACCATACACAAGGATTCAGGATTTTACAATAATAAAGAAAACACAAAAGGACGTTACCTAAATCATGTTTATTTACGTAATTAAGTTGAACTCAAAATGTGAATTAAAACATATTAAATTAACTAAATACTTGAAGCTATAAAATAAAATCCTTGTATGGGTGGTTATGAAAAAAATAACCACGAAGGCTATGGCGGGAGCTCCGCTTCGCTCCACTCCCGCCTTAGCCTTCTAACCTAACCTATACAAGCGGGGCGGGCGGTATCCACCCCGCGCAATTATGTGAGTCGTCCAATATACGAATCGTCCATTATATGAATCGTTAATGGCATTTTGCGCAAATGGCATGTTGCGAAAATGGCATTTTACTAATGTGACGTTTTGCGATGTGGCGTTTTCAAAATATGACAATTTGCGAAATTTCAAATTGCGAATGTGGCATTGTGTGCCTAATCCAAAACCGTGATCGTTCTTGACATTTGTGAGTTTGAGATTCGCTCGAGACTGGATTTTGAATTGATTTTTCTTAGAATAATAAAATTGGGCATCAGAGTGCCACTTGGAGGTCCTTCTCCATCCTAATGTACACCAGTTTTATTTAATTTACGATAATAAGCATAAATTTTTAGGTCGTGGCAAGAATGGTCGGTGATACTCCAACAAAAGGCCAAACACGTGAATTCATCTGCAATGGCCTAGTGGATCCACCACACAAATTAGAATTTCAACTAAACGTACCAGGCGCGGCCCCAGGCACTCCGGCGCGCACGATTACCGTCAGTAAATACTACGCAGAAAAAGGCTACCAGTAAGTATGCAATCTGTATTTTTTTATACCACTTAGTTGGCAGACAAGCACACGGCCCACCTGATGGGAAGCGGTCACCGTGGCCTATGGACGTATGCAACACCAGAGGCGTCACACTCGCGCTGCCGACCCTGAAGAAACCTTCTTGAAGAACCCCATATTGTAGTCGCTTGGGAAAACCACCGCGGGGAGTTCATTCCACAGCTTGAGTGTGCGTGGGATGAAGTGCCTTTCAAACCGCACAGTGCGCAACGTTTCCGGACCCAATGTGTGAGGATGAATTCCCTGCCTGTGGCGAGAGGTGCGATGATAGAATGTAGCTGTATATATTCATCGTTTCATACTAGCTGCTTCTTGGGGCTCCGCCCGAGTGATATTCTGATTCCGTCCATCACTGATAGTAGCGTGTTGATATATGTATTACCTACTAGCTGTTGCCCGTGGCTCCGCCCACGTTGATGACGGTTATCGTGAATATACATAGCCTATGTCATTTCTCAAGGTCTAATCCCTATACCAAATTTCATTAAAATCGGTTCAGTAGTTTGAGCGTGAAAGCGTAACAGACAAACAGACAGAGTTTCGCATTTATAATATTAGTATGGATTAGTATGGATATTCATATTATATTATGACTAGCCTATGCACGCGACTCCGCTTGAGTGGATGTCGGTTTTAGCCTTATAACGATTTTTGGTCATATCTCCCGTTCTACTCAAACATTAAATTTAAAACTGACCAAGATTTGTCAAGCATCAAAATCCGTCTTCCAGACATGAATTTCAAAAAAAGAGAAATTGATATTATAATATGCTTTATTTTCGCCCCATTTATGTATTCTAATTTTAAAAATGATTTATTTTTTCTAGCATCAAATACCCACAGTTCAACTGCATCTGGGTTGGGCCTAAAGAAAAGACCATTTACTTCCCATTTGAGCTTTTGGAGGTTGCTTATGGACAGGTAATACTCGAAGTTTTTAAATATTTCATTGATATTTGTAGTTTTGTTTTAAAGAATATGCCGAAATGACTTGAATTTCTTCTAATCCCTCTAGCTAAGATAAATCGCTTGTGTAAGAGTGGATTCTTGTCGGTAGTGTGATAACCACGATTCTATGATAAACACGATTATCGACCAAACCAAGTTTCGATTTTCATAATATTTTCGTTTGCAAAATGGCTACTCGCTAATAATCTTGGCTAAGAAGAAAATGTGAACGAGGAAATGTAATAAGTGCAGTTATAGTGCACCACAGGTTTTCTAAGGCAATTTTCTAACTACTTTTTTGCGTGATAATCCTTCGAGTAGCCGCTTGTCGCTGATAGTAGCGTGATGATATACAGCCTATGTTAGTACCTGATAATGTAGCTGTCAAATGGTGCATTTTTGAGAGAATTTTTGCAATCGGTTCAGTAGTTTTTGGCTTTATTCTTTACATACAAAAATTACAAATCTTTCCTCTTTCTAATATTAGTATAGATATAAAATCTTAGGTTTCTCGTGATTTCAACCGTCTATGAATGACTTCATATGGTACCTTTAAAACATAAATGGCATTATACAAAAATAGCAAGTGTTCAGTATAGTATTTTGAAGTTTTGGATACAATATCCTAAGATTAAGAGAATATTCTGAGCTGAGCAAATCTTAAAAATATGTTTTGTTTCACAGCCTCTGGCCAGACAACTCAACGACACACAGGTAGCCAAAATGGTGAGAGAAGCGGCTACTCCGCCTGATAAGCGCTTGCAGAAGATTACTGAAGTGATTTCTAGTGTAAGTGGATGATATTGACTTTTTTTAGTATGATTAACATCATCATCATGTAGGCTTTGTGTTCCGATTCAGAGGCCTTCACTTCGGAGCCTTTCGTCTGTTTTTTCCTAATATTTCTTTTTTATAATAGCATTTGTATGGATTCTATAACAGCTCATACTGGTGGGCGAATCAGCTAACAATTAGTTGTTCACATCTATATAACATCCTCATCATGAATAGTATATACTATACATATTTTCATTTTAGTGAGTCATATACTGGGTAACTCTGACCTATATTCACTAGTTTTCACCTTATAAGTTCCACATTGTATTCAAAAAATTTTCATGATAAATGCGTTTTTGGTGGGATTCAATATAATATACATAAAATTTTAGTAAATTAGAACAAGAATAACGAAAAAATGATTTGGGCCAATGTTATATTGAAAGACAAAATTACCCAGTCCGTCTGTATAATTAAATGATATTCTAGTATGTACTTGTACTCATTACTGTGCTTCATATGCATGCGGCATATGAAGCACAGTAATGGAGAATCTACTTATAAGAACCATTTACACTTGTAATTAAAAATAACTTCGGATCGAATATAGTTATCAAAAATTTATTTTTACATTGTAGATGCAATACTCAAAGAATGCCGATTTTAAAAAGTTTGGCATGGAGATTTCAGACAAGTTTTTTGAAGTGAAAGCAAAAATTTTGGACCCACCATTGTTGGACATAGGGCGCGGAACTGCGGTACCCAGGTTTGTTGCACTTGAGTTTTTGTATATTAGAATTGTCGGCATGTGTTGTTTCGATTGGCCAATACTTGGCACTGTTGCAAGCGCTTGATTACGGAAGACTTACCTACTGGTGGTGAAAAACCATAATTTTAAATAGGTATATATAAATATGAAACTTTGTCAAGCTAGCAACAAGAAAGTGGCATTTAAAAGATTTTAAAAGTAATTTAAGTGTGGAATATCATTAGGTATAGTGAATTTGAAGACCTGAAACGGCGCACATAGGGGTATTTCGCATTTTTAGCCGGGTGAAATTATTTTCATAGTTTTTCTTGCTGCAATGTAGGCAGAGTTTGTTAAATTGATCATAAAAACTGTTTTGAGTACTGTGGGACATTGATGTACCAACAAAGCAACGGACTCCTTGTTGTAAAAGCAGTTAAATAAGCCTTCATTAAAAAAAATCTACAGTGAGTGTCATTGGCTGATATTTCAGAAAAATAAATTACTTACACCCACATGGTAATTGAACATTTTTTATTCATCAGTTACATAATTATACAGGTACATAGGTATATGAAAATATAAAATCTAATAATTAGGTTGTTTTTAAAATTTTTATATTTATTTTTGATGAACATGTTTTTTTTAACGAGAAACTATGACGAGGAAGAATGCCATGATTCATCATAATTTGCTTCGAACTCTTCTGTTTCAGATTCCGAGTCTAACTCATTATCAGATTCTAATGAGGGTGACAACAACATAGAGACTGCTTCTTTTGAAAAAGATTGCAGTTTTTTCTTCGGTTTAGGCCGTAAACTTGTGAGCATTGGATCCGAGGATAATAAAAGGCGATGTATTACATCAGTGTTGCATTCTAGTTTTGTAAACTTCCTCGCAAAGTTATATCTATATGTTCTAAAGTGTTTGTTCCTGGCTTCAGCAGCCTCTTCCGACAAAAGTCCGATAGGCAAAAGCGCCTTTTCCATTACCGTAGCACCATGCATCAAAATTTTATGCAAAGTCGGACTCATCGGATGCCAGTCGTAGAGCGATATGTAGATCTTTGCTGTGTCCCAACAGTAGTCCACAAATTTTCTCAAATCAACCTTGTAGCCGCTTGAAATCACCTCTAAAATAATTTTTAATCGATATATTAAATTGTAATCGATTCCGGTTATTTCAGCAGCCTTCTGTGGGTCATTAAAAAAGCGTCAATTTTATTACCTACTTTTTGACACCTAAGGTAATAAAATTAATATTTGTCGAAAGTGCGAAAAGGTACACTCAATTCGTAAAATATGTATCAATTAATAGTTTTAGTCATATGTTAAAACAGAAATCGTTACCGAGAAATACTTAGAAGTGTAACTTAAATCATTTTGAAATATAACAAAATCAAAAATAACAGCTTTAAAACGCAAGACTCTAATCAGTTGATTTTGGACCTTACAAACAGTAGTAAACATTATTGAACTATACTAAATAAATCTGTTATTACCTGTATTATGAGAATCCATAGCCTTTTTGGTTAGTTTATTCGCTATAAAAATGCACTGAGATATTAAAAAAAGCGTATTTATGAAAAAGCCAATAACTGACGTGAGCGCTTGCGACATCGATCAAGTTTCGACTGGTTTTGTGCCAGATGGCGCAGGCGCACGGTCGCGGGAGGGATTGCCTATTGTTCAGTATCTATCTGGCTCGCTGATAAGCATTAATTTTTGTCCTTAAGTTGCAGTTTGTATTTTCGACTTTCGCCCGGCTAGAAATTCGAAATACCCGTATGTGCGGCGTGCGGTTTTAGTTGGTTCGTAACCGCCCCGCCAAAAATATTTGTAGTAGTAAATTTGATTTTGGTGCCTATCAATAGAATGTCGACTTCTTAATTACTGCTTCGTCTCTAGTGGTAGGGAAGCCAAAGTGGCTAAATGTGGATTTACTGAAGCGTCGTTCCCTCCCTACCTATAGGTCAAATCGTTAAGCGTAGATGCTATAAAAGAAAAAGGTTAATAACGTATAGTTTAGGTAATTAACTAAAGGTAAACAATCTTGCACCGACTTTTTATAAAACCACATATTAAACAAATAAACTAACTGACCAACGAGTGGTTCGATTTCGAATTTTAGTCTTCAAAATAAGTTGCTATACAGTATGATATTTATATACTGAGTTTTTAAATAGACACATCAAGATTTATTTGCGTTTAGTTAAGTACTTAACCAAATAGAGTATAGTGGGTTTAGTGTGAACAGGTTTGCACAAATGTAAAAAAAATAGTTGCCTGGATATTGGAAACCCTCGCGTGCCTCGGGCATTACTAGTATATACGCCCTTCATATTTCTTATACATTGTGCTTTTTCAGGCAGGGACAATGGCAGGCTAATCAGCTGTTGAGACCTGAATCGCTATTAAATTGGGGTTTTATTGCTGTTGAATCGAGCCCCAGCAATGACTACGAAGGCGTTATAAGAACGGTATGAAAAATAATATACTTTTATTTTATCTAATGACTTATGTATACCTCTAGTCTAGGTTCTTTAAAAAATGTACAGAAATCGTATAAAACCTGATAACCATTGTATAAAATCTAATAACTTTTACATGATACAACATAATATCTAGTTAGATTGTGATGCAAAGGCTAGCTAATTGCAATCCAGTACGCAATTTCGGCCAGTTTTCTGGGCTCCTTTGCACCAGATACAACCCGGGTCGGGTAATTTAGCTAATAAAGGCTTTGTTAGCTACTTGACATTTTTATTTTGTATTGATTTTACATATAATGTAAATTTTAATTTATAAAAAATCTAGATAGTGTAAATATAGTATGTAATGTAATGTAAAAAAAGTATAATGTAAAAAATAAAATAAAAAAAGTAAATTTCTTAAAAATTTATATAAATAGATAAGTATACAAAAATATTCACGTCTTGTTCCCTATTCACCCCAATGTACCCAATTTTTGTTTTAAATAGCTTAGGAAGGCATTATTAAATATAATTCACAATTTATTTATTTTTCTTCTAGCTTATGAGTGCCGGCAAACAAATGGGCATGAACATTGCAAACCCGGTTATAAAAAGGTTCGATGTTTCATTAACATCTCTCAGCAACATACTCCGATGGGCATTGGACCAACATATTAAGTTCATGTTCGTGGTCGTATCCACAAGGGGACGCGATCATTATCACAGGGTAAATATTATTTCTAATTTGCAATTCTAATTTCAATTAGGACAATGTAATAATATAAAATGGGACGGACTGAATGCGGAAGGCGGAGGATCGGCAGACGTGGCGCACATTGGGAGAGGCCTATGTCCAGCAGTGGACTGCTGTAAGCTAACTGATTGACTGATTGAATAATATAAAAAAAAAATGCATGGATTACAAATTGTGTGTACTGTAAGCTCTCAGGTCTCAGTTGAGCTAAACTAGAACGACACTGTCCTGAATCTCGATTTAACTGAGGAAGGTTTGAGACAGACAGATTGACAGATTTGACAGATTGTCTGTACAATCTGTCTTCAGATAACACAGCTGAGTACCATTCTAGAATATGGGCCTTAGTCAAAAGAATATTTTTCGTAACTAATCCATAAAATACAGAAAGCATTGAAATATTTTTGTAATCATTGGGGAGCAAAGTTTTTTCATGAAACGTTTTAGATCTATAGTACTATGTAAGTAACAATAATGTACAGTTTACTACTTTTGTCACTAATTGTACATGTCTACAAATTGAAAAGAAAATAAACAAACTTTTATCTTTTAGGTGAAACAAATGGCTGAGCGTGAAGTTGGTATGCTCACACAGTGCGTCAAGGAGGCTACGGTGCGCAAAATGAACATGATGACGGCCAAAAATATTCTCCTTAAGGTACCTACCATTTTCACTGTTTCGTTTATCTGTACCATTATAAAATTGTAAATCAAGTAATTTAATTCATAAAAGGAAAAAAAAAACTACACAGTGGTTGCACACTCTCGCTATAAAAACGTACTAAAAACCACCAAAATAAAAAAAAAAACACCTAAAATACAACTTTTATGTATACCCATGATAAAATTTGATTCATAATCACAGAGTAATTATTTTCGCGTAGTCAATGGTAAATGTAGAGAACCTAACACGTGAAAAAAAATCATCTCGGCTCTTGTATCCCTTGATCCGCTCAGGATACTATTCTAGAATCCCTCGCTACGCTTAAGGATCTACTTTGGAATCCTTCGCTTCTCCCGGGATACAACTTAGTGCCTCGAAAAGTATTCACTTTTTTTCACTTGTTGGGTAATCTACGATTATTTTGAACATTGTTTCTCGAATATTCATTATAATTTTTTTTTCACAGGTGAATTCAAAGCTGATGGGCATTAATCAAGCTTTGGGTGAAAGGACTTTGCCGCGTTGTTTGAAGGGCGGTGGTGTGATGATAGTTGGTGCTGACGTCACTCATCCATCTCCAGACCAGGTCAGTTTTACTATTCATAAAAGTATCAGAGATATGTACTAGTTTTTAAGTGAAAACACGCTTAAAGGTTCATCGTAATAAAATAAATTGAATTTAGGTAAAACTAACGATTTCGTGAAATGGCGAAAATACTACTAAGTACTAATTTAATTATTAATTGACTTTTTGTTGCAGTCTAATGTGCCCAGTATTGCAGCCGTTACAGCCTCAATTGATAGACAGTGTTACGTGTACAACATTGAGCTGAGTATACAGACGCCAAAGGCAAGTATTTATAGTGTATTTATAGTAGGCGAAAATTCCTATAATTTTATAATTATGACAATTTTTTACCGTCCTTCTGAAATTGGTCCGTGTCTTCAGGACTGCATCTTAGCTTTTCACCATCTAGCAGGGTGCAGTCAATTGACGGACCATTATGTAAACAAAGAAACCGAATAATATTTTTTTGAGTTGCCTAATAACTGGCCACGATAGTTATTAAAATTTATTTTTATAGCAGACGAATTACTGTGAATAAATAACGTTTTTTTATATAAAATACTGAAATGTTTTCATCTTTATTTTCTACATTTATAGAGAGAAATGATTGTCGAATTTGAAGATATGATCTTCGATCACTTGAAAGTCTACAAGGAACGAAACATGGATCAACTGCCGAAGAAAATATTTGTTTTCCGCGACGGCGTATCGGAGGGCCAATTTCTTCAGGTGACTTGAGTTTTGTACTTATTAAAATAGTTTCAGCGTCTTTCCTCTGTTCATATTCTTCAAACGTTTGTGAAGATGTTGAATCTGGCTGACATTGAATACAGGGATAGATTAGGTTTCCTAGGATTGCGGGAACGTGTTCAGAATTCCACACGGTCGGAGCCGACGGAAATATTTTTTGGCGACTATATTGCCTGTCATGTACCTGTAGGTCTTAGACTACAGTGGTGAAAGGTGAAAATTTTATTTTCAAAATAGAAACCGGTGGAAAAAAGTTCTTACCTCAATCTAGTTTATCAAATTTAAACATGTATGAAAAGGGAAGCCGGCATCTTACGTAATCTTTTTTAACCTTATATAATTTTAACATCATTATAACCCATACATACACATTTGATGAAATTCCTACAGAATATTAGCTGTAGTGCCTGGTAGTAATTTTATACTTGGAAAATAAAAGACATAATCCACTCACTCTGCACATTTATGGGGTAATTTATGTAATGAAAACTGACAGTGACGTTTGATGCGCCATTTCTTCTCCACTAGCGCCTAGGAAGCGGTGGTAAACTTAGTTTGAGCAGAATTTGACGTCAAAAAGCTGTAATAACGTTACATAATTTAGAGAAATAATTTGAATTTGACAACACTATCCTGTCGTGTAATTGAATGAGGTACATACCATAAAAATTTTTTTTTTAATTAATTGCCAGGTTATGAATAGCGAACTGGCCGCCGTCCATGCTGCTTATGCTCGGCTAGCAGGTGCTACCAAAAAACCAGAAATCTTGTTTTTACTGGTGCAGAAAAGGCATCATACGAGGTAGGTTTGTCGTGATAAAATGTTTGACCCTTAGAGTATATTAACTATAGAGCGCGCCTATTGATTAAAAACTGTTGGCACAAGTATTTTTCATACCGAGGCTCCTGGCTCAATCTTAATCAGTAGCAAAACAATATCCGTCAAAGTAACTTCGTAAATGATATCTAATTCGATATTTTATATCAGAATTTTATATAACATCGTATATTTGTAGTACCTATTTATTGTTTTTGTATTATGTAAAATGCTATAATTTTTTGGATTTTGGTTTTAATTTTATCCCTCTATAGAAAATCGAACAAAAAAAATCACAACATACTGAATTCATAAGTACAACTATTGATATTTTCGGTAATGCATTAAACGTCACTATAGGTGCGTTTAAACCATCGCTAAGCATCTGCCACGGTATGAATGAACATACACGTGCCAACACTCGGCTCTGCGCCGAGTGTTGGCGGATGTGCGCTCTCTATATAAATATACTCTAAGGTTTGACCATATACAATAGAAGAAACTAAAAAAATTAAAATGCATGATTGTAATAATTATGTTATTTCAGATTCTTTAATAAAGGCGCCAACAGCCATCTCAACGTCGAGCCGGGTACCGTAGTCGATACTGATATTGTACACTCAGCTGAATTGGACTTCTACCTGGTTTGTACCTACATCATTTTCTAACTGATAAAGATTTTGTAGTGACTATAAAACTGTTTCACTGACTAGGACACCAAACTGATATGGTGGCATTCGTTTGTTAGACTTGGTGCAGGTGACGAACTGTGATACTTGGTTAATAGAAGCAAGTATACAGTGACTTTGAGTATTTATAAAGTATGAGATGTACTCTCAATACCATTATATATAAAGCAGTGGGAGTACATTTGAAAAAGGCTAACTTTGGTCTTATAAATCATTTTCTTTCTATCACACAGACCAAGGCAAGCTTTATATTTTTCTAGAGTAGTAGATTTTATGTATGTTATTTCTAGTATCTTTATTCGTATTCTACTTTTTGTTCTCGATATACTGATCGGCAAACTTTGTGACAATGTAGTACTTTAGCTGCACTGTGTGGCTATATTAGATATCTTTGGTAGAAAGCGCGACAATGGGGCGCGGTATACGAACCAATCACAGACTAAACAAAACAACCATGGGTTCACAGGCCTCAGTCATTGGTTGATCTGTTCTATTGGTGTTTTGACTGTACGAACTTTCTAACATTTGTTCAGGAAATTTGCCATCACCTATACCATCAAGTTACTATGTGTGTGTGTATCAGGTATTCACCCTTCAGGGTACGAACTTTCTAGAACATTTGTTCAAGAAATTTGCCGGCACCTATACCATCAAGTGACTATGTGTGTGTGTATCAGGTATTCACCCTTCAGGATACGAACTTTCTGGAACATTTGTTCAAGAAATTTGCCGGCACCTATACCATCAAGTGACTATGTGTGTGTTTCAGGTGTCCCATCACGCTCTGAAGGGTACAGCTCGTCCGACTCGTTACCACGCCGTGTGCAACGATGGTCGGATACCCGACGACGAGGTAGAACAGCTAACGTTCTATCTATGCCACCTGTATTCACGATGCATGCGCTCCGTGTCATACCCAACGCCGACATACTACGCGCATCTTGCGTGTCTGCGTGCGCGATCGCTGACATAGTACGTATTTTTTTATTAGCTTATCAAGTTCAATTCACAATACAAGTCAAATCGATTAAGAAAGAGAAAAGAGAATCGACCTCGGGTGGGACTCGAACTCGCGATCTTTCCCTTACAGGGGGAATGATCTGACAAATAAACCACCGAGGCCCGCCCGAAGCTGATCCAAATTTCTCTTTCTTAATCGATTGGAATAGTTAGGATAATAAATGCCTTATAATTTCATTGTTCCGGTTGGTCTCACTGGTAAAATCCGAACTTTATTTGCCTGTGTATAGTAATGAAACATATCTAAAAGCAATTACTAGAACTACTTGTATTACATACCATATTTTGTATGATATTACCATGTGTTATACAGTCTAGCCTGACCTAGTAATAATTTATGTACTTTTTTATGCCAATAAAGTTATTATTATATTATTATTATTATTATTATTCAAAAATACAAATCATGTCAATAAATTAGTCAAATAACTCGCCCCTGACCGTTCCTGGCGAACTAGTGCGCATCACACTCACATTTCCACGCTGGATTGCGATGGCCAGCCATATTCACCAGGAACGTTCCATTTATAGCTTGTAATATTATTTATCAAGATAGGACAACTTCAGCCCTCTAGACAATTGGCAATTCGTCGGCCGGCGTTTTGTTAAATAGAATGCTAAATGTGTGTGATTTGACGTATATGACAGGCGTCAACGAATGTCAAAAACGTCAAATCCTATACATTTGTCACTCTATTCCACGATACGCCGAGCAACGAATTACCAACTTGTCTAGGGGGGCAGAGCCCCAGTCAACTTCCTTGCAAGTCAGTACACATGCTGATTTACAGACGCGACTGAATACGGTAATGGATTTCTATCGGAAAAAGTTAATATCCGGGGCAGAGTTTGAACCCGCGATCAGTCCTTACAAGGGGGAATGCTCTGACCATTTAAGGCTGTCTTGACTCTTGCCCCATGCGATCGATAGAGACGCCAGTAGAAATCGGGTTATAGGGACCCTTCACCACTGGTAGCTTGCAATTCAGCTGGACAATTCTCTAGCACAATGTTGTCGAACAAAACGTTGCGACAGCCCTGATATAGATTGTCATTGGTTGATTTCCAGTGACGTCACTCATTCCGACCAATAACAATATCGATCAAGGTTGTCGCTACGTTGTACTCGTTGTGCGCCTGCAGAATTGCATTGCTGTTTAAATTTTTGTCAAGACATTGGCAGCAAATTGTCTTGGAGGTGACTAAATATGACTTTTTTTTCTTTACAGCGGGCAGAAGTTCAGCAATAAAGATTTGGAAACGAAGCCTGAACGTCTACATGTTCTCAAAAAGATGCTGGAATTTAGTCGCATGTTCTTTGTTTAATGTTTAAGTATCTACATACCTGGGATTCCGCGGCGATATTGTATCCTATGAATTTGCCTCAAATACATAATTATGTTTAAATTTAAAAATTATACATGATATATTCTATCCAGAAGTTAATTTAATTATTAGCGTCTGTAGCTTGGTGGTTAAGGAGTCGAATTTACGATGGAGAGGTCCAAGGTTCGTATCCTGGCCACTGCACTACCGACGCCAAACCAACCGTAATCCAGCAATTTAGTTTAGCTGAAAAGAGAAAGGGGGATATCAATAATTTTGGCTACTAAAATTCTTTAATTTTAAAAAAATCAACAGCCAATTCGTGGCAACACTTTCTTCAAATTTTTCTAAAATGCTATCGGAATCGATTCCCAGGTATCGTATTATTATTATGTTATGTGCTGTGAACTGATTGGTTTAATATAAAAATAAAATACGACTGCCCTGCCAAAAATATTTTATTAAAATAGAGCTGGTGTTACTTGGATAATGTACGTATTCTAATAACCAAAACTGTTCACGCATTTAAAAGTAATAATGAAATGAAAACACATATATGCACCTTGAAAAAATTATACTCATTTTTGGGCAGTCGCATAATAAAAATATTATTATTTTGTGTATGGAGGTGTTTTCACAAGTACCATACCGGCTTTTGATTTTGCACTTGCTACTGCCCCCTTGACAAGTGGGAATTCGTTACCCGGCGTATTGTAGAATAGAATGACGAATGTATGGAATTTGACGTTTATCGTAACGTATGTCACGTTGATGACTGTCATATACGTCAAAATCCTATAACGTATGTCATAAACGTCAAATCCCATACATTCGTCATTATATTCCTACAAAAGCCGTCCAACGATTTGCTACTTGTCTAGGGGGGTTGTAGAGTAGTATAGTGACGGGCAAATATCTTGACAAGTTGCGCAGAAATCACTTTTTAGGTCTCTTCGGTGGTTGTGCGGTGCGCAACTACCGCGTCACAAAGGGCTGACGTCATTGGTTGATCCGTCCTTTTATTGGTCTTTTGATAGGTACCCTAGAGTATATTATGTATAGAGCGCGCGTATCACTCGGGTCTGTTCGATAGTATAGTGACGTTTCATGCATTACCAAAAATATCAATAGGTGGACTTATTGAATTTAGTATACCACAAATATTCGATGTTATATAAAATATTGACATAAAATATCGAAATAAGTATTATTTGCTTTGTCACTTTGACGGGTATTGTTTTGCAACTGATTGAGGTTGACCAAGGATCCACGGTACTCGTGCCTAAAGTTCAAACTTAGTAAGGCGCACTCTGTAGCAATGTATACTTTAAGGTTGGTCCATATATTACGTATACGCGAACTTTCCACGCTGAACTTCGTTCAAGATGTTTGCCGGTATCTGTATATATTATTTTATATTAGATTTATGATATCTACGTGTAATGGCAATTTTTGTAGTAATAAGGTTATACATTTTAGCAAAATTAATATATAAATTTAAAAAAATCAGATAATATAATTTGTTGACATTGCAATCACGAAATATTGTTGTCGTGGTGTTAATAGATATAGTGTTATTTCTATGAGTTCTCTTTAGCACCCGTTGACTATGGACCACGGAATAAAAATGTGTAGCAACTAGTGTCGCCAAAATTTAGCATAAATGATTGTTCACGCAAGTCACGTCACACAGTAATGACGTCATTGGTGATCATTCTCAGAGTTCTAAAAGTAAATATCTATTAGTAGCTAATGCTATGTGGCACACAAGAAGACAATGTATGGGATTTGACGTATATGACAGTCATCAAAACTTATGTCATAAATGTCAAATCCTATATATTCGTCATTTTATTCTACAATACGCCGGTCAACGAATTGTCACTTGTCTAGGGGCGCTGGTTTCTAATATTTCTATGAAATATGTTCTAGCGATACGCCGTCGTTCGGCATTTCAAATAAATACACAGAAATCAGAGTCACGACGCCGCTTGTTGAGTAACGAGTAACTGCGGGGCAATTTGTTATATTCCGTGGTATTTGATCAACAGCGCATCAATAGAATGATCTCTTTGCAATAAAAAATATTTCGCGATTTACAAAATACTTTTTTTGAATTGTATTCAGGTCACTATTGTAATCGTTTTGAATTCTCTATTTTTGGATCTTATGTAAAGTAGGGTAATTGAATGTTATTGAATGATATTGTTCTTTTGTGATAGATGCTATAAACATTTATATGTCTACAATACCTTAGTATTTAGTGCGTGTACTGCGTGTAGCTCTCAAGTAACCTCAAGCGTTCTTTCCCCACAGTTTACAACAATATGCAATCAAAAAGAGCATTTATTTCAATATGTACATTTTCATTATAGCAGATTTTTTATAGCAGTTTTCGTTAAGTGAGCGATGACTAACTATAGACACATAGTTGTTTGCTTTAGTACAAACACTATATTCTAAAAAGTTATTGTTTTTATATTTTATATTATCAATAAATATAATTCATCAAAATTTTATTTCAAAACGTCAAAAATGACATGACTTTCCACCATCAGGTTATAATAAATTTTAAAAAAATTGTTCTTATTCAACGTGTTAGAAATATACTTACTTAAAATATGAGCGAGAAGTGAGCAACTTGTACCCAATCTATCTTCCAGGTTTATATCTCCTTGAAAATAGCTCACAATCGTATCCCTTCGCAACACAGGTCCGAACTAGCCCCCCCCTAGATAAGTGGCAATTCGTTGCTCGGCGTATCGTGGAATAGAGTGACAAATGTATAGGATTGACGTTTTTGACATTCGTTGACGCCTGTCATATACGTCAAATCCCATACATTTGGCATTCTATTGTAAAAAACGCCGGCCGACGAATTGCTACTTGTTTAGAGGGCAGGACAACACTTGCAGGGTAGATTAGTTAGAATTAATTAGTCAGGTTTCATTATAATTTGCTTAATTTGTTTCTGAGGCCAATACATATAAAGAATATTTTCTTGGTTTCAAGTTGTCGGCTGCTTTTATTGATGTAAAACGCCGGTGCGCGTTAATGAATTACTTTTGGACCATTCGCTGGCTGGCGGGCCCATGCAGGCGCCCATATACGTGCACATGCTTAATGCAGCCTTAGGACGTAAAAACGCCTATGTAATAAATCTTTTGCGAGGATATTATATTAAAATAATAACGTGTAGTCAGCGTCAAAAGTAAAAAATCATTTTCAAATTCTAGGAATTCATTTTTGCATAAATTAATTTGCATTTCTTAAGGAAAATCCTGTTTAAGCAGTGGGCAAATGTTTTTTCTTTAATATGGATTAAGATAATAATGTGCATAATGTAATTTTCATTGACTTTTTAATTTTAAAGTGTAATCGTTGTTTACTTTTGACGTTGATTGTACTTTTAAACGGAATGACCGGAACGGAATTTTAAATGATTTTGATATTGTGTCCTAAAATAATGTTTGAATTTATGTTGTTGAATGTTTGTTGTTTAGTATACCTGTAGTTATAATCATACTGTAACATTCTAAATGTAATAAAAATAATAAAATCATTTATTTTTTATTTTTCGTCTTCTGAACTTGTCAGTCAAAATGAAATTCGGGTTAATAATGAAAATATTCATTTAAGATTACTGGACTACAAAAAATAAAATATTTATAAGTCTTGTAACTCAAAATAAATTGCATATTTTAATCTATTATTGATAATCTATTATCATAAATGGCAGACGTGGTTATGTTCGACCTGAGTCATGTGGATTTTTAGCGCTATACAGACCCAAAGTAAAAATAGTTTAACTAGCTTGTGTTATCGGTTCCAGAGTAAATATAGATAAGTACATTTACTTGTGTAAATACACTGAATACAAATGTACTGGATACAAATGATTTCACTAAGCGGAAACCGAACTTGCGATATCTGATTTAGCAGTCGAACGCTCTACCGTTGCACCACAGTGAGCATCGGCTATAGAGGCTGAATGCCGGTGAAATACCATCTCCTTCAAGAATAGGGTAGGTACTTTTCATTACAGCATTCCATTTTACAACTGCGAAAAGCGACTGCTCCGTTCAGTGATAAGACTGACCTGGTTCTATTCTCATTGTCTCTAGTTATCTATTGTGAACCAGGCATTAAAATGTAAATAAATTTGGATAAATTCCGGCCATCATGAACGACTCATTGTAGCCCACGTGCGTAATTTATTTCTTATCATTAATTTTATATCATTAGCTCTCTCGACCTTCCGCTGTCGTGGCCCAAAATTTGTAACTATCCCAATGTCAATGGCAGTAACCCACTTGTATATAGTACTTACGCATAATTAGCGAGATGTGGGTGTTAATACACCTCTGTATAACCATTACTTTATCGTTCTGTCCTATTTCGTTCGACCTCAACATCGTCTCGACATAGAGTGCATGATAATTACCCAATACGCTACTAGAGGCCGCACGAGACACTGTTGCATGTACAAATGCAAATAGTATTGCGTTTAACTATACACAATTATATACATTTTACATGGCAATTTTAAAATTCTAATCTGTTATGTAACGGTGCTTTGATTAAGAATTCATGTCTAATATGCGCATGAGTTTGTACCTACTATAGGTACCTACGTATTCTATATTTCAGTATTACTTTGGGAGTATCTAAAGGTGTATAGGGGTCACACCTACCAAGATCGTCTAGCTAAGCCAACCTCATCTGTAGGTCGTTAGGTACACCTATCTACAGACACGCACAGTCAGGTATGGAAAGAACTTCATCCCCCGCACGCTTAAACTGTGGAAAAAATTCCCTGCCACGGGTTTTTCAAGCGACTACAGCATGGGGTTCTTCAAGAAGGGCATTAGAAGTTTCTTATGGGAGCGGAAGTGGTAGTGTAACGCCCCTGGTGTTGGGCACGTTCATAGGCTACGGTAACCGCTTTCCATTAGATGAACCGTGTATTTGTCTGTCTAAAATAAATTGTAATAATTACTGATATCCTCTGTGGCGTAGCGGTAGTGAACGCGGCCGCTACCCATGAGGCGCGGGTTCGATCCCCGCTCAGTGTAAATATTTGTATGCATGAATAGGTATGGGTATTTGAATTGGTCTGGTCCTGCTTCGGAGAGTTCATTAAGCCGTTGGACCCGGTTGCCATACGAACTTCTATGGTAGCCGTTACGGGTAGTTGGCACCCTAAAAACTTCAACAACCGTCTAGCTGCAATGCTTCGACTTCGTCCAATATCGCCATTGGGTTGTGGAGGTCAGATGGCAGTCGCTTCACGGAAAATATCGAAGTCCAGCCAAATCAGTAGTGAGATTGGTAATAGCGGACCCCAGACTCCGAGGTCAAAGCTTCGGATGCGTCTGAGACAGTGGCGTAGCTAGGTGACCAAGGGCCCCGGTGCAAAAAGAAACAGGGGCCCCCTATTTTTTTTGGTTCCGAAAATCCTTCGGGCGTCGCACGTCGCCTTACCGAAGTAAACGATGAGGTAGGCATATCCCCTACCGGTCGCTAACGTGCTGTTGGAGATCAAATCCCTCCTCTCTCCCTCTTTTTCGTGCGGAAATCCCCTCAGATACCACCCCCGTCGTCGGCCATCGGGGGTAGTTATGTCGGACTCGGACCGCTTAATACCACACGCCGTCTCGGATCTTCAAATACCAGAGCTGCCGGGGTGTAAGGTTACCGAGAGCATATCACTGGCACCCCCGCTGATTCTGGGCCATCTACGGTTTTAAAATGGCCTCCTCGAGTGTGAGAAGCACGGTGTCCCCATAGAACTCTGAAAAGAGGGACGAACATCGAACTGCGGCGCCAGTGGGGGTGAAAGGGTGACAGGCGGCCGCACATGTAACCCCACGCCTGCACTCGGTAACCGGTCCGCTGGAGATGAAAATGCTATGCGGCGTTACGCGTAAAGATCGCGTGATGAACTCTCGCATCCGCAGCAGCGTTCATGTCCGTGATATGGTGGATAAAATGTAAGAGAGCCACCTTCGCTGGTGCGGCCACGTCTTGCGGCAACCCCCAGGCTACGTGGGTAACAAATGCCCGGCAATGGCGCCCCCGCCGGGTCCAGGTAAAAGGGGTAGGCCCAAGAAGTCCTGACTTGATGTCGTGGAGGGTGATATGCGTGCGAATTCTCACTGTCATGGACGCCCAAGATCGTGCGAGTCAAGTGGAGGAGGAAGAGCCGGAAGGCGGACCCTGAGCTCCGAGGTCATCTTGGCCACGGATGCTATCAGGAAAATGCGTCTATATGCAGATGATGATGATTTCGTTTTTATGTCGAATCGACATAAACATTCGGTGAAGGTGTTTAGGCCGGAATCGAACCATAAAACTGCATGAAGTCTCGGGTCTCAACTCAAGCGCCGGAGTGTAAGCGGGACTAATAAGAAAATTCCATTGCACTTCCCTGGGCCATATACGACTTTGAGATGGCCCCCTCAAATATGGGAACCACGATATCTCCATCTGGCCCAGAACCATCCCACCCCCTTACTTGCTTTCCACTGCGACAGTTGCTAGTAAGAGTTACACGTGGAAACTTCATACTTGGCCATAGGCCGCAGTGTCTATGCCATCTTGAGACAGGCTGCTGCTGCTGTCTCCGTTACCCAGGGTGCACAAATGGTCTTCAATAGAAGACCAGCGATTATCTAGCAAAAAAATAAAGTAGGTACTGGAACTAGTTACAATCAATTTACTTTAAGTAAAATATTTTATTATGAATGCTAGAATAATATCACTCTCTAGTCTCTAGACATTAAGCTTGGAGGACTCCTGAGGGCTCAGGGGGCCTTCAAGCTAGCTGCAAATGTGATGGTGAATCTTTCAACGAGACAATACTGCACAAAATTCCCAACAAAATGATTGCACTGATTAGAGTTGTGTTACAACCCATTTTCGCAATCCAAAATTAAAACTTTTTTGGTATGTAGTTCAATATGAGAATTGCTAGTTCAGGCTTGGGCTTGGGGGGTCCCCTGAGCCTGGGGGCCCTGGTGCACCGCACCACCTTGCCCACCCATAGCTACGCCAGTGGTCTGAGATTAACGCTAAGATGAAGAAGTTACTTACCTACCTTAAAGGCGATCAGCGCAGGCACTAGCGTGGTATTTACGAAAAGAGTAGTCGTTCTAGGCGTGAGCTATTGCAATTGCGCGTAGGCTATTGCAAAGGGTGCCATAATAGGTAGGTACATTATGCCACAAAAAGTTTTGAGCGTAACTAACTATCTAGAATAAATTTTTGGGATCATCTTTTGAGAGATTCGTCCTGCTCCAGTGTGACTCGGTGAGGCGGTCCTATCAAATGATGACATGACAAGCAGTGGTTTTGTAGTCAGTAGAGTCTAAACGAAATTTACGACAAAGGGAAGCTAAGTTCTTATATATGATGTGAAAGTGTTTAACCAAAGGGCGCCGCGAAAGACTATTTCGCTCTAGCGTGATCAAGGTAGGTATAGAGACCCGGCCGGTGCGCGACGATATTTAAACTTTGTTCTTACAGCAATAGTTTCGTCCGCAGATTTTGCATCTAGCACTAACGTAATCTACACTGCATTGTCACATTCAACTGTCGCTTTCAAAACACGTAATTTCATTAAACAACACAAAATGGAACGTGCAAACAACGATTGGTAAAGTTAAATTTCGTATCCGTATCGTATTTATTTGCGGATCTTGCTTCTATCAATGCAATCCGTATTCTATAAACGTCCGCATCAGGGGTATATTTCTAAAAATCCGGTTAGGATTACAAATGTCAATTGGTCTCAAAGTCATGTTTTTTTTCTAGCGATAGTACCTACCTACAAACATATGCTAATATTTTTGTGGACGGTAGGTATACTGGATAAAGATGTGGAGCCGCCTGTCACCCTAGCAGAAGCAGGACAGGGCGGTGGCGTGATACCCTGGCCGGGGCAAGATGGGGACACTGTGTTCCTCACACCTGAGAGGGCCATCTCGAACCTGGAGATGGCCCAGGGTCAACCTGTGTACGAGAGAAATATTAGAGCCACCTTACTACCCAGCATTTGATAATCGAGACGGTGCGCAGTGCAGTATTATTTCGTCGGTTCAAATTCGACATAACCAGACAGGAGGTAAGAAAGGTAGGTATACCGAACAGTAAGCACTGAAGTAGTGAGCAAAGGAAACAATTAGGTACCTACCTATTAAAATATTGTAAACGATATCCTACTTACTTAGGTGAAATGCACACACAGCACAGCAGGTGATGGCTACTTGGCAATACAAGGTCGAATTCTGCATACCTATGTTGGTATTATAGTAAGTAATTAGGTTCAACCTTGCTTGTTTAAGTTAATTTTATTGCTAGGTAGATATTTAATAAGTTTTAAATACTATATCTGGACATTGGACGCTAAATGAAAATGTCTTGGCGAAGTAATCTTTTACAAAGAGAGCAATATTTTGCTTTATAGGAATATAGTGTATATTTTTTTCCTGTTAAGGTTCATAGCATAATATCAATAGCGTTTTTTTCAGCATTCGTGCAAGTGGTCACGTAAGCATATTTGACTAATCCTGGTAATGCTTTGTAGTTATAACAAAGATTTAGTAATTAGCAGATATTTACTCGATGCGTGTATGTACCCACCTAGGTACCTATTACATGCAAATATAAATATTCTTAAACCGATGCACAGTTTCGATCCTCATCGTATCCTCCTTTATAATAATAGACCACTAGCAGGAAACGGTTTTGTGTCTTGTTTAAAGGGCCCTTCGAATTCCTTTGGAGCCCATGTCAACTTCTGCCATTGCTAAATAATGGACGAGGTTCTGGTGCAGACTTGCCTCTCGGGATTGAAAGATCCAAGAGAAGGAAACCAATCAAAAATAATAAGCGGACCCAGGGATAAAAGGCAGCTAGGCGATCGTTAGGAGGATGACGATACTGTCAAGTCTATAGATATCACATCAAAAATAAAAAAATAAAAACACATTCTTATTCTGCTTAATTAGGGTTAAAATTAATTTTATTGAATAAATATTAATAAAGAGAATGGAAACACCCACTTACAATAAACTAAAGAAGTTATCGTGCGAATCAACCCATTTTAAATCGGCAACCATTGCAACAATCAAAAATTTAAATTTGACTTCAAGAGAAGGTAGTCCTTGATAGTGATGACATACTTAGCGCCTAAAGTCCTAAATATCTAACAATAACGTAAATTTAATGTAGAAAGTAACTTTACATTGATGCAAATTCAAATTTAACATTTAAACGTCTTCATTAGTTTAGGTCAAGACAAACATCTTTTTAAAAAAATAGCGCCTGTGAGTAGGTAAGAATCTGTCAATTAAACATCACGGCCACTTTTTTTCAGTCATGACAGTACATATAAGGAGTAACAAATTGTATCAGAAAGTAAGACGCTACAATCTGAAATTGGACTATTATTTTTAGTCTATTACTATGTATACCTACCTACATACAATACTTATAATATAGGTTTTATATATTCATACTTTTCTACCTTCAGGATTAACGCAATGACAAAAAATAACTACTAGGATTTTATCTTTATTAGTTTGTAGCTGTTTTACAGCTAATATAAAAAAAGCCGCGCACGTGACTCAAAATTTATAATGTTGTACTGCGTCCCGTTCCATATTCGGAAATGCAAAATTCACTCCTCACGCCTCACTCTGGAACCGTGAAGTTATTGAGAGACAACAGTACCTACCTAAGTCAGTTTTCTGGACATATTCATATCAGGGCCGCCGCTAGCTATGTGGGCGCCCGTGTGCAAAGTCGATTTTGCCGCCCCCTAAATAGGTCTAAGGACGCTTACACCCCCCCCCCCCCCCCCGCCGGTTGTTATATAGGACTCGAACCGACATATTTTTTCTGGCAGACCATGATAAAAAAGCGGATAATTTATGAAATTACAAAATAAGGAACAAAAATGTTTATTTTGTAAAAAAAAACAGTAAGTACAGTACATTTGCTACATGAACAGCTGTATTTTTTTGCGGGTAGGTATGTCAGATTTTTTACAGCTTCAGTAAACTATGTTGTATAAATTTCAACTTGATGCCCTCACCCAATCACGAGAAAAAAAGTGACAGACAGACAAGCAGTCAAAGAATCAAAGTATTTCGTTTAGGCACATAAAGAGCACATGAGCACATAATTTGGAAACGATTCTTTCGCTGGTTCGCTAAGTCGGTTCTACTGAGAAGATACCATTCCGTTTTTAACCTGCGGTGCAAAAATGATGCTTCGTAGCTCCCGAACGGATGAACTTTTGAAAGGTGAGTCAAATTCAAAGGCATATTCTTTATTTTTCAAAATAGTGCAACACTGTTACAGCTTTTTGACGTAAAATTCTGCTTAAAACTAAGTTTACTACCACTTCCTAGGCGCTAGTGGAGAAAAAACGGCGTAAAAAAACTCCACAGAGTGTAATCGGGAGTGATCTTAGCTATGTTTGATGAAAGGCCAAAGAGTATGATAATATATAGAAGAGTGGAAACTATGCTTATCACTAATAACAGAAACAGACAGTAAAACGAAGTTACAATAAAATAAAGACAACTAATTGTAATAACAAGAGATAATCTCGAAAAGCGCATCAACATCCGATTCGAACGATATAGAGTTAACAATGACACTTACATGACGTTACTCGGCAAATGGCGTTGTTTGTTACCCCCAAAAAACCAATCCAATGATCAGGGGCGTATTTAAAGATTTGGCGCCCCGGGCCACATGGTTTGCCTCCCCATAAGTGACGTTCGCGTTCACCGTTAGCCTGCGCCCAAGGGGCGGACCCAAAATAGGGGCCCGTCAGAAGTTGCTAGAGACTTTCAAGCCTGATTCGTGAAATCTCTATCTTATGGTGCGAGAGAAGTGACTCTCATCGATCTCCCCACTAACCCAGGCTCCCAATCAGAATCCCTTCAAGTGGACATATTTGCATTCCATTCCATTAAAGCGCCCTACGTAGAAGATGATATGGCAACCAAAAATCACTTGAGTACAGCAATAGCTTGTGAAGGAGATGTTTTATGATGTTTTATGCATGTTGCCTTCGGCAACAGTAAAATCACCGCTTTTGGACTTGGCAGCACTCTAGACTCTAAAGGCACTCAGATCCCGTTTTGAAGGGCTCTTTAGCGTATGCCTCAAGTAGAGACGGATTCAGAAAATTTGAAAGACAGGAAAACTGGTCCTCTTTTGCAAAGTTACCATCCGCCTACCGGCTCATTGTATTGATCGACAAGGTGTGCAGTGTGTAGGTGTTTTAAATGAATTATTCCTCGTGAAGTGCCACATCGAGCGCCTTACAGGAGTGAGACCGAATTTGGTAGATAATCAATTTGGATATAGTCGGGAGCAACGTGGATGCCAACACGCGCTTGAGGGCCCTGGTGAAAGAAGCAGTGGCACGGCGAGTTGATGCTGGCAGTGTCTATTGTTGCCTACGTCGTTAACGCCTTGTCATGGAGCTGCATCAGAGCTGCACTCTTTCAGCACGGGCTGCTTCTCTATCCTCGCGTCATTGTCGGGGCTTACTTATCGGTGAAAGCCAGTATCTACCCAAGTAGGGCATGGTTTGGTAAGTGAGATATGTGGCGCGGTGTTCCGTTTGGCGCGGATCTGGGGCCGCTTCTGTAGAACATCGGCTAGGACTAGATGGTGACGGCCCGAAATCAAAAGCAACCAAATAAGCCACAGCCGGAGTTACCCAAGTCCTTGGACGTATTTGTGACTGGATCTGAAGTGGGCATACCTGGTTCTTTTACTTACGAACCCTTTCTGGCCAGTTGACGTGTGGGGAGCGCAGAGGCTGCTCATACACCACCTTGTAGCCCTTAAATAGACTTCGGATGCAGGTCAGCCGAAGTATGGTGGAGTTTCTTAAAAGAAATGGACCCACGGTGTGAATGCGGAACTACCTCACTGCTAACTCAGGAACGCAGGAACTCATGGGTGCCTCTGAGAACGCCATCAGGGTGGTTGCACACTGGGCAAACAAAATATGACACAATACGCCGTCGACTCGTCTGCCGTCTATCTCTGGGCGCCTCAATCTTGACTCCAAAAGGTGCCCAAAGATAGACGCTCGGGGCGGCAGGTTGCGAGGGGCGGCGGAGCCGGCCCGATCGTCTATCTCTGGGTGCCTCAATCTTGACTCTAAAAGGTGCCCATAGATAGACGCTCGGGGCGGCAGGTTACGCTGGGCGCCTCAATCTTGACTCTAAAAGGTGCCCAGAGATAGACGTTCGGGGCGGCAGGTTGCGACGGGCGGTGGAGCCGCCCCGAGCGTCTATCTCTGGACGCCTCAATCTTGACTCTAAAAGGTGCCCATAGATAGACGCTCGGGGCGGCAGGTTGCGAGGGGCGGCGGAGCCGCCCCGAGCGTCTATCTCTGGGCGCCTCAATCTTGACTCTAAAAGGTACCCAGAGATAGACGTTTGGGGCGGCAGGTTGCGAGGGGCGGCGGAGCCGCCCTGAGCGTCTTTGTCTGGGCGCCCTAATCTTGACTCAAAAAGGTGCCCAGAGATAGATACTCGGGGCGGCAGGTTGCAAGGGGCGGTGGAGCCGCCCCGAGCGTCTATCTTTGGGCGCCTCAATCTTGACTCTAAAAGGTGCCCAGAGATAGACGCTCGGGGCGGCAGGTTGCGAGGGGCGGCGGAGCCGCCCTGAGCGTCTTTATCTGGGCGCCTTAATATTGACTCCAAAAGGCCCCCTTGGCCCTAGGGTAAATACGCCCCTGGCTTCACGGAAAATATCAAGCCAAATCCGCAAAGCGGACCCTTGACTCCGAGGTGAAAACTTCGGTTGCGACTGGGAATTAACGCGAGGATGAAGAAGACTTGAGAAATTTAATAATCAAAATCAAATATACCTATTGTATAATGATATTGTTATAATTCAAGCAAAATAAATATTAAAAATATACATGTTTTCTTTAACCTATTTGTCATTAGAATATTTTACTTTAGCAAAACATCATATTACTATAGAATGTACATTTGTCGACAACAAATAAAATAGTCCACATCCCTATTTATCTACTTACTTTGTATCGAATTTCGGGCGCCTGCGATGGTTTGGTTCAAGATGCAAACGCTTTAATATGTATTGCATTCTAGTTTTAAGGGATGCTAATAGATGGCGATGTTAATCATATAATAGAAACGAAATTATTTTTAATAGTATTTATGTGGAGTGTGTATACGTACAAGGGAGCGGCAAATAAAAAAGAGGGGGGGCGGCAAATCTGGGGATTTGCCGCCCCCCTGGACGTGCCGCCCGTGTGCGGTGCACCCGTTGCACCCCCGCTATCAGCGGCCCTGATTCATATACATATACCTACATATTCAGCAAATAGGCAAATTAATTTGATACTCACTGTACGAGTATCCTCTACTCTAGTCATTATCAAATCTGTGTGGCATGGCGGTAGAGCGTTTGATAGCTACTTCAGACTTCACAGTATCAATTATTGCCGATTAGTGTAAATATTGGGTTGTTAATATATATTACCAAAAAATAAATGTTTAAAAACATGTTCATCCGCAATCTAGACCCCATAATGCCAGCTAAGTTTAGTTTGGCTATAGATGGCGCTAGAATATTTTGTTGAACATTACTTGGATGCTTTATTTCAAGCACTCATCAAGCAGCACCTATTTTACTAGTG
The DNA here is from genome assembly GCA_914767945.1 of Eilema depressum. NCBI lineage: Eukaryota > Metazoa > Arthropoda > Insecta > Lepidoptera > Erebidae > Eilema > Eilema depressum. Next base: position 15,137,086 of record OU612020.1, read on the forward strand.
CATGTTCTTCGAGATTCACCCTGACCCACCTGCCCACTTACACATTCGTTCCACGTGCCAAAACCACATTTTAGGCATACAAACCTCGTACCTATTCATGATTCTAGCTTATCTTACTCCCTGCTATTACTAAGTACTTACTCTTGCAATATGATCGAAGCAATAAGTCAGAAAATAATAATCAATCAATCAATTAACGTATCGCAGTCCACTGCTGGACATAGGCCTCTCTCAATGTGCGCCATTGCTCCCGATCCTCCACTTTCTCTGTCTTCTGTCCCAGTCACCTTTTTCAGGTCATCAGTCTACCTGGTCAAGGGCGTTCCACCTTCTGTATGCCTTCTCGCGGTCTCCACTCTAGGACTCGTTTTCTCCAACGGCAGATGTGGCAACACACTGCCACTGCAGCATGCTTATTCTGAGACCTATGTCGGTAACTTAGGTTTGGATGATCTCGTTGCGATTCTGTCCTTCAAAGAGACTCCAAGCATAGCTCGCTCCATAACCCGCTGCGAGACTTTAGACATAGCTCCCATCTATGAGATTAATAGACGAACCAGCCTCATCTTATAGAAGGAAGAGAACGAGCTAATTATGCGGACTGAATACAGTTCAGTTTGAAAACTAGTTTACTATTATAGCGTTATGCATAGCAACTATCAATGCTACTATTGATAGTTTATAATAAACCTGATACTGTGACATATCCTGCCCGGTTATACCTGCCCCGGTTTCGCACGGGTGCAATTTGAATGCAGTTTCTTCTTCAATTATGTATTATGCATAATTATTATAATCTATTTATTTAAAAAGATTAAAAACTAAGTACATATAATCCGTTGCATAGTTTGGATCTAAAAACGTGCAGACAGCGGAAAGCGACTTTTTTCTGAACTTGGTTTTGTACTATGTACACATACCCAGATCAAGATAATTTTGCAACTAGGTTTGTATAGATACATTTGATTAGGTCGCATGTGGAGGTTGTTGCCGGACTAATCCGATCACGGATATAGGAAGTGGATGCAAGGTCTTTACCACCGTGATCCTTCCTTCCGGTACAACTATCGTATCTCAACTAATTAACAGTATTTAACACATGAATTACAATACTTTTACTATTATATGTGTCTGTGGCATTCACCTAATTCGTTTAATTGTTTGCTATAACAATAATTGCAAGACCTACCTTTTCACTATGATTAAAAGCTTCATTATTGCGTGCTCGCATGTTATTAAGTATATTATGTGCTTGATTATTAAATGTTAATTGTGATTAATCTATCATTTACTCTTGTCATGTCATCCTAGCGAAAATGAGGGTGAGACGGCAGTCTGTTGGCATATGCTAGGACCTTGAGGTTTCAAACAAAGCGGCTGAGCCCATCTGTTACAAGCGGCCAAGGTCTTTTCAGGGTGGGGCTGTTTTTGCAATATTAGAATTGAATTGAATTGCAGATCGCTAGTATTACTTATTAATTCCTCCAGTGAAGCGAAAAGGTGAAGCGCTGTACTTGGTGGGGTTCGCACCACACTGATAAGAAATAGATCCTTCTACATAGAGCTTTTATAACGGTATTGAATATCGACGACATGGTGTTTAAAAGTAAGGCATCCAAAAATCCTTCGAAGAACCGAGGACTTGAATCATCAAAAGATAAAATGGAAGTGCCCCAAAAAATAAGTAGAACTAGCGTAACTAGGTGTAGTTTCTTTTGAAATGTTTTGTTTTCTTCTTAATCTTCAGATAAATAACAAAAACAACGTATTCGTAGAATATTTACTTCCATAACGTGCGCCTCACTAATTAAGCAATAAATGATCGTACGTGTGAGTCCGAGGCATGTTATCCGAGGACATTGTATTCAAAGTGCAGAGTTTTTGTCCTCTGCGGACAAAAGTCACCCGTCAGCGCAGACCATTACTCTACCACTTTGATAACGCCCATCACCTGAAGCTTTACACTATTCGATTTCTGTGAATTAAATTCAAATTTTTGTCTTCTGCGGACAAAAGTCACCCGTCTGCGCAGACCATTACTCTACTACCAACTTGACAATGCCTATCACTCGAAGTTTTAAACTATTCGATTTCTGTGAAATAAATTATTTTAATCTTAACTGTTACTATTCTCATAAAGTAGAAATTATTCTAACCATTGTATGTTCAGTCAAAATAGAGATTTAAGTTGGTACATTTTATAAATAGCATATCCATTCCATTCGTAAGGCCATGATGTCAAGTCAGACCAGTCTGGTTATATACAGGTCTGACTTGAAGTCGCGCATGTTCAAGAGCATAAAGTGTACTTAAACTAGCCATAGATTCTCTCACCGTATCAGAAGACTTGGCATGAGGGACGATAATAGAATTATAAGTAATGATATAGTAGCTGTTGAGCCACAGGAGCCTATGTTTTTTTATACCACTTACCCAGGTAGCAGACAAGCACACGGCCCACCTGATGGGAAGTGGTTATCGTGACCTATGGACGTATGCAACACAGGGGCGTCACACTCGCACTGCCGACACCGTCAGGACCTTATAATGCGCTTTTTGAAGAACCCTATACTGTATCGCTTTGTAAAAATCGCGGCAGGGAGTTCATTCCACAGTTTAAGCGTGCAGGACATGAAGTTGTAGGTATGTGCGCCTATGTGTTGATCAAGTCCATCTACTATACAAAATCCGTCAACTATAATCTATCTCTATGCCAAATTTCATTCGGATCTGTTCAGTCGATCTGGCGTCATTGGATAACAAACTATCCATTCATTCAAACATTCGCATTAGTTGTAAGATTGATTCATTTTATTAATCACAAAAAGCTTTGTGACGTAGATCCGGAACGGCAGAATTCAAATAATTAGTTGTCCAGCAATGTTTGTGTTGTTAACAGTCGGAATAAAGCGTTTAAACATTAATCATTGTGTATTTTTCCGCCTAAACGCACTGGTATCACGAGTGTTTATAGGTAGCTAACCATGCGCAGACCGCGGTAATAACTAACAATTAGATGGGCTTAGTGTAAAAAATACTTGAACGTTTTGCATTTGCCTCTAGTAAAGCTTTGATGTTCTTTATATTTTGAATATCACTTTCATTAAGATTAATCTTGAGTAATGCGAATGATATGACTGGCAAATGCACGCATGTCTTCGCAAGGGGCTTGGATACGGCAGAGTGTAGGTACACAACGTGGTCTCACCTCCGGCAACCGACGGCCCACAGTCGGCGTGCATTTTAGTCGGTTCGAGTCCGACATAACCTCCTCCTCCGGTTCCGGCGGGGGAGGTATCCGTGGGGATTTTTCGCACGAAAAAAAAAAAGGTACACAACGTGGTCTCTATCTTACTTCCTAATATCCTACTAATATTACAAATATGATACACAATTACCTACACTCAAACGGCTGAACGCATATGCCTGTAACTTGGTACAGGGGTTAGATCGTAGTCTGGAATAACACATAGGCTAATTTTTATTTCTGGTATAGGTTCACATGAGCTGCGGGATCAGCAAGTAATATTATGTTAATCTGACGCGCTTGAGTATGCAGCGATTTTCATACGTGGGCTCCTTATCCAAAGTGATGTTATGATGTATTCTACGCATAGCTTTTATTTCTTAACCTTGACAATCTACATAGACTATCTCATCACAATTGTGTTCATGTACTACATACTGAATATATTGTTTTTTGTTGTATGTCATACATTTCTAGCGGGTCGTTAATTACACAAATTGCAAAATGCTTCGGCTTGCAGTATTTAACGAGCGGCCCACCGCACTGTAAACTTGTATTGGGTAATTGTAGTTTTAACTATTGTTACAGAGAATACTACTAGGCGTATTCTAGTGAGAGTGACAATACATAGAAGCCATCCGAATAAAAAGGATTTAATAAAGCATGGAGGACGTCTACATATTCCGAATATTACTCGTATTTCCAGCTGCATTCAAATTTTGCACTTTGGTGCTCAAGGTCTGCCTACTCTTATTCTTTTTTTTCCATCTTCCCATTATCTCTTACGAGAGTGACTGCCGTTTTGGGGAACAAACGCTGCGAAGAAAATCTGCGCCTTATTCAACAATCAGGAACTGCACTAACGTGCAGGCAAAGACGACTTGAGTCCCAAAGATTCTATTGGAAAGTAAAATATAAAATGCTAAATGTTGTGATGGATTTCTTGCAGGAGGCGTATATATGCTTTTTTGGCTCAAGCTACCGTTTCTTGAGATATCAAATATTTCTGATTTGGTGTTATTTTATTACTAACACGAAATAATATCGAATCAGTTGGGAATAGTTTTATTTCCATGTATAATATTTACTTAAACTTCCGACAAGATATCTACATCTTAAATTTTTTTTTATCATCAATGCTTACCTACAAGCTCACCTGTTGATAAATGTTTTTATCTATCCAAAGACTGCTTGCAAGAGATCGCTTCGAACGATACAGCAAAATACATACACAGGTAAATGATCTTGACATAGACGAAAGACTATTTTATTTTTATCTTATCTTAAATTGGTAGGTATGTCTAATTCTAATCCATAAGGAAAAGAAAGCCTAAAGTTAAAAGATTTTCGATGCCTCAAACAAGGTCCTTGTCCACATATGGTTGGACGTTCAAATAAGGAAACCCAATTATAATATACTTAGCGTACTTAATAGATTTTATCACACATTATCTATAGAAGGTCGTCTAAAAACGTTATTTCTGGTCTTTGCAAAAAAAAACAGTAATAATTATGCTTAGAATAACCGTCACCATACGGTAGCTTAGTACATTGCCTTGGAATTGAAGAATTTTCAATCCTATTCGAAGGTCCATATGATGAGTCTAGATTAAAATCTGTAATAAAAATGTATGATCCCATTTAAGGTTACTTACTTAGTTTGTATAAAATTTCTGGTACGACAATTAATTTGAAGCTATTAAACTATGTGCAGAACACATATGAAAAGGCAGGTTTCCTTAGTGAATAACTTGTTCTAGTGTTATAATAATATTTTGGCAAGCAATAAAGTATCATTTAATCTGGGATTTCCGGGTTTTCTAGATCAAAATAAACAGTAAAGATTTTAGAATTCAATAAATAAAAGGCTTGTACATTTTTGGTAAATACTTATAAATTGTTAATAGACAAACCTAGATCAATGCAAATAGACATAATCCTGCAAAAAAATATTTGTACAAAATGTAAGTACTTTGAACTTCGGCCACTGATGTTGTAGTCAAACGCTCGGTTGCTACGTCAAAACGGATTGTCAGATTGTCATTGTGTCAGCAACAGTAGAATTCGAGGACTAAAATATTAGTCACAAGCGACATTACTCACACTCAAAACTTTCATTGATGAAAGGTGTGAATAAGTTGCTTCTAGGCAAACAGGTTCCATCGTTAACCGTAATTATCACTTACTCGTACTTATAGGTTTGTCAAACACTTCAATAAAAATATTAAAAAAAAACATTTAACATTACACAGAGGTTTATAGGGTTCTATCAACACCCTCGGATCGTAAGTCAACCTCACCTATCAGCCCCCCTAGACAAATGGCAATTCGTTGCTCGGCGTATGATGGAATAGAATGACAAATGTATAGGATTTGACGTTTTTGACATTCGTTGACGCCTGTCATATACGTCAAATCCCATACATTTGGCATTCTATTCCATCATACGCTGAGCAACGAATTGCCACTTGTCTAGAGGGGCAGTCGGTAAATCTCTTAAATGACGGACAAGGCTCTGGGGTTCCTCTCGGGATTAGGAAGTTAGTTGGCAGTCATTCTAATAAAAAACCAATAAAAATAAGCGGACCCTAGACTCCAGCGGCGAAAGGTTAAAACTTTCAAAAGGGTAACCGGTGGAAAAAATCTATTGGGTGCCGTCAGGATCGGGTTATAAGGACCCCTCACTCCTCCTAGCCTCCAAAGTGTAAACTTTGGATGCAACCGGGAAATTACTACAATAGGAGTATGATGGCGTCTTAACCCTTACATAACAGAGTTCCATTCAGTATTTCTCCGCTTACTGACAAACGAAGAAATGCTAGATGGTAGCTCCATCTAGCATTTCTTCGTTTGTGCATGTCGCACTATGGTGCAGAGTCAGTTCGCTCTAAGTGCATGTACTGTATGTTAACACAGTTAATTACTCAGTAAGTTTTTCAGCGACGAGTGCGACGACGGATGTAGTTGTATGTCGACTTCACACACATAACAGTGTTTAGCTCTAGTAAGTAACAATAAACACTGTTTGTTATTAATTATATCGGATTTATTTTGGACATTGATCTATAGTGTTAGTCACGTTTATACTTATAATAGCTGAGGTTAGCAGACAGGTAGGTACATATTTTTATAACAAATTACGATAGTAGGTAATATAGCGATCTAGAATGCGGATAAACGTATTTTTATACTTTTTTTTGAGCATACTTACTCGTAAATGTACATTTATACAGAAGATTGTTTATAAATTATTATTACTTACGCGGATCTTGCTGCAATACAATAATACAGCTGTATCAAGTATATATACTGGATGGAGGTATTTTCCCAGTAAAGTGGTTTCAAGATCGAAAGACTAATCCCAAGTTCTCTTAAATCTCCAGGTAGAACCTTGGCCGTCCACCAGTTCAATTGGAATTCTACTTCCATGAATCATATAATAATTATTCCAAGAATACATACTATATAGAATACGTATTCATCAAGATATATCCTTATTAAAGTTTGAATGAGAGGATAATTGCTGGTTATGATGACTGATTGATCGGTATTATATCAATGGATGTAAAATATGTTGAAGCCTTAATTATTGCGATAATTTACATATTAGCTTACTCACACGTAGTATCACAGTTCTATCAAAAGCTATGTTAGTGGACAGTTACAAGGGCAGAGAAAGAAAAAGGAAATGGATGGACTGTGTGGAATGGAAAACGACCCCAAATAAATATGGGATAAGGGCAGCAGTATCATGACCTAATATGACAGTTACGTGTGACGGTAGGTTCTCTATTTTTATTCCTACAATTTTATGTCATAATTTAACATTTCATAATGTTACTTGTCCTAACATTATTTACGCATAATACTCATTTGCCATAACTTTTTAATCATATTTTTTTTAATCCTATTTACTATAAGCATAATGTTTTATAAGCATACTGTCCCAAAGCATAAGTTTACTTAAGCATAACGACGCGTAACCAATAACTATTTTAAGCCAGAATGTTCATTTGACTAAATAAAGTTCTACATGGTTATAAAAAAAAATAACCACGAAGGCCTAATGCGGGAGCTTCGCTCCGCTCCGCTCCCGCATTAGCCTTCTAACCTAATCTATCCAAGTCGGGATCAGGGGCTTTCTCAATAAATCTGCCAAATAACTATTAGACAAATAAACAATATGCTTTACAACTTTATGCATATCAAAGTTATGAATAAAAACATTAATAACATAGTATGCTAAAAACCAATTATGGCACACTATTATTATGACAAAGAAAATTATGCCTAACTTGTTAGGACAATTTAAATTAGGACAAAAACCATTATGAGAAAAAATGGGATCCCGTGACGGTATCTATTACAATGTCAATTTCTGCTTCACAGGATTTATAGATAATAGCATTAATATTGTCATCAATCAGACAACATAGTGTTCTTTTAACCTTGTCGCAAACGCCTACATTGTACAGTAGATTACAAACGTGTGATTTCCGATCTTTGTCTCTCACTCTGCCATCGGCTCCTATTACGTTAAGCGTGTATAACAGCTTCTAATTAGGGGAACTTTTCTTTTTTCCTTTACGGTAGAGACAATAGTCCATCATTACAGACCGTCCTCTATTTTAAAACTTTCATACCATGCAATACCACAGCCAATTTCGGATATTTGTTCTGATTTCCAATTCACTATGCATGATTAGAAGAATTGTTCCACACGATGCCTACGGCTACATTCTATCATCGTATCGCACGGTTCGCCACAGGCAAGGAATTAAAAAAAGGGCTCACGAACGCTCAGGACGTGTATCACTGCTACTGGTATAAAAAAAAACAACTTACACGGAACACTATTCTCTTTACTTCCTTACAACATATCTTCTTGATTTGTCATTCGCAAATTACGCATTCGTTCACATATTTGAACGTCAACGTGCTTTGCATCTGTACCTTAACCGTAGGTGGAATATACTCTGTTTATCACTTAAGTTTCAACTCTAATCTTCTTCTTCTTCGTGTCAATGGCAGCAATATAAAATAAAAATAAGATGTACCCAGCGCAAAACTCGGCGACATTGGCTGCACCTTCTGTCGCTTCATTTTTTTCAGCATTTATTGCTTAAAAAGCTATAAACGAAACAAAGACACGAAAGTACATTAGAACACGAAAGTATAATTCATAATCGATTTGGTTATCGGTCATATTTCATACAATCGACTCGTATCTATAAACTTGGCACAAAAATGCCATTATTAAGTAATAACTGTTCTTTTTTATCGAAGTCACGGTTGGTCGAGAGATTTGCAAGGTGAAGGTTCGCGGGTTGGCTGCCTTTGTTTGTCGCACCGTATAATGTTTGTTAATGAAGATAATCTGTCAACGGTCCAATGAGCAATACAACAAGTTAAGTAACAGTCTTTTCTTTCTTTGTAGTAGGTCTGTTTTGACGGTCATCTGTAGCGACTGTAGCTCGTATAAACACATTATTATAAAGTAGCTATTGCCTGTGGCTCTACCCGCATGGAAATTAATCCCATTCTCGCAACCCTATGTAATATTCCAGACATACTATCCCTGTGCTAAATGACAGATGAGAGTGCTTGTAACGACAATGCCCAAATCGACTGTGTACACGTATCATCGGGACACATATCTTGGTCCTAAATCGCGAGACAAATGAAGCTCCGGCGCGCGCGGAATCGGCGGAATAAATTGTAATAATCTATGCTTGTTGCATTTTAACAGAAGGTTGTCTATTTAGTGATGTTCATAGGTAAATCATAATATGAAACTTATAGGTAAACTTCAATATAGCTTGACCAATAAAAAATATAAATAGGTAAGTAGGTACTTAATCGTTTTCATGAAGAAAAAAATATTTTTTATCTATATAACAATTTTTTATCCTGAAAAACAAGAGTTAACAATGTGGTGGTAGGAAATATAATTATACTCGTGTCTATATATGGTTAGATAATGCCTTATAATGGCTTTTTTATAATCATTAGGTATATATTATTTCTTTAAAATTAATAAATCAAACCACCTTATTTAAAAATAGATAACATATCTAAATTATTTCTTGTACTCGAAAAATAATTATACAGACATAACTATATAGAATACAATATTGTATATTATTATAATTAAAATTCATCAACGTAACGCTTTGTTAATTTTTGCTAAAAACATGTTAATGGAGAATAAATCATTGGTTAAGGCACATTCGTTGAACCATGGTCAAATAATTAGGTCGATGTCAAACTATTTTATTCAAGTTCAATGTTGTAAGTTTTAGATTTATTTTGTCATTATGTAACAGTTTTGACAATTGAATAGTTTCAATACTGAAAATAAATGAATGAATTGATGAGGCATTGAAACATCTAACATTAATATCATCGTCATCATAACAACAATAAATATAACAGATTATTATATATTTAATATAATATTATATTCAATAAATAAAATAATGGTAAATAATTATTTATGTTGAAATATAGTATAATGTAGCATCAATCAATTCAATCAAATAGCCTATCGCAGTCCGCTGTTGGACATATAGGCTTCTCCCATGTAGGGAGGGCTAGGCCTACTGTTTACATGCTCGACATCTGACCAGGGCACAGGGTACAGGGTAGGTACAGGGTTTTATTTCGAGTTTTCCTTCGTAATTTAGGATTCGTCGTCTTCTTTTGTAATTTAGGATTATATCTCGAATGGAGTGTTGCTGGTTTTAGGTAATTTCCTACCCAAAATGAGAGGTTTGTCTACGTTTTGGTCGCTCTTTATCTACGTAACTATAGATATATACCTCTGCTTAGATAGTTTAATTGGCGTATAATTTTCTTATCATAGAGAAGAAGGCTGTTTAAATTCGCAGTATGTACTGTAATCCTACTTTCAACCATCGCCATCGTTGTCGTTCATGTTATTTTAACACCTGACTATCTATTTATAACACTGCTTTAATTTTAGTTAAAACATGTTTACTGAGAGGTTAGTCAACCGTTACCATTAGCAAAAAAGTTCGTCCTTTCTAGATTCTCCGTAAAGTTATATCCTTGACGTTCTTTAGCATCAGTTTGGTATCGGTCAACAATTCAATATAGTGGTCTTGCATTGCATAGTGCACGGATGTGAGTTCTGTATAGTTAAATTTAAAGTATTAAAGCAAACATTTTGACCACCGTTCTCCAGTACCTTCACGTCGTCGCACTAATCTGTGCCATCCGTGACATTTCAAGAGTTTTACACTTTTTCTTGTCACCAACAGCGGTCCAAATTACGGAAACAGAGATCCGGCTGATGTACTATTTTTGTGATGTACATAATATAGTACTCTGTAATGCTTTGAAGCCGCGGTGCCCACCAGATCATAACACGGGTAATAGATTATAATAAACAAAATGCCTTTTGCACCTTGTGCAAAATTATGTTGAAGCAGCATTTACATTTATCCTATTAACATTACAAAGGTTTGTGAGAGAATAAAATGTCTACGTTTATTTCTTCTTCACGCCAGGCAGTAACGGCTGTAGTTATAGCTAAGTGGAATTTGGAATGGTAACTACTTCTGAATGCATTCATAGTTCACATAGGCCTTTCATACTGTAAAAATAAACACAGTTATAACTTCATGGCGTAGTTTTTTTGTAATAAATAACTGATCTGAATTATGAGTGTAAACAATGCCACAAAAACGTCTTGTACGTAATAAATATAATTAAAACTTGCCAAATACAAAGAATATGATTTATTATAAAGTATATATTTATATATTACGGCAATACAAGTATATAGCCGCATTAATCACTTACTTGTAGATATATTATAAAAACTAGAACGTAATTATTCAAAAGAGTAAAAAAATAATGCTTAATTGTATATAATGGTTTATAATATGCACGAATGTTTTGCCTAGAATAATAAAATGTAAGTAAATGTTTTTTTATGCGGAATTAATAAAGAAGAATTGTTTGATTAGAACCTATTACAGGGACGACGCGACGCTTGTCGCTAGACCCACTTAAAAAATCGGGATTCGCAGTTTTTAAAGATAACGTGCATTGTGCTGCCTTGGTTTAGCGTGTTAGTGTTAGACAATTGATATTCATCTGATTTTTTGTAGCGTTTCATCTAATCTAAATACAAAGGTATACAGCAAAAAAATAATTATTTAAGTCATTTCCTCACAGGCGGACAAAGGAAATACGCATGAATGACGTTCGTACGTTTTCTTGAGCTTCTATTATTTTCCTGCTTCTTTTCATTCAACAATCAACATACATAATAAAGACAATGACCGTTGACCTTGATGAAAGCGTGGGTATGCGTCATTTATAGTATTTGTCATCGGTTTAACGAGTGTGAATTGGGATAACTGTAGTGTTACGGTCATTCATATCAGTACAAAATCTTTAGATTTAACATAATTTGTTTATTATATAGGTATAGGCATTTATCAAAATTTCATTTATATTTCGAACTAGTTTTTATTCGGGACTTTGATATATAAAGGCTGTTAATAGCCATTACGAGTGCAGGACTCAGACAATTCTGAATAGCTTGTAACTTCAATCAATTTACCTATTATTTCTATTCTGCAGGTCGCAGATGCACGTACATCGGCTTCTCCCAATATTTGCCACAGCATCCAATTTTCCACCTTCCACATCCTGTCTATCGCAGCTACCTTTTTCAGGTAGTCAGTTCGTCTGGGAGCATTCCACCTTCATGTCGCCGTTCGCTGTCTCCACTTGAGGACTCCCTTTGGTCATTGCGCTTTCAGCAGATGCGACCAGCCCATTTTCATTTCAGTCTGCTCTTCCTGTGAGTTATGGTGGTAAATTTCGTTTTTTGTCAGTTACCTGGTGCGTAGGTGAAGTGTAACCTCATTTTGAATTTTATCCTTTCAAGAAACTTGAAATATAGTCCGCTTGTTTTAGTTTATGGATTAAGTCTACCGTGTCAATGTTACAGGACCGTAAGTAATCACAGGTAAGGACGCACCAGTGGCAGAAAGTTATGAATAGTTATGTAGCAAATTGATCGGTAGCAACGTTGAATTTTTTCCTCAATCCTGTTTTGTACTGTTTTGTTATGAAGTTATCCTGACCTCAGGATTTTTAGGATAAAGATGATTTTAAAAACGTTGCAAAATATACTGTATGACGTTTCTGTTGCAGTACAAACTTAGTGCCAGTATTGTCGTTATTTTAATATGGAATATTTATTGCTAGTCTATAATTTTAATATAAAATATTTGAAAATTACTTTCAAGTAAATAATAAAACTCAGTTTTGCCTATCAATTTAATTAAAATACACGATTTATTGTGCAAGCCAGCACTAAGTAGCCCAATGCTATCAGATTAGTTTTCTTTTTTACATATTTAATAAAAATATAATAAATAAATAAATATTCGACGACATTCTACATAGCGTTATCTAGATTAATAAAAAAGTAAGGATAGTTAAACTAGATTATGTTATGAGCTCTTGAATACGAATAGCCAAACTTAGACTCTTTTTGTATACATACATATTAAATTAATCATGTTATATGTATATTTCATTATACTCATGAATTTAAATATTTTTTTGTTAAGAAACTGACTACCTAGTTAACAGGCAGTTATATGAATGTCATAAATTAATGGATGCTAAGAGAGATTTCGTTTATTTTTAAACTCTGTAGTTATGTAAAGGATTTTTCAATTTGTGTATAAGTATTTGGAGAGTAGGTACTTGAAACAACAACAATAAATAACATCCGGTTACTTCTTTTACCCTTTTTACGAACCTTACTTTTGGCTGCAATCACATTGGACTTTAAAATCTGCTTTTTGCTCCTTCTTTGTATAATTTGGTTAGTTTTGTTTTTTTATACTACTTAGGTCCCAGACAAGCACATGGCCCACCTGAAGGAAAGTGGTTAACGTGGCCGGTTCACTATCCATTTGCATTAAAATAAATAACCAAAACCTAGTTTGGCACATGGTAATTTAGTAAACTAATGATCTTGTGGCATAATTTTTTTGGCATAATTACCTACATAGTGAAACTATGCCACAAAAATTATGCCAAATTGATTATGCCAAAACATTTTAGGACAAAACATTTTATGTTAACGAAAGGGATCCCAACGTTGCCAATAGTGGTTAATACGGGAGCGAATGCTATTTGACCCCCTAAGTCCGAGAGGAAAACCTGCTCCTCGTACGTCAACCAGTAAGTAGATGTGCTGGCTTGCAGGTGAGTTTAACTTTAGCCCGAAGATCTTGGACCTCTTCACATTCCACCATCTCCGTTTTTTGTTCTTCTTCATCCTAGTTTCAATCCCAGTTGCATCCAAAGCTTTCAGCTCGGAGTCTGGGGTCCGCTTTTTCCAGTGTAACTGCGGATTTGGCTGAACTTCGATATTTTTCGTGAAGCGACTGCCATCTGACCTCCACAACTCATTGGCGACATCGAAGCATTGTGGCTATACAAGTTGTTGAACTTTTTAGGGCTCTAACTACCTGCGTAACGGTTGCGTTAACTACAGCCATACCACAGAGCCTGTCTCCGTACTTTATAATATGGTAAAGGAGTCACTGTCTGTCCTAAACTACTTATAATGATATCATTTAATCATTATTTCTTCATGGGTTGTGTGAGTTGTGGCAAAATGTAAATTACTAGCTATTGAAAATGAACGACCGTGAATTTTTATTTCTAGATTCATATCTCCCAGTATTTACCTAATTCCTTGCGAATTTGACTGTAAATGTTAATTTGGAAGCCTTAATCTTGATGTTCATAAGTGTTACTTTACCACTTAAATGTGAATTAAAGTTTGATTGGTCTTTAGTCTAGGTTGTCTAACATACATAAACATAAACACACGCCTATATCCCCGAAGGGGTAGGCAGAGGTGCTAGCACCCACATTTCGCCGTTTATGTTTAGGTCCCAATGTAATAGGTGGCGAGCCTATTGCCATTAACCGGGCACTTATAAACCTGCGATAAATACACACATAACTTCGAAAAGCATCGAAAAGTCATTGGTGTGTGCCATGCTGAAACCTGGGATCGAACCCGAGACCTCGTCTTAGCAGTCCATTACCCATACCACTAGGCTACCGCGGTCCGCATATCTGATTAGTTAGGGTTGGGTCATGTATGTGCTTAAACAATACAAATATGTATATGAATTTTTGTTGGAAATAGTGTGGTTTTGGACAGTAAGGTAATTATTCTCTGAATAATATTAGATGTATTTGGATATTCAACATACTTTGATACTATGCGTTTTGGGTAAGTAGATTAATTTTAGCTTATTGCAGTTTATTGCTACAGTGACGAGCGGTCCTAATAACACGATTCCCGCTGGCTTGTCTTGCAGGTAGGTGCTAGGAAAAACCAATGGATCACATGGTGCATAATAAACTAAAACTAGACCGGCTTACCTTTGGAATATTTGACATGTACCCTTCCACAATGTATTGCTATATATGTATAGGCCCTTCACAATTTTAGCTATCCAGTTTATTCTAACTCCGTTTTCCAGATGGTTCGTTCACCTGGTTGGGGGCGTCGCACTAAGAATTATATAGAAAAGGCAAGAGCATAAATCTTAGTGTGATTTGAGGCACAACCAAAGCAAAATCGTACGTACCGACGATGGCGACGCGATTGTAGAGCAAAATCTCGTCGATACGTACGAATAATTTTGCCTTGATTATGCCAGTTTTAATTAGGCTTCACTTACGAGTGAAGTGTACGTATTTTTAATATATCCTTCCGTCATTATAGCGAGAACAAATACACGAAAATTTACTTAGCAACTTTAGTACTTACTTACAATATAGGTGTATTAGAGTGTTTATTAAGTATTAATGTAAGTATTAAAGTTAATTGTTTAGCAGAAAATTATTATTTTCTTAATTGGGTATTTGGAAATATAACAATAACATCAAAACTTTATTAGCACATTTATTCGGAAAATTAGTACAATTATATATGTTAGTGCATACACTGCATACTTTTAAATATAGCGGGCGAAAGGCTCAAAATTAATTTTAATAAAAAAAAAATATAAAAAAAAAAATTGAATTTAAATTTTATTTGATATAATTTTAAATTTAATAAAATATTTTTTTTAGCTGTTAGGGGTTGAGACATTTGGTTCATGGGGTTTAAATGCCCGTTTTGCCTACAAAGATTTGACAAAGTGAGAGATCAGTACTAGGCGTGACTGCTTGTTTAATTTATATTGGGTTTCTGATATTTCTCGGTACTGTTACAAGGGCCGCTGCGAGCTTGTGTTACTAGGTAAACCGTACCGATCTAATGTCTTCCTCATTCGTTTCCTACGGATGTCTCAAATAAACATGGTAAATATCCCGTTAATTGTTATAATAGCAATGACATTTATGTAAAAATAAAATGCTTCAAATTTAGATACATATCTCACAAGTAATTATAACACTGCTTTCAAATTTCATAACAGTTCATTCACTATTACTATTACATCATACAAATCCATAAACTATTGAAATAAAAATGTAAGAAGAAGGATTTTTAAAAGTGCCACTCTCTGACATTGCCCTGGATCCAGCCGGGCAGTCACCTTCCAGTCGGACACGGAAGCTTAACACCAGTTATCTTATTGATTTTATTGTGTCATTTCAACTTTAGTTCTATATTACAAGGGCAAGTTCAACTGCAACTTTATTTATATACACAGCGAAAGTATCACATCGTGTCGCGTATGCACACATATTTTACGCTGACATTGTGCCCATATTAGTGAATGAGGTCGTTATTTTTTTTGTATTTTTTTTTAATAGTAAGATCGTCGAACGTCCTTCCAAGTTTATGCTGTTAGCAGACTGAGCCTGTCATTGCATTTGCTGGAAACTTCCGGTACGAGAAAACTCTCGAGGTATTGTTTTTACACTCTTAAGTCTTTCTTAAAAGATAATAATATATCCCTTTATTAATTCTAAAGTGTCAGATTGACTGCCGGGATCATCTCATCGCAAGTGCGCGGGATTAAAAAAAAAAGTCCTGTTGTAGCACTGTAGGTATTCAACCTACAGTACTGTCTACCCTTTCATGAATATACAGGTGTGAATATGTGTTAAGTGTGTATGCAGATGCAGACGTAGAAAACATCCTGTTAAAAAAAAATATTGTGGAATAGTATTGGAGCCAAACTTTTGTTTTTCTTCCAAAGTGACAACTATTTTCTTAAAAAGACATCAACGCGCGAGTAACACTCTCTGTGTTAGAAGTTGAAAGCCTTTATCAGTTGCGCTAACAGTTTACTTGCGTTTTTATTGGACTTGCTCTAGATTCACATAACATATGATAATCTATTAGCACTTCAAATATACGAAGATGTTTTGTTGTGTTTGTCCACGCAATTCTCCGGATCTATTAGTTTGTTTTGGAGAAATTTAGCCTAACACGTGTACTGACCTAAGTTTTCGACGAACAATAAGCAAGCTGAAATGGCAATGAGCTGGCCATATTTATCGAAGGACCAATAGCCGTTGGAGTTAACGAGTCCTAGAGTGGAGACGGCGAGAAGGCAAACCGAAGGTGGGATGCCCCCACCAACATGGACGGGCGACCTGAAAAAGGTGGCTGGGATAAAATGGGTACATGAAGTGATCGGGATCAGGGATCGGGTGCTATGGCGCATATTGGGAGAGACCTATGTTTAGCAGTGTACTGCATTAGGCTAATTAATTGATTAATTGACGTGTGTTACTAAGTGTGTTGGCCTAGCTTATTAATACGAATACGGGTGTAGTGACAAAGATATGTAAAAACCTTGGTTATTTTTAGTGCATGTAATAATTACTAAAACAAAAAGATTACGGAATTAAAATGTCATTAAAAATAAATTAAATTGACTTTAAAAAGAAATAACTAAAAATTATGAAATAAAGCCTAATTTTTTTTAAGGTTGGCACAGTCGCCATCGGTGTTAGCTTAACCCGTTTCGACTTACCAACCACCTAAACCCTGAAACTCTACTGAAAATAAAAGATAGAAATAGAAAAATGTGATATTTGTCTACTGTAGATGAACCAATAAAATATTATACAAATATTACATCAATTTATTTATTAGTTCAGACATAAAACAAACCGATTACTGCTATCAAAAATTGTAGGCCTCTAATTTATTTATAAATTCATACATTTGAGTTATTTCTTTTAAACGTCAATTTTTAAAATTACATACTAATTTATAAATACTACACTATACTGATAAAGTTACCACCCCTTAGTTGTCAAACATCGGCGCATTAAGTTTATGCATTATTATGAAATGTAGCATACCTATGCTGCATTTCATAGTGTTTTATGAGAGACTTTAGGACTTTTAGTGGAGGTCTCTTCACTTTTCTTTCATCGTACTCCCTCTTTTCCATCCCCATTACTGTCTGCAGGAGTCATTAGAGTGACACTTCTTGTGTTGCAAGCATTTAACATTAGATAGACCGTGCTCTTGTATATCATAGTTAATACTATTTGTTACTAGTTGACCCCGCTAACTTCGTACCGCCTAACAGTGAATTCTTTTTTTTCTCTACGTAAGAACTATCCTGTACTTCAAGGAATATTCTAAAAGAAGAATTAATGAAATCGGTTCAACTGTTCTCGAGATTTGCGCTTAGCAACACATTCTGCGATTCATTTTTATATTATAGATTAATCCGAGGTTAAAGAAAATACAGTTTTTTGTTGTTAAACTGATTTCTCGTAACTCGATAGAAATCATTTTTTTTATTTACATACATTAACATCTTTAATGCAATTTAGTCAGCGATAATCAACATGGTAAACATAAATGAACGATTAGATAATTCTGAATAAATAGATACTCATAATCTCTTTTACATTTATTTTATATCAACTTTTATCCATTTATATAATTACGAGTGTATATAAGTTATTACACATTTTATTTGAATACAAAATATAAATAAACAATATATCATTCAGTAACATTATATTATACTGCTCTCACACTGGATTAGTTCTAGGTTTGACTGAGGACTTCTTATGGCCTGAAAGAATCTTATATAATTTATTAAAAGGTTGTTTTACAGTAGTCCTAATTATGATCAGTAAATAAGTATAAACTCTGATATTATAAAGATAACTCGACTAATATTGATGATACATATTATTTTTGTATTTACAAACTATTCACATACCGACCAAATACGGTGTGAGTAGTTTGTAAATATTATTATTTTTCAACCTCCTCCATCACTTGTGCTGTCAACCCTGTAAGAACAGGGAGTTTCAGTACCGTTAGTGCAGAAGACAAAGCCGGACAAGCTTTTGGTCTTCTCAATGATAGCACAAAAACTCTCCAGTGAGCTCTCGCTACCCTACTCATCGCCGGGAACATTATTGCCGCGGTATTCTGTAGGGCGGCGGTACCTTATACTTATGCTTATACTTTAATTTCTATCAGGTATATATTTATAATGCCTTTTACTTATCTCTGATAGTGTTCCGTCATGAATAGGTACTCTCGAAAGTCCGGCTTACTTTAATTAAATTACTGTAGTCACGTCGCCGGTCGTGGCCGGAGGTCAAGCTTCTCCACACCATTCAAAAGTGTACTTAACCTCCGGAATAGTCCTGAGCTTCCGAAGGCTACAAACAATAGTGTTGAAAATGAATTACCTTATACTTTGCAATTTAGTGGATGTATCTGGGGTCATCAGGGACTAAGTCAACTTCATCTGCAAGCCAGTACAGTCAGCATGAGATCGATCTTTATGAACAAAGTGCTCAAAATGACCTTAATACCTTGGTATTCCTCTCTTCCTGTTGACTGATTGCTCTGATAATTGGTAGAATACTAAATACACCTTTAATTCGGACGATAGTAATACAATAATAATAAATCGATAAAACACACAGCCTCCGTGGCGTAGCGGTAGTGAACGCGGCCGCTACGCAGGAGGCGTGGGTTCGATCCCCGCTCAGTGCAAATATTTGTGTTCATGAAATATGGGTATTTGCATTGGTCTGGTCGTGCCTCGGAGAGCACGTTAAGCCGTCGGTCCCGGTTGCCATAAGAACATCTATGGCAGTCGTTACGGGTAGTTGGAGCCCTCAAAAATCCAAAAAACAACAGTCTAGCTGCAAAGCTTCGATATCGCCTAATGTTACCATTGGGATGTGGAGGTCAGATGGCAATCGCTTCACAGAAAATATCGAGGTCTAGCCAAATCCGTAGTTAAGACTGGCAAAAGCGGACCCCAGACTTCGAGCTGAAAGCTTCGGATGCGACTGGAAATTAACGCTAAGAGGAAGAAGAATAAATCGATAAAACAGTGTGACTTGCTCTTAATACGTTGGTATTAAGATCATTTAGATAGTTTGTAGTCAAGATACATCTGATGCTGACTGTACACCTGCTGACTGACGAGGCTCTGGTGTCTGGCTTTTCGGGGTCAGATGGCAACGGCCTCGGAAAAGCCAAAATCGTCAAGTGAAATATATTGATAAGTAGACATAATACCGTGCGAAATGAAAAAGGAAAAACCAGAAAGTGGACCCGTATCCATCTCTTACTTCTGTCAGCTACGTGAGCAGACAGGCAACATACCGTTAGCGCTCTTCTGCGGTCAGTAAGTTATTCTTCTCCTGTTTCCGTTACACTGCCCATTTATTTAGCGTAGGTACAGTAGGGACTAGGTACTCGTATCAACTGGGGCGCGCCGTAGAAGCGGCGGTAAGACCCATCATGGGGGAGTGGCTAGAGAGGCCACACGGTGGCCTCTCGTTCTGGCTGACGCAGATTATCACCGAGCATGGATGCTTCGGGCGGTATCTGCATCGGACCGCGAAGAAAGAGCCAACGTCCTAGTGCCATCACTGCGATGCGAGCGAGGATTCGGCGCTGCACACGCTCACCGAGTGTCCGGCGTGGGAGACGCCGAGACGGGAGCTGGTGGCGACCCTAGGGGTGAGAGCTCTCACGCTCGCCACTTTGCTCACAGCGATGGATCGCTGCGCGGATGCGTGGGCCGCCGGCGCCTCCTTCTGCGAGCAGGTAATGCTCGTGAAGGAGGCGGCGGAGCGGGAGCGAAGGAGAATCGCAGACCTTGCGGCTCGCGAGGAGCGAAGGAGCGAAGGAGAATCGCAAACCGCGTGGCCCGCGAAGAGCGGCGGCAACTCGGGCGTCTGAGGTCGCAGAATGACCTCCGTCCCCCATGAGCGCGGGCCTGGGGAGACGGGTGGAGCCGCCTGTCACCCTAGCAGAAGCAGGCCGCGGCGGCAGCACGCATTGCGTGCTTCCCCACACCCGGGGGCGAGGCGGGGACTCTGTGGTCCCCACACCGGAAGAGGGCCAGATCGAGAGATATGGTCCTGGGTCGGCCGGGGTGCGAGGGATATGGCTACGACAATCTCACCTCCGGCAACTGACGGCCCACAGACGGCGTGCGTTTTAATCGGTTCGAGTCCAACATAACCTCCTCCTCCGGTTCCGGCGGGGGAGGTATCCGTGGGGATTTTTCGCACGATAAAAAAAAAAAAAAAAAAGGTACTCGTATCAACTCGTAAAACTAGGCTGTGGTTATTGTAATTTTAAAAAAAATATTCTAATGTTCTCCCCAATCCCTTCATCTAAGCTAGTCCTAATCCCTTCATCTAAGCTAAGTAGGTTTCCGTCCATGTAATAACCAGGATTCGAATCCCGGACTTAACTACTATCGATCTTAAGGCAGATAGCTTAACCACTATGTGCCTTTTTTATCGTGCGAAAAATCCCCACGGATACCTCCCCCGCCGGAGCCGGAGGAGGAGGTTATGTCGGACTCGAACCGACTAAAACGCACGCCGTGTGGTGTACCGTATATTGTCGCATGGTCTGTAGCTAATGCTTCCAGGCAGCTACAGATTATCCGACACAGTTACTTGACAAAGCAGACAACATAACTCACGGGGAGACAAATAAAAGATTATTACTTTAACACTACGAAGGCAGCGAATAAGCATACGGCTCACCTGTGCGGTAAGGGGTCACCATGAGCAAAGACAGCTGACAATGTTAAAAAACGTTCCGTCGTTATTAAGTATGAAGCAGAGAAAGTAACCAGAATACAGAAGAATGGGCCCTATGGCGTCTGTCCTTATCGCTTTTTCCTTTTAAAGTATCTTTGAAATCTCACGGGGTCCCAGTTTCGCCCTGGAATATATTGCAGCATCGTCTATTGATAAGAAAAAGAAGCTAAGACCGTTTCTGAAGTAGGTTCTCTATTCATATCTGTTTTGTGTGATTACACAAAACAGCATATTTTTTTATAGCTATCGTTTACTCGCAATATTTTAATCATCATCATCATAATCTTCAAATGGAAATTTATGATAGTTTGTCAAAGGCGCAGGATCGGGTGCTATGTCATAAATTAGAAGACCCTGAACTTAGTTTAGTATGTGTATAATTATGTATTATGGATTTAATTTTTGAAATGTTTGAATTTGGAATGTTATTTTTTTTTGTACCAAAAGCCCGTTGCAGTTGTCACAGCAGTCCAAACACGTGGTTTAGCGCAGGCGCACTTCCAGCGCGTGTCGGAGGTCGTACCGTTCTATATAATGTGAACACGTTGCCCCAGCGCTTACTACCCGACTCACGCGCACGCTGCCAACATCCATCCACCCGCAACGAATCTATACTGTACGTAAAACAAACGATACATTTTTCCGTGATCCAATTTTGATCTGATACAATTTTAAAAGTATTATACGCAAATCCTTAAAACTAAGTTATTTTATAAACGTGACTTAGTAGAATCGGGCACCGGTTATCGTGTTTGTAATTGTGGACCCACCACTGCTTTGCTTGCAGCGGGAGCGGCCTGTCCTGCAGTACTGCGCTAGCGCCTTCGTCATCGTCAGTTGAAAGCATCCCGCCACTCGGACATAGTGCGCGCGCAACTTCAGTGATTCTGTGACAGTGACAGCTTGATAAATCACATTCACCATGAACCGTTGCGTCAAAATTGTAAGTATTTTTATTACATACATATTGATTTATAACATAGTGAAGATTAAAAAAATAAGTGTTTACTAGTAACGTAACGATTGTTTCGGATTATTACTGTTAGCGTTTTTACCTATTCAAGGATAAAAAATATTTATTAAATAATATTTTATCGGTAGGTACACGTAATTAACTATATATATTTTTATTTATCACGCAATGCTGTGATTGTTTAAGTGTCAATGTTTCAATTTTCGCGTAATTGTGTCAAGTTCATTAACACGACGATAAAAAATATATATATTGACGTTCATGAATAAGAATGACGAAATAATGTCAATTGTAGTTTATTTACATTACCCATTTGTGTAATAAATAGTGAGAAATACGTGTTCGAATTTCAAATAGTGTGTGAATTATTCCAATTTATTAATTAATTAGCATTTGTTTAGATTTTTATTATTAATAATACAATAAAATAACTGGTATAAAGTGGCTTAAACCATTACGATTGCATGTGCCTATTATACATTAACTAGATATTATATTAAATTATTATTAAAGCTAGTCTATTTTAGGCGGTATCTATCATTAATTAAATGTAGTGAATAAAAAAAATTGCGGAAAATCTTTATTGCTTTCATTGCATTTTTCCTGAATTTATAACCATTAAAGTACTTGGTTATATTTTATTTATTTGGATGATAATATTCTATTAAATACACGTCTTTGTATATACAAATTAATATCCAATATCGACGATTTTTTTAAAATTAAAAGAAAATATTTAATAGACTGTAAAAGTCATATAGGTTTTATTGAGAAATACCACATTCCTGGTATTAACATAACATAAACATAAACTCACGCCTATATCCCTGAAGGGGTAGGCAGAGGCGCTAGCACCCACATTTCGCCGTTTATGTTTAGGTCCCAATGTATAAACCTGCGATAAATACACACATAACTTCGAAAAGCATCGAAAAGTCATTGGTGTGTGCCATGGTAAAACCTGGGATCGAACCCGAGACCTCGTCTCAGCAGTGTATTACCCATACCACTAGACTACCGCGGTAATTTTAATTCCTGGTATTGAATATCGGAACGAAATTACTACGCTATATATGTACCTACCTACCATGGTACAGCCTGAATCGACTGTGAAGTATATTAAAATAAAACAATCATCAGCTGATATAGTTGTAGCAATTTGAAGTGATCCACTAATCACTTCACTATGTCACAATTTTGATTATCTAGCAGGTTTTTAACAAATTTCGACTGCCAGAAGTTCATGAACAATATTTAATTTTCAAATCCGCAGTATTAAATTAAACAATAATACAACAGGGTGTTGGATTTTATGCACGGAGATAAAATTATTTTCTTAAGAAGACTTACGACTGACTATAAAATAATAAAACTATTTATTATTAATAATATTGAGATTTGTGTATTATTACAAAATCGTATATACTTACAATTTATTATTTAAGTACCGTGTATGTATAAAGTCGTTAAACGGCGTCCATCGGCGCGTGCGCTTCGGTTTCTCATCTTATATAAGAACCAGTTGCGATGACAAGTACAATCTTAAGAAACTCAGCTTAAAGCTAACATAATCTTTATTATTAATAATTATGATGTAATTGGAAACATATAAAGTATGGTAAAAAGTAGCTGCTCGAACACATCAATAAATTTTAATAACTTAATCTCCCTACAATTTAGAATGCATGCCAAGTTATCTTGCCCTAATGAAATAGATACTTTTGAGGTTAAATACAAGTTAAGTTGAATCTTCTGTTTATTACATTAATGTTCAAAGTAAATAGGTGCATTAGGCTCAGACAATTGTAGGGACCAACGAAATTGGTTCGTAATTGTTTAGGAATTTTGAAATTACCACAGAATAGATAATAGTTACCCTTTATTTATAAACGTTTTGTATTTGCCTCTCAATTTGTTAAATAAGACACAAATAACATGCTTTGACTAACAGCAAATTGCGGATTCCAGTCTCACGTTTACATAGTACGGTCAAAAATGTTTATAAGTCTCAGAAGGACTTGAGACTATTCCCTCTAGAAAAGAGCAGGTGTGTTGTAAAACTCTTAATTGCTGACAGTACTTTTAACTTACTAACAATCGGGGGCGATTTGGGGTATCTAATATTCAAAGGGGCGAGTTACAACATTAAAGTAGTCGGGGGCAAGATCCACGGGGCGAGCGAGGCCTAAGCCAAAATTAATACGTAGACTTCGCCTATTAGAATTTAAAACTGTCCTATCATTATTTCAATCGTCGGCAGCTTAGTAATAAAGGAGAGTCGGCCATAAGATCCAAAGGACCCGGGTTCGAATTCTGGTTATGCGTTCACGTCGGTAGTGTACGACGTGAACGCACTCCTGACAGTCCTGACACAAGCAATTCAGCTTAGCTGGAGGGGTTATTGTTCTTATAAGAAGAATAGTTCTTATAAAAAGAAGTAATAGTATAAACATTGTGTTATCATTCGGCAGCTATGAGTAATTCAAATTAACCTTATATTCAGTAGCTATTACATCTAATTTATATAAAAAGAAAAGATAACAATCTCACAAATGTTTATTCTAATGTAAGTTAAGAGTACAAAACTTGTGGTTTACAAGATAAAATCTCTTCGTAACACTTTTAGTACGCGATTAGGTAAAAGTACGTAAGTGTCTACTAATTTCTGGGCAGTTTGGGTGATGATGTAACTTAACTTTAATATTTATTTTTTGTCAACATTGCTCCTTCGCATACTATTTTCTAGTGTTGTATTGTAGAATACCGTACACGTTCATTAAAGCGGTGTGTTTAGATTCTTGGCACTCCAATCAGTAGATTTTTTTAGAAAGAATATTAACAACCGAAATTAGTAATATTCCCTTTAAAAGTAGTGTAGAGTACAGAACAAATATTCCAGGCAAAAGTGAACCCACTTTTCTTTGGATGGTTAAGTGACTTAACAGGTAATTTTGTCATGTTGAGTGTTGTGGGTTTTAAAATCAATTATGTGATTCACAGATATATTTCAAGTCCTATGTTCTGAATGTTATGGTTGTTCATATAGTTCACTACAGTCGCCTGCTAATTTGTATATTTTTTATACTTTTTTTAAATACAAAAGAGTGAATTGTTATATATGACAATGTCACTACTCCGTTTAGGGTTAAGTGTTGAGAGAAATTCGGGATGAAATAACTAACACATATATTCCAATTTATATATTGAAAAAATAAACTAAGTACTGGAAAAACCATGGGGGTGGAACTAGCAAATTGAAAAAATAAGCAACAATAGTGTAAGCAAAAAAGTAACAAAGTTGCTTAATCAGATGAGTTGCTTTTTAGGTACGCGGTGAATTTGCCAATCAAGATGTTTTGGGTTTCCACTAAAGTACTTTTAGAATGTGAACTACAACTGATCTACCTGCCTAGCTCCTACTTTTTACACAACTAAATTATAATAACTAAGTATAATTATAAAAATTTAACTGTACAGTAATAAAAACGAAATATTTTTATTGCAACTAAAGTAACAAAAACGAGAAAAGTGGACAAAGGAATAGAATGAAGGTAAAGCTTCTTACACTTTCACAATCTATATAAAATTAAACATGGCAGCACTATCTATGAGGGTTAACATTTTACTAATTATTATAAAAAATAATTCAACTAATATTTAGGCCGGATTTTTACTGGTGAATTCCGACCTTAGCAATGTGCAACCAACGTAAAAAAGACATCCTGTGCTATAGTATTTATGTCAGCATTTAAATTAAAGACAATATTCTAATTTAAATAAATATTATTGCATAATGATAGGTACCTATCATGATTTAATTTAGTAGTTACTTTCAGTTGTCTGTGACTCAGAAACCCAAACAACGCGACATAAACCATTTTGATCGATAACTTCAAATGCGGATTTCCGTGATTATTCTGATAACGATTTATAAATGTATTAGATCTAAATATTACATGCTTTCTTAGTAGTTTCTAACGAATATATTATTTTGATACACGCGGGGAAGTTAATATGTAATATACAATTAACATACATAAAATGCATGTCTAATTATACTATGAAAAAACAAATAGTTCCATTTGACCTCGGATGAATTTAAAACGACTGATAAAATGTATAATTATGCAGGTTTAATTCTTATAATCTAAAACATTCACAATATCTCTTTTTGGTAACTTGCATGTGTTTTATAACTACATTAATAAAAAAGAAACTTTTTGTAAAATAATAGCTGCGTTATTCCAACCATGTTGAAAGTTCTTATACTAAAAAATCCATACTAATATTATAATGCGAAAGAACTTTCTGTCTATCTGTCTGCCTGTTACGCCTAAACCACTGAACCAATTTTATTGAAATTTTTTATAGGGGTAGATTAGACTTTGAGAAAGGACATTGGTTATGTTTAGTCGCGATACGCGATACACGCGGGTGGAGCCTCACACAACAGGTAGTTCTATTATAAGAACATACGACAGTATAATTTTAAAAAAAATCTGTTATAATCTGTAAAAAGGTATAAGCTATCTCTTTGGTAAACTTTTGCAGAATGGTTCAATGGTTTATGTATGGAATGGTGATGTTCACATCGATAGAGTTACTTATGCATTTATAATATTAATATAGATGGGTTGATAGACTATTAGCTTTTAATTTTTTTTTCTAATGTATGTATAGACTTGACTCCAGACGGTTCTTCTACTAGGTACCTTCTAACGTACAAAACTGGGCAGACAAAGAATGTATAAATATATAGCTACATTTGGCAATGAAACCATGTAGATAAATTCCGTAATTTGAACTTCCAATAAACAACGTTCTGACTGCTCGCTTACTGCATTATTCACGGCAATGTCCATGCAGTTACTACTAATTAGTGATTGAAATCATTGAACTCGCCATTATCCTGCCACTTTCGTTAATTTACGTTCAAACACGGTAGCCGTAGCTATGTGCGATACCTATATGGTGATAGTACAGGAGCTCTATATTGGCTAAATTATTTGATTTCTGGACAAATCTGATAAATGAAACTTGCAAATGATTTTATTGTAATCAAATTTGTTATTTTAATTTCCAGTAATAGATAACAGTGTCCAGCAGTAAACTAATTGACTGACTTAAATGAAACGACAATCCAATTCCTATTGTAAAGTTTCTGAGAGAATTTTTGTATGAGTAATATGTTGGATAGATACTATGTCACATTTCACGCTTTAATGGCTCAACAAATTTGAGTCAAACTTAGAACGGAGATAGTAGATTTATTTTGAAAACTTAAGCACATTCTACAAATGCCAAATTCATAAAAATTAAAGTCATATGGTTTTGTAAAGATAACCAATATCACAAAACTTAATAAAAACGCATTCAATAAAACCATTATTGACAAACAAGTTAAAATTTCCTAAATCCAGTTTGTCCATCCAATCACGACTTGCACAAGATAATGAAAACCTGGACAGGCAATACTTAATTGATAGTCTGACAAAAGTATGTAGAACCGAAGCAGTTTAAATGACTATACTCATTGCATTGACAGGAATATTAATTTTACTACATCTAAATAATTAAACCAGCTAACTCATGCTCGTAATTGTTTATGCCAATTTGCATTTCAATTTCATTAAATTAAATTTTAAACATTGCAATCGCTAGTGTATCATTATTATTAATTCGATTACGTCATTATACTGTAAGTTGTAAGCCATTGATAGTTTTTGTCCTATTATAGACGGCATTACCAAACTTCAACCTAAAATGATATTGGTACTATGATCACGAAACTGATATTGTAATTAATTAAAGTAATACTTCTTATTGAATGTGGCTGCTCGACTGAATAAGTAACATCTCTCATTTCACTTTAACATCTTTACGTTATGTAGCAGTACACCATATTATAAAAATATTGCAGTTTTGTCTCTCTTCCTAGATTTTTCCATTTATATTCTCTTTACTGTTACTTCCACCGATCACGAGGATCGCACCAGGCAGGGCAAAGTTATATTGTCGTGTCAAGAAAACACATTAATAAGTTTCATAACATTTCACTTTGCAGACGACGATAATAATCAATAAGGAAATTTCTTTGGCCATGGTTATAAAACTAAGATATAAATTATAAATGGTTTGACAGAATAGTGCACAAATTCTACGTTTCGCGCGCTTTGCGTAACGACCGTGATCTTGATATTGTAATGCAGTGGAATATAAAACGTATTGTTTACTATTAACTTCTGACATTTCTTTCACTGTTGAAGGCGAAATTTAACTAATCTAACTTCGATATTTACTCCAAAGGAAAAAAGTCAAGTGGGATGAGGGATGAGACTGCTTGATGTATAAATGTAAGAAATATTTGTTAACAAAAATTTGTTTATTTAAAAAAATACAAAGAACTAATAGGTATAAAATTTTCTAATTGGTACTTTAATGATCAGAACGAAGTCACTGCGTAAATGTTTTTTAGTTTCATGTTTTAAGAAAGTTAAAAATAGTTATCTACATTTAGCTAATGTTACGAGTACCAAGCGTTACGTAAATTCTGTTCCTCAAATGTTTAATTTGTCATTCTTTTGTTTGTATTGTTGCAAATATTATGAGTATTATGACATGAACGAAGAAAACAATGTAAGATTTAAATTATGTCTGCGTGGGTCAGGGTTATGGCTTGTTCTAACTTTGGTAGATCGTAAACACCGTTTTGCAGGAATCCAAAGACGAATAACTAGTCGGTATGTCGCGTCGTGATTTCTATACTTAGTCCAAACTGTATTAAAAAAGAGAACCTTCTTCTCTGCTTCCGTTGTTTAGGGTGTAGTACGAGGATGTCAATTGGCTGAGAACGGCTTATTATACGGCCTGTGTAAGGTGACACATAGTCATTTACTTCACATTATCAATACATGACAAAGGTGTTAACACATATTATGTTCACATTATGTTTAATTGTTTCATAATTCTCACAGGGTCAGGTCAACTAACTTCCATTCTATTGATAGCTATAATTGATCGATGAAACAATATGGTATAATAAACACAAAGTCAACGTAGTTAGAGCTCTGGGTGCAGTAACGCTGCCCCTAATGAGAATAATAGTGTACCCAGCCCAATAGATAAGGGAAAATTCATTTGATGGCGTTGTAAAATAGAATGATGAATGTGTGAAATTGACACGTATTTTGACGTAGATGATGTTTATGACAGTCGTCAATCCCATAAAATTATCAATATACTCTATTCTATTTTACAAATATATTGCCATAGCAGCAGGAGCAGTTCGGTTCGGATAGACATTATCTTAGAAAGTTTGGGGTATTCTAGATACTTGCCTAGTCACACAAAGTCAGTCATTTTATGTTAAAGTGTTCTCTCTAATAAATAATAGTTTCGAAATTTATTTCGCTATTTACTGGCACTTAGGCTCGATTGACTTGTTTCCAGCGATCATGCTCGATAACAACCAACCATTAAATTCCCAAGATTATAAAGTGCCTTAGTATGGTAACACTATGCAATAAACCCGAGAATAGGGTTAGCTTTAAATTTTGCTCGAAATTGCACCATTTGCAAACATTGACACTCTTTTCTAGATAATTTATAGCATTGAAAGAAGGATATTAGGCTGTATAGTATACCTCTTGATTTTCTGGAATTTATATAATTGATTTATCAACAATTTTAGACCTGGTTACCTGAACTTAAAAAGTTTACTGTTGCAAAACTAAGTATGTACTTGCACATTAATTTTTTTAGCAAAAATAAACACTAAAATCTCTTATTATTTTCCTGGTCTTGAAGAGATGATTGTTTATTATTGACCAAACCTGACAATATCACTTTTTTGATAAGTAAATTAGACATAATTTGCCTGCTCCTGTCGTTAGTATTTAGGATCGATATATTATCGTCTCATTCTCTTTAAAACTATCTGGTCAAGGTAAATCAATATCGATTATAATACAAATGTATTATTTAGGATAACTGTTAATTTATTCTCGATCGTACTGTACGTAATCGAAGTAGAACGAAGGGCAAATTTCACAAACTACAGGTAGTTAAACTTAGTTGAATATTAATAGATGTTTGTAAAGGAACTATTATGAGTGTGAACCTGGCACAGTGAGGTACAAATTTAATTACATAGGTACATAATCATTTTCTGCATAGAAAATAAAAACCAATAAAATCTGTGGGATGAGTCTGTCAGGTATCTATGACAACTTTGGGGAACACAGTCCTCTGAGGTCGTCAGTTAGACTCATCCCACAGACTTTATCGTTTTTTTTCTCATTTGAGTAAATTTAACTTACAAAACAAATAAGTGTTATATTAAGATCTATTTAGTTATGCTCGAATAGTGACCTTTAACTAAACGTGATACATTTTTTGTAAGACCAATTGTTGTATTTCACGATTGTCTGTCTATCGCACCGTTTGCCAACAATAAATTACTTCTAAAATTATGTTATCTATACAAATTATCACATAACAGTTATATTGCAGTTACGTATAAATTTTGATATATGGTAACACTGACCTATGCTATGACTCATATCAGCAATATAATATACCTAATCTAGTAATCTGATATGTGGTAAGAATTTTGTATATTTTTTAATATTTTTAGGAACGGATGTTCTTTATTTATACAAGACTGATTTTTGTGCGTTTTTGTACCTACTTAGTGTTTTAATACCAAGTAATATCGGCATAAGTACCAAGGTTGTGTATAATTAGGTATGCGATTAGGTATTGCTTATTCCCTACAACTAAGTTTTTGATCTAAAGCTGAGAACCTATCTACGGAAAATTCTCTGTTTTGTATTATCATTTGGTTGACTGCCCATGGATAACCAATAAGATAATGATTTCAGACGAAATGGGTTTACACATATTTTTTATACGTGTTGATATGGAGTCTCTTTTGTTATACACATATAGGTATGTTTAGTTACATCATAACGCGGTTAGCGCACACACTTCCTAGTTAAGTAATGCAAGAACATTGTATTCAGGTAATTAATTAATATCAAATCGGAGGTACAGAATTTTCATGTAGCCAGTCTCAAAACTGGGTCACGTCCACATATAAACGAGTAACAAAACTTATACGCTTGCGTTAATCTAACAAAAGTAATTTGTTTAATTACGGCCAAGGGTGTAATTGCGTCAAACAATGGTTCTCATAAACAGTTGGACCTTTTTGTGACTAATTCGCACCTATATTTATAAATGATGTTCGGTAGATCATCAGATAGCTCGTGACCGAGTTAATATTATGTAAAAAGTGACCTTCATGACTCGCGGATAGTGGGTGAATGACCTACTTCCTTTTCAGTCTATAATATTTTTTAAGGTCTTCGCTTCACTAACGTACCTACTTAATTGCGGATATTCTAAGTATGTATCCGTAATTACGTATCTTATTATTTAGAACGTAAAATCGGCTAGAGTTATAGACAATATTTCGCTAGACAATAAAATTTTGTTGTTCACATATTTATATGTGACCAAAGTAATAGGACTTTAATGATAGGGTTAGCACATTTTTAAGAGCTATGTTGTAAGTATTGTGTAATAAGAAAGCGCATTCGTAAAATGTAGGTAGAAAGTGAAATTGTGATTGCACTATTACAATGCGTGTTTTGGCTTCTATTCAGTTTCTATCATCACTATTGAAGAGGACGCCTGAAGCCACCAATTTCCTCCGAACAATAGTAAATACAATTTGTAAGAAAACAATATACAATTATTACAAAAATTGTATAATAACTATTGTCGTGTAAATTGAAAATATATAGTCAGAATTTTTTTACCTACTAATCATAAAATGAGTAGATTACCGATGGGACGTAGTAACGCGATTTTAATACTATAGACATGAAGCTATGTCAATGCCACCAGATGACGTTGACCTTCGTGTAACGACACTATAATTGTGAATAGACGAATTTTCCATTGTAGGGTAGGACATTATCTGTCCACTTCCGTTATCCAGATCCAAGTGTACTGGCCTTATGTCAAGGCGATGTTAAATAATGTCGTATCGCCTTAATGCGTCCTAAGACCTTATTGTATGTTTACATAAACGGTGGCCTTGCCAAGTAGTTTGTGTTAATTGACATCTTCCAATAGGTACTGTTGTCTTGTTTTGTGTTTGTTTACATATCTACGTAGTCTTTTGTTTTTTTTTATTATAGGATAGATGAACTAGAGGAAAATGGGCTAAATAAGACACTTGGACAACCTTTGAAAAAGCATAATTATATTATATGCATATGCAGTAGGCTGCTACAGTCGTGAATTAATGATGCAACCCACCGAAAATATACTTCTTTATTCAGTCGTTCCAACAAATCTTTGAGCTGAAATATTGACGTCACCATCTCGTCAATGTATATAACATTGACGGGACGGAGACGCTGAATATTGACGCTGACGATCATGCTTGGTCGTATTTAAGCAGAATAAAACTACACAGTATGAAGATTGGAACAGTGTGGTTCCATTCTGTTTAAATACGGTCAATAGATGTGCATTAAAACAGTATGCATTTGAATGTGTTGACCATAGTTCTGTTTTGTTCTGTGCAAGTGATTCATATATGGTTTTCTTTTTTCTTCTTCAAGTTCCGGTTTTAGCTATTTGACGGATTCATTGCTACATCTAAAACATTAAAACTATTTTATGCCTTTCCTCTGTTCTACGAATATATTTTGTTATTCTAACTTTTAAACTCTCGCGTTCCATGGTATACAGTAATGTTAACGGGAATTA
Source organism: Eilema depressum (assembly GCA_914767945.1). Classification (NCBI taxonomy): domain Eukaryota; kingdom Metazoa; phylum Arthropoda; class Insecta; order Lepidoptera; family Erebidae; genus Eilema; species Eilema depressum. Next base: position 15,170,193 of record OU612020.1, read on the forward strand.
ACGCGATTATGGTATAGGTACATACAGGCAAATCAAAGATATGTATGTACCTACCTATGTTAATGTTATTGTATATTTTGATATTATCATCAATATTATTAGATGTTGTGACGATGCATCGTCTCATCATTACAGTAATTCTATTACGCCACTTGTCAATAAATCAAGTCACGGTGTGGAATTTTCGCAACATCTTGCGTTGACGAGCATTTTTTTTTTACTTTTCTTAACTTGATGTAACAGAGAGAGCGGCATGTGTTAGCATGTACCTATGAGTACACTATATCTGCAGATGAATGCCATGAGGCCATTGTATTTATATTACTGTTTTAATGGTCTATCTCTCGTCCCCTTTCGTAACATTTTCTTCAAATAAGTATAGAAGCAAATAGCGAGTTGTACTCTTTGTTTAATCTACAGGGAGAAAAACGTGTATTATGCATGTATTTATTTATATACCTAGGAATGGATTTTAGTTGGTGTTTGTGTAATGAACGTATCAACAGATTCAAGTGTTGTATACACATGACCAAATATTCTTTGTTCTTTCCCAAGATCTACGAGTAACCTATCTCTGTACTAACTTACATCAAAATCGGTACAGTGACTTAGGCATGAATGAGTAATAAATTGAAAGAAAGTTACTTTCGAATTTAGTAGGGATTTATGACATTGTTAAAATACCCTACGATATTTTACTAAGTATCTATAAAAAGAACAAAATATTAATATAGGTAAAACCGGAACAACATTATGTGCATTATTATCATGTTATATTAGTTGGGAAGTCCGTTACTGAATATGATTACTGGTGAAGGATTTGAATAATTAAGGTTATACACAATAAATATGTATAATGCAGAGACGATGGTTCATGGCTATAATGATGCCTATCGGATGTTTTAGCTAAATAATTTAGCATAATTAACTAAATAAAAATGTTATAACGTTGTTTGGTCAAGTTGACTTTTATTAAAGGTCATCAGTGGCATCAGATCATCAATCTCGGTTGTATCGACAACTTCCAATTTATTTTATCAAAAAAAAAAAAGAATATTAGCAAACGAAATATTCTCTTTAACCCCTCCAGAAGATATCGAGTGTAACGAGTATACCTACTATATACTTTATTTTTAAATTATCGCGGTGTAAATAATTAATCGCGAATAGTCCCGATATAACAAAAACTATACTGTAGGTATACTGTTGGTATATTTTTTACATTACGCTAACGCCTGTTGCCCTCCCCATTAAATTGTTAAGTAAACTGTTAAATTATCTCAGTGTCCTCTATTTTAAAGTATTGCACATTTCCTTACAGAATTCTCATGAATCTCATCTCACCACACGTCTACTTCTCAACGTTGCCACTTTCGAACTGTCTCAATTACATTTTTTCCATGTTTGGGCCAATTTAGCCTACCTTGTCTTAACCTGTTATCTCCGTTACATCTTCTATCCGTTTCCTGCATAATTTCATCATATTATATCGTAATAATATCTAACAGATTTTTTATGCCTGTAACCTTATTCCCATACCCAGATACATACGAGCACTTGTTTATATAGCCTGTTATTATATCGATCAATCAATAATACCTATATAGTTATGTGGAACAGTTCCACTAGTAAGATTTAAAGCAAATTACATCGTGGTTTTAATTCTATGCAGAGATCCTTAGTCTATCAATATTAACATAATAATAGTGCTAATTTAAGATTAATCAATACAGTTCCGGTGACATAAAAGGTCAAGTTTTATTATAGTTTTAACGAAGGAGCGAAAATAAATACATAATAGATATGCATATAGTTACAATCGATAAATATAATTATAGTGGCAGTCGGAAGGCGGAAGTTGTACGACCGGTCCGGCGCTCACGCCCGCGCCTGTCATATGAGCATGTATGTAGTGTGAGTGTCTGTCTGCGCTTGCGCACCGGGCTTCCCGCTATGTGACGTGTGTGTCCATTCATGGCCCTAGCCGACTGTTTGTCGTGTGATCGGTGTGATATAATCTATCAGGTTTGACAACTTCTAAACAAGATTATTTTAAAATATTTTCTCTATCTATAATTACTTTATTAACTAAAAAAGAAATTTATAATATTAGGTAATTCATTTTTTAATAAATACTTGTATGTTTGTTCACACAAGTGTGTTATGCGTTATTATTTAGGTAAATGTATTTTTTTTCGGAAGTGTTACATGCATTAAGAATATTTTATTTCTTATGCTCTTACGACAGTTGAACGACACATTTGAATATTTGATTTTACATAGTCATTAATAAATAATTGAAGTCGAACTTCCTTAATTTCGATATTAATATATTTACATAATGTAGGTGTGATTTTAAGTGGTAGCCGATATTTATTTCAATTTGTTAGGCCCAGTAACCGTATTTATCGAACATAAGTCAGTTTGGTAGGTACACATTACGACAACGGTTAGTTTTGTGATTACTTCACTTGATTAATGATAACTAGTTTAACTGGAAAAGGGAAACCGATGCATTACAAAAATGTTAAAAGAAAAACGCACACAATGTAATGTAACAGAATTAATTTGGTGATTATTTGTCCCCGGTAAACTGGCGAATACCGGGGTTAGTGTCGATTTCCCGCGAGATAATAGTGATTTTCCGTTATTATAAAGCAAAAATTTCAGGAGATATCGAGAATGGGGGAAATAGCATCTAACACAATATGATTTAATAAATAAACACAATATCAGAATAATCTTACTACACACTACAGTTTCCTTTTTCCTTCGAGTTGGTATTTAAAGTTTTCGTTCGTTGAGATAGATATGTCATGGACACGGATCTTAGTCAACACGAATGTATCCTTAAAAAAGTACATGTCCGCTACGCAATGTAGGTATGTTAATAATAATAGTGCCGGGAAATACGAGAATGCATGAAATCCGCCCGCTAGGCAGACCGCACGGTAGAGTTGGCTAAGGCTTGTCTTTCGGAATGCGGAACTTTATACAATGTAATAAATAAATGTGAATTATACGACTTGCACTTAGTTTAAGAAGTTTATTGGATTTGTAATTTCTGTTATACATATTTGGTTGTGATATAATCAGTCAAAGTTTATACATTTTCCGGGATTGTATTGAATACGGTCCCGGAAAATGTATAAACATTTTGTTTAGATCATTGGTTGCTTGGCAGATATAAATAAATATTAATAAACATGAAAAGATATAAGATCGTTACACTTGTAAATAATTAATAAAAATTATCATTAAGCGAAAAAAGGGTCTTATATAAGACTGTTACGTAAAAATACATTATATTTTAGATGTACAACATAATACATTTACATTAATGAATTTGTATTTGTGTTACATTTAGATAACGGTTTCAAAAGTAATTATACAGAACTAGCTTTTGACAGCGGCTTCGCCTGGTGTGAATATAAAAACGAGTATCATGTTATAATCTTCCTATGTTATTATTGCCTAATAATTCGATTATAGATTAGATTTTAATTTAACTTCTTCAAAGGATCGCCTACTGACTTTCGTGGGATAGGAAAATATAGAACGCGATATATGAGTGCTAATTCTACTAATATCATAAATGTAAAAGATTGTGAAGTTACTCTTTCACTCAAAAAAGCCTACCTAACTAATTTTTTTCGCAATAAAGGGTTACCACTCAGACAGAGCTGCGGGAAGCAGTCAGTGCTATTACGATGCTATATCGACCACCGTAGAAGTTCCATTATCGTATAATTAACATTATATTACCGCAATGTATTTGGTAAATCATTAATTTAACGTATCATAATTCAGTTAATAACAAACTAGTGTTGGTCGTTAGAGCACGTCAGATCGTTGATTAATATCTCTTTGTTAGTGGCCACTTCTCTGCCAGTCAATATACCTTGACGATTTAATGGTCGATAAATTATAGACTAGAACGAGACACATGGCATAATGTGTAAATACGGCATTGTGATGATATTTAAACAGAGCTTTAAGAAAATTCCTATCTATGTATTTGTATAAAAAACCAATACCCTTATGTTTGGGGTGGGATAGGGGCCCTAAGGGGGTGGGGGGAATTTTTGGGCCCAATTCAACTTCAACAACACCTAAATAACGAACAAGGCATTGGCATAGGCTTTCTTAGGGGTTAGGGGTCAGACGGCAGTCGTCTCTACAAAGTTCAAGGTAAACCAAATGAAGAGAAAGAGTATAGGCCATGGGATCCAAACTATAAAGCTTTAGATGCAACCGCTACTGACGTTGTGATGATGATAATCCGTGTTTGTGGTCGTAAAACTCGAAAAAACACTAGATGAATGAATATATTTGAAATTTTCACAGTGAGAGTTACTTTCAATGTTAGCGTAAAGTTATGGAATCGAACCACAGCTTGATGAAATAAAAGTGGACTCGTAAATCATTGAAAGACCTGAAAAGGCAATTACTTAGCATAAAATAATTTATGTAAAGTCACTAGGTCATGATAACGAGGATATAGGCTTTTCAAAACTATGATATCATGATAATAGGCACTTCGATGCAAAATAACCACAAAGTTAATTTGGTTCTACGAATTTTCGACCGTGGATTGTTTTAAATTTCTGTACTATTCATAAATAAATATTTTATGAAAAAATGTTAACCAAATATATGTTAAAATCTAACTTTATCTAATAAATCAGTTAAATGAAAATACACGAGTTGTGTAACTAAATGAGACTAAAATTCATTTTTTAACATTAATACGATGTCCTTCGTGATAATAATATGATATTAAAATAAAATAATAATAAAATTTAACATAAAATTTCGGGGTCACCGTAGCCTTCTCGACGTGGTGCTATCGATCTGATATGCAGTCTGTTCTATGTAACGTAACAAGTAAATTGTTACATTTAAACAACTCTAATAGAGGTGTGGCATAATGATGTTGAATCTACTGTTGACTGAACTAGTAGCGCGTCCAACCTTGGTTTTGTAGCCTTGTGGGTGACGACACTGGAGTAACTGCCACATACCTATCTGAAGATATCAAAATGTTTAGATCTTGAGAATTGCAGATGTTTTAAATATATTAGGGCAAACTACGCAGTAACTCTTGTCTAACTACTTTAGGCATTATTTGTACAATCACACTACGAATGAAGATACCATTTTTTAAATGTAAATACCTTCATACATATCATGCATAAATATGCACACACCCAAACTAATTGAGATAAACAAATTCTTGTATACAAAATATTGACACTGAGCGGGAGTCGTTCATCGAATATGATTAATCAAATGTAATAAGATCAGATAAGAAGCAATTTATTTTTAAAGATAATATAATTATGATATAATTATTAATATATAAGAGTAAATATATCATAACTTATAACAAGCTACTTAATTAAATTCTGATAGTTGTACCTCCTCAGTCCATTCATGTAGCAACAAGAGCAGTTCTACCATAGATTACTTCACAAGTATATTATATGGGTCATGGCATACATAAATAATCTAAAATATTGTATATTCATGATCATAGAAAATAAACCTTTATTTAAACTGTCTTTTCACTTTGTATCATCTAGTATGACTTTTTGCTGGCCTTGCTTTTTATAACTTTGAAGATCTAATCTAATTCTTCTTGATACTTCCGGAAGTTCATTATGTGTATGTGTTGTGATGATAATGTATTCCGCTTCTAGGCAAGCATACTTCATCATCGATCGCATCATCACCTACCAAAAGGTGAGATAGTGGTCATAACAGGGCCTATTGAGTTAAAAAAAGTTTTAGTGGAAGTTTACACGCAAAAACGAACCATTAATGTACATGTTATTTCTCAATTGTTACATTATACATTTCATTACATTTGTATAGCTGTAGTAGAGTCAATTTTATTGGTATACCAACTGTTGCTTGCATCGCCGACTACGTGAAATACTAAAAATTAAATTTTCTGAAATTTTCAAATATTCTGCTCAATTTTCTTAATTTTACTTTCTGTAAAAACCTCCTACAAAAAATGAAAAAAAAAAAAAAAAAAAAAAACTTAAAAAAAGGAATGAAGTCAGTAAAGTCGTTATTAAGTGTTATGTTTATTATTATAATTTGTACTTGTGTTGACCATAGGTGCAGTAAATACCCAATGTCAGTGGGTGTGGGTGGTGATGGTGGGGTTAAAGTGTTAAGTTAACATTGAAGTAATACATTTTCCTACTACTCGTAGGTAGTATATTACTAGTAGAAAAATACATTAAGTATATAAATTCTATCTTATCTAAGAATTTTAATTTTGAAAGGAGTTAATTATTATTTATATGTAGGTATAACGGAAGCTGGTTGGAAGGAAGCCTTGCCGGAGTAGCTCTTATTATTTTAAAAATCAAGTAATAAATATTAATATACATGTTTTTCCATGTGTAAATAAATTGTTATTTTACATTTCAACACATTTATTTATAAAGCTTTTCATATAGTTGCTTGGACATGTATTTAATGCTGTTTCTATGCAGTGCCTGTCATTCGACATATTAATTATTCTTGTTAGCGTATCAAAGTGAGCTTTATGTAGTGATTATATAGTGATTTGATCGATGAAACTCATGCTATCTTCATTTAAAATTGGTTTAGTAAAAAACACGTCAATCAATCAATCAATTAGCTACTGCAGTCCACTGCTGGACATAGGCCTCTCCCAACGTACCCCACGTTTGCCGATCCAGTCCGTCCCAGCCACCTTTCGCAGGTCGTCTTCAAACACGTATTCTTCTCTATTCTCACATTAAAATGGAGATGGTAAAATTAAATGGCAATACTTTAGTCTATTTGTCCTGCTTTAAATCGTCGCGTGTCGTAGTCAATTTGTACCCTGGTCAAAGATTGTTGTACCTACATCAAAATTGTCGTATCATAACTTGGGAACGACTTTACAGATTTAATTCTATTCAGTTTTCGAATGCTTTGTCAAGAAAATTCGTGCAATCAATTTAAAATTAACACAAAAATTAGCGAATCTATGTGGGTAAATTTACGAGCAACATCTAGTAAGTAACTAATAATATTATCGAAAATAATTTCGACATTGAACTACCGATACTCCGATAGTTCTACATCACTACGGTAATGTTTGTTGCTAAACATTAATGAAGGGTTTTCATTACTGATGTAAATGACATTAAAGATACACCTTGACAAGATACGCAAATTGCACACCTTACTATTAGAACTATCGGGATATTTACCATGTATTGTTTGGAGTTTCCGATAATTCGAAATTGCACACCTGCATAATCATTGAGTAGTTCCTAGTGAAGTAATCCTAGTGAAGTAGTGGGTGTGATTATTTTACCAAATATGCACTCAGTGTCGGTTCTTTTCCTTTATAACTATTATACAAGGCCGATGGATACTAAGTATGATTTAGATTTTGAACCAAGAATGATTCCTTTGTCCGCCATTTCATTATCTAAATCGTCAAAAGGAGATAATGGACTGAAAATTTTGACGTCGGCATTTAGCTTTTATGATATTTCTTGCTGTAATAAACTTAATTTGAACATAATATACCGTAACTACTTCATTTCTTATGAAGTGATATATAGCTTATAAGATTGAGTCCAGCTGTTGTTAATTTTGAAATATATTATTAATCATGTAACTAATTTGGAAAATACGCATCCCGAAGGAGTTTTAGCAATTCTTTCCACTAGCAGAGACAATAACAGTCCAAGTCCAACAATCTTGAGCTACGATGTTTTATAGAGTAGTGGAGGTACTTCATCTGTTTGAGTTACCACTTTTTGTGTTTAATAACTCGGAGTAATCAAGCAATTTATAATATCCTTGCTTTTGTATATTGTTATCAACAATTATCAATAGTTAAACGGGTTTCACGGTGCATTTTTTTGTAATACTAAGCATAAAACGTATGGGTATGCAAAAACCAATAAGTACATTGTGGTAAATGGTAACGTGAGGTGATCTCATACAAGGTATACGAGTCAATCACCATATAATTGGTGAAACTGGGCTGATGAGCACTTTGTTAAACGTTTGGCCTTGACCAGTATCCGGTATTCGTGATAAGAATTATCATCCAATGAATAATTACATACAGGAACATCTATGTGAATAATTACCAGTCATAGTCTTAAAAAATACGTTCCTATTATAAGAGGCTGTTCAGGTATACAAGCGTTCTTTTGTGTTTTTAAGACTCAAAATAAAAAAACCGTTAACATTAAAAAAATATTAAGCACTTGTTTGGAAAATGGACTTGGACCTAGTGAATGGAATGGGTTAGAAACGCGGTTTTTTTTAGTCTAACTTAATGATCAACGTTGGGTATAGTTTAAATAATCTTAGGCTCCGAAAAGATAGAAAATTGAAGTTTCTCGTGATGATTTTTTTTATGTGATGGCTTTGTCGCTAACCATGTATCTAATAGAAAGGGTTGTTTAAAAATTAGTTTATTTATTTTAAAATATTATGAAAACTTTTAAATTATTAACACCCAAAATCATCGTTTTCCCACAGTCTTCATCACCTCTACAATCACGTCGCTCCAATGTGACACTTAGATATTATAATAAATTTCAAATGTCTAGTCAATAGATGGTGACGAAATGTACAATCTATTGTCTTGTCAAATTTACCTGTATTTCTAACCTAAATTCTAGCCTATCTCTAAAGGCTGATTTACATCAGACGAGCGAATGCTCGATCTATACCCTCTAAGTCAAATTCTATTAGTGTAAACAATGACTGAATATTCGTTCGTTGTTCTTTCTCATGTAAACGCTGAAAACAAGGTATCGCTTACACTAAAATATTACGAAATATTGCTCTTGTTCTAGCTCTAGCTCTATGTTCATTTGATCTAAATCCACCTTTATGAGTGACTGGTGGAACCGGTGAACCAGTAATGCTACAAATAGACAAACAGATGAATACTGATGGTCCAATATAAGCGAACGTTGGTGTCCTTGACATAATGCATTGATTATTTCACTCGTCCAGGATCCATATATTTAATATTACATCTAGGTCCTTTTTAATGTTAAGAGCTATATAGTTATAGTTATTGATTCATTGATTTTGACGCAACGCATTCTGCGCAATTGTAAGATATTGTTATAATTATTTCACTTTTCTCTACCATCACCACCAAATCTTGGGAGAAATTTAGAATTAGTAGAACATGGAACTCAATGGAACTAGTGGGATAGACAGTTCAGGGTTGAGAGGTCAGAAGGCAGTCGCTCTTATAAAAACCAATCAAAAATAATAAGCCTACAATAACACGGCTCCAAAAAACATAAGACGAAAACGGGAAATCCCTAGGAGGAAAATGATGATGATGATGTATGTAAGTAGCACAATAATGATAACTTTGGCATACTTTACAGGCATTGTGGCCTACATCCATTAATTAATTCTTGATACAATAGGGCTGTTCAAGCAGTTGCTCTAAGTTAATTCCGAACAAGTATAACTACTTGGTAAAAAATAACTGTTTTACTTTTAAAATGAAACTTGTATTCGGCCAATTACAATTTGGGAAATTTACCTACAGGTGACATTATTATGCTTTGAATTTGAAGCTAATTTCTTTTTTTTGAGCGTACCTTGTATACAACCTTATTTGCCAAGTACTATAGAAAATACAATCACTAACAATTTATAAGGTGTATTTTCACTGATATCGAACACGATTCCCCCGTCGCAAGACCTGAATGCACGTCTATAATAATTGTTACAAAAGTCACTTGAGTAATGCTACTATAACTTTGTAATCTGTATTTTACCCAGTTATATTATTTAATAGATACAGTAATTTTATCGGCAGAACGTGAATAAAGTAAAGTGCAACTTAAAACTATTGTTGTATTGATATTTATACAACAACCTACCAGAGTTGACTTGAGTAAATATGTGATTCCCTATAAGTATGAATATCTTGGTAATTTCACGATGCCAATTTTTTTGCTAATTTCGGTGGCAGTTTTCAATCATAGGTTTTCCGATGAAAAAATTTAATGGAGTTCTTTTAGAATATCTAGTAGTATATAGTTTTCTAAAAGAACGTGAAAATTTTTTTCATCGGAAAACCTATGATTGAAAACTGCCACCGAAATTAGCAAAAAATTTGGCATCGTGAAATTACCCATCTAGATTAAATCGGGATAGCGGTAGGTATCAACCACTTACTTAACTAATACTGAAGTTTAGTTGTAGTTTGTAAGAATACCTTCATCGACTTTATCTTCCTTTCTTTTCTATCCCTGTTTCACTTACCAACTCTTAAAGTGCGATGCACGTTTATGATAGGCGTCCATAGGTCACTGCACCGCTTACCATCAAATGTTTTACGTAGAAACTTAACTGATAGTACATAGCTGCTGCAATCGAATAAAACGTAACAGGAGCCAAATAGCGCATGTTCCTATATATTCTTTCTTTTACCTTTTACTCCAGACTCTGAGGTGAAGGCCTCAGATGCGACCGGGACTAACGTAAAGATAATAATGATGACCCGAGACTACGTGAATGGATAAAAGCATATAAGGTATAAGTAACAATATTTCTCGCTTGACCTACTCCGTAGATTTTCCTCTGGCATCATTTATGCCTTAACCATAAACTTCGTATATTAATTTTACGTTCTTGTGTCTTAACCCTAGCAATGATCATTTTTCAACTTCCTGCATGACATAACTTAGGTACTAAAAATATTAAGATTTTGCTCTCAAGAGATAGATTCTAAGTGTTGCATTGTGCGATCATTAGACGTATAATACTAACTATAGCCTAACAACAAAGTCGTACAATAGCTCGGACGCAGTTGCGTCATGTGTCGCAACTGCTCACTCAAGTGCGTTCACACTTGATTCATTTTCACCGCACGCATGCGCACGGTTTGTGAATTGTAGTGTGCATGTTTTACGCACAAGCCACGTTTTACTGTGGCCTAATTATTTAAGAGATTTCCACGACCGTATTAGGGCCTTGATTGTTTTCATTCGGTTCACCATGTGAAAAAAATGGCTGAATAGATGTGCGGACTTGCGGACTATAATATATATTTCCGATGTAATATAATATTCCCTGACCGCTTAATTATGTACTTCCAAACTATTGAACACCTAAATATCTACGTATAAACTTAGATCTTAATAATTAGATCAATTCATAGATGAAATTGCTCGCAGACTTTGCGGGTGGATCATCCGTCCGGCTTCTGGTATCCGGTTTAGAAATAGTAATAACTAGATCAATTTATCATGAAAGATAATACATTTACCAATTTCGCATTACGTTTAATAAAATTATATTATTTTTTTCCTATCATAAAGTAAAAAGGGCTCAAAAACATAGACATAAAATTGGAAGCATCAAACTGTGTCAAGTGAAAAGAGTTAATAATGCTTACCAAAAATGGCGTAACGCATGTTTCATCTTCTGCAGACCGTTAAAGTTGGTCGGCTATGGCCACGCGGCTGGCCATAACGACCTGAAGAAGAAGATACCTGCTAGATAAGCCGTTATACACAGCGACGTTGCGTGTTGTAATATAAATGCAAAACAAACAGATAACATGTAATACAATTTTTTCAAGGCCTTCTAAGTAATTTTTCAAGATCTTATTATAAATTAACGCATTTATTATTCAAGGTTTACTTTTTTGGCATTGTTTCGGAACTCATATTTTTCATTGTATAGTATTTTGAGAAATATATTTTACATTTATAGCTTGTAACAGTAGGCAATTTTAACGATCTTCAAGTGAGAAACATGACAGGAAGCTCATGTCATAATTTGCGTGACCGCTGGAGGCAATTCCGTTTGAATCTAGTAATTCCTGATTGGCAGTGGTGAGCGGTGCAATGGTAGAAAGTAGCTGTTAGTATCATCGCAAAGCTTTCCTCAAAACATTAACCATTGTACACATAGATAGGCACACCCTTTCTAAGGTAAAAAGGTTACAAATAACTTCGGGTTTGTCGATAATCCTCAATGCTCATTTTTATAGTAAATCATAGAATACATATAAGGTAATTTCTGTGTGGTAATGAGATTGAATTGGAATGGGACTGGGTGATGGGTGAATATGTAACCTTATATTATCGAAATATGCTTTAAATAGTTTGTTCCATTTTTGGAAGGCCATTGAAGCAGAATAGTTTTTACTTCTTCTTCTACCACCAAGTTTATTGCATCTTATTTATCCGGAAAATCTTTGTATTTTATGATATGACAATGTATATGGTCATTAAACGCAGCATCGGAATTTGGTCTGTAAAAATAAATGATTAAGGCGTTCTTTTAATTGGCAAAAAGAAATCGTATTCCATTATTGTGTGTACAAACTATAACTGCAAACTCTGCAGTAGTTCAAGTATAGACGGGCGTATTCAGTGCGTATATTAATAACGCAATGTTAACTGCTTGTGAATTCATTTGTTTTGATAATGAAGTTGGGTTGGGTCTACCGGTGCGCACAGTTGATTGTAATTAGTTGGAAGTGAGTACGTAGTAGATGCAGTTTAAGTCAATTATTAGCGTTTCATCCACCTGTGTTACTGTTTTATCATTTTTTAGTCGAACATTCGAATTTCAATCTATAAATTTTCTTGTCAGAGTTTTTTAATGTCTAATTCATAGCGCTATCTATTCAAAGTAAAAGAATAGATCGAAACTCGAAAGTAAGCTTAGCTTAACTAACTTGAATATATGAGTTCCAGAATGCGGATAAGCATATTAAATCAACATTTTTTTTTATTTTTTTGCATAATATTCATGTATATAATTATTTGCACTGGGCCGAAATGAAACCTACGACATTCAGTGTAGCATTCTCTACCTCCGCATCATAGAGTTTAAATTTTTAAATAGATAGGTGTTAAAGAGTAGATACCAAATCTTCATTTACTTACGTAATAGTCTCTTGCTGTCAATTGGGCTAATGAGAATATAGCTAACAGAATGACCCTGGAACTTTTTTCCCGACTCGGCAATCCACGATTGCACGCAAACACAAATACATAAATACTTAACAAAAGCTGTAAACATTATGTCGGAATGTGTGATGTGAAATATCTTCAACAAATGACACTATTATTTGATGAGAAAATAATTTACTCTTCATGTGACATCCATTTGCATTATTTACTTTTTCACACTGTCATTTGGAAATCTAAAATGTCCCAACAAAGCTCATATATTTAATTGTTTTTACACGGGACTATAAAGAAATAAGACATTGTACAATAAAACATAAAAACAACAAAAAATATACGGTCTTCTTTGAATTTTTATATACCTAGTCTTTATTGAATTTAATCATTTCGCAAATTTTATTACATTTATATTCATAAGTTTGATGCAAAATGCACTTACCGATAAAGGATGTTAGCACGAATGTATCAGATTTGCTTGCAATGTGAAAAACAATTTTCAGTCACATTAACTTCTATCAGTCAATTTCATCGTGGTTATGGTAAAAAAAAGGCCAGTTATATTCTATTTTTAAACTCATATCTATGAGATTTATTAAACCTCTTTGGTAGCTTCTGCCGATTATAAAAAATAAAAGCAAAAGTGCGATGTATTTTTTATGTATTAAAAAAAATATATGTATTTTTTTTATACCACTTAGGTGGCAGACAAACACACGGCTTCATCTTGACAGTGCATTAGTGTGAATTTGTTGCAACTTAGTCTAATCTTATGTTAGAATGAAGATCAAACGTACTAGGAATGTGAATAGATATTCAATTAGTAATACATACTCCACACATACAATACATATTGATACAATACATATTCTTAACCCCTTATAAGGAATTTTCCTAGTCATACGGCTTTTAAAACATTCAACCAATAGATCCAAAAAGTATACCCTGCACTGGCAGTAAATTGCATCGGCTCTACCATCTAAAGTATTATCATAGCACTGCACTGATGTAAATTGTTAAGGTAATTTTTAATTGTTATAACATAAATAGCAAACAGCGTAAAATTTGATACGTCGCCGACGCATAGTAATGCTTCGATATCGCAACATGGCCAGTCGATACCGTGCGACTTCGATAGCCAATTTATCGAAGTCACACGAACTTTACCCGAAAGGTAAGGTTATTAGATTCACAACATGACCGATACACTTCAATCACGTACGCTATTGTTAGTGACCTTCTTAGGAATTATACCGTTCTTCGATGAACATTAATTAGCTTGTATACAGTTATTAGGCAAATAAACCTTGTTTCTGCTCGAAAGAATTTAAGGAATTTTCTAGATTAAAGTAGTTGAGAGGCGCGTGACGGACGGCAGCTCGTGCGGATCAACATATTAGTTCGGTTAAGTAATATTGTCGCGGTCAAGTTCATAATTAGATTTATTTATTTATTTATATATACATCTTACACTAACCTTACAGATAAGTCCAATTCGCTAGTGTAGTACCAAAATCAAATTATAAAAACAATCACAGAAATATCTACTTGAAAAAAAAAAATGAAAAAACAAAGTCAGATATAACAAAAAGTTACTACTAGTCAAATACAGTCAAACCAAACCACATTAAAGGTAACATAACACACATAATCAATTTTATTAATTAATGGAATAAAGTCACAAGTCAAAAAGGTCAAATAATGTCAAACAAACCACAGTAGGTACAGTCAGCATAACATATAGTTAGTGAATTAATGGAATATAAAATAATCAATTAATAATAGATGAAATTGAGAAACGGTTGATTGGATGAATCAGGCAGTTGGCATATTAGTATAACACGTTATAATTTTGGGTTCGAAAGTCAGTCAGACTAACTGTTGCCTGTGGCTTCGCTCGCGTGTAATGTTTGATCCCGTTTCCGCAATCCATGGAAACCTATTTCAGGTAGCCTATGTGTCATTCCAGACTGTAATATACCTAACTCTGTGCCAAATTTGAACCAAATCCGTTCAGTCGTTAGAGGGTGATTAGTGATTATATAACAAACATCCAAATATCTTCGTAAACTTTTAGGTACATTTATGATATTAGTAGGAAGTAGAATATGATAGAAAGTAGGATACCCATATGTCATCAACCAGTCAAGACAACACATTTCGTCTGTAAATGTTTGTCCTCAAATATACCTTTTCACTTCACTAGCGTTTTTGACCTAACACGACGTGTCGCCTTGAATCTTCTTAACAAAAGGTATATTTTAGAAACTTTGTCAAAGTTTGCGAAATATTACTTGTAATGGGAATAATAAATATTGCGACAGATATCAATTTACTAGTGAAAAAGTTGTTTGCAATGACAACAATGTTATCAAGTACGTGTGCGAATGCAGCTTAGGTACCTATACCTACACCGATGCAGTATTTACATAGTTTTCAAGCAAGAACAAGTTTACCAGTCTTAGAACTGGATATAGACTGCACTCCACAGAAGTCTATTCTTCTTTTTGTTTTAAAGTAATGGCTTCTGCTATCGAGAGAATCGCTGCAATTTCGCCAGTTTCAAGTAAATACATTTTACTTAAAACTGGCGAAATTAATGTTCATAAAATTAATGGCGGAGACGCCAATCACTTGTTTCTCAAAGAAATATTGTTTTTATAAGTAACTAGCTGACCCCGTGAACTTCGTACCGCCCAACAGTCGATCTTTATTTTTTTTTTATTTTTTCTCTCCGTAAGAACCATCCTCGTACTTCAAGGAATATTCTAAAAAAGAATTAGCGAAATCGGTTCAGCCGTTCTCGAGATTTGCGCTTAGCAACACATTTAGGGAATCATTTTTATATTATAGATCTAGGTTAGTATTATTCCAGATGATAATCCTGACAGACAGATCCTGTACAATAGTTTCTATCAGATCCATGCAGCAGTTTGAGCGTGATTGAGTAACAAACATCTTCACAAACTTTCACAATTATAATTGAAAAATAAAGCATTAAAAAATATATATTTGGAGAAGATAAAATACCGAGCGAATATTCTATTCAACTGAGCTGAGGTTTCGCCCTGGACAAAACTTTTATCTACTACACATACGCCTCCGGCAAAATTTATTCGTACATTTTGCGATGTTTTATTTTCAGTCCCTTACTTTATTTTTGACGTACAATCTAATGTAACAAAATAAATTATCTATGTTCTTATTTACTTTCGATTAATAGAAAAATATAAATATTTACTTTACATTATAGAAAACGCTCATTTTCAATAAATATAATAAAACATTACCATTGACTGGTGTCACTTCAAAAATGTTTACTGGCTACTAATTTTTTAAGTATTATTTAGTACGGAAGTTCTAAATTTGTCAATAACAGATAATATGCTTTACTAATTATTATTATAAGAAAAATGGCAAAAAAATCACATTGAATCTTCATAGCTCATACGTTACCTACCTACTTGATGTCATTACAAAAAGCTCTACTCAGTATAATAAAAAAGATTGTACTTTAATAGTGATTTTATCTTAATCCGTTTGTTTTTGTTGCCTCATCAGTAAATAATTCCGTATTTTAATACGTAACGGTATAATAACCTCATTAGCCTAATGTATTATAATGAATATGCAATATTATTCATTTTAATTTTTCGATACATTAGTTTAATTATGCAGTGCATTAGGTTAATGGGCAAACATTGTCTAATGTATGAGACAAAATATAGCACCGCGAAATATGTAGATTTAAACGCGTCTATGTAAGTCGCGTCAGGTGTTGAAGCCATTCTGAAATTCCTAATAATAGCCTGTACCTATTCTTAGGAAGTCTAATAACAGAGTCCTTGGGAAAAAAATATTATGATCAATTTATTACATGATAATTCTAGACATTCTTCCTAATAGTGAATAGTATTGTACAACGCATAGAAAATAATTATAGCTTAGCGTTGTCGCGTTCTGTTTCATCAATTGCTAGTAGCATTACTAAACTTCCTACATGGCATTTAAACTAAATATTGCTACACCAACCAGCAATATTCAAACTATTTTATTGCTGTTTATGTAGGTACCTTCTGCAAAAACATGTAACATTTCGAAGGTCCATCTTATTCATTTCGGTTCTCACGTTGCCGCTGCCAAATCACTTTTAAACTGCAGTTTTATAATAACAATAAATTATAAATTTATGTCTTGCTTTAGATAGTTCTATTAAAAATGCAACTGTTATATCGTAACTTCGGTTCATTTTAGTACAATCATCGTTACGAATGACATCATGCAAGTAGGTCAAAGACTTTTATTATGTACGGTGTTACAGAATTATTTTTATGTGTGTGATGTGATGCTTCTTAATATAATACTAACCCCATTTAATTTGTTATGATGTCTCTAGAATTGGCATTTAAAAATGAAATTTTAGTAAATTTCCATCAGACATCAAACTGTTATTAGTTTAAGAAACTTACTAATATATACTTAATAAAAGATTTAAAGAATTTTGTTTCAATCTGATGATAATACAGATGAACAACGAAGGCCAGAAAAATTACTGTATGGTGTATTTTTAGTAATGAAGAGAATTATGAACTATCATTCCTATAATCAGACATACAGACTATTATAATTTCATAGTAAGGTCAGCAAACCGGATCCTCAATACGCGGAAGTATTAAAATTTAGCCGGTAGCAATACTGTCCCCAAGCGATAACACTAATCTATTGCTAAAATACTACAAACCGGCAGCAAAATATGTCACAGTGTTGTAAGCAAAGTGTATTGAACTAATTACCATATTGGTTTCGGAAAGCATTTACAATTTATCTGCAATAGGCAGGTTGCGTAGGACTATGCAGACGGGCGACTGTAACCGGGCCCTAAGTGCTTACGGTTGTTGCGAAAACTCTCGCTCTAGATAAATTGTTTTAAGATGCGGAAGCAATCGATCTATAATAAATTTCGAATGTACAGCCCCATTATGTTGTTTGAAATTAAAAGTTATTATTGTAGCTCTACAGTAACTGACAGTTTTTTGAAAACGTATGACTGTCTCAGAAATCCAGCTTTTTGAAGTGTAAACTTTTACAGTCGTTTTGAGAATTTTTCGTAGAATATTTCTTGAGATGAGACCAAACTATTGAACTCTTGACTAGCGAACTAGTTTCTTTCGATAGACTTATGAGTGAATTTCGTGTCGTATGTTTTGACGGTGAACACAAGTAGGTATGTCCTACTTACTCACACGCATATAATCGTCGTACGTGTATAAGTACCTCAAAATAAAAATTTTCCTTGTCTTCAATCTTAATACGGATATTTTAGTTAACTCATTTTATTATTGTTGAAATATGAAGCACACAAGTAATGAAACATTTCAAATCCATTTACGTATGCAAACATTCATAAAAATTAATAAATTAAAACATATAAAACGTTTTTGTCGCCGGTCTGCTGCGTACTCACGTGCACATATCAGCTGTGCAGAGTTCACGCACACCCACTGCCTCACTGAGGTCACATATCAAGTTCACATACCTGTTTTATATCTAAACCTGTTTCTGCATGACCGTATGTAGTCCTTACGTAACGATTTTTGTTATGTTTCCGTGATATATCTGCTTATTGTAACTTAAAACGGTTTCGCTATCAAATGTTTAGATTAAGTAGATAATTTACTTTGATTCTTTAATTGAGGTAATTGTTACGTGGAATATCGTCTCATCTTGAATACATAATAGATGATTATTTTTTTTTTACGGTATGAAATATAGTTTTTAAACTATAGTACAGGCAGTACGTTTCGTGCTTATGCCTTCAGTGATATGTTTCATAGAACTACAGAGGTCATTAGTGATTGTGTCAAACAATCTTAAAAGTTCAGCAGCGCAGAACTTTGGTATAATGTCTTTAGTAATCAACTTATTAATTATCAGATACACTTATAGATAAATGACTATTAATTAATTGTCAAATGTTACCTTTACATTTAATTTTAATGCAATGATGTAATTCTTTCGACATGGGTAATTATTTCGTCAAATTGACGTTCTATTTATAAATACTTGTACAAATAATAAATAATTACTGTCATTGAAAATAATGTTATGTTAGCTGAAAGTAAAATATCCTGGCGATCCAAATATGTTGGTATTTCATGGTCATTTTTTCACTTTGTTCATTATTCTGTTTCTTTTACTAACCTCTATAAAATTACCGGATATTGCGAATCAAACGTCGTTGTGGAGTTATACTATGCAGATAGACAACAGCAACAATTTTCTATCAGGCGTGCTGTGTGCTGTATATTCGTTTACTTTTTTATATAGGACACTTTGATATGAAATTACCCCGTTTGATGGTAAGATGAAAGCAAAGTCTACGGAAAGAGGGTCACTGTTACAGACACCAACATTGTTATAATGGTGGCCTTCAGCTTGACGGCCTCTTCAGACGCTTTTCCACGCCCCGCTTAAAGGGCCCGGGACTTTAGAAAGAAGAAAAATCTTCTACAATGTTATATTTAGTGGGATCCAACGCCAAAAATATTAAACTGGGATTCAAAACTGGGATTCAACGAAAATAACTCATTAAAACTAGGTATATAGGTTCTATGCAGTAGGTAACTAAATGAAACCTAGGTTTTAGTTATATGATTTTTGCGATTGAATGAAAGGCACAATTAGACGCATTATTATTGCACATACAAATAATTCAAGTTTCGAAATTGTATCGCGGAAGACCTACGGCTACCTAAGGCGATTGATAGATTGAGGTGATTAAATAAATGATATGTTAGTAGGTATGTACATGTTACTTAATTGTTATAATGTTCGATTAAAAGGTTCTTTGTTCGTTTGATAAATATGGCGAATTTGGGTCATATGTTAGGAACATATCTGTAACTTCTAAGTATTGATACCATCTATTTATGTATTATTATTAATAGATTTGACTTTTGACCAATGTTGTGTAGGTATATATTACGATATATTACGATGTGTTGATACGTGAGTAGGAGTTATTCGATCTTTGAAATAATCTAAATTATGATGAAGTTGCAAATATCATTAATAAGGCCTTCGGGAATCGTGATTGGGCAGATGAATATATTTTTTTTAATTTCATTTCTATATGAAGTACTCTCTGAAAGTCAGGATTAGATCTACACATATCGTGATACCATACTTTATTGCTTTTTTACTCCAACACTATTATTAGATTACTTATTTCAGCATCTGTTTTTAATACATTGGTCTAGATCTGTGAAGTCTACCAAAGTGTTAGAGTAATAAGAGATATGATAAAAAAGTATTGTTCTATAAACCTGGTTACATTATTAAAAAAGTTGATCATGGTCGCCTCGTAAGCAAAGAATGCCTGTATTAGGTGACCACGCTCTTCCATTACTATGTAAAGTTTTAAGAAGTAAGTTGTATGTGTGTGTGTATGTATATTACAAATTTATTTATCTCTCTTTTTGTGTTGTCCACAGGTATTTGTCTTGTGTGCGTGTATAGCACTAACGTCAGCACAGTTCGGTCACTTCGGTATTCACTTTTCGGACTTCGGTTCTAGCTTTGGGGCACCAAGCTATTCTGGATATTCCGGTTCCGGATATTCCGGTTTCTCTGGTTTATCAAGCGCTGGTGGCAGGGATCCCAGGGGGGATACAGGTTAGTAACCAAAATGTTAGAAAAATATTAGGTTTGGAATAAATGCCTAATGACATAATGAGTTAAATTACAAATAAATTAGTAAACTTAAATTTAGAAGAGTTTATGCGCGTAGTTTCTCTTGGAATATTGATTATATTTTTTAATTTTTATATGGTATATAACTATTTACGTGTGTACTATTTTATGTACGTACATTTACTTTATAAATATAATATAATATAATATTTATAATATTTTACATATTAAATAAACACTAACAAAAATGACAAAACTAGGTCTTACAAAATACACACCCATCTTCTTAGTAGTTGGCGGCCTAACAATACGGTTCCGGTGGTTTACTCGCCATAAGATCAGAGTTTTGGACTTTCGTATCAGAGAGGGCCTCAATATATTATAATTGACACGATTGATTAGCTACATTTAATAAAAAAATAATAAGAATAATACAAATACATAGTGCATAACTATTATGGGACTTAAAACATTACATCATTATTATCAGACCACCCAAATCACGTTAAGTAAGCACGAGTATATCAACAACAGCTGTATAAATTAAAATATTTTTTAACAAAAAATAAGCACAAATAGTGCAAGAAAAATAAATAAAAGGATAATCTAAATAAAAGTAATTTTATTACAATGTATAATTTGTGGTAACTTCCGCAAACATTGCAAAAGCGTGAGTTATTAAACTGTATCTAAAACGTAGAATTATAGAGCAAATATTTTATTACTAAAAAATAATTCACACGGTAACTATGTAACAATACATATCTGCATTACATATTATGAGTGTGAAATATGAGACTAAACACATTAAAGATTTATATCTAAGCGCAGAAGTGTTTTAATCTATGTCACAAGCGCGTAATAATTATTCATTAAAGCTCCTTTATTACAAAAGACAAAGAATTATTTTATTAGCTGAGTAACCTTTGAACCATTTAAAAATCAGTTAAGAACGCCAATGGTGAACTAGTTATTACAATGTCACACATAATGATCACCCTAATATGTAATTGCGTGTTAAGACACAAATAACGCGGTCTCAAGGTCATGAGAAGAACAATTGTTGGGTGATGCTTATCGACATGTTGCAATATGCTGCCTCACGCAGCCTAACTGCAATCTCGCAACTGTCGCACGAAAGCCTAACTTCGTATAAAATAGATTCAGTTAGAACTGAGCTAGTTTAAAATTAGAAGGAAAACAGGAATTAGGAAGGAATGGACTCAGTGTGCATCAACTGTCAGGTTCACATTTACATTAAACACATTACTTGTATGTACTGAGATCTTAAAAACGGACATCGTGTTGGAATGTCACATTTCAACCAGTGTTACCAGTACTAGTGTTAAGAGTTTAAGTAACTAGTGTAGATTTGTGTTCAAATTAAGAAACGGATAATAATATTCGCTATATTGCAGTAATCCCTGTTCATAAAAAAAGAATTATTGCAAATAAATTTTAAATCATATAGTTGTAATATAAAGTAAGAATTTTTTGAGTTCCCGTGGACATTTGCATTAACCGTGGAATCTTTACAAACACGGTCAGAGCCAATAAAGTCTATGAACGCAATGCGTCACTGCAAAAAGTACACCCTGTACGTGTAAATAATTCATTGTAATTGCGTCATCTGTGCAGTCAATAAATCAAATTATAATTAATTTAATACTGTCCTTATCATAGGTTCCGGTTATTAAGCCATTTGCGAACCAATAGCAAGTTATCACGAGCCTTCATAATTTCATAAATTCTAGAAGTAGGTATTCTAAAGGCGTAGACGCCGATAGAATACTAATTATTTTAATTTCGCAATCAGTCATCGCTTTATCTATTTAGTGATTAATTCAATCAAGTGTCTGGTCAAAACCTTTCACAATATTAGCCAAAAACGGATATACAATTGATAAGCCACTCGGTCGTGTAGCAGATGTATATCTTTGCTATTTGAATGTTACGAAAAGTCCTTATATGTACGGCATTTGATAGTTAGAGTGTGTAGAATGATTGTCATTAGTCAGATGAATCTGTACTTTTTCTTGTTATATAATAGAACTCGGCGCTTTACTGCAAAAATAATGACATTACTTACTACTTTTTGTGATAAGTCCTTTGGATTTCTTTCTGTTTATATTTTTATATCTTATCTAACTTAATTATTTAATAAAGAAGTTTAATATTTCTGTTTTATTTGACCAATGAGTAAGCAAAATGTTATAGTTGATGAAAAATACTTCCCATTTTCAAACGTTTCTATCACTCTCATAAGACTATTCTGTCAACGAGTCCTCTTCAGTCACTCCATAGAGGACTGAAGAAGTATTGATATCACGACGTAATGGTTCAAGGCGTCATATCACTAATCCAGTAATTACTCCGTGATCTTATTTTATTTATTTTGCCCCCACATGGAATAAAATGGTTGTGATTGTGAATCACAAATACTTATTTCAAGTGCGAGTCTGCTTTCCATTAATGATGTAACTGTACATAAAAAATCAAGCCGTACCCGGAATCATTCTTTAGATCAAGAGATCTCTATAAGAAACAAAAAGATGAGTGTGTCCATATTGCAACTGTATACTTTATTTATTTATTAAAAACTATATTTATTATTTATTAAAAAGAGTGTTAAGGTAGAAAACTGATCTGGAAGTCAGGAGTGGATAAGACAAATGTTTAATTCAAATCTATATAGGAGACGCCCGGGTGGTATAATTCAAATAAAGGCTAAAGCTATAAGTAATAATTGATTATAGCAAACTAATTACTGATAAAATATACATAAGTGAACGCTATTATTAATATCGGCACAGTCTCAGCGGCGAACAGTTAATGCTCTGTAATTTAATGTACCCCCAATGAGGTAAGTTTGGTTTTCAAAACTTGTTTGTCACCATTTGCAAATTAGTGTTATTAGGCATAGAAATTCACTTCACGTTCTTCAAGTTCACTTTAAAACGCTTAGCAATCACCGTTCCTAAAGTTATATATTATAATAAGTGCATATTTTCAATTGGATAATGTATCTGTCGAGATAACAGATAAAGCTTAATGAAAGTGGGCAACCGCTGATTCTATACGATAATTTAGGCATGTTTTTCTTGTTCCAATAAAATGGGTGAGTGCTTTTAATATTCGAGTATTGTTTATACTAGTTCTAATTATGCTTATGACATCACAAGGCCACATCACAGGTATACCAACATAGGTGTGTTCTGTATTATCTCGCACTCTCACTCCCTGTTATAATGGCATTCTTAAAAGTATAGTATAAAAGATTTGAAAATGAATCTTTTTAACGATCAAATTTATTATAATCTTTCAATAATATTCAAGGAAGTTGTACACTTCATGTGTACAACTTCCTAGAATAATTTTGAAACATTATAAATCCACATGTCCTAGTTATATAATGTATACTTAATTATTTATTCATGTACGTAGTCTAAATTTAACATTACATTGATTAATGGATTTATTTAAATTCTTCGACAAAGAAATATCATTAGCGTGTTTGATTACCACCATGGAGTAGAAAAAAAAAAACAAGAGATTGGGCTCTATCTGGCCGGAAAGTTGCTCAATATACGTTTTTTATTTGTTCCTATTTTGAATATTGTAACAAGGCCTACAAGCTTGCATACATGCAATAGACACAACAAAAGAGAACAAAGTTTTGTTAAGGAATGTTGTTATATTGATACAAGCCACGGCTGTATGGAAATTAGATATAATTAACTGGCTCTGCGCTTTTCTATGTTTGAACAAACCGTGACTTTGGCCTATTTACATTTTGTTACGTAAGCGATCTCAATTTTACTCTATGTAAATAATTGATGATTGAATTGAAGGGAAATGAATGATGATATCAGAAATAGTAGAATCTTTATGCATATTTTATTTTACTTTATTTATATTAATATTATAGTCTTATTCATACGAATTTTAGGCACATATGTATTGTATACCTAGTATGTTTGATGTAGACTCCACTGAGATAGATGATACAACATAAATTATAAGATAAAGCTTAAATTGACTTGTAAAATACAGTAAATACAGTCCTAGATTCTTAATAGAGAAAGCATTTTTTTTAACATTGGCAGTAATTGATTTCTAGTATTCCTTGTTAGCTACTCATGCGATTATTATCTATAAAAATACTCAAGCAAGACCTTTGGTTGTTACATATCCACTGTCATTTTTGTAAAATTTCGTAAATAATTTGATAATATATTTAGGTATTCTTAGATTTGATCTGTCAATGAATAATTGACAAGGACAATTTTGAAGATATTTATCATCGATGCTTTATTAGTTATAAATATTGAAAAGGTGACGATATTTGTAGGTTAACTCTGTAGGCACTCATATTGATTTATTAAGCAATGTCTATAATGTATCATCGTTTTATTCATGAACGTCTTATTCTTTAAATTCTTCTTTATAAAGTTAACCCTTTGAATTGTGATTCATTCAAATCTTTTTTATTTTTAGTCAAACCGTGATTTTTAGTCAGAACTTTTTGCTCTCAGTACCATCTGAGCGCAAACAATTAAAATACGGTAATTACCTTCAAAGAGCTCTATATAAAAACGACAAAGGTTCGATATTTAAGAATATTACAAAAAACAGTTGTTTATTGTTTTAGCTGTGATGTTTCGTTATCTGTGTGAATAATTCACCCGCGATTTCGATGATTAAAACTTAAATGGCCAGAGTAATTTTATTGTGAACTTTTTGCATTGTTTTTTTTTTATTCTGCACCACAGGTAATTAAAGTACCTACCTACATTTTAAATATGGTAGCTTATTACTCAGTAAATATAAACAGTTTCTTAGTGTTGTGTTATCATTAAGTATTTATCACTTTCTAAGAATGTTTCCAAACAATTAATTTTGTTTTAAAGTTATGCAACATCATAAAATATCTGTCTTGGGCCTTGTAGCAGTACATACCGTGTTAACATAAGAATTATATTCTTTGTGTCAGAAATAGCACGATACCGCCAACATAAATGTTTGTTGTACAACTTTGTCACACAAATGTGTGGACCAGACGTAAATAGAAAACGTAAATGGGTAAACTGTGTTTCTTGCGATTGTTTGGAGTGAAAAAGTTTGTAGATACTTTTGTAGGTGATAGGAGCTTTTTCCTTTTCGCATCCGGGTAAGTATTGTACAAGAAGGAAAAAATTGGGTTTACAAATTCTTTAGCTACATTGACAAGGACCTCATCCCTATTAGCTTATACTAGATGGTTTCGTTCTGTCACCTGTGTAGCAATATTTATGATGTAGGAGCCTTAGTTCTATTTCTATCGGCTAATGTAGCTACCTTTTAGAACTATAAATGTTTTACTTTATAATGTTTACATTTTCTAAATTTTTGTACGCGATTTATGGTATATAATTTTTCCATTTCATTTACAATGTCCTTCTTCATGGTCTTACTAATAAAATGTAAATAATAATGAATAAAAAAACAACGTCAGAGAGCTGGACAAGAATATATTATTGAAAATGCTAATAAACAGTAATTTATAATACTAAGGAACTGATTCCGGCAAGATTGTATAACATTTAAATTATTTAATTTCTTATTTAGTATTTCTTTATAGTCATATCCAACCAAACATCTGAATTCTTTTAGCAAGATGCTTTTATCTTTTGTATACAGCCTGTGATTGCACCACGTCAGATAGTAAGAAGCTAGAGTTAAGTCCAGAAAGTACCTATAGGATAGGATACCTTCGATCCTGAACTTTTTCTCTCGAGATTACCTACCACATATATAAGAAAGCTCTAACTTAAAAAGAAAAGCTTTTATTCCCATTAAAGGATGGTTCAGTAAAAAAGTATACTTTGTAGAATATATAGATTTATTTTCTTCACAACTCATTGACATTTAAAACGAACCCACAAAATTATCCTATTAACGAAGAATTGCTAATTCCGAAGCAAATTAAGTCATATAGACAGCTTGGTTAGCCATGGCATATTTTCCGTTCAATATTGCTCGTACGCGTAACCACAGCATGACATAGTCTTAGAAGGGTCTGCTAATGACAAAATCATGCTTAGCCGAGCAAAAACCGAGGACATGACGCAAGCAGCGCAAGTGTTAGCGTTTGACAAACGCATCCCTCAATCAGATTAAATTAATTACCGCAGCTGCCCACAGCGTGTCGCCTAAATAAACACAACTTACATTTTGTAATACTTGTACATTTTGTTATTTTAGTAAATTTATCACAATATCCATCATCTTTTACATTTTAAACATATTTATAATAATTTGTATGGTATATTTACAATGTATAATATCTACAATAAATAAATAATTATTTATTTAATAATATAGTATTGATGCTTGATAAATTATATTTTGTTCCTCCCTCGAAGTAATCAGGCTTAGGTAATCGATATAAAAAATTAAGGATGTACGTAAAATTTTATGAATCATACGATATAAGGTAACATTAGTATGATATAAATATAAGTAAGTATAAAAATTTAAACATGATATTTATAAAATAACATAACAACATAGCATGTCACAATAATTTTAATTTAACTATTATTATCTAGTTATATTATCTTTATTTTATTTGTGAGCTGTTCTGAGAGAATGATGTAAATATCGTAAAAATTTGGATAGCAAAAAAGAGTCTAAAAATATCTAAATTGCTTGTTGGTTCACTGTATCGTATGTAAATATTTCTAAATTTGTAAATAAACTCCATATAACATTTTTAAACTATAATATCAAATAACTTGTACAATTCTTCTATCCCTTTCGGATAACAGTAAAGAATTTATTAATAATCCTTTCTCGAAACTGGTTTCAAACCTTGGTTCCGATAATGGCCGAAGGGGTTGAAATTTCAACAAAAAAATATCACAAGTGTAAATAAATTTATTATTTCTTTACAGATTATTTATGGATCGATACTATTCAAATATTTTACCAGCTTATTTTATAGTTTTTCATGAATATTTATTTCTTTTGTAAATAAATGTAGTATTAATAACCTGTAATTTTCTATTTTTTAACCTATAATGTTGTAGTTAGAATAGTTAGCAATGAATTATATTAACCGCCTTCTTCTATTTAATCTATATTAATAATTTAGATCAATCTTTAATATTATTTTGCGTGTAACATCAATTTTACGTTGTACCTTTCTTTTGTTTATATGTTGGTATGAACGTTTTGTTTTGTTTGTTGCATGTCCCTTTTCACATTGCTGAAAAAGGAACAGGTACAGTTTAAACAGAATATTTTTTTCAATGCATGAAAAAATAATAATCGATTAGGTTACGGATTTAACAACCTTACGACTGACTGTGGAATAAATAATAAAAATAATAATGCTGCTTTGCTATCTCTATAGCCTGCTACTAATATACCTAATAAATAATAATAACAATGTTTAATAATAAATCTCTTATAAGGCTTTTGGTATAACATATTTAACCTCTTTATAAGACATCCTATTAATAAAACTGCATTTATAACAAATAACCCCTGTGTATTTTTTCATACGACGATAATATCGCATCGTATTGTGACAACTGAAACATGGTTTAGTCAAGAATTTTAATTACTGTACCATTAAACATACCTATCTGATAATATCGTGTAAGTAAACGTGTCCGATTTTAGACTAGATACACACTGTAGTAACACCTATGTGCCAGTTACTTTACACCTTTTATAATATAATCTAAGATATAAATGTGAATATCTTGTGAATATAATATTATTTATAATATTATTATAAAAGTCATAGCTATATAACTTGAGTAGCTCTTTCAACATTTCAAAATAGTAGAATGCCAGTGTCAGGCAGAGATGACGATCTTTCATCAGACCCGAGTGCAGAATCTCTCATTTGTTTAAAAAATGTAGATATTTTTCATTCAAATTATTATGTAAAGCAAATTTTATTAGAACTTAGCTAAATAATGGTTTTACTCTGAAACATTCTAGGGTTAACTTTAGTTAAAAATGTTGACGTAATCGAAAGGAGCCAGACGATAATGACCAACATAGTGAGTGCAGGACTTTAATATGATTATTATTTAATTATTGTTTCGCGTTGAAGTCACGAACAACGTTTGCCAATAGTCATGCGCTCTGTTTCGTGGTTCCAATGTCATGGATTCTTGTTCGGTAATCAGAGCATAGTATTATTGTAGCTTAATTCATAATTTGCGATAAGATTTTATATATTCTGTTTTTTTAATATATCATTTCCGTTGATTATTATTTAATATTAATATTTGCAAGGGCGTGGTCAGTCAGTAATTTAAATGTCGCAATCCGTTATCGTGATCCAATTACTCTGGGCGCATTTCAAGAAGATTAGTGAGGAACAAGACATCTGAATTTCATTGATAAAATGAAGTCTGTAAAGGATTTCTCAACTTCATCGTTTTGCAACATTGAGAAATAAATGAAAGGAAACTATAAGGATTATATTATAAGATCTTGCAGTAATATAACAGATGATATCTGTTATGTTATTGGAGAGGCGTTGAACTGAAGAATAAAGTACCTATGCATAATAAATTTTCGTGGCCTTAATTTGGTGCAATATAAGTACTGTTCACTATTCACTAATTTTACAGATTGAAGCGACTGACAAGAATATATATTGATGTAGTTTACATCTGTGCCTAAGATAATTAGAACGACAACAAAAGAAGGAGAAGGAGAAAGAGAAGGAAGGATAGAATTCATAGTGAGGTCAACCGACAAAGTTTTAAAGTTACAGACATAGTTCGTTCAGTAAGCAGGCTAAAGTGGTAGTGGACTGGCCTCATCTATCGAAGGACCGATGGCTGTTGGAGCAAACGAGTCCTAGAGTGGAGACCTCAGGCAAACGCAAGGTGCGATGCCCCTTAGCTACATGGACTGACGACCTGAAAAAGGTGGCAGGAATAGACTTGATGCAGAATGTGAAGGATCGAATCGGAAGCACTGGTTAACTTTTGGAGAGGCCTATGTCCAGCAAGGGACAGCAATACCAAATTAGAATGAAATAAAACATTGGAAGAAAAGAAGAACAAACAGAACAGCGATGCAAAATACGAGTTTTAAATGCAAATAGACCACAATGCATCATTTATAGCCATTACTTGTGTTAAAACTGTAATTTAGGTCCGTTTGGTAACAGAATTTTTATTTTCAAAAATTCGTATAATAATTTTTGCTATAACAGTTTTGATACTAAAAAAATTAATGATCTTGATAAACTGCGTAAAATAATATAGGATACAAAATAAATTGCACAATAATATATATTAAAAATATTTATTTGAAAAAGATGTAGAAACTTTTGGAAGGACGAAGCTCGTTAGGATGTAAACTACTCGTAGGTAGACTTTCACATTACAACATGGTACACGTTACACTCCATAGTGTTCATTCTGGCTTTAACAATCTCAAGTAAATCATTCAGTCAAGGAATTTTTTCATCCTCGACTATAACAGCAGTGGAAAACCAGGCTGGTTTTAAACTCTTTTAATTCGAACAATATCAAATTTTTCACTATCGGTAAAATGGTACAAAAACTCAATACTCATCAACTGCATAATAAAGGTAAGCATTATTTTATTTACTTTTATAAAATTTAATTTATTTTATACACTCAGAATTATTCTATGTAATAAAAATATATTTTTTCTATTATAATTAAAAATTAAAAAATACGGTACTTGTAATTAACTAAATAAAAATGCTAGATTATCACACGGAAGACAAATTCATATTTTAGCAAGGAACAAGACCTAAATTTAAAAAATTATACCAACAAAAAAGCTTCATTTGTTCGACATCCAATTTCCTGCATAGTTATTTTAAATAATATATTTTATAATTAATATTACTTTATTTAATAAACACCAGAAGGACCCAATCAGGCTGGGTAATTTCTGAAAACTAACATTCGGTTTTTACCTGACTGTTACCACAATGCCTAAAAAATATGATTATCGACCAGTGCATCCTACCTATTATAATATACAGTGCTGAAACATAGGATTTCATGGTAAAGTCAATCAAAAAAATAAACGCTATGAGCGGCCTTTGGAACGAGCTATGTTTAAAGTTAATTTGAAGGATACATTTCATAATAAGGGCAACCGATAAACAACCGATGTTACCAACACAGCCCGCAGAATTAGTAAGCTGAAATAGCAGTAAGCTGAACATCTGACAAAGGACCGATGGCTGATCAAACTGGTTCTAGAGATGGAATGGAAGATGGGACGCCACCTAGCCTGATGGACTGACGATCTGCAGAAGGTAGCTGGGACAGATAACAGGCAGAGGATTGATGCCATAGCGCACATTGGAAGAGGCGTATATCCAGCGGTGGACTACACTATAACATAGATGCTGTATTAGCATCTATGTTATTTGTATGTAATTTGCAATAACTGAAAGTATGAAAAATATGAAATATAAAAATTAAATAAATGTGAGCCAGTGCTTCAATAAAGGATAGTCACGTGTTTATAAAACACACGCATTATTAAAAAAGTCCATAAGAACTCGTATTTAACAACTTCCCGTCTACTAAATATTTTTATTTCAACCTATACTTAAACAAAAAACAATTGATAAGTAATAATTTGTTAGAACAAAACCGTAATAGTAACCAATAGTTTAACTATTCCAAATATCCTTGAGTTTGCATATTATGGCGTAATTGTCCACTTAAAAGCTGCCATTATATAGTGAAGTAACATCTTATTTGTCAAAGACCTACATTCATAACGTTATAATTTAGTTTGGGAATAATTAGCAGCGTTATTAACTGTTACTTAGAGCCTAGTGGTTGACGAAAGCTTATTGTCCCATTATTATGTAACAGTTGCAAATTGATTGGGTCATAATTGTATGTTTGTATATTTGGAAAGGCTTATTAATAGTCACAAAGACATTACATTTATTTTAAATGGTAGTTGATGGTTGATATAATAATTATTTTAGTCTTGATCACTAGGCCGTCTACTTCCCGTGGGTGGTGTATGTAATTAAAGGATGTTGATTTCTGTGTGCGTGCACGCTATTCGAGTTACTTATTAAGTAGGGTGTGGTTCTTGTACTAGATTTGAAAAAAAAAATAACGAAAACAAAGATAGCGTATCGTAATAAATTAAACTTTTTGATTTTATTTTTATAAAATAACTGCTTGGAAGTTATTTTAGTTATGTATTTGTTAGATTCACTTTTTAACTACAAAGATAGTGAATTGATATGAAAAAACAAAATAATATCTAATTATGTTATATAATCGTAACAGTTAGTTACGAGTGTAACCTTCGTTACCTAAATTATAAAAACGCAACAAAAATTATAGACGAATTTCAGTACGATTTGAGAACGACTATTTGAAATAAAGTTTGTTCTTTTGATAATCTTGGCCTCGTGGCATATCTTTAAGTTTATTTTTTGTCCTATTGTGCCGTTTTCGGTTTTTGGTTATTGTTAGGCATTCCTCAGTACCAGTAAAAAGTTTGGAGACGTGTCCAATAAATTTTATTCTAGATATAACGAATAAAATAAAATTCCATAGTAGATTTGTAGACTATCTACATGATTCTGTAGTTATCAGTGATACTTTACTCACCGGTATTAATAATGAGGTGGGTATGTGGACTCGAATTGATTAAGACCGCACAGTGTTTCGTCACATCTTGCGTATTTTATTTAATCATGAGATAATAAGAAAGTTAAAATCTTTACAAGAATATACAATAAATATTCGTATATACGAATTTCTTTTTTACGACTGTTAGCAGAAACACGAGAAAATGTCATCGTTGATAATATCTTAATCCGGAATTTCTTGTCCGTTCACGTAATAAGACTTAATTACATAATGTCTCAATTACGAACTAAATTATTGGTAACGTATCTCCATTATTATGTCAAACATAAATATTATTTTGCTCTGTTCTACAAATGATGTCGAATTGTGTTTGTGATTTAATGATAATACCTAAATATTTCAATGAGAAGTTGTCAAGTCTGAAATCTAATTATGAGTACATATTAAGAAAGGACTGATCGTACAAAAACTCAAACTTCGTACTGGGTTATATCTTTTTTATGATCAGATAGTAATCAATCAAATGAAGTCTAGAATAATTCTCTAACATCAATCTCAATAAAGCTCAACTGGTTCGTACCGTAAATTTAAATTCTTTATTCGGAATTTATTATTCCGATAAAGAACATCTGCATAATTTTGCACGACGTTTATTGGTTTTGATCATCAAAATTATAATGCAGATCTAAGATTTGCACACTTATAAAGGAGATTTAACTGTTGAATGGTATCTGTCGCCCTTCTATTTTAAGGCCATTGTCGTCCAAATTTGTTAGCCGGCGAAGTGTCAGTGTACTTATTTCATTGTCAAATTCGTTTACCTAATTGATAAAATCTTGACAATTGATTAACGGTTTATGAATTCACTTTTGTCAGATCCGCTGACAAATTTTATCGCAGTCGTTAGTTGCTCTATAAAATGACAGATTGATTGTAATCTTATTATCTGCTCAAATAAAAAAATGTCTTGCCTTTGTTCGTTCATGTTTTGTTTTTTTTAGGATCGTGACTGAAAGTATGCGCTTATTATAATTATATACTAATAGGTTGTGGGTGCAATTATAATTTTTATTTATATTAGGAAGAGTATATGCTGTCATAAAAATAAACCTAATAAAACATTTATGAATCAGATTATCCGCTTGTCAGATGTTTTATTAGGTTTTCATTTAGAGAGTAAATCAATTAATTAGAATTACAAATTCAACCGCCTTACAGTTGAATTCGAAATTTAGATGAATTACCTAAATTTCGTATTCAACCGTAAGGTACACGGTCAAAAGCCAAGGAAATAAGTGTACACCTTCACATGCACCCTCACATGTAAAGGTGTAGGTAGGTTTACTTAATTTTGCGGCTGTGTGTAGATACGTCCGATATGGGGAAAAATACTAGTAGGAAAACAGCTACATTGTATGATTACTACTGAAAAAATAAATGTATGGATTTTTGATAATCATACAAAATTTTGTAGCAGTAGTTTTGTTTATCTTTCGAACTAAATTACCCAAATCTATAAGTAGATGTATAAATAGGTAAAGATACATTAAAGTACCTTTTCCTCCGCCTACTTTTATCTATAGATTTCTTTTGTTTTATCAATTAAATAATAAAAATAAAAAGCACTGCTTTAATGTAAGACTTAACTAAAAACTAAAGAATAAATAATTATAGTTAATGACTCTGAGATTGGAAAATAGTGTGAATAACACAAAATTTATTGTACTGTAACTGATTCAAAAGTACAGGGTGCTCGATGATAAAAATGTTGAAAGCATCCGCGTTTTTTTTTTTAAATCAATTCATTTGATTATGGTTATTTCCTGTATTTTCTGATCTCAAACTCATATTATTCTTTACTTTTTAGTTTAGTAATACTTTTGTTACTCAATTTTCCACATCTTTTTGTTTAATTATTTATTTTCATCGGTTTTTGATTAGTGTGCAAAATCTTAACGTTTAAAAGTGCCCTAAAGATTAAAGGTTCTGTTAATAAATATGAGTTTGACTTCACAAACAGCTGAGCAAAAGGTACTAAAATGTTTTGTCTTAACTATTTATATATGCACCTACCAACGAATTTGGGTAA
This sequence comes from Eilema depressum, assembly GCA_914767945.1. Taxonomy (NCBI): domain Eukaryota; kingdom Metazoa; phylum Arthropoda; class Insecta; order Lepidoptera; family Erebidae; genus Eilema; species Eilema depressum. Next base: position 15,204,557 of record OU612020.1, read on the forward strand.
CGTATGGGTGGCAGAATCACCGAGAAATCGTTACGATCGCACTGTACTATAGGTTAGAATGATAAACGTATGGGATTTGACGTATATGACAGTGGTCAACGTATGTCAAAATATGTGCCATAAACGTCAAATCACATACATTCATAATTTTATTCTACCATACGCCGACCACCGAATTGTCACTTGTCTAGGGGAGCTTATTTGTCATTATACGTGTGTGCTTGAATAAATCTGAACAAGTTTTTATCACACACACATATTGATTCATTGGTGCACTTTGAACTGTGTGATCGTATCGATTTCTTACCGCATGTGTTCCCCGATTAGTTGCAGAGATAGTAAAAACTGTGGCTACATCTCAAAAACTAGCTGTTTTTGTCCAATGATGCTACAGCAAGCACATTTTATATACTTACTTTATCGATATATATTAACATATTCTGTACATCACTTTTCAGGTCCAGTACTATTCCCTCCATCACCCAGCGGTGGCGTAGAACAGTCCAGCGGTGTAGTCGTGGGAGCTTCAGGCTACGGTTTCGTACCTCCTTCCTCGCAAGGTAATTTCTACGGCCGATGAGTACCTAACTAGTCAATAAATGTAGTTAGTATTAATAATAATAGGCACACAAATAGTAGCACGATGTTCATTTAGGAAATACATGTAAATAAATTATACCTGTATATATTTTAGGGTTAAGCAAACATCAGGAGGGATAGTTAATTTGTATAGAAAAGAGTACTAACAAAATGGTGACAGAAGTGATTATGTATCTGAAATGTATGTTAAGTTACTAATTACTTAGACAGTTTATGTAAGAGTATTGTATACTAGTGAAAATGACGACGTGGCAGCCTTGCCTTTCTACAGTTTGAAAGGTCAAGCTGAATTTAAAAAATAATCTAATCTAAAATTTAATATGACAAACTTCGTGTTACAATTTTGTGTGTTTAATTGTAAGTGATTATTTTAATATGTTATTCTACCAAAAACGATTAATTGGAGAATAGCATATTGATCGTAAATTATTATTTTTTTGTTAAATAATGCCGTAGTCAAATTTAATTGCATGGGTAGTTATTGCATGAATTTTTTCCAACTGACTATTTTCCCCGGGTTTTGGTAAATTGCCAATAGCGGGAAAATGGTAACATTTTCTTGTTTAAGTTAGAAAGTAGGAAGAAAGAAACTTTACTTCTTCTTTCTATCTTTCTGGTTTAAGTTAAATTCTTTCCAATGATGTATATTGTTGTTGTGATACATTATTTATTGTGCTGTATTTTTAATTGTATATTGTTGTGAATGAAGCTGTGAATAGAGCCCATGTTAGTTATAAATTAGAAATAAATGTAATGAATTTTTATCTGTTTTATTTATTACCTGCGTTGCACAATAATTTGCATGTTTGCACTGCCAGTGCCTGTATAAGTAGATTTATATCTACCTATATAATTATAGTTTAATTAACAGTTATAATTACCAACTGATTTAAACAGCTTTTGTAATATACTGCAATATTTTCGTACACATACCTACATGCTTGTGCATGTTTCGTATATAAAGTACTGCGATCTATTTTTGCGTTTTGTGCCCACTATTATTTTATATGGTACCTATCTGTACTGTATACTTATCTCTGGTTTACTTGAAATTCTATGAATCTATGAATAAAATGAATTTGTCCTTTTTTACCATGGGAACACTAATGTTTTCATGGCATTCAATTATTGATTTTATTACCTACTAGATGTAGCTATTTCAGTCTATTTTATATCTCCCAGCCTTGCTAGGTCTTGCCTAATTGCACGCTATATTAGCGTTTATAATTCAACCTATGTGTGGTATATAATATATCACCTCACCTCACATATTTTGAATTGCACACTTTTAAAATAAAACCAGGCTAGAAAAATTTACATAAAGAAATAGTTTTATAAATCACAAAGATGGTTCTAGAGATTTGAAGAGATAATGTATTATATAACCTAAACTTAGATCGCACACCTAGATCTAGATCTAAGGAGGACTTAAGATCTGATGTGACCGTGAATTCACGGTCACAACTGTAAGTATTCCTTCTGTCTGCAACGCACTGGCCCTGTAGCACCTCACCCATATTTTAAATTGCAGACTTTTAAATTAAAACCAGGCTAGAGTAATGTAAATAAAGAAATAGTTACATATATCACAAAAGTGATTCTAGAGATTTGGAGAGACAATGCATTAAATAACCTAAACCTAGATCTCAGACCTAGATCTAGATCTAAATCTCTATGTCTACCACGCGCTGGATCCGGCACTCGCACTTGCACAAAGAGTTCTGACATCACTTTTGTTAGAAGTCTTTATAAGCTACAGTAAGCGGTTACCATCAGGTAAGTTGTGTGCTTGTTTGTAAAACTTACACCGCCATTATACAAATATGAAAATTGCTCTTTAAGTCTGATTTAATGAATAACGTTTTTTATTTTAAACCATCATCATTATTTGGTTATGAAAATTGATTCACATGTGTGTATATAGAGTTTGTAACGGTTGGAGCCTAGGTTTGTAAGAGCATTTTGGGAAACGGCACCAAGTGACAGCACAGACGATATCGTTCCAGAAAAATATATGAACTCTATTACTTTTAAATCACGTTTAGGTCTTAGAACTCGTAATCAGTAAGTTCACGATTATCCAGAAAATTGGCAACGGTATTAAAAGTTTATTTTTCTTAGTCGGACTCAGGCACTTAGGGTTCCGTACATATCTAAGGGGTAAGCTTAGTGTAAATGTTGGAAAATTGGAGTTATTAATATGACTCGGGCAAATAAAGTGATAAATGGACTGGCCAAATTTGCCGAAGGACCGATGTTAGCTTGACTCTGAAGCCCTAGAGTGGAGACCGCTATTTGGTAAACGAATAGTGGGACGGGACACCCCTCAACCAGATTAATTGACGACTTGAAAAGGGATGTTAGAATAATACTGCTGAACGAGAAGGATGGTGCTGTAGATAGTCCAGCAGTAGACTACAATAGGCAAAAATTGTGATCAAGTGATGAAAGCGATCAAGGTATTTACAGTTTTCGGTTTTTTCCCTTTACTTGTGCTAAAAGATCTAACTTAACGCGAATTTTCATAATTCTAGCTCAACGAGAAATCCTACGCCATAAAATTCGATTCCGTTGCGATTATCTAATAATGCAAAAACATTTTGTATATTTTGATTGCGTTCCACATCCTGAAGAACCGCCACTCTCAGACCTGTACTCAAGGAGGACGGAGTTCGTTCTGGGATCTCCACCACCCGGTTCGCCTTCTGCGCCCAACATGTGGTCATAACAAATTTTGGCATTAAGTGTTTATCAATGTATAAATTTGCTTTAGATTATTGCACTCTATTGCACAACGGGTAAATAACTAGAGTTCTTAATATAGTCACGTATTCGCCTGATAGTGAAACTACTCTACAATTTTAACACACTATTCTATATCACATCAAACTGTTGAGGCAAACATACACAAGTAAATCATTGGTCAATTTCTAGAGGTACCTTTTAGTATTTCGTGTTTTGCCTAATTAAATTCCACTGTTGCTGATTCAAGATTCGTATAATCTTAGGAAGTGCTAGTAGGTTAATATTATGTTGCAATTTGCCAGTCTATTGTTCCCATCAATGACAATAGTAGGTACTTACTGAGGTTGATGACAGTTAGCGATTAGTTGATGATTAAATGATACCCACTGCATAATCAACAATCGTGATGATAAATAGGTTCTACTTAATTTCAACATTATAACACCTTTTAGCAACACTTCATTTTTACGATTCCAATTTGAAAAGTTCAAACAATTATGTTACAATACAAAAAGTATGTTAATAATATCTATCAATCTGAGTCAATTACCCAAAATAAATAACTAACATGTTATGTAAAATAAATGATGTATGACAATCTATTCATACTGAAAGTCGTGATCGATTGAACAATGGCTGACAAAAGAAAATAATTATAAATAAACCTAATAGGGAAACAGAGCGTTGCTTTCTGATCCGGTATGCCGAAGGTCAGTCGTTCACGCACGTTGTGAGTTACCAGACTAGCAATGCGACAGATTATGGACTGCTTTATGTCATTTGCACATGAGCTTAGTAATTAGACTAGACTTGTTGGATGACAAGTTGACAAATTAGTCAAATTTTGAAGGTTGGAATGTGCAATATTAACATACCTACCTAGTTGTCATTAACTAAATGTACACGATATTAAGTGGCAAAATCTATGAAGTATCTAGACGCCGGAAGACTCGGTTCTAATCTGTGCTTATTAGATAGAAAACGGGTTTATTTTGTAGTTTGTATTTTTTGTACATAAACTTTTAAATTTTAGAGTTCCGTACCTGGTTTCCAAAAGGAAAATAATGAACTCTTGTAGGTGAACTTCATTGTCAGTCGGTCTGTCTATCAAAACCTGTTTCTCGGGAACGCATGGTGGTATGAAGCTGAAATTTACATTAAATACTTGAGGTTGTAATCCTTTGGAGTTCTTATAATACCAAACGTCTAATATAATTCAACAGATTTAAAAGATACAGCTTTTATGCAGCAGATTTACACTCTCACAAGGGATTTGAAATCTATTATAGTGCTTCCTGTTGAGCTAGAGTCCATCCATTCCAGTGAATGTGGTCAACCCATTGTCATTTCTGTCTTCGTTTTCCAACAGCAATATTAAGAAGTCCGACCGCAATTGACCTGTTTTTTGGGAGTGGCAATCCTAATAAATTCAGCTCCCCGGAGCGAACGTTGAGATGGCTACATCTGAAATGGACCGTCTAAAACCTTTCATTCTTCCATTCTGAGGAACTCAGGCATAACTGAGGAACTCAGGCATAACTGAGGAAAAAGATCGAGTAGGTACCTCTAGCAGATTAGGCTACTAGATGAGGTCACCACGCAGAATAGGCGCAATTGATGATGTCGAGTTTGTTCTGTACTACTTTGCGATAGATGTACTCTATAGATCTAGTATCATGCATTTGCTGCCGGACCAGCTCAGTATTTAGCTTGCTTGAAAGGTCATCTGATGTACCTAAAGTATTGTATGGTTAAAGTGACAATGTATGTATGTAAGTGGAATGCGATAAGCTAATTGATCGAAGTTTTTGAAAGATCGCGGTAATTCATAAACCTTAGTTAAAAAGTCGTTACACCATTAGGTGGATTCCTATCCAGTAACACCCAAACGAGTAACACTGTTACTGGTTGGGAAAAGTTTCCCAATGTGTCACAGGTGTTATGAGTCATCTCCTGAAAGTTTCAACATAAAATTGTATTCAAAGAGTCTTTGACTCACAGTTTAATCGAATAAGTCATGGCCAGTTGAGTTGTGCGGTATATAGAAGGCCTTTTAGATAAGAAACAGTGTAGGTAATAGGCCTGGGGCATTGCATTTTGACAAGTCAAATTATAATCTATCAATGAGTTGGGCTGTAATGACTCGGAGTAGGAAACGCTGCGAGCACTTTAACTTTGGTCAGACAAGTCGCTGAGTCATTCGTGTCATTGTCTGCTGTTTTGCATAGGTACTCGTAACAACACATAATCCGAATGTGCTGTATTATTAAGCAGAAAGTATCTAAATAATTGATTTGATAGAAAGAGAAAATAATTTATGAGAATACTTAATTTAATTTTGGTGCTGCAGACTAACAAAAAATTCAACATATTCCTTAAATTACCTCTACCTCTTTCATTACTTAACTTACTGCCGTGCAGATGAAGTAACTCACGTGAGTTAGTCCACAGCAATAGGTTTTGTTATCAGTGGGCCTATATATCACTTGCCTTCATACATCGACATCCCCATGTATTTTATTATTTTCTCAAAGCACCCTAGTTCTTCTGGTAACATGGCATATTTACTATCCTATAATATTTATATGCGGTTCCGAGTCTGCATATTATCTTTTTTAATCTAGCTTGACGCATTCATATATTCCACGGGATCAAACTATCTTAGAAAGTTTTTCTGGATTGGTCATATCAAATTTTCCTTTATCATTACTGCATAGGTGCCTACTAACGTGCGTTGTTGATAATATTTATCCTGGCGGTGCTTCTAAATTAGAAATAGAATGCTTTCAAACTCGAGCTTGTTCAAATCATCTATTCTATTCTATCAGACGTACCTAATTAGGACCAAATTACCACTCCAAACTTCTCCGACGTAACCCAATCTTCCGCATGTTTACTCAAACGCAAATCCGAAAACAGATAACTATGTAAATAGTATTATTACATACAACAATACCTACTAAATATATGTAGAATGATGACCTTGAGTATAACGATAACGTAAATATAATTAAACACCGATCTATATTTTAATGAACACGAATATTAATTAAAATTTTAAATCTTCTTTGTAATTTAATTTCAGTCCAAATTAAAAATGTTCATCAAATTAATAATATCAAACAGTACGAGATGAAATTATTCATAACGGACCTTTTTAATTGTGTTTGAGGAAATTTCCCGATGACTTCATTTATATTTTTGGGTTCAGTTTCAACCCGTTGTTCACGGGATGGAATATTCAATTTGCGCCCACTCTTAATCTCGTGGGCCCTTCAGACCACGGTCAAACGCATTTTAATTATGAAATTGACATATCACACGTCTCTCGCCGGGTAGTGAGCAGTGGCGCGCACATTTTATGATTTAATAAAAGAGTTGAAACTTACAAAATTAATTGAACCCTGTACCCCGCCTTACTCATTTCTGCCCCGGACCGTGATATTTATCTTATGCATATTTATATGTTTGCTCACACAAAAATACGGGGGAGTTGTCGTGTATGTTTGCTGAATTAATTCACATTAGAACATTTGCAGTTCTACAAACAAAGTACCTTTTGGGTTTTAAAAACAAAATGTTGCTTTTGTATTTTTAATCTCTTGAAATTAGTTTCCCCAGTATCTCAGAATAGTTACCATGTATTTTTATTTGTAAACAATACAACAATTGTTTAAACGGAGAACGGTAAAAACGTATATGTCTTGAAACTTCCCCGGAGTTGGCAACTTGAGACAGTTTCATAAGCTTTTTTGCTGTGACAGCTTAGACATGTATTTTCTTTTATGAAGAAACTGTTTGTTTTGTCATTGTTCTGAACATATCCCTCCTTTTAAGATTTGCGGTTGAAGTAAGTTTAAATGTGAAATATTGTTTCGTACTTCTAAAGAACTTTAACAAACATTTTATTAGACTGGTAAAGAAGTTGTAAGCTCTGAACATTATTGGAAATAGCATGGTTTAAAAATTATTTTTCTCATAGAAAGAAAATGTTTTGAGTTACGCGGAGTACAGTTAAAAACTTGCTCAATTAGCCGAAACTTTACGCGTCATATTTGCATATTTATGTAAATACCTTAAGTTTATTACATAAAGTTACTCCAGAGTGAAAGAATTTACCTAATATTAACAGTAAACATAAAATGTAAGGAGTTATTATCCCTACCCACTCGGAAAAACGTGTGAGAGTCTGTATTCAATAAAATGTTGAGTAGGTACTCTGTGTATTCATAAGTACCTCTTTTAGAGAACAAAGCAGAAGTACTGGGCTTAATAGTTTTTATGGTCACCGCATTCGATGATATCCATTTTCAACGCAATCGTTAACAAATCGAAAGATATGGCTTACAGCCCGGAGTAGGCGACTTGGATATTAATACGTACACATTCATTATTTTTTGAGCTTTTCTCAACTCAGTTGGTGTCGGTTTTTCAGTCTGACTGTGATGTGGTTGAACTTCGATATTTTCCGTGAAACGACTGCCATCGGACCTCCCCAACCAATTGGACCAATTGGCGATATCGAAGTTCTGCAGTTAGACTAGTCGGGATTTCGTGGTTTCCAACTACCCGTAACGGCTGCCATAGATGTTCGTTTGACAACCGAGACCGATGGCTTGACGTGCTCTCTGAGACACGACCAGACTAATGCTAATAGTCATATTCATGCATACAAATATTTGTAGTGAGCGGGAATGGAACTAGCGCCTCCTGCCTAGCAGTCGCGTTCAGTATCGCCACGTCACAGAGGATGTCTAATCAAGCCATAATAATTTTCTAAGAGTATTACGACATCTCCTGCTAGTGTGAATTACTACATACACTTCCGACGTGATAGTTTTTGTGGTTTCCGTTTTTTATCCGAATCATTGATTACATAATAATGAAAGATAGCAGTGCTACTTGCTATATATAACTACTTAATTGGCAGTTTTGTGTGTAATTATTGTTTTAAATTATACAGAATCAGCTGACTATAACGTATTTAGTATACCTTTGTGCAATTAAATTACTATCACAAAAAAATAAATAAAGAAACATTACTAATTATTATCAGTGTACGCTAAGCAAAACTGAATGGGGTAGGTATTTGAAATACTTACCTAGTAATAAAAACTTTGACAATAGACGACTTTAACTTTTCTTGAAATAGTAACAAATTTTGTTCATATAGGTACTTTAGTATTTATGCATATACCCATGCTTTTTTCTGGCTTCAACAGAGTCATTTCATTAGTCGAGTTTCCGCTATGTACTTAACTAATAAAAAAAAGAACATTCAGTACTTTGTGCATTCAAGTACCTAATTAATTTTAGTACACTCATAAGCTTCGAAAACATCGTCATTAAGTTGACACTATCAACGCCATCTAGCTGTACATACATCACTTATATTCCAACACCTGTTACATACATAAAATATACAGAAGTACATAAAAATATGGGAAGAGATATTGATTGAATTTAAGTAGGTATATATCTCATAATAACAGGTAATGAACATACATTTTAGCCTGTTTAAACAACAGGAATTAAATTCTAGGTTTGTTCTTAATGAACACGAGTTCTTGTCTGACTTAAAACTTGCACGTCTGTAATACGTGCATCGCTTATTCTATATAAGTGTAATCACACAGTCATAGGAGCAGCGTTTATTAAATAGAAGCTGCATATATTTTATTAACAAATAAAGCTATGGCCATAGCCGTGTATCGAGCAATAAATGCAGTTCTGAAATGCTATCAATATAATGCTGTAATTTCAACGCCAATTTAGAAAACAATTTCACAATAAAACACTTTAACTACGCTTTTTTCATATCCGTAATTAATGAAATAGATGTAGGTGAAGCTCTAGGTAAAAAATAGTAATATATTTAAACTGTAGAAGGCAATGGAATTCATTATTTTGTTCGTGTTGTTTCTTTCAGAAATCTACCTAATTCACAAACATAAAATAGCTAATATATTTATTTGAGACATTAAATTTTGATCTTTATTCCTTAGAGCAAATTGTATAGGTGTACTTGTTTAGTAGTTTGAAGTTTACACTATATTCGCATTTCTCATGTATCGCAAATTTATTTTAAAACCTGTCGATATGTAAAATGTGTATCCATGTGACCAGATAGTGGTCAAACACGACACAATTATGGATAGGAGTAGCTGGATTTGTAGTTATTGCAGCTGGTCACTTAAATGGTAATGCACTTTTACTAGCAGAGCTGGCTTGACTGGCAAAATAGCACTCTCTCGATAAATATTAATATCACAGCACATACGGCTACTCCAGTGTGTACTGCATTTCATATATATAGTGAGTACTGGAGGCCTTACCTCCTTTTCTTTCCTTTTTAATACTAGCCTTTATCTGACTTGACAGCCTTTTTAGTATAGGTCAAATCTTTTAGCTCGATTCTAATCTTAAATGTCGTATCAATTTAAAATTTTGCAAGCTTAGGCATACGAATAACAATTCACTAATTTGCCAACATTGAGTTGCTCTGATTAATGAAACAGGAAATGGATACAACTCTTCAATGGTACCTCGCGTTCTATTTTCTTCCTGTCAGTACAACAACTCTTTCTATTCTCTACAAAAAGAACTTCTGTAGAAAAGCCAGGTCAACCGTTTATTGATGGCCGAGTTAGTCAACCTTAGTCCGTATTTAATTTAGAAAAAGTAGTCAAACATATCCACTGATCGCTTTTCCCCACGTGTGTGGTCTCACCATGTGCCGGAAGTGACGCGTCTCGCCGCTGCGGCGCCATGCCGGAACCTGGCTGAAGGGTTGCGCCGTCACAAATCAAGTTATGAGAAACGCCACAAAAGGAAACTTTGTGCATTTCCGAGCCGACGAGCGTGAAATCCGACACAAGATAGTAAACCCAAATTCAACCTTAAAGTTAACTTCATAGGTATCAGAATACTCTGAGTCTGGATTTCAAGTACTCTTCAATACTGATATAACTTTACTTGAGTGATTATTTTCGGTTATATTGAATGTGTTTGTAACACTTTGTATTAAATTGTTAGAGCGGATAAACAATGGGAGGAGCAGTTCTGATTTTGACGAAGGAATGAAAATATTGTATTACTTTGGAAAAGTTTCAATTTCGGTTGATTATTATGGTGGAGAATAGGTTAGACCTTTTAAATAATAAGTAAAAGAAAGAGTTAAAATAATTTTAAGCGAGAATTATTTTTTACTTTATTGGGATCATGTAGAGTAGTAAAATGTAGGCAGAAGTTATAATATGTAGCTACATAAAGTTAAAATGTGCTAGACAGGCTATGGGAGGCTCATACCATTCTAAATTGATTTTCGTATGCACTTCGCTTAAAATGCGTGGTCCACTGGGATTGCAGCGTGGGTCATCAACAATCCACTCAGCTCTAGTCCGCATGGTGGCATGTGGACTCCATCTGCAATAACTACGGGGATCAAATATTTACGGGAGGCTCTACTAAATATTTATAGAAACCAGTACTGCGGTAGCCTAGTGGTATGGGTAATGGACTGCTGAGACGAGGTCTCGGGTTCGATCCCAGGTTTTACCATGGCACACACCAATGACATCGATGCTTTTCGAAGTTATGTGTGTATTTATCGTAGGTTTATAAGTGCCCGGTTAATGGCAATAGGCTCGCCACCTATTACATTGGGACCTAAACATAAACGGCGAAATGTGGGTGCTGGCACCTCTGCCTACCCCTTCGGGGATATAGGCGTGAGTTTATGTTATGTTATTTATAGAAAAAAAACGTAACTTATCAATCAATTCTCCGCCTTCCGCATCCAGTCCGTCCCAGCCACCCTTCGTAGGTCGTCCACCTGGCTTGGGGGTGTCCCACCTTACATTTTCCTCCTCGCGGTCTCCACTCTAGGACCCGTCTCCTCCAACGGCCATCAGTCCTTCGACAGATGTGGCCAGCCCACTGCCACTTCAGCCTGCTTATTCTGCGAGCTATGTCGGTAACTTTGGTTCTATGTCGGATGACCTCGTTGCGAATTTTATCCTTCAAAGAAACCCCAAGCATAGCTTGCTCCATAGCCCGCTGCGCAACTTTTAGGTTGTGGACCAACCCCACCTTCAGTGGCAAAAAAGCGTAACTTATATACCTAGGTATGTATTTTTTTTTTAAATCTATTTTTTCTTTTTTCTCCTATAAATATAAATATTGTTCCAATAAACTTCGAGAAAGTAGTAACAAAATAAAGGGCTTGAGTAGGTAACAATGGTTCAGGTATGGTGAAAAAAGCGGGGGGTACACATGCAAACGTACTCGTACGTACACATACACACGCACTCGCACAAGACCTCTCTGATGGTAGAGTTTCTTCTTTAGCTCAGTAAACTTTGCATGGTATCGGGTTATTTTAATTGCAATCTTCTGCTTATTCAGTCAAACTACACACTAGAATGAAAATTCTGTTGTGCACTTTCTTTCTCATATCTTGTGCGTGTCTTTTGTTTCACTCTTTTGTAAAGTGTCCTCCAAAATTTAGCTAAATGGAACGAACCAGTAGCCGCACTCATAAAACACTTTGTAATAATACTTATACAATCAGATCACATCACAATAAAATACATTACCTAAATGAAATAATGAGTCTGAAATCGATACAAAAAATAAAGCATTGTGATTGTAACTTTTATTTGATTACTGACCTTGTACGGTAAATATTGCAAACCGATTAAATATAGTTTATTTTTTGTCCGCAAATCATTAGAAAGTATTGAAGTTTAACAGAAACGGGTAGCAATATTACAATATCTGTCTGTGACGTTACGTACACTGATACTTGGATATCCGTACTAGTACCTAGTTACAACGTACTCGAGACTGACGGTGAAGTAGCTTTGAGGATCGATGTCACAATATTGACTTACCATATTTTGTTCCGGTATAAGTGCAGAGAAAATTCCCAGGAATATATATTTAAAATTCTTTTTATAGTGGATGTAACAAGCATACTGCCCCCTTGATATATTCACAAAATATAAAATCAAAGAGCAGTACTCCAAAGAGGTACGGGTTTGCCGTCGCTCTGGCAGAAGCAAGCCCAGAGTGGCGGTGCGTCGTGTTACCACACGCGCCTCTCTAGAGGAGGGGATATCAGATCCCAAAAACGCATCAGGATTTCCATCGTCGGTGTTCGGAGCTGGTCTGGGTCTCTGGGATTTCTTCTTTGAAACCGTTCGTTCGTCATATCCATCTAGCCTCACCGTTAACTGCGGCGAGGTGAAACCCAAGGGAAAACCACACGTACAGAGCTTCCACGTGTGCAATGTCAGTTATTGGGCAATTGCCTGGTGAATGAAATTTTCTTTTAGACTTTGTCTGGGTACAAAATGATAACAAATCACGTCACTATTTAGTGTAATGGGATTTCATCATCATCATCATCATTTCAGCCATAGGAAGTCCACTGCTGGACATAGGCCTCCCCTATAGATCTCCAATGGGATTTAAATCCAGAAAAATATATGAATTCAAAATGTTAAAGTTTGGAATTAACAATAAACAATATAAAACAATAACATTAATACTATAATTCTGTTACAGGCCACAGATTCTGTTACAGGGCATATTTGCATGTTTCATACACAACGCTTCAGTCGTATTTCTTGACGATCGGACACGGTACATAAAGGTGCTCTCATATTCATCACTGCAAGAAAGTCATCAATCCTGTTCACAGCAAACATACCAGGTGCACTCACCGCCATGGAAGTCCTAGCATTGTTGTATTGCACGCGTGATAAGGGGTGGTACGTTGAGTGTATTTTTCTCCATAATTGTAGAACGACTGATGACAGTATGCGTCTGTCCTCGCCATCATCATCTCTTAGTAGATAATTCCTGTTTATAAGCCCCAGGCATAGTTATCGGCAAACTTCGTGAAAAATCTCAAAAAGGTAAGCTCTTTTACTAACTGACCAACCAAAAAAATATTAAAAGGATTAATTAAACAATGACGTGAGTGATTGGTGCACCTTGACCATCGCTTACCACCAAAGAGACCTAAAAACTTGCTTTGTAGTCACGAAGTTTGTCGATACCTATGCTTGAATTTAGTGAAAATTTATTTGTTTAGTGTCACAGAAGGAACAAGTGTATCTGACTTGAGGTTGGCTGTAAATAGCCACTTCAATAAACTAAGAAGACGTGTGTGATTTATAACCGCTTTTTTACAATTATATGCAGGTGACCTGTCGTATGAAGTCTCAGCTTTAGAGTGGTGACAGCAATGATTACTGGTTTGCTATTCACGTTTCCAGCAATTGTTTTTCATTACTCCGCACATACGAGAAACGTTCTTCAGAGTGCCTAGAGAGTTTCTCATGAAATTTTTGTAATGACGTCACAATTATCAAGTAAAAATCGAAGTCAATAATTAATTTTAATTTTAACTCACAAAGTTCCTGCCAAGTGGCACAGGATTAAATATCATAAAGCACAGTTTACTTTAACGTTGTCAAATAAGTGAATAAAAACTGGAACGTTTTTTGAATGACAAGAGCTTTTGCTGCTTAGGTTGATGTTGTGAAGTCAGCACATATAATTTTAATCATTTAAATTATACATTACAGAATTCACTTTCAATCCCGAAGATGTAGTGACTACGTTGGAAAGCCCTGGCAGACATCTTAACAAGAGTGATCTGATGCGTGAGAGGAAAGAATAGAGACTACTTCAGAAACAATAAGAATAAACGGAAAAAATTACAAGTATACGATGGGTCATTCTACATTTTGTGAAACTGGAAGGAGCTCTTGGCGAAGAACAGAAAAAGGGAGAAAAGGGAGCCTGCGGCCACTCAAAGATTTCTGGATCAGAAAGATGAATTGGGAATCCATCTCCCCATGTTGCTGAGAAAAGCAAACCAAATGAATGAGTGCATGAGATCGCTAAAATTTGTTTGTAGAAAGATACAAAAAAAGACTGTAGTCAATTTTAAACGCTGAATGATGCTTCTAGTTTGAACACACTTAACCATTACAAAAGCCTCGGCAAAGAAGTTTAATTATACATACAGAATATGTTTAGCTATACTTTTAGAAAACTTATAGTATTACTGTGTATCTATGTGTGTCACTGAGGTTACAGTATTCAGCTTTTGATTTGGCACGTTAGGGAGAAGAGTGAGAAACAGTTTGATACCTTCATAGAGTAGTTAAAACCATTTATTTTTATAAAATATTGAATTTACAGCTTCGGTTTTAATTACTCTAAAGATATCCAGCTGAAGACATGCACTGTGCAATAGAAGAAGATGTTTCATATTCTTCTAACGATAAATCAAAAGTCGGATACCATAGGCCAATGAAGAGATGATGTCTCATACTGACTTCTTTAAGTTCACAAGTATCAAAATATTATTTTTACAATGTCAGCTAATGATTTTGTTTTGTTCTTTTTTACAGGCTCAACAACGATACCTCGGTTTTATTACAAAAGTCACTTCTATCTAAGAAGATAGAACAATATAGTCCAAATAAAACATGTTACGGTTTCTACGACTATTTGTACAAAATAATTATTTAATTGTTACCTGAGTACCTTTTTTTATATAAAATTAATTACAAATGTGAAATGTATGCAGCGCGAATGTACTATTTAAATGGCTTTTCTGAATTTTTGTAAGACTCTGTTAGATGTAATGTTTAATTGGGCGTGCATGAATCTCCAAGCTTTAACAATTTATGTAACAAAAGCTTATTGCACAAACTGATTTATAGGCTTAAAGTAGATACCACTATATCCATGCACAAAATATTCAGCAATATATTAATAAAGTTGAGATCACTAAACAAATGAGATTAATGTGCTTATGTTGTTTTAAGCACTAAACGATGTGATTTCATATCAGTTTAAAGATTTGTAATATCATCTTGGACACACTTAACGTATCCACTCTATATAAATATAGAAGAAGCTAAGTCCTAGGCGATGTTTTGATAAATCTACATAGATATCGTGTCATAAGTGCAAATGGCATACCAGAGAAAGATTAGGTAGAAGAAAATCCTCTTTAAAAAAGGCAACTGAAGACTGCAATCCTGAAGAGTGCATCACTAAGAGAGTGGTAGCGAGAGTAAAGTGACATCATTTACAACTACTCTACGATAAGTTTAAATCGTCTGAGGGGCAAAACTTATAGATAAGGTTCTGCCCCTTGTTGTTGTGTGTGGCCGTAATAGTGACTGTGATAAAAGCACAGGGCAATCAGATATATGAGGACCTCGTAGTGAAGGCGCTCATACTTGTCCTGTATCAAGTACTTGTGCCGCTACCATAATCTTATCAATACCATCTATGACATGTATATCCTCAACGAAAACAATCACCTGAGGGGCACGCACTAAAGCTATGCGATTCAGACTCGAACCCCGGCAACACTAACCTAACCATATTGTTAGAGAGTGGAGCAGACTACCGGCAGACGTTGTTTTGGCACCCAATGTGAATGTTGTTAAAAACAAACTCGACAAAATCTCCAGATTGCTGGACACACACACGCACACACATCAGCTCAATAACTGTTAGTGTGTTTTACTTAGGTATATGATAATAATAAAAGCTTGAAAAAGACTTTACGGTCAGGGTACATCTGAGACGTGCTCTTACTTAGCTACTGAACAGAAGCTAAGTAAGAGCATAGTATGGTATAAGACATTTTGCCGGACAGCATCAAAAACTGGCTTTAGCTACCTCTTTAGTTGCAGAAGGTGGAACATGACGCTTATGAACAACGTTCGGAAGCTAAATGCAACGAAGTCTGAGTACTTGGCAATGTATTGTACAGATCCCACATATTTGTTCTGGCGATGACGTGCTTGAGGGCACAAACCAGGTTAAGTACTTGCCACATGCGCCAAGTGGCGTGAGGAGGCCTGTGTCATTTGTTCTACCTGAAGGTTGAAGAAACTTGTCTAGGAAACCATCATCAAATCTTTTACGGCTGTCAATGGCCTTCACTAGAGTGACATAAGTAGGAATTGTATGTCATGGAATTGAAAATGCTTCGGTGGATGTGCGGAGTCACGTGTAAAGATCGCGTATGGAACTCTCATACCCGCGGCCTCCTTCATATTCCTGACATCGCAGATAAAACGCAGGAGAATCGCCTTCACTATGTGCTACATATTGCGGCAACCGTCTATTTACGTGAATAACAGACACTGGCCATGCCACCTCCAGCGAGCCTCGGTAAAAGATTAAGACCTAAAAAGTGGTCTCTTGACGTACAAGAGACGCGTGTCAATGGTATCACTGCTAGGGTTTCCGAAATTCGTGCGAAATAGAGGCGTAAAATTCTAAAAGTGAACCGGGTTCTAAGATGAATGTCTTGGATACAACCGAAACGGACATGACCTAATATAATCATTGATCATGACAAACATCAAAACTAGAAATTATTTCAATAATTACAACACATACCAATATTTTATTATTTTTAACAATTGATGAGGAAATGTTTATAATATTCTTTGTCTAATACTAACAGACTACATAATATTATGTATCTTACATTCCATTAAAAATTGTAACTATTTAAGAAAAAAAAAACAAAATTCCTAAAATAGATTTGTACATACATTTTTATGTGCATAAATTTTAAAAATAAAATACATACCGAAGCAATTATGGTATGAACATTGAACAGTCGATTCTATGTTATAGCGCCTGATAACTGTAAATAACAGTGCTATTAGCTTTTATCAGGCACTTTAATGACACATGACAAGTATAAATCATTCCTTTCCTACCAAATTATACAGGGTTCCAGGCTAGTCAGGCGTTATCGTACAGTGATTACTTCTAGATTTTTATGGAGTTGAACATAATAGGTAGTTGTGACGTTTAGTAGTAATTGTTTCCTATAGAATTAATTATAATTACACTCACAATTTAATATCGGTCATGTCCATTATTACGCCTAAAAGTATACGCTATTTCAGTTAATAAGGCGTTGACGATATATTTACAGATTTTTTGCAAATACTACCTACTTAAAATTGAATTTATGTCAACGACGACACATAAAAATGCTGTGTCAAAAAAATAATAGCGTTGACGCTTCACTGTACCTACAGTGTCTTTCAATTGAAATTCAGAATTATGTGAACAAATAAATTTAAAACCACTACGATTACCTACTCAGTAAAAGTAGGCTGCATGTAATTGAGATGCCAATGCAGAGATAGATATGGTATGACCAGAACGGATAATGTTAGGAAGAATAGAGGTATGTATGAAAAGTTGAAATAAAAGTTCAGATATTATGAAGCATTAAGACATAAAACATTAAGCACTAAAATATGGAAGTTGAAGGTGGAAAGGAGGTAGGGAAAGATCTAAGAGATATGGATGGACTGTCTGAAAATAATATGAACAGGAACGGCGTGACAGATGACTGCTAGGAGAGGTGAATGGAAAAAGCATGCATGCGCTGGACCCAAATAAATATTGAACTGTGGCAGGAAATTGGTGATGACTCCGATTATATTATTATTCATTTTTTTAATTAGTGATTTTTTATGAAAATAAACACAAAATATATTTATATTGATTCAAAAACTATTACAGCGTGTTTGGGACAGCTCAGAAAGGTAAGTTTCTACCAAATTTAGTTGCAAATAAAAAGTTATTATGGCAGAAAAGAACCAAAAACCAATAAACTGGTTTTTCCGATTATTCTCGGAAATCTTATTATGCCCACGGCTTTTACACTTGTCTTTTTTCGATTGGAACTTTAATTTCACTGTAAAAACCTTTTTTTTCCCCTAAAATACACCTTTTTTCAGCCCTGTAGGTATACTGGTCGGCTTTAAGGCCCCGAATCAGATCAGCATCGAAAAATCGGTATTTTCGAAACCGTTTTTCTTATTAACTATGAAACCTACAGATCTGAAATTCACATACCTGGATACTACAGGATATACAGAGTAACTTCTTCTTTTCATAAATTAAATAAAAAACGAGAAAATAGTAGAAAAGAGGCTCTGAACATCACTCTACTCTTTCTTATGAAACCAAATATTTTCTACAATATGTATCGAAATAATCTAAAATTTTACATATATGTGAAATAAGTGTATTAGCATGACGTGATCTTCTTAGTTTGTAATCGTAGCCTATAAAGTTATCTATTAAAATTGGGTTTACTGATTTTTACGGTTCAAATATGAGCCAATGACCTTGAGCATTTGTATGGTGAAAGGCATTCGCGTATGTAATCACCTTAAGTTCTTTTTCCCAATGTTTTCAATTTTGAACCGACGCGTGCCATGGTGTTATTGTTTTTATCCGTTTTTTTGTTCTTGTTTTAGAGCTATCTAGTAAGAGCTATCTACACTGGCCTAATATAACATTCTTTAAATATACTTAATTTAATTTTTGAACTTTTAAATTATAGTAAATCAGTAGTAAATATGTATATATTTATGGTAAAAGGCAAGTATAGTCACTTATATAGTTTGGACTGGATATGTGTATCATAACGAGTATTTAGTATGATAAGGGTATTTGCCTCAACTGTAAAAAGTATGCCGACGTAATATACTTCGTGCACATCACTAGAATTATATTTGTTTGTATACATTTTAATTTCAATTGAGAGACAGATGTAGAGAGTATAGATGAACTGACGCGACGAGCTGATCATAGTGATGACAGGAAGATGGCGATTGGTTGTGGAGGTCCTTGGTATGCCTTTGTCTCTCAGTCTTCTGCCCCCCTAGACAAGTGGCAATTCGTAGCTCGTATCATGGAAAAGAATGACGAATCTATAGGATTTGACGTTTTTGACATTCGTTGACGCCTGTCATATACGTCAAATCGTATACATTTGGCATTCAACTCTACCAAACGCCGGCCGACGATTTGCTGCTTGTCTAGAGGGCCTGTAGTTATTAGGGAGACAGGTATTGGGTGGCCGGTGTAGATTACTATAAGTAGCGTGCGTTTGTTGGTGGTCTACGTATTTTATAATAAAAATGGGGTATCCAATTAGAAGAATTGTAAGGCGTCTTTGTGACAAAAATATAACATGGTTCAAAAATTGTTACATACAATTCTGTAACTGCTTCTGAACAGACTACTTTTAACTTTGTGGTATGAACTAGTAGTATGAAGTGTATAAAGTGATAGTGTAGTAAGTTTCAAAAAGCCCAATATAAGTATATTCTTCCTCTCTCAACTTATCTCATCTTTCTTTTACTAACATGTAATGACGTTTGAAAGTTCGAAAATAAGTATTACGGAAGATACTAATTTGATTCTTGTTTCTTTTTCTCAAAGATATACCTAAAAATTCGAAATGGGTGCAACAAAACAAAGGTACCTACTTAAAATATGTGCCAATAAATTTCTTTCTGAATTAATTACTTTGATGTCAGGATTAATCATATTATTATCTGCCGTTGATAAAGTGGTGAAAATCGTGAAAAGCCTGATTTAAATTTTTCTTGTTGTATAGATAATAATAATAATTTGAACGTTTTACCATATTTAATACCATAACTTTATTACAATTAATTTATTTTGAACAAATGAAGACCATGCCTTACATTTCACATACTTAAATGTAGATAAATATAATTGATTGTAAAACCTGTGATAACAATAAAATGGTTACCTGTATGTAAACCAAGTACGAGTCTTGCAATGTTAATCAATAATTCAAAGAGAGGATTGTCTTGCTTGTGTTGTTCGCGGACGGCACAGAATCTCTCTGTTTTTATAGGGTCGGCAGCATGAGTGTGACTACCCTGATGTTGCACTCGTCCATAAGGCACGGTAACCACTTTCCATCAGGTAGGCCGTGTGCTTGTCTGTGACCTAACTGGTATAAAAAAGAAATAATTTTCGAATAACTACTGGACTCGACACGCGACTTTGATCACTTATTCGTTCGCGTTGAAGTAAACTGTGATTTATACGATACCGCATTATCATCATGATTTTTTTAAAAAGAATATTCACTAGTAGTCTCCCTAACCTTTCCAGCTAAGTTAAATTGCTTGCGTGAGTGTTGTGAGAATAGCTCACGTAGTGTAGTGGCAAAGATTCGAACCTGTGACCTCTCGATCGCAAGACCGACTCCTTAACCACTAAGTGACAATGCGATGGTGAAATCATTCCATTAATTATTGTGAACATCGTGTTTAGAACTCTGATACAGTGATACAGGTAATGTACTTTATGCTAGACCTGAAGTTGGATTTGTTTATTTCTCGACTAAGTAGAACGTGTCAGTTTGTTTATTAATAGACCAGGGACTGGGACCTTTCGGTAAATAAAGAGAAGAAAAATAGACCAGGTTTACTATGATTTGTGCTTATTGCCATCCTAATATAACAAAAAAGCAATATAATATTATTATTGTAGTAGGAGTAGGAGTAAAACTTTCGTTGATATTATTTTTTTAATAACTTGCGAACTCGTACTTGGGATACAATTAATATTGAGTTAATAATATGTATGTTTGTGCAGAATGCTGTATTATAATTTTGTATGGAATTTGAGATTGTTTTAAATGTGATGTAAATAAAAATATAATTGTGTATAACAAATGTTTCATTTTTTTATACTTCACTTTTTTTAATATTTTAGATTAATGATTGTTTATTCATACTTTGAATAGTTGAAATGTACTACGACTTGCTGATTTCCAAATTCGGCCTATTATTCTGACTACGGTAAGTCGCTTTCATCTGAATGCCAATCTCGGGTGCATCCAAAGCTATTGTACAGCCCGGAGTCTATTCTCTTACTAGGTATTTCCTTTTAATTCGTGTATTTTGTATTTTACTATTGACTGCCGTTTGATCCCCGACGTTGAGAGGAAAACCTTTGCCAGAGCCTCATCAATCAGTTGTTGTACCAGTCTCCAAGTGCGAAGCCTGCTTTGATGATTTTGGTGAGGCATACCTATACCATCACTACGGTGAGTAGAAGGCTAGAATGTTATTTTCAGTTTTCTTACATGTATGGTTTTTGTGTAAGCCTTAAATAACCATTTGTTAGTTACTTTGTAATTACAGAAAATTCAGTAAATTATTAAACGTTCATGCATGTTATGCTCTATTGATTCCAGAATCATCTTATAAATTGGTGATTTAGCCTAGGTAGTGTCCATATTGTGTTAAAAGTTTTACTGGATTTTTCTTTTTGGGTTAAGAGCAAAAATAATTAACGAAAACGATGGGTGAAAAATATAAAAAAAAAAATTAATAATTAATAATAGAATATAAATTATTATTTAATTATATAATAATATTTTTTTTAAGATTTATAGAATTTGTGCAGTGTACCAGGTATACGACAAGACTAACAATTGACCTTACATAGTTTAGAAAAAATAAAATCAAAACTTTCAAAACCTTTGACCTAGAATATCTTAAGACATAGACCCAAGACTCATTGAGACTTTTAGTGAACAATTAGAACGATATAATAAAGTAATGTATAAGAATTCAGCTAGGACATTGTCTTACAATATGACTTTGACCCCCTATTATGACTGGACTATTAAGAAATTATCAGTAGAAGAGCAAGAAGCGCCGGGCAGAGGATAAAGCTCGCTCCTATATATGTGATACTGAAAATCACTATTTATCTACGCCTAAACCCTTCGGTGAGTATATGGGTAAGTACCTACAATACTTCAGTAACTCTTGTAATACAATATTTTTGAATAAATCGTACATATAAAACAGTTACGGTTTTTTTAAATGTGAGTGAGTATACAACTTTGAATGAGATCTTCGATCGCATATATTTCTCATCCATCTGACGTGCATACATAGTATCAAATTCTGAGTTGAAAATCTCGCAAGAACGTATTTCGGCCTCAAAAGAATTATTGGAAAAATGTAGTAAAGGTAAATGAGATTTGCGTTCGCAGATGTAGTGCACAGCCACTTCCATTTGCTCGCATGGCTCATTTCATCTCTTAAACGAAATTCGTACGTATAAGGGTATCAAATATGGATACGAAGGTTCGCTATGGATCTGTTAAAAATAAAAAATCTTTTTGCACATTTTTATTTATTCTAGGATTTGAGACCGTCCACGAATAACGAATGGAAAAAAATACTAGTGTAATGTTTATCATTGCTCTCGTAAATCTTACTCATTAGTATTAAAATCTGAAAGTTTATAAGGTTGAATGTATTACACAAAAACGGCTGGATAGATCTTGATGAAAATAGCACATTATGCTACTTTTATCCAGGAAAGTGGACCCTGAGTAATAAGGTGGAAAGTACGGTTGCAAACCGTTTACTAATAATTGCTAAGATGTTGATGAATACTCGGTTTAGACAACTTGCAATCCAGTGTACGGAAGGGTATTATTTTCAGACGCATTTAAAATCTTACGTTACGGTAACGATAGCTGATTAATATTATTTCTGTGAGATATTCCTCCTTTTTCAGTCTATATATATAAAAATCAATGCCACTTTTCGTTGTTAGTTTATAACTCGAGGACGGGCTCACCTATCCAAAACAAATGTTTAAGCTTTGTTCGGACTATTTAGTAGATGGTTTATGTGAAGTTTGCACAAAATCGGTCGAGTCACTCGAGTGGTTCTTCATTTATCACATTTTTTGTTACAAATGAATTCAATAAATGGCGGATCATTGAGATTGTTATGTCAAATTGAAACATTTTTCAGTGTTGACAGTACAAGCATGTTGTTATGTCATTCATGCGGGCATCTATTGACATGGCGGTACGAAGTTCGCGGGGTCAGCTAGTACTGTATAAATACTAAAACCTGTCGCTAGTGTCTAGCTAATGTGTAATTTGGCGAACAGAATTGTAAATTAGTATCAATTATTTTGTGGAATATTTCTTGACATTCACAATCTTTTTTTTTGTTCGGAAAAATATTTCTATCACAAAATGTGTTGATTCTTTAAAAACATAAACTCTAAAAAAGGATGCGCCACCACATATCAGAATGTAAATCAATAAGCCATATACTTTCTCTGTGCTAACCCTATAATACTCGTGTGTTCAATGGTTATTTATTTTTAAATTAGATTTTGTTTGGGGCCCATCTTCTGTTAACATTACTAGGGTGGGATATCTCACGGTGAATTTTTTCACAAGTTTCTTTGATATTCAAATCAGCGACAGATTATGCGTTTACCGTGAATAAAGCTATAACCGGTGTGTGACTATAAGATCCTTCTAGTTTGGTGCTACAGAAATCTTATTACATTGTGGTATTTTTTAGTTTCGTTTGATGTATAGTAGCGAAATGCAAAATATTAGCTGCAATATAAAAATATCCGGTTTATGTGTGATTCGTCCGTAGCTATAATAGTATGAAGAGATGATGGGCCTCAAACAAAATTTAATTTAAAACAAATAACCACTGAACACACGCTAGGTTGAATTACGCCAACGATGTCGATAAGCCAATACATTTTTCACCTGCTCCATCTACCGGTAGGTAAGTGTCACATATAATATGTATCGTTGTAATAGCTGAAAGGAATACTCCGAAAGAACCCTGAACAGATAGGCAGAACGACATACAGTTCGAAGTACCTAGTATTTTTGTTACAACTTTCATTGCAATTATTAAAAAGCTGTTATATTTATATTACAAACCAACGACGCTTCGACTTTATTTATTTGTATAAAGTGTTTGTTGGTTATTTTAGGAACATCTTCTGATACCGTAGATAGATACAAGTGGACTCCGGACTTCGAGATGACAGCTTCAGATGCGACTGGGATGGGAAGAAGATACTTGGCAATGAAATTTTATGAGAGGCTACTGATAGGAAAATTATACCCCATGCTAAAAGGGATATAATAAGGTTAAAATAAAACAACACACAATTTAATACTATTTATAAAAAAAATACTCTGAAAATATTATGTTCCCTACTGAATTTTGTATATTTATTGAATCTATATTATGTTAATCTACAATGACGGCCTTAACCTGGTAAATTATTGCCAGCTATTGCTTTGAATACATCCATGGTGATACAGCCCTGAAATTAGTTGAAAATGTTAATTAGTTTTAATTTTCTTTCATATATTTCTGTAATAAAATAAATAGTCTTGTCCGTCAATCAGCAG
This sequence comes from Eilema depressum, assembly GCA_914767945.1. NCBI lineage: Eukaryota > Metazoa > Arthropoda > Insecta > Lepidoptera > Erebidae > Eilema > Eilema depressum. The sequence continues at coordinate 15,229,023 of OU612020.1, forward strand.
GTGTATTGGCTCGTGGGTGAGTTTGGATTGGGTGCTAAAGGTCCTGGAGGGGCCTGTTATACCCCATGTACAGAAATGGTGTATGTCAAGGAGTTCGTTGTGCCATCCTTGGGTTGTAGTTTCTTTTTTGAAAATATTTCAATAGGTAATAATAGAATATCAGTTATTGAATTCGCTTTTGGTTCATTAATTTTACATAGTAACTCATGAATGTAGGTAATTGGGGTATTATATTACTATACTCGTATGTATTATATTTGGATGCTTACTGGTAAGAAGCGAAGTTTATCGCAGCGAGCCTGCAGATTTTTCAAATTATTAATCATTGACAAGGCCGGCACTCCAGGTAAACCTGTTAATGGAAAAACAAACAATTATTTAGGAATCTGAATCAAAGTTTAAATAAGTTATTTTGAAATTTGAGTCAAATTCCAAGATACAATTTAGATTCTAAATGAGTCTGTTTCGTTAAGTGACACAAAACAGTTGCTGAAAGGTTAAGATGAGAACTTATTCTGAAATCGTATTAGACATTAAGTAGTTCCATATTCATATTTTGCTAAAGGCGCCAAATCAGGAGCTCTTATATTTTGCCACGCTCTTATATTAATGCGGAAAGTGGATGTGACCAAAAGTAATTTGTATGTGACTGATTACAAGGAATTGAACATTGAATTTTACGTACAAATGGAGTCCTCGTTGTGTGTTAGTATCATTCTGTTATATCAAATCTTACCCCGAATACAGTAACATGAACCTAACTTTATTAGTTAAGTACCTAATGAATATGTTATAGGAAAACAGTTTGTGTTTCTATAGTTTTTGGACTATTATATTCATAGTGTTGCAAATTCGTTACATTTTCAAAACAGTTCATAGCTCAGAATATGATGGTGAATATTTACCTGATGAGTTGCCAAGGGCACCAAAGATCCCGCCAGCACCATCGAGTACGCCGGTTCCAATACTACCGAAGATGCCTGTGCCGCCACCACTTAGGATGCCCTCCGCGACACCACTGATAGCAGCTCTGTGGGCGCCATGGACGCTATGGCGGGCGACACCATCTACGACGCCCGTCCCAACCCCACCGGCCACGCCATTGACGACACCAGTGCCGACACCACCGGCTACGTCATCAACGACGCCAGTGTTGACGCCACCGGGCACGCTTTCTACGAAATATATTTAAATATATATAAATATAGAATCAATAGTAGAATATCGGAACTACTTCCGATATTCTACTATTGATTCTACCCGTCCGAATCAGAAGGTCCATAAGGGAAAAATGTCATTGTTTGTAGAAGGTCCACATACATGAAGATTTTGTGACCACGTTATTATGTATCCAGCGCTTGAAGCAAAGTAAGCCTAAATTACTTTGTAAATAATACTGATCCAGGATCCCAATATCTACCCATGGGACCCGGACCTGCCAGGCATGATCACCTTACTCACTTATTTTTCTTAGAAAAAATATCACTCCTCACGATTGCGATTTGTAATTTGATTGAATTCGACTGGTAATCAAGCTAGACTATTAATAAAAATTACCTGTACGTTTTGGGTCGATGGTTTTACTTGGATCAATCTCGGTCGCCTCAGGGATTTTTACAATACCCAGACCGATCGGTGTCGATGAACCTTAAAACAATTTTTAGATGTAAAATAGAAGTAAAATTTAAATATGTACAATATTAACAATAAAACTAAAAATATATATATAAAAGGACAAATTAAAAACTAAAACCGAACGCGTCGTGGAATTCCTCCGCATCGCATGCCTCTTGTGGTAACGTTCCCAGAAGACTGGCAGCATTGCCACGTTGTATGGCAATGCTTATTCTCTGACCTAAAAAGAGGCCAGCCTTCTGGTCACGAGAAGCGTCGACCATACGCTTCGCAATCTCCCTGAAGAGATTGCGCGCGCTCGGACCCCATGGTCCCAACGTTTCGACTCCAAACGGCACAAATTCATAATCTCCAATGAGATTGGAGTATTTGCGCCGCTTGAGAGCCTCTGCAGAAGCAGCAGCAGCAGCAAATAGAAGTATCATATTATGTATCACTACTAGATTAAATTATTAAGTCCACCTTCGCCCAATCACAAAAAATTTACAATGGACTTCATTTTATAAAAAAAGCCGGTCAAGTGCGAGTCGTACTCGCACACTGAGGGTTCCGTACAAAATTGAATTCTGGGATGAACTTCAGCTGCATAAACTGCAATATTTATTTATTGCGTTGACTTAGAAGTTTGATTTTTGCACAGTTTCAAGTCGTCACAGAGCTGAGTATATGGTGTAAATTTCAACTTAATGACTCCATACATTCCCGAAAAAAGGGTCTTAACAGACAGACGGCCAACGAAGTAATCCTATAAGGTTTTTCCCACTGACCAGTGGGAAGTCCAAAGGTTTATCCTGCTTGTCTTCTTCGCTAACGGTACAGAATTCTCTATTCTAACAGGATTTGCAGCACGAGTGTGACTCTCCTAGTGTTGCACACGTCTATAGGCCACGGTACCCAATTTCCATCACTTGGGCCGTGAACGGGCCGTGTACTTGTCTGCGACCTATGTGGTATAAAAAAAGCGTTCGGTTTTTTTCTTTCGAGGTACGGAACCCTAAAAATGACTATAAAACGGTGGTAAATTTAGAATATATTTATATAATACCACTTGGGTACCTGTTAGCAGTGTCACAGTTACAACAAAAAGTAAAATACACAATAAGTTCGCCATTATAACAAACGGCGTTTGTTTCTAATTTTAAAACAGCAATGGGGTCCTAAGTGATAATTATAAAACTAAACATTACCAATAAAATATTTATTGTCGCTGCATGTAACTACATTTATTTAGATCGTGTTTTAAAAGTGTAATTAATGAAAATAATTGTAATTTCGTGATATGAATAAATTTTATGGGCAGTTTTATGACAAATGTTAAGCATTATTGAACTTAATTTTGTTTGAAATACTAAGTTAAACTACATAGATAACTCCAACTAATTAATGATAAATATCTACAGATAATAATGTCGATGCTTCAAGATGAAATAGAACTGTATTATTCCCACCATATTTTCTTAGTAGGTACATGCGGTATGAGGAATAACGTGGTGGTGATGGTTAGATAGAACAAATGTCAAATTATCTTTTATAGGTAGCTAGGGGTCACTAGTTGTAGTAGTTGTAGTACGAGAAAATTAGGATTTGACACAGGAATAATTCCTAGTAGCAATTTTCTTTCGGAATTCATAGAGGGAGGTTACTGGCATTCTAAATTTCGACTTGCGTGGTATTCGGTTCGTTGCGTTCTCCACCATCTTGAATTTAAGGGTACATTTTTGTTTACTAAAAAAGTCGTTTATTTTTAATTTTACAGGAAAAATTATTACTACAAAGTGGTTTAGAATTAAATTTTCTACAATTTTACGTCTCATAATTTTTTCCTAGGATCGATATTTTTTGATTTATACCCCAAAAGTGGTAAATCTTTGTTTGACTTTTTTTGACTTAAGAAAAATGCCTAGTAGCAATTTTCTTTCGGAATTCATTAAGGGAGGTTACTAGCAGTCTACATTTGGTTTTGCGTGGTATTCGGTTTATTGCGTTATCGGCCATCTTGAATTTAAGGGTAATTTTTTTTTGCCGAATAAGTCGTTTAGTTTTATTTTTACACGAAAAATATTTACTACAAAGTTGGCAAGAATTAAATTTACTACCGTTTAATATTCATAATTTTCCCCTAGGATCAATATTTTTTGATGTATACCCCAATAAGGTGGGGAAATTGTATTCGATTTATAGTAGTTATTTTCTTTGGAAATTCGTTAAAGCAGGTCACTGGCAGTCTACATTTCGATTTGCGTGGTATTCGGTTCATTGCATTCTGCATCATTTTGAATTTAAGGGTGAAATTTCAGTTACTGAATAAGTCGTCTATTTTTAATTTTGAGAGATGGCGCCTTAGAGTATACATTGCTATAGAGCGCGCCTTACAAGTATGAACTGCTATCACGGGTATGAACAGTACCGAGGCTCCTGGCTCAACCTCAATCAGCAGCAAAACAATACCCGTCAAAATGACTTCGCAAATAATATTTAACTCGATATGTTAAATCAAAATTTTATACAACATCGTATATTTGTAGTAATAATGACGCAAAAATACCGCAAAATGATGCCATTTTTTTGTATTTTGGCTTTAATTTTATCCATGCATATCAAATCGAACAAAAACCTTCATAACAACAAACTACATTAATAAGTGCATCTATTGATATTTTCGGTATTGCATGAAACGTCACTATAGGTGCGCTATGCCATCGCAAAGTATCTGCTAACACTCGGCGCTAAAGACCTGAGTGATAGGCGCGCTCTATATTTATAACTAGCTTTCGCCCGCGGCTCCGCCCGCGTGGATGTCGGTTATCGCGACCAAACATAGCCTATGTCCTTTCTCAAGGTCTAATCTACCTCTATACCAAATTTCATCAAAATCGGTTCAGTGGTTTAGGCGTGAAAGCGTGACAGACAGACAGACAGACAGACAGAAAGACAGACAGAGTTACTTTCGCATTTATAATATTAGTAAGGAAGTAAGGATGTATACTCTAAGGATGGCGCTAATCAGTAAACATGGCTTTCGTTATTGCTCCTCGAATATTTACTTTTAAAAATATTTAAATCGATCTACGGAAAGTGTATAGTAGTTGAAAGTGATAGTTTTTATTAATAATCTATTTAATTAATTCACTATGCTGTAAAAGCATAATGCGTACACTGCTACAGCGTTGTCCTCCATACGTTTACGTCCCTCTCCATTGCAGAGCGAATACTGTAATGCGGACCAACGCGATGATGGGAGTGTGTGAACACTAGGGCATTAATCGTGCGAATATTTCTGGCAACACGATGACCAATGCGAGCGGCAGTATGTAAACGCGGGGTTAGGTACTACTTTTACCAGCTGGACTACCTCAAAAGTACACCCAGATCTCAGGTAAATGGTATCTGGTCTAATGGTATCACGGCAACGCCTCCTCTTGTAGCACGTCATTATGATATGTATTTTAGGACACATCAATATGACTTCAACTTGCCTGATGGTAAGTTGAAGGTAAAGTACTGGAAAAACAGGATCACCATTACAGACACCAGAAATGTTACCCATAACGACTTAATTTTTCAAGCCTATAGGAGCCTATAGGCCTATAGGAAGATGGAAACATGTGTATGCTAGTTGTCTAGGATTAGACTCCGAATTTAAATAAAATAAAACTGCAGCGATTGGAACTGTACGTGTGTAATGCTTTCTTAAGCTCAGGTCGACGACAAGTGAAAAATCTTAACAATTAATTAACTTAATCTACCTACTAGATGACGGCGCCGCACAGGAAATAACTGCACTCAGTGCACTGCTTACATTGCGGTAACCAAACCTTCAGGCACTGTCCTGAACATGCCCCCGGACGTTGGAAGCAACGCTTTCAACCACAATAGATGGAGTATCCACGGGTAATGGGCAAATTCGGTTAAAGGCTCGCCGGAGGACTCCAACAGATGTCCGGATGTCAGCAACGCGAGCAACGCCATCAGGCCCGGGATGCAATGCGACGATTCTCCCTAGCCGCCATTTGAGAGGAGGTAAATGGTCATCCTTGATGACAACCAACGTGTCCAGCTTCAGCTCATCCTTGCAGGAACGCCACTTCGTTCTCTGCTGCAGTTCAGCGACGTACTCCTTGCTCCAACGAGTCCAAAAATGTTGACGGAGCTGTTCAATGCGTTCAAACCTTGTCAAGTGGTTAACGGAGGAGTCCTGGTAATTTGGCTGAGGCATGGATGTCAACGGACGACCCACGAGAAAGTGTCCTGGAGTGAGCGGTGTACAGTCGGCAGGGTCGGATGACAGCGGTGTTAAAGGGCGAGAATTTAGTACCGCCTCGATTTGAGTTAACGTGGTGTTAAGTTCTTCGTACGTTAAACTACAATTACCCAACACTCGTTGTAAATGATGTTTGGCCGACTTCACACCCGCCTCCCAGATTCCACCAAAATGAGGTGCGTATGCGGGAATGAAATGGAACTTAATTCCGTCATTAGATACCTTCTCCGCTATAGAATCACAATGAGAGTGAAGAAATTTTGATAGTTCGTTGCACGCCCCCACAAATGAGGTACCGTTATCGGAATATATGTTGATGGGTTTACCTCGTCGCGAGATGAATCGATTCAGTGCTAGTATATACTTAGAGCTAGATAAGTCACCCACTAACTCTAAATGAACTGCCTTAGTGGCAAAGCAAACGAATATACTGATGTACACTTTTACCAACCTACATCCGCGACCTTGCCGAGTAGCACACATTATCGGGCCAGTATAATCTACCCCACAATTTTCAAAAGGGTATCCACCTGGAAGGAGCCGCTGCTGCGGCAGGTTTCCCATTATGGGAGTAACCACCCTACCTTTTAAACGATGGCAACGTATGCATTTGTGGTAACAGGTCTTCGCCAGGTTCCTACCACCTATTGGCCAATATGACTCCCTAATCGAAGCAAGTAGTAACTGTGGGCCTGCGTGCATCAACCTTTTGTGTTCAAAATCAAATAATAGCTTCGTAAATATATGAGTGGACTGTAACAATATAGGATGTTTCTTATCATATGAGAAATCTGAATTATCTAAGCGTCCTCCTACACGAATAATATTATTCTGATCTAAATAAATGTTAAATTTTAGAAGGGCACTTTTCTCAGGTATTTTTTGTTTTTTAATTAATAAATTATACTCGGGAAAAGATTGCATTTGGGATTGAATGATTATGATATTTAAGGCATCTTGCAACTCATCTTGAGCCAAGAATATACTGCCTACAGGCAGTTTCCTGCAACGCTTAACAAAGCGACATACATACGCCATACAGCGTACAAGTTTTAAATAATTAGAAAACCGATTGAAATTTATGAACTCCCTCGGGAGTGTATTGTCTGTGACAACCGCGTTCAATGAAACCTGAGGTCGAGTTTCAGGTAATAACTCAGTATTTGGGTACTGGAGCTGTGACGGCCAATCAGCCAGATCCTGCTGTAGGAAAGTGGGACCGCTCCACCATAGATCTAGACATTTCAGAGCACTAATGTCTACCCCTCGAGATATTAGGTCTGCTGGGTTTTGGTCAGTCGGTACGTGTCTCCATGTGCAGACACCGGCCCTATCTAATATCTCAGCAACACGATTGCGTACAAACGGTTGGAGCTTAGTAGTGGGCATTTGCAACCATCCCAAAACTATGGTGGAGTCACTCCAACAATACGAATGGCTGATTTTAACTCGAAGGGACTTCGTAACCTTATCATAAATACGCGCTCCTAATAACGCCCCACACAATTCCAACCGAGGTATTGTGGTAGGTTTTAAGGGTGCTACTCGACTTTTGGACATCAATAATCGAACCATGCACTCACCGTTAGCATTGATGCTACGTACATAGACGCACGCCCCATAAGCGCGTTCTGACGCGTCTGTGAATACATGGAGTTCAACAGTCTTAAACGAGTCACAAACAATAATTCTCGGAATACGAAAATGATACAATAATGGTAAAGATTTTACTATATTGTGCCATTTATGTTGCAGTTCGGGGTTTAAGGGTTTATCCCACGGTAACTTATCTAACCACATACCCTGCAATAACATCTTCATAGTGATTACAAAGGGAGACAAAAGACCCAATGGGTCAAAAATACGTGCGATCGCAGATAGTACCTCACGCTTTGTTTTACCATCCAATGGCACCGATGAACTACTCAAAAAACTTAATTCGTCCGTATGTGCATACCAATTAAGCCCTAACAATTTATTAGGCTCGAAACAACCCATGCTTAGGTCTAGTGAAGATGTTGAAGCCCCAGAAATTAATTTGGGTTCATTGGATTTGAATTTCCTAAGTGGCATACAGGCTGATGCCAGTGCATCAGTGACCTTTGAGCGGAGAACCATCATTTCCTCTAATTTATCCCCTCCAGTCAACAGGTCATCGACATAAAAATCATGCTTAATAACTTCAGCAATCCTATCATCCTTACACTCAATGCCGATCTGCTTCAAACAGCGTGTCGCAAGAAAAGGCGAACTGGCTAACCCATATGTAATGGTATTGAGTGTAAAAACACTGACAGAATTGCTTGGTTCAGTACCACTGCGCCACAGAACCTGCTGTAAGTACCTATCAGCAGGGTGGATGGCTATTTGTCTATACATCTTCTCCACATCTGCTGACAAGACATATTTATGCTGTCGAAAGCGAAGAAGTATGGATAGTAGATCGTCCTGAACTGTAGGACCCACCATCTGGATGTCATTAAGTGAGATGCCTGATGACGTCGGAGAACTACCATTAAAAACTACACGCAGCTTCGTGGTACTGCTAGACTCGTGATGTACGCCGTGGTGAGGAATGAAATATCCACGAGATGTACAGCCGAGATCTTTGTTTTTTGTCATATGACCCAATGTTTCATATTCCGTCATAAAGTCGTTATATAATTTACTAACATCGGGTTTGGACTTTAATCGACGTTCTAGGGAATATAAACAATTCGTAGCCCTTTTGTACGAATTTCCTAGAACAGACGGATCCTGTTTTAAAGGGATACGTACGCAGAACCTGCCACTAGGTAACCGCGTAGTGTTATTAATAAAGTGTGCCTCACATAACTTCTCTTCAGGTAAATAACTTGAGGAATGCGCTGGGACCTCCTCAATGTTCCAAAATCGTGTTAAATCAGACCGAATCTTTTCAATATCGCTATCACTGCAAGAACTAGTTTGAGTTAAATTGCATCTAACATTGTTTACAAATTTATCATTGTTATACGTGATGGGACCGGAGACAATCCAACCCAACTTGGTATCACATAAGACCGGCATTCCTCTGCCCAACTGTAGTCTTCGTGTACCCAGTAAGTCCCAGAATAAATCAGCACCAATTAAAATATCTACCTCTGACGGCTTGTAGAACTTGGGGTCAGCTAAACAAATATTAGTAGGTATAATAAACTTTGCAATGTCTACTTCTCGAGCAGGCACTGCACTTGTAATCGAAGGCAATATAAAACAGAGTAACTTAGTAGTATAACTATTATTAAGTGCCGCTATTTGCACGTTGCATATTTTACCTACTCGAGAAGCTATATTATTTATACCGTGAATTGACCCATTTAATTGGCTATTTGGTAATTTTAGGCGATTGAAAAGTCGTTCCGTTATAAAACAAGCAGTACTACCACTGTCAAGGACTGCTCTGACCCTATATTCACGCCTGTTATTATCGAAAACCCGTACTAAGGCGGTGGACAACAACACATCGCATTCCTTTGTTGCGTGACTATCCCCGCACTCCCCGCCGGGCGATGCAATGCTTGCGGTCAGCGCGACATTACTCTCGTCCTCTACGGCAGGCTGTGATGACGTTATCGGACACGATACGGAATCATTACCTAAAGTACTTACATTAATATTGCAGTTATGTGTAGTAATTTTAGATTCTGTGTGTATTAAGATGTTGTGCCTGCGCTTACACAACCTACAACCTGATTTCTTACACTGGTTGGCAAAATGTCCTACGTGAAAACAATTGTAGCACACTTTGAGACTAGGTAACAATTTAAGCCGGGCATCAACATCTAATGCAAGGAACTGTGAACAGTTAGCTAGATTATGACTATCTTTACATTTCGGACATGGTTTAGGTGAAGATTCGGAACTACTTGTGATGTTACTATTGTGGGAAGACTGTGTTGTAACTAGTGACTTATTCGTGGACTGTTTAACGTATTGAGGTGGATTAGCACGAGAGGCGTTACGTCGCTCCAACTCCCAAGACTCAACTAAATCAGCACGCGTGCGCAGGAATTCTAGAAATAACTGTAATGTTATTCTGATGTCTTTGCCTAATCGACTTTTATATTCTTTAAACTCACGAGAAGTTCTGTGATCTAACTTTTGAGTTATAAGGTAGATCAAAATACTATCCCAGTGCATAACAGGCTCACCTAAGGATTCTAAGGCCCGTATATTTTTATTTATATCGTCAATTAGGCTAGTTAAAGCAGTAGAAGATTCCTTAGTAATAGTTTGAATATTACATAACGCTGCAATATGATTTTGTATTAACAAATCTTTATTGTTAAATCGGTCACACAGTAACTGCCACGCCACTGAGTAATTCCTAGCAGAAAATACAATTGAATGAATGACGGCAGCAGCAGTTCCCTCCAGGGATGCTCTCAAATAATGAAATTTATTTATTTCATCTATGCTATCATTGGAATGAATGAGGCTGGTAAAAGTGTCATGAAATCCCAACCAAGTGTCATATGAGCCACTGAATTTGGGTAGCGCGATAGTGGGTAACCTAACAGGCTGATTATTACAGGCACTGGTGCCTTTAACACTATTGAACACTGAATCACTATCCTTGCTATACTCAGTTACCATCTCATGTGCCCTAGCCAAGGAGTGATGAAAAAGCGACTCAAAATCAGAACGATAATTGAACTGAGTAGTGGGATCATCAACAATACACTCCAAACGAAATTGTACCTCATTGTAATGGTCGTACATCGACTCCATCTTCCCTATGCGCAGCTTTAACTCGGTGATGTCAGGGCTGCTCAACTTTTTATCAACAAGCGTATCAAGGTATCTAATGCTTCGTTTACATACTCGCGGCAGAGCGAGGGAAGTGGCGAGAGAAGTGGGCAGGGACGTGGTGTGAATGGTATATTCGTCATGCCGCGTATGTTGCTGCGAGTGTCGGCTTGGCGGCGCGAGAAGGAGCGGCAATACTAGCGCGATGAAGCATTCACATACTCGCGTCGCGCACACTTCGCATCGAGCGCTCGTTGTGTACGCGCGTGTCACAGTCACAGGATTACTTCGAATTTATTATCATGACAATGACGCAACCAATCGAATGGTCCAACGAAAAATCAATAGAATTTATTGAAATGCTTGCTACGGATCTAATTAAATAATATAGGTAATACATATGTATATAAAAGGTAGGTAGGTAGGTACCTACCTACCAAACTAGAATAGGTAGGTAGGTAGCTACCTACCTACCTACCTACCAAATTAAAATAGGTAGGTAGGTAGGTAGTACCTACCAAATTAGCCTGATAACCTACCAAATAGGTAGGTAGGTAGGTACCTACCTACCTACTAAATTAGCCTAATTATACCTACCAAATAGGTAGGTAGGGTACCTACCAAATTAGAATAGGTAGGTAGGTAGGTAGGTACCTACCTACCAAACTAGAATAGGTAGGTACCTACCTACCTACCTATTTGGTAGGTAATCAGGCTAATTTGGTAGGTACTACCTACCTACCTACCTATTTTAATTTGGTAGGTAATTAGCCTAATTACCTACCTACCTATTTTAATTTGGTAGGTAGGTAGGTACCTCTACCTACTAAATTAGAATAGGTAGGTAGGTAGGTACCTACCTACCAAATTAGCCTAAGTATACCGACCAAACAGGTAGCTAGGGTACCTACCAAATTAGAATAGGTAGGTAGGTAGGTACCTACCTACCAAATTAGAATAGGTAGGTAGGTAGGTACCTACCTACCAAAGTAGAATAGGTAGGTAGGTAGGTACCTACCTACCGAACTAGAATAGGTAGGTAGGTAGGTACCTACCTACCTACCTATTTGGTAGGTAATCAGGCTAATTTGGTAGGTACTACCTACCTACCTACCTATTTTAATTTGGTAGGTAATTAGGCTAATTTGGTAGGTAGGTACCTACCTACCTACCTATTCTAATTTGGTAGGCAACCTACTTACCAAATTAGCCTGATTTACCTACCTACCTATTTTAATTTGGTAGGTAGGTAGGTACCTCTACCTACTAAATTAGAATAGGTAGGTAGGTAGGTACCTACCTACCAAATTAGCCTAAGTATACCTACCAAACAGGTAGCTAGGGTACCTACCAAATTAGAATAGGTAGGTAGGTAGGTACCTACCTACCAAATTAGAATAGGTAGGTAGGTAGGTACCTACCTACCAAACTAGAATAGGTAGGTAGGTAGGTACCTACCTACCAAATTAGCCTAATTACCTACCAAATTAAAATAGGTAGGTAGGTAGGTACCTACCTACCTACCAAATTAGCCTGATTACCTACTAGCTAAGTATCTAAGTAGATAGCCTAGCCTAATAAAATGCCTATACTGCATTCGGTTAGGTGTCCACTTAACTAAAGTCGTCCATCTCCATCGCAAGGCGAATACTGTATGCGGGGCAACGCGATGAACATCGCGATGATGCGAGTGTTGGGCAACGCGATGAACATCGCGATGATGCGAGTGTTTGAATGCTAGGGCATTATTCGCGTGAATATTGCCGGCAAGGCGATGAGCAATGCGAGCGGCAGTATGTAAACGCGGGGTAATGAAGATAGTTAAGATACCTTTATAAGCTCCTCGCTTCCTAACCAAATCTTGTTCCTCGGTCATACTGGGATGCGAGTATTAATCGACCTGGAATTTATATAAAAATAAAATTAATTATATATAATAGCAAAGAAATTACCTGAATATACACAAATACGATTGTAATAACTAAGTTTCAAGACAATATCTAACACTAATACAATATTTTATTCAGTACCTACCTACTACCTACTTCTTAGTAGATTACGAGTTTGCAACAGATTTTCAACTGAGACAGGATTTAATAAGCAAATAAATACAATAAAATATGTAGTACAACTGACTACTATACTAATATAAGTATAAACTATTGTGATTATTGCCTAATAAATGTATCTATGACACTAATCCGATCTTTTTTGTTCACAATGACTAAGCTTTTTGATACATAATAAAATATTTTGATCTAGGTAAATTGACTCACTAACCTTGGATTATCCTTAATTAAGGCTAAATGATACCTGATCGAGTGTTGGGAGACGATATTTGTAAACTTAAAACTTAACACCGTAGTACTCGTCCACAGGCCGCTTATATATCTTCCGCCGAGATATCTTCGACTTCCAACAGGAGTAGCTGCTAATCCTTGATATTTGTATGGTAATCCGGTTCGGTAAGGACCATGTCTAGGATTAGACTCCGAATTTAAATAAAATAAAACTGCAGCGATTGGAACTGTACGTGTGTAATGCTTTCTTAAGCTCAGGTCGACGACAAGTGAAAAATCTTAACAATTAATTAACTTAATCTACCTACTAGATGACGGCGCCGCACAGGAAATAACTGCACTCAGTGCACTGCTTACATTGCGGTAACCAAACCTTCAGGCACTGTCCTGAACACTAGTGAAGAAATTTATGTCTTTTTCGTAGCTTTTTGGCAAAACTTGGCGAAGGTGCACACTCCTCAGCCTCCAGCACCACAATGCACCCAAGCATAGGTAGGTATATGATACAGGCGTGAGGAGCAGCAGCATAAAATATTGATACATATTTGGCTATTCAGAACGCTTCTATATTACTACTAATGGCATTACTATTACTTATTCTGTGCTGATGGTAACATAGTATTCAAGTAGGTATTATTTCTGAGTCATCTTCAGATGCATGGCTCGTGTCAACAATAATGCCCGGAATACCGCAATAGGCTCAAACCCTATTACGCAAGCTCCTGTTTGGATTTATTTACCTTATAAGTCAATAAGTACATATTAAGAATGAGGTTCTATTTCATAAGTAGTATCTCGTTTCGGTTAGATTGCCCTGTTAACGTTGCAGTGAATTAAATAAAAATATTTTTTCTATTATTCTCTTTTATTCATATAATATCAAACATTTTATTCTTTACATTTCTAAGTACTTAACTTATAAAAAAGTATAATATATTTATTGTGAATTATTGTGATAAATAGACAGTACTGAATATATTGTAATCATGAAATTAAATACAAAAATACTAGAGTTTTCCTAGCCGAAGTCACTTTGGTTCTCCCTTTGTGTCGTTAACATAATGTAAAAGTAGGTATGTCAGTTACTTTGGTTATGGTCCTTACTCCTTTCTTTTCATCACGATTTTTATACCCTGAAAAAATGGGGTGAATTAGTAAATAACATTTTCAATAGACATTAAATAAGCTTATACAATAATTATAACAAATTTTAAAATTAAAATTTATGATTTTAATTGCAAATTTATTTCTAAGTATATTAAGTTCCATCTTTCCTTTTACCGTTTTAAAGTGAATTAGATAATGGACTATATACTTTTTACATTGATATACCTCTTTTGTGGGATTTTTCTATATCAATGACTCTTTACCTAGATATTTTTCAGGTAATTTCATTGATCCTTGCACAAGCAGAGTTTAGGTCTGTTATTCCTTCTTGCATTTTCGGGTAATCTGTCACTAGCACGAGAACGAGCTGCAAATACAAAGAATATGAAACGCACAGTATTAATTAATTATTACAATTTGTGTTATTATTTTATTTCACCGACGATAAATATAATGCCTAAGAATTAAGTACTATATACAAAAGCTTGTGGCTGTACACATTGATAGCTCCCCCTATGTCTTATCACCGCTGTGTGCAAAATCTGTGACATTTGTTACCGCTAGTTGGAGCTCTAAAAATTTCGACACTGGTCTGACTATAGAACTCTGATATAGATAGTGGTTGTGGAGGTAAGATGGCAGTCGCTTCCAAGAAAATAAATTGAAGTTCAACCTTCATGTTTCGAAGCTAGAATGAAATCGTATCCCAACTAATTTGTCAAAAATGCTCAGATAAATCATTTGATTAACATACGTTATTGTTTATCTAATGTTAGCTTCGACTTTGTCATCAGGCTATATCTGATTCATGGTCAGGGTCTGATTGTGCGATAATGGTCAATAATACATACCTTTCGAAATTGGACTTAATATTTCAGGGGTATGAATATCTAGTTTCACCTTATCGTTTATCATTTTACTTGCTATTGTTGTAATTTGATTTGTCTTCTTGTCAGATTGTCTTGTACTACCTGAAACTGAACTGGTATGCTGATTTGTTTCTTCTACGGGCCACAATCACAAATGAGATCCAGTGACAACACCTAAGATGTCAAGTGGGGTCACCACCCGTCCCTTTGCAATTGA
Organism: Eilema depressum; assembly: GCA_914767945.1. NCBI lineage: Eukaryota > Metazoa > Arthropoda > Insecta > Lepidoptera > Erebidae > Eilema > Eilema depressum. Next base: position 15,244,182 of record OU612020.1, read on the forward strand.
TGATTCAGTTGATTCACCATTCCTACTTCTTGATTAGAAGACTCACCTGAATTTATCCCTAAACCACCTAATCCATCAATATTTGTGTCTGTTATACCAAAGTATACATAGAAAAGTAGATTATCTAAGGCCGCTCGGCGAGTTATATACCTAAACCTTAGGGTTGCGAGCGTACACGCGTAACGCGGCAACGGCCGCCGGGCGCCAGGCTCTTCTCTATTGTGTATGTACCTATTTAAATAATGTGATGTTGATTGTATTTGTGACAATACTTCATTCGGTTAGGTATTCAACTAAAGGTAAACAATCTTCTAGCGACTTCTTACAAAAACACATTTTAAACAAATAAACTAGGCTAACTAACTAGTGGTTCGATTTCGGTTTTTAGTCTTCAAAATAAGTTTCTAAACTAAAAAATACTTATACTACTAAACTCAGTGTTTTTAAATGAAACATATTAAAAAGATACATCAAGATTGTTTACGTTTCGTAATGTAGGTAGGTACCTAACCGAATGGAATATAGGTAGGTACCTATTTCTAGTTTCACCAAAGGCATTGTTATAACTACCTACGAAAATTTTTAAAATTTTAGTTCATTATAACAATTAAAAAACTTATAGAGTACCTATAGGTATAGGTAAAAAATAAAAAAGTCCTGAAAAAGTTCTATGTTAGTTTGTAGATCGTGGAAACTGTAAAGAACTTTTAAAATTCAGAAGTTCAGAACACATAATTCCACCACAAATGTTTAGGTAGGTATTTTTGTTAATATATATTTATCATTCTAACAGTTATATACCTACAACAAAAAATACATAAACGTTTATAGAAAACATAATGCTGACTGAAACAAAATGCCTAAGGTGGTAAATAACTTTACTTTTCCTTTCTTCTTCAGTAGGTATTGTAAAGAAAGTTAAGTCTGGGTTTGTGTACCTACCTAGTCGTTATTCATATACCCAAAGATACTACAATAGGTTTCGGTTTTGTTCGAAGTCCTGATCATTAAATTTTAATGCAAACTGCGCTAAACAATGAAATAAAGTGAAACGTAGCGATACGCGCGCGATCTCATTCACGACACAGCCCGCACTGAATCCTCGGTGCGCCCCGGTAAATATACGAAGGTGTGCGGCGGCAGCGCGTTCGTACACGGCGCCGGGCGCGTACGCACACATTCAAACCGGTAGCCGCACGTTTCTATGAAGATGGCGTACTGTTCTATACTGTGGTTATACTGCCATATTCCTTACTTCGTTCTGAGCGATGAGTTATGGGTATTTCTTTTGATTCACCTGTACTTTGTCTTGATTTCAACAATCCGATCTTCCTAAGAAACTGTCCATCTGGTATACTTGTTTCGATAGTCTGTTTATCGAATCTGCTACGAAATTTATTTTCTAATTCAGTTGATCCAGACCAACCAGATTTGCCACCAATTAATAATGTCGCCATATTGGATAATCTACCTTTATTGCCAAATCCTTTATTTGATTCATCTGTTCCACCAAATTCTTCTCTTGGACCTTGGCTGGAAGAAGACAAGGCTAAAAACATAAAAAGTGTACAAATAGTTTTCACAAACATTTAGGTTTAGAAAGTTGGTAAATAATACAATAAGTAATTAAGTACAGTATATCAGTAAAACAGAAACGAGATACTACTGATACCTTTAGAGTTTGGATTGAATAGTCCAGGGGGGTGAATATTTTTCAATCTGTCGTTTATTATCTTACGTTCCATAGGCATGATTTGTATTGATTCCTTTTTGAAATAATCTCTTACAATACCTGGAAAAACATCCAAGAGTTTTTTTACAGTTGTTTTTTTTTTAAGTAAAAGGAAAAAAAAAATATTAGAGCACTTCATAACAAACGCACGCAACCTGATTTTGTTAAGTCAATTTTTTTAATATATTTTATTTTGTATGTTGCAAACATTCTTGAAAATAAAAGGTAATTCTGCAAATCTATATATATACTAGCTGCCCCGGCGAACTTCGTACCGCCATATTTTCGGCCCGCGTGGTATTCAAATTCGTTCCCGCTGATGAAAAATAGATGTTGGCCGATTCTCATAGATACCGGATAAGCACAAAAAATTTCATCAAAATCGGTCAAGCCGTTTCGGAGGAGTTCGATTACGCACCCCGTGACAGAAGAATTTTATATATTAGAAAATAAAACTTTTTAATTACCAAATAAAAAATAAGGGTTGATCGTAGAGGGGTGAAAATTTAGGGTTGCATGTATTTTTGTATGATGTATCATAAAAAAATAAAAACAAAAAATTTTGTCTGAAAAATAAAAAAAAAAATTAAGGGGTGGGACCACCCTTAACATTTAGGGGGATGAAAAATAGATGTTGGCCGATTCTCATAGATACCGGATAAGCACATAAAATTTCATCAAAATCGGTCAAGCCGTTTCGGAGGAGTTCGATAACGCACATTTTGTGACACGAGAATTTTATATACAGGGCGTCCCACGGCGATGCCACATGGAGGGAAAGTACCTTAAATCCTTAAGTTAGCTCATTTTACTTAAAGGAGACATCATTTTATTTTTAAAAAGAAACGAAACTGCATTTAAAGATTTTTAAAAATTCGCTTGCCACACCCGGTAATCGAACCGAGGTTACTTGATTCAGAGGTATATTCAGTACCTCTGACACCAGATTTACTATCAGATTTACCACCGGGTTCACTTACTAGGCTTACCTACTGGTTATTTAGTTTAGCTAAGCTATCAAATTGCTTTCTTTCATCATGGCTGAATGAAGATGAGGCTGAAAACGATTTGTTTTTGTAATATAGTAAGTACATATGAATACAAATTGCTTACAATTCTTAGCTCCAATTTTTTGTTCTCCGCTTAATTCACCAGAATCGCTTTCTGATACCAAATCTCTATAATTTGAATCTCGTGAGTCATAAGTCACTTTAGAATTTCCAATTGGTCCCTTATATCGATCATAAGATATACTGGACACATCAGTTTCTCTCCTTGTAGTGACCGATTTTTCAGAAAAGCTTGTCCCTTCACTCGTATCACTTGTCCTAGACTCAACGGTTTCTTTCTCTGTACTAGTGGATGTGGAAACATCCACTAGTACAGAGAAAGCTTCCGCTGACCAATCTGGACTGCTGGACCAGTTACTCCGTTCAGTGGATTCGCTAGATTTTTCGCTTGTAATCTGGGTCAGTCCTGTTTCTTTTGCTGTGCTTGTCTCACCGGTTGTACTCATGGATTCACTCGATATGGAGGCTGTCCCTTCGGAACCGACAGATCCCTTAGTGTGATCACTTGATTGATCAGATTTATCAGTTGAACTCTCAGTCACACCAGTTTTGTTTCCTGTGCCTGTTGCACCAGTTTCAGCGCCTGACCCACTCGATGTAGTGACTGATACTTCGGAAAAGCTAGACCCTTCACTCGTATCTTTTGTCCTAGACTCAACGGTTTCTTTGTCTGTACTAGTGGATGTGGAAGCTGACCAATCTGGACTGCTGGACCAGTTACTCCGTTCAGTGGATTCGCTAGATTTTTCGCTTGAGCTCTGGGTCACTCCTGTTTCTTTTGCTGTGCTTGTCTCACCGGTTGTACTCATGGATTCACTCGATATGGAGGCTGTCCCTTCGGAACCGACAGATCCCTTAGTGTGATCACTTGATTGATCAGATTTATCAGTTGGACTCTCAATCACACCAGTTTTGTTTCCTGTGCCTGTTGCACCAGTTTCAGCGCCTGACCCACTCGATGTAGTGACCGATACTTCGGAAAAGCTTGTCCCTTCACTCGTATCACTTGTTCTAGACTCAACGGTTCCTTTGTCTCTACTAGTGGACGTGGAAGCTGACCAATCTGGACTGCTGGACCAGTTACTCCGTTCAGTGGATTCGCTAGATTTTTCGCTTGAACTCTGGGTCAATCCTGTTTCTTTTGCTGTGCTTGTCTCACCGGTTGTACTCATGGAGTCACCCGATATGGAGGCTGTCCCTTCGGAACCGATAGATCCCTTAGTGTGATCACATGAATGATCAGATTTATCAGTTGGACTCTCAGTCACACCAGTTTTGTTTCCTGTGCCTGTTGCACCAGTTTCAGCGCTTGACCCACTCGATGTAGTGACCGATACTTCGGAAATGCTTGTCCCTTCACTCGTATCACTTGTCCTAGATTCAACGGTTTCTTTGTCTGTACTAGTGGATGTGGAAGCTGACCAATCTGGACTGCTGGACCAGTTACTCCGTTCAGTGGATTCGCTAGATTTTTCGCTTGAGCTCTGGGTCACTCCTGTTTCTTTTGCTGTGCTTGTCTCACCGGTTGTACTCATGGATTCACTCGATATGGAGGCTGTCCCTTCGGAACCGATAGATCCCTTAGTGTGCTCACTTGCATGATCAGATTTATCAGTTGGACTCTCAGTCACACCAGTTTTGTTTCCTGTGCCTGTTGCACCAGTTACAGCGCCTGACCCACTCGATGTAGTGGCCGATACTTCGGAAAAGCTTGTCCCTTCACTCGTATCACTTGTCCTAGACTCAACGGTTCCTTTGTCTGTACTAGTGGATGTGGAAGCTGACCAATCTGGACTGCTGGACCAGTTACTCCGTTCAGTGGATTCGCTAGATTTTTCGCTTGAGCTCCGTGTCACTCCTGTTTCTTTTGCTGTGCTTGTCTCACCGGTTGTACTCATGGAGTCACTCGATATGGAGACTGTCCCGTCGGAACCGATAGATCCCTTAGTGTGATCACATGAATGATCAGATTTATCAGTTGGACTCTCAGTCACACCAGTTTTGTTTCCTGTGCCTGTTGCACCAGTTTCAGCGCTTGACCCACTCGATGTAGTGACCGATACTTCGGAAAAGCTTGTCCCTTCACTCGTATCACTTGTTCTAGACTCAACGGTTCCTTTGTCTCTACTAGTGGACGTGGAAGCTGACCAATCTGGACTGCTGGACCAGTTACTCCGTTCAGTGGATTCGCTAGATTTTTCGCTTGAGCTCCGTGTCACTCCTGTTTCTTTTGCTGTGCTTGTCTCACCGGTTGTACTCATGGAAACACTCGATATGGAGACTGTCCCTTCGGAACCGATAGATCCCTTAGTGTGATCACGTGAATGATCAGATTTATCAGTTGGACTCTCAGTCACACCAGGTTTGTTTCCTGTGCCTGTTGCACCAGTTTCAGCGCTTGACCCACTCGATGTAGTGGCCGATACTTCGGAAAAGCTTGTCCCTTCACTCGTATCACTTGTCCTAGACTCAACGGTTCCTTTGTCTGTACTAGTGGATGTGGAAGCTGACCAATCTGGACTGCTGGACCAGTTACTCCGTTCAGTGGATTCGCTAGATTTTTCGCTTGTACTCTGGGTCAGTCCTGTTCCCTTTGCTGTGCTTGTCTCACCGGTTGTACTCATGGAGTCACTCGATATGGAGGCTGTCCCTTCGGAACCGACAGACCCCTTAGTGTGATCACATGATTGATCAGATTTATCAGTTGGACTCTCAGTCACACCAGTTATGTTTCCTGTGCCTGTTGCACCAGTTTCAGCGCCTGACCCACTCGATGTAGTGACCGATACTTCGGAAAAGCTTGTCCCTTCACTCGTATCACTTGTCCTAGACTCAACAGTTTCTTTGTCTGTACTAGTGGATGTGGAAGCTGACCAATCTGGACTGCTGGACCAGTTACTCCGTTCAGTGGATTCACTAGATTTTTCGTTTGAGCTCTGGGTCACTCCTGTTTCTTTTGCTGTGCTTGTCTCACCGGTTGTACTCATGGATTCACTCGATATGGAGGCTGTCCCTTCGGAACCGACAGATCCCTTAGTGTGATCACTTGATTGATCAGATTTATCAGTTGGACTCTCAGTCACACCAGTTTTGTTTCCTGTGCCTGTTGCACCAGTTTCAGCGCCTGAGCCACTCGATGTAGTGACCGATACTTCGGAAAAGCTTGTCCCTTCACTCGTATCACTTGTTCTAGACTCAACGGTTCCTTTGCCTCTACTAGTGGATGTGGAAGCTGACCAATCTGGACTGCTGGACCAGTTACTCTGTTCAGTGGATTCGCTAGATTTTTCGCTTGTACTCTGGGTCAGTCCTGTTTCCTTTGCTGTGCTTGTCTCACCGGTTGTACTCATGGAGTCACTCGATATGGAGGCTGTCCCTTCGGAACCGATAGATCCCTTAGTGTGATCACATGATTGATCAGATTTATCAGTTGGACTCTCAGTCACACCAGGTTTGTTTCCTGTGCCTGTTGCACCAGTTTCAGCGCTTGACCCACTCGATGTAGTGACCGATACTTCGGAAATCCTTGTCCCTTCACTCGTATCACTTGTCCTAGATTCAACGGTTTCTTTGACTGTACTAGTGGATGTGGAAGCTGACCAATCTGGACTGCTGGACCAGTTACTCCGTTCAGTGGATTCGCTAGATTTTTCGCTTGTACTCTGGGTCAGTCCTGTTTCTTTTGCTGTGCTTGTCTCACCAGTTGTACTCATGGAGTCACTCGATATGGAGGCTGTCCCTTCGGAACCGATAGATCCCTTAGTGTGCTCACTTGCATGATCAGATTTATCAGTTGGACTCTCAGTCACACCAGTTTTGTTTCCTGTGCCTGTTGCACCAGTTTCAGCACCTGACCCACTCGATGTAGTGGCCGATACTTCGGAAAAGCTTGTCCCTTCACTCGTATCACTTGTTCTAGACTCAACGGTTCCTTTGTCTCTACTAGTGGATGTGGAAGCTGACCAATCTGGACTGCTGGACCAGTTACTCCGTTCAGTGGATTCGCTAGATTTTTCGCTTGAGCTCCGTGTCACTCCTGTTTCTTTTGCTGTGCTTGTCTCACCGGTTGTACTCATGGAGTCACTCGATATGGAGACTGTCCCTTCGGAACCGATAGATCCCTTAGTGTGATCACATGAATGATCAGATTTATCAGTTGGACTCTCAGTCACACCAGTTTTGTTTCCTGTGCCTGTTGCACCAGTTTCAGCGCCTGACCCACTCGATGTAGTGACCGATACTTCGGAAAAGCTTGTCCCTTCACTCGTATCACTTGTTCTAGACTCAACGGTTCCTTTGCCTCTACTAATGGATGTGGAAGCTGACCAATCTGGACTGCTGGACCAGTTACTCCGTTCAGTGGATTCGCTAGATTTTTCGCTTGTACTCTGGGTCAGTCCTATTTCCTTTGCTGTGCTTGTCTCACCGGTTGTACTCATGGAGTCACTCGATATGGAGGCTGTCCCTTCGAAACCGATAGATCCCTTAGTGTGATCACATGATTGATCAGATTTATCAGTTGGACTCTCAGTCACACCAGGTTTGTTTCCTGTGCCTGTTGCACCAGTTTCAGCGCTTGACCCACTCGATGTAGTGACCGATACTTCGGAAATGCTTGTCCCTTCACTCGTATCACTTGTCCTAGATTCAACGGTTTCTTTGACTGTACTAGTGGATGTGGAAGCTGACCAATCTGGACTGCTGGACCAGTTACTCCGTTCAGTGGATTCGCTAGATTTTTCGCTTGTACTCTGGGTCAGTCCTGTTTCTTTTGCTGTGCTTGTCTCACCAGTTGTACTCATGGAGTCACTCGATATGGAGGCTGTCCCTTCGGAACCGATAGATCCCTTAGTGTGCTCACTTGCTTGATCAGATTTATCAGTTGGACTCTCAGTCACACCAGTTTTGTTTCCTGTGCCTGTTGCACCAGTTACAGCGCCTGACCCACTCGATGTAGTGGCCGATACTTCGGAAAAGCTTGTCCCTTCACTCGTATCACTTGTCCTAGACTCAACGGTTCCTTTGTCTGTACTAGTGGATGTGGAAGCTGACCAATCTGGACTGCTGGACCAGTTACTCCGTTCAGTGGATTCGCTAGATTTTTCGCTTGTACTCTGGGTCAGTCCTGTTTCCTTTGCTGTGCTTTTCTCACCGGTTGTACTCATGGAGTCACTCGATATGGAGACTGTCCCTTCGGAACCGATAGATCCCTTAGTGTGATCACATGATTGATCAGATTTATCAGTTGGACTCTCAGTCACACCAGGTTTGTTTCCAGTGCCTGTTGCACCAGTTTCAGCGCTTGACCCACTCGATGTAGTGGCCGATACTTCGGAAAAGCTTGTCCCTTCACTCGTATCACTTGTCCTAGACTCAACGGTTCCTTTGTCTGTACTAGTGGATGTGGAAGCTGACCAATCTGGACTGCTGGACCAGTTACTCCGTTCAGTGGATTCGCTAGATTTTTCGCTTGTACTCTGGGTCAGTCCTGTTTCTTTTGCTGTGCTTGTCTCACCGGTTGTACTCATGGATTTACTCGATATGGAGGCTGTCCCTTCGGAACCGACAGATCCCTTAGTGTGATCACTTGATTGATCAGATTTATCAGTTGGACTCTCAGTCACACCAGTTTTGTTTCCTGTGCCTGTTGCACCAGTTTCAGCGCCTGACCCACTCGATGTAGTGACCGATACTTCGGAAAAGCTTGTCCCTTCACTCGTATCACTTGTTCTAGACTCAACGGTTCCTTTGTCTCTACTAGTGGATGTGGAAGCTGACCAATCTGGACTGCTGGACCAGTTACTCCGTTCAGTGGATTTGCTAGATTTTTCGCTTGTACTCTGGGTCAGTCCTGTTTCCTTTGCTGTGCTTGTCTCACCGGTTGTACTCATGGAGTCACTCGATATGGAGGCTGTCCCTTCGGAACCGATAGATCCCTTAGTGTGATCACATGATTGATCAGATTTATCAGTTGGACTCTCAGTCACACCAGGTTTGTTTCCTGTGCCTGTTGCACCAGTTTCAGCGCTTGACCCACTCGATGTAGTGACCGATACTTCGGAAATGCTTGTCCCTTCACTCGTATCACTTGTCCTAGATTCAACGGTTTCTTTGACTGTACTAGTGGATGTGGAAGCTGACCAATCTGGACTGCTGGACCAGTTACTCCGTTCAGTGGATTCGCTAGATTTTTCGCTTGTACTCTGGGTCAGTCCTGTTTCTTTTGCTGTGCTTGTCTCACCAGTTGTACTCATGGAGTCACTCGATATGGAGGCTGTCCCTTCGGAACCGATAGATCCCTTAGTGTGCTCACTTGCTTGATCAGATTTATCAGTTGGACTCTCAGTCACACCAGTTTTGTTTCCTGTGCCTGTTGCACCAGTTTCAGCGCCTGACCCACTCGATGTAGTGGCCCATACTTCGGAAAAGCTTGTCCCTTCACTCGTATCACTTGTCCTAGACTCAACGGTTCCTTTGTCTGTACTAGTGGATGTGGAAGCTGACCAATCTGGACTGCTGGACCAGTTACTCCGTTCAGTGGATTCGCTAGATTTTTCGCTTGTACTCTGGGTCAGTCCTGTTTCCTTTGCTGTGCTTTTCTCACCGGTTGTACTCATGAAGTCACTCGATATGGAGGCTGTCCCTTCGGAACCGATAGATCCCTTAGTGTGATCACATGATTGATCAGATTTATCAGTTGGACTCTCAGTCACACCAGGTTTGTTTCCAGTGCCTGTTGCACCAGTTTCAGCGCTTGACCCACTCGATGTAGTGACCGATACTTCGGAAATGCTTGTCCCTTCACTCGTATCACTTGTCCTAGACTCAACGGTTTCTTTGTCTGTACTAGTGGATGTGGAAGCTGACCAATCTGGACTGCTGGACCAGTTACTCCATTCAGTGGATTCGCTAGATTTTTCGCTTGAGCTCCGTGTCACTCCTGTTTCTTTTGCTGTGCTTGTCTCACCGGTTGTACTCATGGAGTCACTCGATATGGAGACCGTCCCTTCGGAACCGATAGATCCCTTAGTGTGATCACATGGATGATCAGATTTATCAGTTGGACTCTCAGTCACACCAGTTTTGTTTCCTGTGCCTGTTGCACCAGTTTCAGCGCTTGACCCACTCGATGTAGTGACCGATACTTCGGAAATGCTTGTCCCTTCACTCGTATCACTTGTCCTAGACTCAACGGTTCCTTTGTCTGTACTAGTGGATGTGGAAGCTGACCAATCTGGACTGCTGGACCAGTTACTCCGTTCAGTGGATTCGCTAGATTTTTCGCTTGTACTCTGGGTCAGTCCTGTTTCTTTTGCTGTGCTTGTCTCACCAGTTGTACTCATGGAGTCACTCGATATGGAGGCTGTCCCTTCGGAACCGATAGATCCCTTAGTGTGCTCACTTGCTTGATCAGATTTATCAGTTGGACTCTCAGTCACACCAGTTTTGTTTCCTGTGCCTGTTGCACCAGTTTCAGCGCCTGACCTACTCGATGTAGTGGCCGATACTTCGGAAAAGCTTGTCCCTTCACTCGTATCACTTGTCCTAGACTCAACGGTTCCTTTGTCTGTACTAGTGGATGTGGAAGCTGACCAATCTGGACTGCTGGACCAGTTACTCCGTTCAGTGGATTCGCTAGATTTTTCGCTTGTACTCTGGGTCAGTCCTGTTTCCTTTGCTGTGCTTTTCTCACCGGTTGTACTCATGGAGTCACTCGATATGGAGGCTGTCCCTTCGGAACCGATAGATCGCTTAGTGTGATCATCAGATTTATCAGTTGGACTCTCAGTCACACCAGGTTTGTTTCCTGTGCCTGTTGCACCAGTTTCAGTGCTTGACCCACTCGATGTAGTGACCGATACTTCGGAAATGCTTGTCCCTTCACTCGTATCACTTGTCCTAGATTCAACGGTTTCTTTGACTGTACTAGTGGATGTGGAAGCTGACCAATCTGGACTGCTGGACCAGTTACTCCGTTCAGTGGATTCGCTAGATTTTTCGCTTGTACTCTGGGTCAGTCCTGTTTCCTTTGCTGTGCTTGTCTCATCGGTTGTACTCATGTAGTCACTCGATATGGAGGCTGTCCCTTCGGAACCGATAGATCCCTTAGTGTGATCACATGATTGATCAGATTTATCAGTTGGACTCTCAGTCAAACCAGGTTTGTTTCCTGTGCCTGTTGCAACAGTTTCAGCGCTTGACCCACTCGATGTAGTGACCGATACTTCGGAAATGCTTGTCCCTTCACTCGTATCACTTGTCCTAGATTCAACGGTTTCTTTGACTGTACTAGTGGATGTGGAAGCTGACCAATCTGGACTGCTGGACCAGTTACTCCGTTCAGTGGATTCGCTAGATTTTTCGCTTGTACTCTGGATCAGTCCTGTTTCTTTTGCTGTGCTTGTCTCACCAGTTGTACTCATGGAGTCACTCGATATGGAGGCTGTCCTTTCGGAACCGATAGATCCCTTAGTGTGCTCACTTGCTTGATCAGATTTATCAGTTGGACTCTCAGTCACACCAGTTTTGTTTCCTGTGCCTGTTGCACCAGTTTCAGCGCCTGACCCACTCGATGTAGTGACCGATACTTCGGAAATGCTTGTCCCTTCACTCGTATCACTTGTCCTAGACTCAACGGTTTCTTTGTCTGTACTAGTGGATGTGGAAGCTGACCAATCTGGACTGCTGGACCAGTTACTCCGTTCAGTGGATTCACTAGATTTTTCGCTTGAGCTCTGGGTCACTCCTGTTTCTTTTGCTGTGCTTGTCTCACCGGTTGTACTCATGGATTTACTCGATATGGAGGCTGTCCCTTCGGAACCGACAGATCCCTTAGTGTGATCACTTGATTGATCAGATTTATCAGTTGGACTCTCAGTCACACCAGTTTTGTTTCCTGTGCCTGTTGCACCAGTTTCAGCGCCTGACCCACTCGATGTAGTGACCGATACTTCGGAAAAGCTTGTCCCTTCACTCGTATCACTTGTTCTAGACTCAACGGTTCCTTTGTCTCTACTAGTGGATGTGGAAGCTGACCAATCTGGACTGCTGGACCAGTTACTCCGTTCAGTGGATTTGCTAGATTTTTCGCTTGTACTCTGGGTCAGTCCTGTTTCCTTTGCTGTGCTTGTCTCACCGGTTGTACTCATGGAGTCACTCGATATGGAGGCTGTCCCTTCGGAACCGATAGATCCCTTAGTGTGATCACATGATTGATCAGATTTATCAGTTGGACTCTCAGTCACACCAGGTTTGTTTCCTGTGCCTGTTGCACCAGTTTCAGCGCTTGACCCACTCGATGTAGTGACCGATACTTCGGAAATGCTTGTCCCTTCACTCGTATCACTTGTCCTAGATTCAACGGTTTCTTTGACTGTACTAGTGGATGTGGAAGCTGACCAATCTGGACTGCTGGACCAGTTACTCCGTTCAGTGGATTCGCTAGATTTTTCGCTTGTACTCTGGGTCAGTCCTGTTTCTTTTGCTGTGCTTGTCTCACCGGTTGTACTCATGGATTTACTCGATATGGAGGCTGTCCCTTCGGAACCGACAGATCCCTTAGTGTGATCACTTGATTGATCAGATTTATCAGTTGGACTCTCAGTCACACCAGTTTTGTTTCCTGTGCCTGTTGCACCAGTTTCAGCGCCTGACCCACTCGATGTAGTGACCGATACTTCGGAAAAGCTTGTCCCTTCACTCGTATCACTTGTTCTAGACTCAACGGTTCCTTTGTCTCTACTAGTGGATGTGGAAGCTGACCAATCTGGACTGCTGGACCAGTTACTCCGTTCAGTGGATTTGCTAGATTTTTCGCTTGTACTCTGGGTCAGTCCTGTTTCCTTTGCTGTGCTTGTCTCACCGGTTGTACTCATGGAGTCACTCGATATGGAGGCTGTCCCTTCGGAACCGACAGATCCCTTAGTGTGATCACATGATTGATCAGATTTATCAGTTGGACTCTCAGTCACACCAGGTTTGTTTCCTGTGCCTGTTGCACCAGTTTCAGCGCTTGACCCACTCGATGTAGTGACCGATACTTCGGAAATGCTTGTCCCTTCACTCGTATCACTTGTCCTAGACTCAACGGTTTCTTTGTCTGTACTAGTGGATGTGGAAGCTGACCAATCTGGACTGCTGGACCAGTTACTCCATTCAGTGGATTCGCTAGATTTTTCGCTTGAGCTCCGTGTCACTCCTGTTTCTTTTGCTGTGCTTGTCTCACCGGTTGTACTCATGGAGTCACTCGATATGGAGACCGTCCCTTCGGAACCGATAGATCCCTTAGTGTGATCACATGGATGATCAGATTTATCAGTTGGACTCTCAGTCACACCAGTTTTGTTTCCTGTGCCTGTTGCACCAGTTTCAGCGCTTGACCCACTCGATGTAGTGACCGATACTTCGGAAATGCTTGTCCCTTCACTCGTATCACTTGTCCTAGACTCAACGGTTCCTTTGTCTGTACTAGTGGATGTGGAAGCTGACCAATCTGGACTGCTGGACCAGTTACTCCGTTCAGTGGATTCGCTAGATTTTTCGCTTGTACTCTGGGTCAGTCCTGTTTCTTTTGCTGTGCTTGTCTCACCAGTTGTACTCATGGAGTCACTCGATATGGAGGCTGTCCCTTCGGAACCGATAGATCCCTTAGTGTGCTCACTTGCTTGATCAGATTTATCAGTTGGACTCTCAGTCACACCAGTTTTGTTTCCTGTGCCTGTTGCACCAGTTTCAGCGCCTGACCTACTCGATGTAGTGGCCGATACTTCGGAAAAGCTTGTCCCTTCACTCGTATCACTTGTCCTAGACTCAACGGTTCCTTTGTCTGTACTAGTGGATGTGGAAGCTGACCAATCTGGACTGCTGGACCAGTTACTCCGTTCAGTGGATTCGCTAGATTTTTCGCTTGTACTCTGGGTCAGTCCTGTTTCCTTTGCTGTGCTTTTCTCACCGGTTGTACTCATGGAGTCACTCGATATGGAGGCTGTCCCTTCGGAACCGATAGATCCCTTAGTGTGATCATCAGATTTATCAGTTGGACTCTCAGTCACACCAGGTTTGTTTCCTGTGCCTGTTGCACCAGTTTCAGTGCTTGACCCACTCGATGTAGTGACCGATACTTCGGAAATGCTTGTCCCTTCACTCGTATCACTTGTCCTAGATTCAACGGTTTCTTTGACTGTACTAGTGGATGTGGAAGCTGACCAATCTGGACTGCTGGACCAGTTACTCCGTTCAGTGGATTCGCTAGATTTTTCGCTTGTACTCTGGGTCAGTCCTGTTTCCTTTGCTGTGCTTGTCTCATCGGTTGTACTCATGTAGTCACTCGATATGGAGGCTGTCCTTTCGGAACCGATAGATCCCTTAGTGTGCTCACTTGCTTGATCAGATTTATCAGTTGGACTCTCAGTCACACCAGTTTTGTTTCCTGTGCCTGTAGCACCAGTTTCAGCGCTTGACCCACTCGATGTAGTGACCGATACTTCGGAAATGCTTGTCCCTTCACTCGTATCACTTGTCCTAGACTCAACGGTTTCTTTGTCTGTACTAGTGGATGTGGAAGCTGACCAATCTGGACTGCTGGACCAGTTACTCCGTTCAGTGGATTCACTAGATTTTTCGCTTGAGCTCTGGGTCACTCCTGTTTCTTTTGCTGTGCTTGTCTCACCGGCTGTACTCATGGAGTCACTCGATATGGAGGCTGTCCCTTCGGAACCGATAGATCCCTTAGTGTCATCACATGATTGATCAGATTTATCAGTTGGACTCTGAGTCACACCAGGTTTGTTTCCTGTGCCTGTTGCACCAGTTTCAGCGCTTGACCCACTCGATGTAGTGACCGATACTTCGGAAATGCTTGTCCCTTCACTCGTATCACTTGTCCTAGACTCAACGGTTTCTTTGTCTGTACTAGTGGATGTGGAAGCTGACCAATCTGGACTGCTGGACCAGTTACTCCGGTCAGTGGATTCACTAGATTTTTCGCTTGAGCTCTGGGTCACTCCTGTTTCTTTTGCTGTGCTTGTCTCACCGGTTGTACTCATGGATTCACTCGATATGGAGGCTGTCCCTTCGGAACCGACAGATCCCTTAGTGTGATCACTTGATTGATCAGATTTATCAGTTGGACTCTCAGTCACACCAGTTTTGTTTCCTGTGCCTGTTGCACCAGTTTCAGCGCCTGACCCACTCGATGTAGTGACCGATACTTCGGAAAAGCTTGTCCCTTCACTCGTATCACTTGTTCTAGACTCAACGGTTCCTTTGTCTCTACTAGTGGATGTGGAAGCTGACCAATCTGGACTGCTGGACCAGTTACTCCGTTCAGTGGATTCGCTAGATTTTTGGCTTGTACTCTGGGTCAGTCCTGTTTCTTTTGCTGTGCTTGTCTCACCAGTTGTACTCATGGAGTCACTCGATATGGAGGCTGTCCCTTCGGAACCGATAGATCCCTTAGTGTGCTCACTTGCATGATCAGATTTATCAGTTGGACTCTCAGTCACACCAGTTTTGTTTCCTGTGCCTGTTGCACCAGTTTCAGCGCCTGACCCACTCGATGTAGTGGCCGATACTTCGGAAAAGCTTGTCCCTTCACTCGTATCACTTGTCCTAGACTCAACAGTTTCTTTATCTGTACTAGTGGATGTGGAAGCTGACCAATCTGGACTGCTGGACCAGTTACTCCGTTCAGTGGATTCGCTAGATTTTTCGCTTGAGCTCCGTGTCACTCCTGTTTCTTTTGCTGTGCTTGTCTCACCGGCTGTACTCATGGAGTCACTCGATATGGAGGCTGTCCCTTCGGAACCGATAGATCCCTTAGTGTGATCACATGATTGATCAGATTTATCAGTTGGACTCTCAGTCACACCAGGTTTGTTTCCTGTGCCTGTTGCACCAGTTTCAGCGCTTGACCCACTCGATGTAGTGGCCGATACTTCGGAAAAGCTTGTCCCTTCACTCGTATCACTTGTCCTAGATTCAACGGTTCCTTTGTCTGTACTAGTGGATGTGGAAGCTGACCAATCTGGACTGCTGGACCAGTTACTCCGTTCAGTGGATTCGCTAGATTTTTCGCTTGAGCTCCGTGTCACTCCTGTTTCTTTTGCTGTGCTTGTCTCACCGGTTGTACTCATGGAGTCACTCGATATGGAGGCTGTCCTTTCGGAACCGATAGATCCCTTAATGTCATCACATGATTGATCAGATTTATCAGTTGGACTCTCAGTCACACCAGTTTTGTTTCCTGTGCCTGTTGCACCAGTTTCAGCGCCTGACCCACTCGATGTAGTGACCGATACTTCGGAAATGCTTGTCCCTTCACTCGTATCACTTGTCCTAGACTCAACGGTTTCTTTGTCTGTACTAGTGGATGTGGAAGCTGACCAATCTGGACTGCTGGACCAGTTACTCCGTTCAGTGGATTCACTAGATTTTTCGCTTGAGCTCTGGGTCACTCCTGTTTCTTTTGCTGTGCTTGTCTCACCGGTTGTACTCATGGAGTCACTCGATATGGAGGCTGTCCCTTCGGAACCGATAGATCCCTTAGTGTCATCACATGATTGATCAGATTTATCAGTTGGACTCTGAGTCACACCAGGTTTGTTTCCTGTGCCTGTTGCACCAGTTTCAGCGCCTGACCCACTCGATGTAGTGGCCGATACTTCGGAAAAGCTTGTCCCTTCACTCGTATCACTTGTCCTAGACTCAACAGTTTCTTTATCTGTACTAGTGGATGTGGAAGCTGACCAATCTGGACTGCTGGACCAGTTACTCCGTTCAGTGGATTCGCTAGATTTTTCGCTTGAGCTCCGTGTCACTCCTGTTTCTTTTGCTGTGCTTGTCTCACCGGCTGTACTCATGGAGTCACTCGATATGGAGGCTGTCCCTTCGGAACCGATAGATCCCTTAGTGTGATCACATGATTGATCAGATTTATCAGTTGGACTCTCAGTCACACCAGGTTTGTTTTCTGTGCCTGTTGCACCAGTTTCAGCGCTTGACCCACTCGATGTAGTGGCCGATACTTCGGAAAAGCTTGTCCCTTCACTCGTATCACTTGTCCTAGATTCAACGGTTCCTTTGTCTGTACTAGTGGATGTGGAAGCTGACCAATCTGGACTGCTGGACCAGTTACTCCGTTCAGTGGATTCGCTAGATTTTTCGCTTGAGCTCCGTGTCACTCCTGTTTCTTTTGCTGTGCTTGTCTCACCGGTTGTACTCATGGAGTCACTCGATATGGAGGCTGTCCCTTCGGAACCGATAGATCCCTTAGTGTCATCACATGATTGATCAGATTTATCAGTTGGACTCTGAGTCACACCAGTTTTGTTTCCTGTGCCTGTTGCACCAGTTTCAGCGCCTGACCCACTCGATGTAGTGACCGATACTTCGGAAATGCTTGTCCCTTCACTCGTATCACTTGTCCTAGACTCAACGGTTTCTTTGTCTGTACTAGTGGATGTGGAAGCTGACCAATCTGGACTGCTGGACCAGTTACTCCGTTCAGTGGATTCACTAGATTTTTCGCTTGTACTCTGGGTCAGTCCTGTTTCTTTTGCTGTGCTTGTCTCACCAGTTGTACTCATGGAGTCACTCGATATGGAGGCTGTCCCTTCGGAACCGATAGATCCCTTAGTGTGCTCACTTGCTTGATCAGATTTATCAGTTGGACTCTCAGTCACACCAGTTTTGTTTCCTGTGCCTGTTGCACCAGTTTCAGCGCCTGACCCACTCGATGTAGTGGCCGATACTTCGGAAAAGCTTGTCCCTTCACTCGTATCACTTGTCCTAGACTCAACGGTTCCTTTGTCTGTACTAGTGGATGTGGAAGCTGACCAATCTGGACTGCTGGACCAGTTACTCCGTTCAGTGGATTCGCTAGATTTTTCGCTTGTACTCTGGGTCGGTCCTGTTTCCTTTGCTGTGCTTGTCTCACCGGTTGTACTCATGGATTCACTCGATATGGAGGCTGTCCCTTCGGAACCGACAGATCCCTTAGTGTGATCACTTGATTGATCAGATTTATCAGTTGGACTCTCAGTCACACCAGTTTTGTTTCCTGTGCCTGTTGCACCAGTTTCAGCGCCTGACCCACTCGATGTAGTGACCGATACTTCGGAAAAGCTTGTCCCTTCACTCGTATCACTTGTTCTAGACTCAACGGTTCCTTTGTCTGTACTAGTGGATGTGGAAGCTGACCAATCTGGACTGCTGGACCAGTTACTCCATTCAGTGGATTCGCTAGATTTTTCGCTTGTACTCTGGGTCGGTCCTGTTTCCTTTGCTGTGCTTGTCTCACCGGTTGTACTCATGGAGTCACTCGATATGGAGGCTGTCCCTTCGGAACCGATAGATCCCTTAGTGTGATCACATGATTGATCAGATTTATCAGTTGGACTCTCAGTCACACCAGGTTTGTTTCCAGTGCCTGTTGCACCAGTTTCAGCGCTTGACCCACTCGATGTAGTGGCCGATACTTCGGAAAAGCTTGTCCCTTCACTCGTATCACTTGTCCTAGACTCAACGGTTCCTTTGTCTGTACTAGTGGATGTGGAAGCTGACCAATCTGGACTGCTGGACCAGTTACTCCGTTCAGTGGATTCGCTAGATTTTTCGCTTGTACTCTGGGTCAGTCCTGTTTCTTTTGCTGTGCTTGTCTCACCGGTTGTACTCATGGATTTACTCGATATGGAGGCTGTCCCTTCGGAACCGACAGATCCCTTAGTGTGATCACTTGATTGATCAGATTTATCAGTTGGACTCTCAGTCACACCAGTTTTGTTTCCTGTGCCTGTTGCACCAGTTTCAGCGCCTGACCCACTCGATGTAGTGACCGATACTTCGGAAAAGCTTGTCCCTTCACTCGTATCACTTGTTCTAGACTCAACGGTTCCTTTGTCTCTACTAGTGGATGTGGAAGCTGACCAATCTGGACTGCTGGACCAGTTACTCCGTTCAGTGGATTCGCTAGATTTTTCGCTTGAGCTCCGTGTCACTCCTGTTTCTTTTGCTGTGCTTGTCTCACCGGTTGTACTCATGGAGTCACTCGATATGGAGGCTGTCCCTTCGGAACCGATAGATCCCTTAGTGTGCTCACTTGCATGATCAGATTTATCAGTTGGACTCTCAGTCACACCAGTTTTGTTTCCTGTGCCTGTTGCACCAGTTTCAGCGCCTGACCCACTCGATGTAGTGGCCGATACTTCGGAAAAGCTTGTCCCTTCACTCGTATCACTTGTCCTAGACTCAACAGTTTCTTTGTCTGTACTAGTGGATGTGGAAGCTGACCAATCTGGACTGCTGGACCAGTTACTCCGTTCAGTGGATTCGCTAGATTTTTCGCTTGAGCTCCGTGTCACTCCTGTTTCTTTTGCTGTGCTTGTCTCACCGGCTGTACTCATGGAGTCACTCGATATGGAGGCTGTCCCTTCGGAACCGATAGATCCCTTAGTGTGATCACATGATTGATCAGATTTATCAGTTGGACTCTCAGTCACACCAGGTTTGTTTCCTGTGCCTGTTGCACCAGTTTCAGCGCTTGACCCACTCGATGTAGTGGCCGATACTTCGGAAAAGCTTGTCCCTTCACTCGTATCACTTGTCCTAGATTCAACGGTTCCTTTGTCTGTACTAGTGGATGTGGAAGCTGACCAATCTGGACTGCTGGACCAGTTACTCCGTTCAGTGGATTCGCTCGATTTTTCGCTTGAGCTCCGTGTCACTCCTGTTTCTTTTGCTGTGCTTGTCTCACCGGTTGTACTCATGGAGTCACTCGATATGGAGGCTGTCCTTTCGGAACCGATAGATCCCTTAGTGTCATCACATGATTGATCAGATTTATCAGTTGGACTCTCAGTCACACCAGTTTTGTTTCCTGTGCCTGTTGCACCAGTTTCAGCGCCTGACCCACTCGATGTAGTGACCGATACTTCGGAAAAGCTTGTCCTTTCACTCGTATCACTTGTCCTAGACTCAACGGTTTCTTTGTCTGTACTAGTGGATGTGGAAGCTGACCAATCTGGACTGCTGGACCAGTTACTCCGTTCAGTGGATTCGCTAGATTTTTCGCTTGAACTCTGGGTCTGTCCTGTTTCTTTTGCTGTGCTTGTCTCACCGGTTGTACTCATGGATTCACTCAATATGGAGACTGTCCCTTCGGAACCGATAGATCCCTTAGTGTAATCACATGATTGATCGGATTTATCAGTTGGACTCTCAGTCACACCAGATTTGTTTCCTGTGTCTGTTGCACCAGTTTCAGCGCCTGACCCACTCGATGTAGTGACCGATACTTCGGAAAAACTTGTCCCTTCACTCGTATCACTTGTCCTAGACTCAACGGTTTCTTTATCTGTACTAGTGGATATAGTAATTGACCCATCTGGACTTCTAGAGCAGTTACTCCGTTCACTTGATTGGTCTGACTTATCAACTGTACTCTCAATCACTCTCGATGTAGTAACCGATCCTTCTGTTACACTTGACCCTTCACAGTTTTCTTTTGTACCACCAAATTCGTTTGTTAATTTTATATTACCAGTTTCTTCACCTGATGCACTAGATTTACGACCTTGTTGTTTTTGACCGCTAAACTGTTGCATCTGTTTATTTGATGCGAGATTTTCTTCATTTATAATGCCAGTATCGCCAAATCTTTTTCTTACACCTTGGCTGTATGAAGATGAATCTGAAAGGTAATAAAGGTCATATTATGTGTAGTTACCCTACTGGACAGCTGGGGGGAGTTTTTCGAAGGAAAAGAAGTACTTCTACGTATTTTTGATTTCAGAAAGATATAACGTAATGTGGAAAATACACACTTCTTACCGCCCTCTGCTTGTGAACTAGCCATAAGAATACTGTCAAAATCCAAAGCCTGTAAAGGTGCGTACAGGTCATGTAACATGTTGTATAACTTGTGTTATATAACACGTCCACATTATCTAACATTGTTTTATCTCATTGGAGATTATGAATTTGTGCCGTTTGGAGTCGAAACGTTGGGACCATGGGGTCCGAGCGCGCGCAATCTCTTCAGGGAGATTGCGAAGCGTATGGTCGACGCTTCTCGTGATCAGAAGGCTGGCCTCTTTTTAGGTCAGAGAATAAGTATTGCCATACAACGTGGCAATGCTGCCAGTCTTCTGGGAACGTTACCACAAGAGGCATGCGATGCGGAGGAATTCCACGACGCGTTCGGTTTTAGTTTTTGATTTGTCCTTTTATATATATATTTTTAGTTTTATTGTTAATATTGTACATATTTAAATTGTATTATAGTAGGATTAACCAGAATAACGATTTATATGTTTGGAACGCAGGTTATCACAACACATTGTTTTATAACTTTGCAACATTGTATTAACTTCAGTGTCTACATTACTGAAACATGTTATATAACATGTTATGCTATATAATGTGTACGCACCGTTATATATTTTTTCAACACACTTGCTTATAAACAGGCTTTTATTTCACCGCAATTAAGCACGGAATGACACTTATTATAAAACTGTGACTTTTTCATTGCTATTATTCACAAGTGAGTTATAGACTTCTTTTTTTAATTTCATTGATTAAGTTGCTTTGTTCATAAAAAAGTTTCGGTACAAAAAAGATCGTGTCCAATATTACAAACGATATAATATACCTATAAAGATAATTTCAACTTGTAGTATGTGTTTAATAAACAAAACTTTCACTAAAATGTTTTTTTTTTCTATGTGAGTATTTACAGAGAAAAAAATAAGTAAGTAGATGACAAGGCAGCATGGTTATAGCACCTTAGCCTGTTCCGAAAGGAACAAATAACAAAAATGTTAGATGCGCGCGCATATGACAACAAATAGATTTTTACTATTGTGTTTTGATTGTGTTATATAATATATTTTTAGTATTATTTTATTCGCAAGTGTGTTGAAAATAGTCGTATGCCACTCGCGTGTATGGTGATCACCGTCCTCGGCTCGCTCAAGACCCTCGCCTTACGGCTCGGGTCTCAATGTGGCCTCAGCGGTAATCACTAACTTTACACGCTTGTACCATAATGTACTATTACAAATATGAAAACAACTTCACTTGCAAGTCCGATACTCCTGCTGATTGACAGATGAGATTTTAGGGTCCTTTTCCTTGCGAGGTTGGAACGTCAAATGGCTGTCGCTCTCATAAGCCATGTAAGTCAAAACGTGAAGATAATTTTATCGCGATAAAGGTTAGCCATAGGATAGTTGTCTTACCGCTGCCGAAACCATGTCCTGTAAGTAGTCCACCTGTAGATAGATTTTAAATCTGTATAAATACGTGTAACCTTCAAGTATTTCACCCCAATTTGGTTTTTATAGTATTATAGTATTTTTATGGTACATACAATAGGGCAGCTAGTTTAGTAAATAAAATATGAAACAAGACGAAACCAATGCTAATCTGCTTTTTAAGACACGTAGTAAAGTTGCCTGTAAGAAATTGCCGCAGCGCGATAAAGCCGCCATCTGTACTTACCACATAACCTAGATATCTGTGTTATATTGTTATATCTATGGTGTACAATAAAGACGTTTTTACTTTTTATTTTACTTACCCAAAACGTCAGCATCTGTAATAGTGAATACAATTTTATTATATTTAGTAAAAGTAAAGTAGCTTCACGTCGTTGGTACAAATTATTACGAATAATATTAGCCTAGGCCACAATGGTTTTGTTTTAGCCTATGGTCAGTCAAGTGTTTTGACCATTTTGAATTAGGAATTCATAATGTAACAATAGCTCTTTTTTGAAACTTATTGATTTTTATCAACATTTTGACTGTTTGTTGTTGAAAAAGTTATTATAATGGATGTTATAAAAGTAACAGGAAGAAAGTTTTATGAAATATGACCTCTTTTTTATTTTTATTAGTATAAGGGTTACTTTACTTATTACCACTTTCAGTATAATTTAATTATAAACATAATATTATTTAATTTAACATAATTTTAAGCTAATATTTTTGTTCTAAGAATAATGAAAAGTTGAATAAATAACAAATAAATCTTACAATTCCGTGCTTGAGACACGGCTCCAGATCTGGATCGATCGCCATCGCCATCTACATTTAAATATTATGATCTGATTTAAATCAAGTGACTGCCCCAAAAAGTAATGCATATTGTAGTAAGTGAATAAAATGTCATACAGCTTTTGGCTTGCAACCCTGCTTCTGAGGCACCACCGACACCTCCTGCATAAATATTGCCATTAGAGTAGTTAGTTGTAGGATTTTAGTAAAATTAGAATATAAGCTGTACAAAATTCTTGATGGTCGAATACAATTACATTATAACGATTAATTGTATATCTACTTAGCTTACACGAAATCCCTACTAATATTATAAATGCGAAAGTAACTCTGTCTGTCTGTCTGTCTTTCTGTCTGTCTGTCTGTCTTTGCTTCACGCCTAAACTACTGAACCGATTTGTGTGAAATTTGGTACAGACATAGTTTGGAACTTGAGAAAGGACATAGGATAGTTTTTATTACAAAAAATAAAATAAAAAATAAAATTTAATCCGGACATACAGCGCCATCTATTGGTCAAGAGTCGGCATCAATTCATAGGCTATATTTGGTCGCGATAACCGATATCCATGCGGGCGGAGCCGCGGGCAACAGCTAGTCTTCTTATAAAACAGTGCAAATAATGATTAATTAAGAAAAATACTTAGGTATATATTCCTCTTGCGCAAAAAGGTGATTCTATAATATTTTAACTCTTTTGGTCTTGTTATTTTTATGTTTTAGTTAAAAGTTTTAAAATAAATCAACGTAAACGCGGAATTTAATATACATTGATACCTACTTGGACATAATAACTGTTAGGTAGATACTTACGAGTACCGAAGCCAATAAAATTAATTAAATCCTCTGCTGCTGATATAATCATACTTTAGGACAGAGTGAATCGAAACCGACTTCAAAAAAGAATTTATTATTCGACTTAAAACTAGAATTCATCGATAGGTTTGTAGAAAAAATCGAGGGACATCCTCGATATCTCCATCATTTAAAAACTGATTTCAAAAAACTATTTTGCTTAGAAACAACTGTTACTTACCGAAGTTTACCGAATGCTGATAAGCATCTGCAATATGACAAGTTAACGTCAATAAAATTAATTACATACCTACGGGTTTGTTTTAAAATATACCTACTTATTAGGTTAGAATGAAGAAATATTCTGTTATATGCAATCGATCTCAATATAGAGGAGATACCCTCGCCTATGGTCAGTCAAATATTATAACATTGTTGAGGGATAATTTTATATTGAGTGTTATTATCTTAGATTATATACAAACTCTATCGCCACATTAATACGTGGCACTACACGTGCCCTAAAAATATCTATAACAAGGTATAATATGTCATACGAGTACATACATCCCATAACATGCATACATTGATAGTTTAAAGAACAATATTGATATTAGATAGCTCACACATAAAGCACATTTCAAGCCGTCTTTTGCACTGCATTTTGTCAGAATTACTGTGCCTATATAGTATGTATAGTCAAAAGTTAATATTATATTATTATTCTGCGTATCGGATGTTCATATAAATATATCTTACAATTTTGGGGTCGTATATCCGCACTCGGTGGCCCCCACCCCAATTCGCGGTGCGCACCATCTAAATTAAAAATCATAATTAGCTGTATGCAATACATCGTTGACGACTGACATATCCGTCAAACCCCATACATTCGTTGGACTGGAATATTATCGATGAGGTTATATTTCTTAAGGCCTCAGGCTCTTCATATAGGCCGTAGGCCGTAGCATGGACCACATACACTACGTGGTCTATGCTCACTCACTCAACTTATGTGTAAAATATTTTTTTTTTATATTTCGTCCGTCAATTCACTGCACCCCAAAATTGTTTTAAAATAAATCAACGTAAACGCGGAATTTAATATACATTGATACCTACTTGGACATAATAACTGTTAGGTAGATACTTACGAGTACCGAAGCCAATAAAATTAATTAAATCCTCTGCTGCTGATATAATCATACTTTAGGACAGAGTGAATCGAAACCGACTTCAAAAAAGAATTTATTATTCGACTTAAAACTAGAATTCATCGATAGGTTTGTAGAAAAAATCGAGGGACATCCTCGATATCTCCATCATTTAAAAACTGATTTCAAAAAACTATTTTGCTTAGAAACAACTGTTACTTACCGAAGTTTACCGAATGCTGATAAGCATCTGCAATATGACAAGTTAACGTCAATAAAATTAATTACATACCTACGGGTTTGTTTTAAAATATACCTACTTATTAGGTTAGAATGAAGAAATATTCTGTTATATGCAATCGATCTCAATATAGAGGAGATACCCTCGCCTATGGTCAGTCAAATATTATAACATTGTTGAGGGATAATTTTATATTGAGTGTTATTATCTTAGATTATATACAAACTCTATCGCCACATTAATACGTGGCACTACACGTGCCCTAAAAATATCTATAACAAGGTATAATATGTCATACGAGTACATACATCCCATAACATGCATACATTGATAGTTTAAAGAACAATATTGATATTAGATAGCTCACACATAAAGCACATTTCAAGCCGTCTTTTGCACTGCATTTTGTCAGAATTACTGTGCCTATATAGTATGTATAGTCAAAAGTTAATATTATATTATTATTCTGCGTATCGGATGTTCATATAAATATATCTTACAATTTTGGGGTCGTATATCCGCACTCGGTGGCCCCCACCCCAATTCGCGGTGCGCACCATCTAAATTAAAAATCATAATTAGCTGTATGCAATACATCGTTGACGACTGACATATCCGTCAAACCCCATACATTCGTTGGACTGGAATATTATCGATGAGGTTATATTTCTTAAGGCCTCAGGCTCTTCATATAGGCCGTAGGCCGTAGCATGGACCACATACACTACGTGGTCTATGCTCACTCACTCAACTTATGTGTAAAATATTTTTTTTTTATATTTCGTCCGTCAATTCACTGCACCCCAAAATTGCCACAGTTGTACCATCAATGGTACTTTCAAGGGTCCTACGGTAAACAAACGCCCCTGATGCCGCCAATGAAATGGCTCTAAGGTGAAGTCCAGAAAACTTCATATTGTCAAAAATAAAAGGTGTGGTGGATGCAAAAACCATCTATTAAACGGATTTTAGTTTAAACGGAAGTAGAAACGGATGTTTGTAAAGGAAGGCTGCTCAAAAAAATCATCTCAAAAGCCATATTCAATTTTAATAACTGCCGTTGACTGGACAATAATACTCGTAGACACGTATGAGAAGCACTATAAAATACCGGAGGATATCTGTGCCTCATCATCCAGACCCGATATATTCCTTTTTTCACGATCGCATAGGCGTGCAGTGCTTGTAGGACTCACAGTACCGTGGGAAACTAATATACCTAAAGACCACG
The DNA here is from genome assembly GCA_914767945.1 of Eilema depressum. Lineage (NCBI taxonomy): Eukaryota > Metazoa > Arthropoda > Insecta > Lepidoptera > Erebidae > Eilema > Eilema depressum. Next base: position 15,270,462 of record OU612020.1, read on the forward strand.
CTATAAAGACAAACAAATACTTTGACTTGACTAACGAGTTAACCAAAAACGGCTACGTGGTTAAACTCTACGCCGTAGAAGTAGGAGCAAGGGGAATTCCAGCTAAATCCCTATACAACTTACGTAAAGACCTCGGATTGCCAAGAGCTTCAGTAAGCTCTTTACTAAATCGAATATCAAAAGCGGCATTGATAGGATCTTACCAAATTTGGATAGGTAGGGGGGGGCAACACTACTGACTCACTTATAGAGTTCAAATTTCAAATGCAATCATAAGAAAATTGCATTTGAAATTCATTTGGCCTGAAAACTAGTATACATATCAATTTTAAATACAGCTAATTTTACTCAATAAGACGTAGGTTTAATAGCATATGGAATTATTACAAAAGTTTAGTAAACTGTGGCTTCTGTGTGAACTAAAAAATAAAGCTGAAAATGCTACTTACAACGCTCTCGAGCCAAAAGTCTCAATGGTAAGGTACATGAAAGCACGAACACTGCCCAGTGCATAGTACCTTTATTGCACTGGACTTGATATCTCTTCACTTCATCAGATTTATAGACGAAGAAAAACTATAAAAAGTACATTTTCCTTATCCTAAGTCGTGAGGAATTAAACTGATTATTATGTTATTGGCAATAGTTTCGTTATGCTTATGACCGTGACTAATAAATAAATATTTTATGTATTTATTCAAATACCCATAATGTATAGTTGACAAAGGTGGTATTTCAAAGCCCCCAGCAACTAATCAAGCAGTCACTTTCATAAAAGTTAATAATAAACAATCAAAATAATACGCAGACTCTGAGCTCCAAAGTATAAACTTTGGTCGCAACCAGACAATCGCCAGCAGTATGACGGTGACTCACAATAACCATTCGTATTTAAATACATAAAAAAACCCATCGAATTGAGAACCTCCTCCTTTTTGTAGTCGGTTAAAAATAATACAAGTAATAATATATATGGAAATTACGAATATCACTTCTAAAACTATAATTGCACATATCGTATAGATAATAGAGTATTTGTTAATCCATATAAATTATTACAAGATACTGCCATCAATTTGGCACCAGCTCAACTAGCCAAGTCTTATCTAGGGGAACTGATCTTCTTTAGAAATGGTCTCACTGGGTCTCCACCTAGTGCAACAAAAGATTAACGAATGAAATACAGATTCCCAAAAAATATTCCTACAGTTACCTACCTGATGAATTTATGGGATTTGACGTGGACATACATTGACGACTGTCATATACGCCCCCTAAAATCAAACCACACGTCCTGATCGACCACCTGAATCTTGTGGGGGTGGACACACGGAAACAAAGTTAATGCCGTGGCTAACGTGGCTCTGGTAGAAAATCTCTTGAAAAACTTGACATGGGCGTTTCGCCATTAATAATTTTATGAACATTTACAATTTACTTGGCATTGGCAAATTGCAGCGATTTGCTGCAGAAGTCATTAAGAAGAAGAAGAAGAAGAACACTGTCATATACGTCTAAAATCCCATAAATTCATCATTTTATTCTACAAAACACTGGTCAACGAATTGCCACTTATCTAGGGGGGCAGAAAAGAAGAGTTTTCACCTCACTTTAGCATTCGCAACTTTTTGACAACTGCAGAAGTTTAATGGCTCATCTAAATAGATACATTAGGTTTATATTATAATAAAGCAGTTCAATATAGGGTGAAAACTCTACCGAGACAATATCGTTTCAATATGCCTATTTTTCACGTAGACTTTCGATATGAGTGTAGACATCTTGCCTTTACGACTGCGAGCGCGGGCCGATTTCAATATATAGTGCCATTGTCTGCTTCGGTTTTCACGTTTTCGACGTAGTGTGCACACCGTTATTCTGTTATTCCTTCAAAATATTCATAATAGATTCTGTTTTGCATCAGAATATGATGTTCTGTAAACAGCTCAATGTTTCCATGCAGGTTGTAAAATATTTTTTTATGAAACACATGAGATTTTTTAGGTAGGCACCTGGTACTTAAGCAAGTAGCTTAAGGCCAGGTGCCTACCTAAAAAATCATCAAAGTAGATGTGTGGTGAAGTTTTTGAGTTCACCACAGTGGGGGTGATTATTATAGAAATAATTTAAGAGTATTCACTTGAGAAATATAAAACTTAATTCTCCAAGTTTTAAGTATGGTTACAGAGTTTTTGATTCTTTGAAACATACTTAAGTACCAACTGCTCTATGCCACTTCACACATTCTTCGATTCGAATAGAAGAAGGTTAGCGTAATTGTTATGAAATAATTCAATTAAATAAAATATTTATATTTTTATTTCAAGTGACTCTATACAACAAGCTCCTAAATTATTTTAACGTTTAGTATTATGGTGCAAAATCAAAAATAAATAAAATTCATTTAGAATAAACTGTGCGTAGCAAGTTAAAAAGCTGGTAAGAAAGGCTGCAGATCTGAAATTTAAAAATAAATGATTTCAATTTTTATTTCATTAACTAGCCTTCCGCCCGCGGCTCCGCCCGCGTGCATCTCGGTTAACAACCGATTGCGATCAAACAAACGTAAGATTTTAAGTCTGAGTAAGCCCTTTCTAACAAAAAAAACCGCATCAAAATCCATCCCGTAGTTTTTGCCATCATTGTCCATCGCGGACAAACAGACAAACAGACAGGAAATTAAAAAAATATATTTTCGTGTTCAGCATCGTTAACATATACTTAACATAACCCAAGTATTTTTTTTTAAATATCTCCAATGTACAGACACGACCACTTTACAATTAATAATAGTATAGATAGATAGATAATTTAAACTACGGGACTGGGGATGAACCGTCCAGTAACCGGTACTATCATGCGCTTGTTGCTAGAGCTCCTGCGGAAAGTACAATATAAGTATGTGACGGACGAGGCTGGAGCAGGGTTTCTTATTGGGTTGGGAGGTCAGTACCAGTCGAATAAAAGTCATAAGAGAGAAGGAAGAAGATAAGAAGTAAGTTATCTCCGGGTTCCCAGGTGCTACTTCAGTCTTCAGATGCAACGGAGAACAGTGCTGGAATGATAATCATGATGATCAGCTGTGCAATTCACTAAGCAAGCACAACGATGCGAGTCGCAACGTTCTGATCGATAGAGATTGTCATTGGTTGATCTCCAGTGACGTGACCCAATCTGACCAATGACAATCTCTATCGAGCACATCGTTGCGACTCGCATCGTTGTGCTTGCTTAGTGAATTGCACAGCAGTATGTACCTTTTTTATCGTGGGTAATATTCCACGAATACTCCAAGCTGGAGTTGGTGAGGGAGGTTATGTCGGACTCGAACCGACAAAAACGCACGCCGTCTGTGGGTGGTCGATTGCCGCAGGTGAGGTAGCACTCCGGCCAGCCCATCATCAGTGGGTACCAGTTACAGTCCAGTACAAAAACACAATACGTACTCTGCTAAAGGTATCCAAGTTCATGGTTAAGTAACCATTAGCTTCGAAACTAAAAGGCCTTTGCACACGCATCAAAAATATCAGAAGCAGTTTCTTTGTATAAGTGTCAGCATAAACCCAATCAGCGGAGTATATTGCTTTTTCAAAATATTCACTCTGAAAGCATATGAATATTATAATAATACATTTATGTTTTTTAATGTTACTTTTAGCACACAAGCTCTATAATAAATTATTATACCCACATGATTAATAAGAAGCTGTCCCATAATACATTGAAAGAAAGTATCAACCAGTAATGAACAAAAGAATGAAAAGTAACGTACAGATTTGTACGAATCGTCGACGACCTGAAATGAGTGATATTATTAGAAAATCTGTTAAAATAAGTGTATTTGATAAATCAATTGTGTTGATTTATTCATGAAACGATAGATACTGTAGTGGTGAATGCTGTGAGACAAATGAATACCGATCCGAATAAGTACGTTAACAACATCCCGTCCCCCAGAACACTGTCTAATTCAGAGGTTATTCTGAAAAAGAAACACATAAAAAGGTCGATTAAGTTGATTAATATTGGAAGAAGAGTTCTAAAATTTCATTAAATATAAAAAGGTTAGTGTCTGTAAAATACAGTATGAAGAAAATAACTCACTGAGCCAAAAAATCATGTTTCCTTATAACAAATTTCAGTTTACGCCTAATATTGCAATAAGTGTTGTCATTACTAATCATCCCTTGAATTTTTAGCACATCATCTTTACTAACAATATCTTGCACTGTACTACCAAGAATTTTTAATTCCATACAGATACCCCGAGTGAAAGAAATATGAAGCATGTTAACAAATACGTAGAGAAATATCACGATTGTAGTAATAAAGCTTTCCCAGATGTAGGCAATATTATAAAACCTTATTTTGTCAAAAGGATACCAGCCATCGAAGGGAAACAAATACTGAGGTTCTTTGCCAACAAAGTTAGTTTCGTAAACCATAATAATCCTTGGAAATAAATCAACAATAACAGCCAACATTACTGTATAGTAGAACTCAAATCTAATTATAATTCTTGTAGTTTGAGTATACTGGTTTAAAATTCTTCTGTGTTCTGCAGAATCAGAAACAACTGACCATAGATCGTTTCTAAAATGTTGAGATATCTTTTCGTACAATTCTTGATGCTTGTGTATTTTGCCATACTTTATAAGTATAATGAGACAAACACCAAGATTTGGCGCTATGTTGATAATCTCGAACCAGTTAGTGAATCCTGACAAACAAAGAGTGACGAAAAACTGCATCGATGTGAAGAATATAAGTCCGTAAATTAAATGATAGCAGTATACAGAGAATTTTGTTCGTCCAATGAACGGAAACAGAAACATTTTACGGCCTATATTGGCAACAAAATCCATTTCGGATAAGAAATTACTTTTAAGGAAGTTGTACGTTTTATCAATTTCACTCATTATGGCAAAACCGCTTGGGTTGGCTAGTTTGAGCGAAATATACTTTTGCTTTTAAATCAATAACTAAAGAAAACATGATATAATCTTTTTAGTTTCCACGACTAAATACTTAAAAATTTTCCTAGTACAGAAACGTAGATCCTCTATTTGTAACCGTTACCATAGCGGTCCTTGGACTAAATAAAAGTAGGTATATGTTTGATATATCCATTGATCTCAAAAAATAAAGAGACGTTCCTCACACTCTTTATAATAAATAAATGCGGAAAAAGTAACGTGCATCTTAATGAGTTGAAAATATACTTCATTACAATTACGAGACATAATTGTGGTACACCAACCCATTATAATCTTAAGTAACACAGTAAATAAAATCAACCCTAAACAACTATGGCCAAAAATCACAGAAATCGTATCGTGTAAAGAGAATACAAAATAATCATATTTCATTGGAATAACTACATTTCTATTAGATTAAAGGCTTTAAGTTAATATTACCTTCAATTCTAAATTATATGACTTGCGATCACGTACTATGAAGTATAATTGAAAAATTGCTAGATTTCATACACGAGACAGGTTATTTTCGAATTAGCTAGGGTGGTACCGTTTGTACAGTAACAATATGCTGGTCTTGACTTTATTTATTTTCCTAATATTGTTTAAGGTAAGGAAGTGTGTGGGCCTTACCGTTACTTTTGGCGTCAATTCCATAAACTGGTACACCTTCTGATGGATATATTATGAGGTTCCGGTGTAAGTTTCCTGTCGGGGTTGAAAGGCTTATTGACAGTGGCGCCCATAAAAGTCGTATATGGTAAATATGACACAAAAAATAAAAGAGGGGAAGGAGAACTTTTTCGGGCACCGCGGTGAAACTTCTAAACTTTTTAACTTTTTAACTTTTTAACTTTTTAACTTTTTAACTTTTAAACTTTAAACTAACTAACTAACTAACTAACTAACTTTAAACTAACTTTTAACTTTAAACTCCTTTTTTAAACTTTTTAAATTTTAGAATCTCAAGTTTTTGCAGCTCTCGTTTGTGTTTGATATTAAACATTATGTTTATCTTTCTTCATTTATACTTAGACCAAGGAGTCTTTATATAGGTACATATTATAGCGATGATGCAATTTGAGTGTTGAATTTTGTGCCTAAGTGTCCAGTCATTTTGAGAAACTGACATTTCGCTATTTAGACGTTCTGCTATATAGACCATATACGTTTTGCTACATGGACTTTGTGCTAGTTAGACTTAATGCTCCTTACACGTTTCGCGATGTTGGTCATTCAGCTACTTAGACCTTCTGATCAGGAGGGGCATCGGATGCAACAGGGAACGACGCTTGAACTGAAAACAATGATCTATTTCGATTAAGATAGGAAAAAGTGAAACGAGTCAGGCGGGATGGGAAATTTCGTACGACAATCGGCAGATGACTCCCACCGTCACCCCAAGATGATTGTATCGGAGAATTTGGAACTCGGACCACTTATTAAGGCGTGTCTCGGTAGCTCAGTAGTCAGAGCATTCCCCCTGTAAGGAGGTGGTTGCAGGTTCGAGGCCCGCCTGAGTCAATTCACTTTATCATCTTAATCGATTTGAATAGTTAGCATATTAATTGCTTTAAAATTTCATTTAAATGATCTATTCGAATTAATTAATTCTTTTTCAAATTTTATTTCATAACATAAAAATTTGATCTCCTTTCAGGTTGCTTGATCGATCGGCCAACTTTTTGAAGATGCTCGAGAAGTATTTATTCAGTAATCATTATTGACAATATTCCTTTTGCACTGACCAAAATGTGCGTTAAACAAAGTTAAATCCTCAGCAATCAAATCACACACCATATAAGACCACCAATTAGATCTAACAATCTGATTGTAATCTCTTCTTCTGATAAATAATTTTCAACCTTAACATGACTGATCAAGGTTCAAAATTAAACAGAAAAAGAGTTCAGTAATTCAATACTCAGATAAATGGGTCAAGGATCTCTCAAACGTAGCGAACGTTCATAATTCGTATTGTTCCCCAAATCACAGGGGTACTCCATACTGTTCCGAAGTCTTTGATGCATGTATAATGTGGATTAAGTCGATGAGTATGTCATCCACTCTATGCTAATGCTGTACGAGTATGGCTTTCTATGGCTTTGAATTCCCTTAGGTTATTTGTGAAGCAAAATATTATTTGACGAGCACTCAAATCATGTGTTATTAGTGGAATAAATTTGTGCTTCAAAGATGTTATAGTCAGTGAGAATGGAGTTAGCAGCAGCATAATACTAAATCAATGGAAAAGGGGTGAAACGGACAATCATTTGTGCCTCCTAGATCATTTAATACCACAATTAATTGATTTATATTTTTACTAATTGCCATAGGTGATAATTGTAACGAGTAAAAATATTTCTTTGACTTAAAACTGACAAAACTGGGCAAAAAAATATCACGTATTGAAGGTAACTATTCTAATAGTAAATATATTAAATACTTGTAGTTCAAAGGAGTGTGTAAGAATTAAGTAAAGTAGCGCTCCGTTACTTAATCGGATTGAAATTTAAAAATTCTAGGTCACATTGAAAACGACGTTGCAATTTTCTCTTTTGCTAGAATAAAATCACTACCACCAGTTATAACATTTATATAGATTATATAAATGTTCTAACTCTTAAGTCAATACATAAACTATATGAGGATACTTATCATTCATACGTTTATCGAGACCAACGGCTTTACATCCTTTTCGCAGCATGGAGGGTTCTTTTTGTAACAAAATAATCAAACGATAGTAACAAACGATAACATTGTATCTAAATAATCCTTAAGTTATATTTTCCCTTTTGTATTGCATCCCCAAACAGGAATAACGAAATATGACGTCATTACGGTCGAATCGAGCCACGTGTACACTCAAATTTCGAATCTAAAGACGCATTCGTCTTTAAATTGTGTTCATTTGCGGAATGCGTTCGGAATCTTTATAAATGCGAACTTACACGCTCCACGATCATCTTCAAAGGCGACCAGTATACTCTGAATCATGGCTGTTTTCTATCTTAAGAAGAGATAGGAAAAAGAGGAAGACGTAAATAAAGTTAAGCGGGTCGTAAGATATTGGGCGTGTTATACACGTGAGCCGTTTTCGAGCTCTTTTCGTATATTCTTATTCACACGCATTCGAATATCTAAGATGAATATTTATTGCGAGGAGATATAACCCTCACCATATAATATTGTAGTGATATTAAAATATTTTTTTAACAAAAATTATAACTACTCTGAGATACCTACTATCTTTCTCTTCGAATAAGCATAATAAATACTTTAAAATTTCATTCCATACTTTCTTTCTGCTTATAACAAGCATTTTCAAATTACGATTCTAATTATTATACTAAAGCATTCTACATCAAATTGTCACATACTTAATCAAGTCGAAATTAATAGATTCTCTTTATCTTAGACGACCTCTATGATGTGGTGGTAAAGTGTTCGACTGTTACATGAAAAAAAAATACATCGAAGTATGTTTATCCGTATCCGAAATACTTATATTACAAGCTATGCTGAGTTTGGGACTAAATAACGCTATGTAGATCCTCCCAGAATATTAATTTATTAATTTTATAATAATTCCAACATGCTACCTATATGAATATCTAGGCTTCTGCCTACCATTCCCCTAGGCCAATAAAAACTTTGTTTCAACAATATTTCATTGATTCCAACATACTTCCACGGCCACTTTTCTTAATAACTCGTGAAAAGAGTATAAGTTCGGTTTACAATGTTATAACCACTCTATACAGATCCACCTTTTTCATCAAAATGAAGAAATCACAAGGAATAATAAGGTACTGCGATGGTTATGAGATAGATATGTTCACCTTTCAATCGTACACAATGGGTTCTCCGAGCACGCTTTATTTGAACCGTTAAGGTCTCACACGTCAAATTTCACATCCTGAATAGAGTTTACCCCTTACCACGGAATCTTTATAAATAGTTGTGCAAAGACGGTGTTTAATTTAATGGAAATCCGTATCTCGGGACCGTGAAGTCAAAGTGAAGTTGGTGAATAGATATTTGATTTAATTGCTATTCACTTGATTAAGGTTCGGATTAAGTACGAAATGAATGAATTCTCAAATTGAAGTTTGAGTTGTGTTCGAAACAATACGGCTGTAGTTTCCAATAATAAATTCGATGGTGTCTCAAAGAGAAAGTATATGTCCAAAGCAATGCTGAAAACGCATTTAGGTAATTCAATTTCTACAAATTTTAAGTAATCAGTGCTATATAGTGAAATAATAATTACTCAAATAATAATTCTATACTCAAATAAACGTTTACAATCTTTTACATTAACCTGTACTACTGTAAAAATGAATAGCTACACCTAATAAGACTACAAAATATAAAATAGACTTTAAAATTGGTACATTAAAGTTGAATACAAACATCTCCTCGAAATTTTATAAAAAACGTGCTTTCAAAGAGTCAATTAGTTCTTTAAAACAACGAACCAAGGAGTCTTTTGCATTTTTCACGAGCACAACAGATGAACGAAATGTAAACAAAGAACTCTTAACGGTGTAAGTGCCTCTGAACACAAGCACTTATTTAGAGCTTCACCAAACGATAACTATGCACATTGTACTAATTAAAATAGTCTGTACCGAGGGCCGGGGAGGTATTACAGAGAATTTAACAGAAATACTACACATTCACAGTAAATAAAGTTACAAATTAGTTGTTCTCTAAAGAAGGTACTTGAATATTCTTGTTGAGCGAGGAGTCTTCATTTATAATGAGCCCGTTATTTCTGTGAATAAATGTAAGTATATTGATGTTATTAAAAATAGTCACTTCAATGCTTTTTAAACTACTAAAGTAGTTCAAGCACACGGGTCTCACTCGTAGTAAGAATAAGAACCATCGGTTATGGGTGCTTGTTACTATAATATTGCGGTTATCATTCATGTGTTGTCACGCGTTGTAAGAGGGCTTAGAGGGAGTGTGTAGAGGAGAGTGGAAAACGGTGAAAAAAGGAAATTAAGGCTTCAAGTATTCTCTCAAATAAAAATAAAAATATACCTATCTTTTTTTTCGTGCGGTAATCTCTTCGTATACTCCCACCTTTCGGCAGGACGGTTATGTCTGACTCTAACCGACTAAAACCGCACGCAGTTTTGGGTCTTCAGATTTGGGTGTGAAATTGCTTAAGACACATCCCTTGCACCTCGGCTGACCCAGGGTCATCTCAGTTTTAAGATGCCGCCGGTGTGGGAACCACGGTGTTGCCATTTTACCCCAGGACAGAGGGGACACGCATAGCGCTGCCGTCCTGGACTACTTCTGAGGTGACAGGCGGCAACACCTTTTCCCCTCATGGAGAGCGGAGGTCGCTGAGCAACTTCCGACGTCTAAGTCACCGCAGTACGCCTTGCATCATCGAAGACGTAGGTAATGTGTTGCGACCCACGTTTAACTAACTATGTTTTTGGTCAATTTGATTTCACATAATTAGAGAACGAACCTTTTGAAGTGAATATCTTTTCATGAGCTATATGTGTAATTGATTCCATTATAAAAATTGTGACTGACCAGCAGGCAGCAGTATGAACACATTAATTTCTGAGTATTTTAATAACGTACAACCATTCAATTACACCACGATAGCTTTACAAAACAATGCTCGAAACAAAATGGTTCATTACTTATTTTAATAGCCAATAAAGTTCACTGAATTTATAGCAACCATTACGTGTGGGGAATCAACTGAGACCGTATCCTGCTCATGAATAATGTGTGGAACCTTAAACTTTAATAAGGTCTACGTACACTATATGAGTAACGATAGCAATTTTACAATTTTCCCTTAGTTTGCTTCCCAGATATATTGGTGGGACGAGTCACGAATTAAACAGTTTCTTGTGAGAATGGTGTGGGTGTTTGATTAGCTTTATGGTGGTATGGTTTATCCAATATTGGATTTGAACAGAAAAAGATTTTGAGATATTATCATCATCTTTACTGAATTGTTGGTCACTTGACATAAATAATAGTATGCATGCATACTACTTCTGCCAAATGAGGTTGTGGATTTACTTGCAAATTGGAAAATGCTACTGGGTATTTAATTATGTTATTAATTTTATTCTTAGTCTACCGGTTCATCAATTAGCTACATTGTTGTTCACTGCTGGATATCTCAAAATTATCACTTTTGTAAGAATGATCTAATTATAAGTTCTGTGAAATTTAAAACATCACTATCCATTCATTAATTCAATAAATGTTAACTTTGAATTGAAAACCTTTGTGAATATATTTTGGGGAAATATATTCACAAAAGATTTCAGTCAACAAATAAAATTACAGACAACTACAGCATCACATTTGCAACAAAATAACAGACGTTACCGGTTTTTCTTTTTTCTCCGCCATTAAAGCAAGACATAATCTGGCAAAATTGATAGCGTCAATCCATTTCCTCCATGATGATTGAGGCTTCAGTCAGTGCAATAACAATAAACGGCCAACAAAATAACCATTATACGACATCAGAGTGGTTATAACGGGCTGAGTGTAACTTGTGTGAGTTATGTTGGTAGTTGAGCGACAGATGGCTAGCATTATAGTTACAAATTGCACTAGACATTGGCGAGGAAGGTGGATGAACTTAGTATAATTTGTAGCCATCGTACGTTTATATTCCATGGTTTAATTCAGCAATATAACTAGTCTCTAACTTCCACTGTCACTTACCAATTCTTTAGGCATTTTAAAAAAGTCTGGGAAAGTGAATGAAAGCATTTTTTTTATCATCGCATCAATTTGAAACGAGAGGATGACATCATTGAACGGATCCGATGAATGAAACAAAATGAAGATAGTATTCAACGATTACTAGTAAACACGTCAAATTACAGTTTCTTCAGTTTATTGCAATGCGCGTCCTTAATTGTATCTTAAAATATAATAATTATAACTTATTTATAAAAATCCATATCTTTTGCTTCATCTACTTTGCCATGCTTATTTCATTAAGATAAAAATACTAAAATTAAAATAATAATCACTGCATCTTAAGCAAAAACGTTATTTTAAATCTAGTCTTTTAATTATTAGTCAAATTTCAATTACCTATTTCAAACATTATAAAGAAGAACAAAAAAGAAGGTGGTACAATTACTTTTTAATTTTATACGAATTTTTAACAACAGTATGCCATTACTTTACGATTACTGAGACAATTGACAACTATTGAATGACATTTTAAAGCATTTTATTATGCTAACTATTCAAATCGATTACGAAAAAGATTTTCTTTTCTCTTTCTTAATCGAAAACTAATTTAATTCTATATCAATATAGAGAGATCCAATTCTCAGCACTCCATGGATTCACCGTGCGGTCGCCGGGTCCCTAGCGTGATACAGAGAGGAACACCGTGACGGCGACTGGGACTTGCGACCCAGATGTAGGTTTAGGGTGGCCACCTTGTGATGCATCAGCGCTCACCTCCACCGTCAGTAGTGTTACCTACCTATCCAAATTTGGTAAGATCCTATCAATGCCGCTTTTGATATTCGATTTAGTAAAGAGCTTAGTGAAGCTCCATCACCTCCATAACAATGCCGAATATTTGTGTATAATCTTCAATGCTGCCGAAACTATTTTAGGTCAGACTCCTAACTCGTAATACGCCCGTATTCTATAAATTATGTTATCGACATATCAAATCAACACAAAATACCACCTAAATAACAACTGAAACTCAATAAAGAAACTATTCGGAGCTCGCAGTCAAAAAGGCAATATAATAATTAATTGTTGGAGCACTATCCCTTAGGCCGCGGTCACTGACAGAATTTATGGTGGAATTATTATTGAAAAGCTCCCTCGCCTGGGACAAATTGTCCCGTTGTCGAGGCGACGGCGACGCCCGACGGCTACTGTGTACGAACACGGTGGTTTGATGTTTATTATACAGATATTGAGTTGTTGAAATATGATCGTAGATGTGATATGAAAGGTGAAAATATTTTGGATTTAAAATGTTGTTTTGTATATATTTAGCTAATACCAATTTAAATGAGTGGACTAAAATATTTATAGAACAGGTCTATTTCAACTTTGACGCGAATGTAAGTGTCTATCTGGCTGTGGAAGAAGGTTTGATAGCATTCTAAACTTTTATTTGTTGAAGTAAATGAATCTGTAAACACAGTGTTATTAATTGGTAGCTTGTCTATATTTTGTATTATTCTACATTTAAAAATACTATGGGTACATTCCCAAAGTAGAGTCGTGGTTCTTTAAATAAAAGATATAGAAGATCGTGTGAAGGCGTGAAGAAAGGCTTCTTCTGCTCGCCCAGGCATGCGTGACCGAACCCTCCGAGACCGATCCGACCGACCAAGAAGAACCGATCGAGTCTTGGATGCAACCTGGAGACACGCCAAAAGGATAATGATGACGTTGTCTATGAAAATATTATTATTAACAAAACTCATAATTTTGGATTTTATCAATTTCTGATGGTTTGATTATATTCAAGTTAATTTTTAAAAGGCACTTCAACATAAATGGTCAAACGGTGAATTACTACCCAATCCTCTATTTCGCTCAGACAAAGATTATTATATTATTGACAAAAGCTTGAGCTTTTGTCAATAATATAATAATCTTTTCAAAACTATCGCTAACATAACACAACTTCTCTTTTTCAGCAATAATTTCGTAATGTATTTTATTATTATTATTTTACCTACCCTCCTGTTCCTGCTACAAGCTGTCACAATTATTTCAATTACGCAAAATATGCACACCGTTCTTGCGTCGACAAACCCCTACATCATTAAACTATACATATTCAATATACCTGCTACAATATAGTACCCTAATCAATGTTTCGAGAGAACAATAAGCGTGTGGTCATCCTTTGGATGAAATTCAATAAATTCGGACAGCTAGGGTGGCCTCATCCCTGCCAGTCAGTTGAGAACTTTTGAATCGCCGTCAGCGTCCATCGTACAATGAGGGGCAGCCTTTTGTCCACGAAATTGCCTTATTTCGTGGTCTACCTAATAAGGGTTTTCTGGAACTATCAATTCGAAATTGTAATTGAGTCTACGCTTTGTAGTCTTTGATGTCGTCTGCATAGTATTGCCCTATTTGATTTTCTTTTTGATACACAATTGTTTACTTTCTGATCAGATAAACCATCAATTTCATTTCAAGTATATTCGCTTTCGGTGCAGTAAACTTGACGTTATGTAAATTTCGATTGGAATATTTATTGGTAGCATCGAATTCGTAATTAGATGTCTTCATCTCGGTGAGGTCCACGGGGAAATCGTATCAGGTTGGGTAGACGCCACCCGTGACGTTGCATGAATTAGGAAAGATAAGCTGGGTGTCTTGATCTACTTGTTAACTAACAAAGGTTGTGAATACATGATCAAAGATGGTTGGCATTCGATTTGAAACTTGATAGAAGTATATATACTTATTAGATATAGTAGAACCAATATTTCCGTAAATTGAAAGAGGCCGCGACTTTCCTTTCAAGAATTTCAAATCGTGCTAAATTGTCTTTGATTTGCAATAAAATGGTATCACTGATCTCTATTGTGGTATAGATAATAGAGATAAGTGAATGGTATGCAAATGCATTTGACAGTGACAACCGTAGTTCCTATTTTCACCATTTCATGAAATCGTTGGTTTCACTGTAGCTCTAGGGGTATATGAAAGTCCACATGAGCAAGTCTTTGAATAGAGCGACCGACCCGCCAATTAGTATAACTACTCAAAATGTATATTTTAATTGGGTGTGTTGTTAGGGTTCGGCCAGACTAATTAGGGGTTGATATTGACGCGACTTTATTGCAACTGACCACTGATACATACGATCAGATAGACTTGACAACATTATATTAAAAAATACACGCGTACATTTATTCGTATTACAGAACCTATGATAGATGAATTACATTAGACTTCTTTTGGCGATAAGTCTATTTTTTTTTTTTAAAGAATTTTAGCAACCGAAATTACTAATATTCCCGTTAACCCCTCCAACTAAGTTAAATTGCTTGTGCTAGGAGTGGGTTCACGTCAGTAGTGTAATGGCCAGGATTCGAACCCGGGACCTCTCAATCGTAAGGTCGACTCCTTAACCACTTAACCTTAGTTACTTAGGTAGCTTACTACCGACGCGACGCTTCAAATAAAGAAATAAAATTTGTGTAATAAAAAAAATAGAAGTGAGGAACGTTACCAGAGGCATTAGATGCCTAATTCCTGTCTTTGGCCACGGATTGAACAAACTAATGCCTATATTGTAATATTTTCAATGTGACACTTATGTATTCGAAAAAACCAAAATTCACTCCACACCACAACCACACACCGAAATAAAAAAAAAACAGCGCCTTCCTCAATGTAGCTCTGCATCATGCTAAAGTTGACTGATAGATTCTGATAATGCCTTTGACATTAAGTTCGCCGTCGTACAATTTTACTGTGCGTACAAATACAAATACCCTTTATTTCTGATACCATAATAAATAAACATAACATTAATTACTGTGCATAAAGTTTAAATAAATAAATAAAAATACTAAAGAAACCTAAATCTAAAATATACCATGGAATACCTTAGCATCGGATGGCTCTTGTAGTTGACCTTCGCAGAAGAGTGACAGCATTCAATCAATCAATCAATTAGCCTATTGCAGTCCACTGCTGGACATAGGCCTCTCCCAGTATGCACTACGTTTGCCGGTCCTCCGCCTTCCGCATACAGTCCGTCCCAGCCACCCTTCGTAGGTCGTGACAGCATTGTTGTATGGCGATGCTACGAGTCTCTGCGCTATAAAGAAGCCAGCCTCTTTAAGCAAATTAAAATTCATGTTATGGTACTTTCTTACCCGTCTGTATCAGACACTGTAGAACCGGTAGCGACAGGCAAAAAGCCCCGATATTGTTACATCAGGGATTTAGTTCAGGTTTCTGATATAATCTGAGATGAAGGGTCTTTACGCCGGCTGCATCATATCCATTGTTAATGAATTGGGGATGCCAATGATCATCTGACATTTTGTAGACAGGTAATTTTATTGTACAGAAAAAAAGCTTTTTGTTAGACATATTTAGGTTCATATTAAATGGATTCTGGACATAGGTATTCTTTAATGGCCTCTTGTATTGCGATGTGGATTCATTCTGAACAGTGTAGTGCGATTGTAGGTATAGCCAACTTGTCAAAACACATACGTAGTACATTACTTACTCTGAGGTCAAAACTATAACGCTATAGTACAACCATAGTGGCAATTACGTTACTAATTCTATTGACTACCTATCTAAATTTATCAGTGTTTCTCTACAATATTATGCATGTATTATACATATAAACTTCCCTCTTGAATCACTCTATCTATTAAAAAAACCGTTTCAAAATCCGTTGCGTAGTTTTTAATATTTAAGCATACATAGGGACGGACAGAGAGCGACAGCGACTTTGTTTTATAATATGTAGTGATGATATATTTTTCGCAACGTATTATGTTGTTTAATGTTTCGTTGAAATAGTTTTCATTCGCACCATCTTAAGAAGTTTAGTTTTAAGATGATAACCTCTGTGGCGTGGTTGTAGTGAACACGGCCGCTACGCGCTGGAGGCGCGGGTTCAATTCCGCAAGGTGCAAATATTTGTATGCATGAATATAGGTATTTGTATTGGTCTGATTGTGCCTCGGAGAGCACGTTAAGCTGTAGTTCCCAGTTGCCATACGAACATCTAGGGCAGACCTGGAGCCCTAAAAATCCAACAGCTGGTGTCTAGCTTCAATGCTGCAGTATCGCCCAATATCGCTATTGAGTTGTGGAGGTCAGATGGCAGTCTCTTCATGGAAATGTTCAGTCAAGACCGCGGTTAGACTGGAAAAGCGGACCCCAGATCCGAGGTGAAAACTACGACTGATGCGACTGGAATTAACGCTAGGATGAAGAGGAATTTGCACTTCAAAAATTATACATCTCTACTTCTTTTTAATTCAAATATCTATTTATTTCTCTAGTACATCAATAGCAGTGTATTATTGTTTATGAAAGAAAAATACAAGCGAGTTAGCATCTGATGCTCTTCTTTTGTATGTTTTAAGACTTTTTGAAAGTAACGATAACACATTCTTGTTCCATATGAATATGATAAGGATAAAAGGCCCAATACACAAGTTGAATAAGCTCGATGTAAAATCTCTGCCTTTAAAAAAAATAACTGTCAGCATTTCTCCAATAGCGTAGATACTCAACAAGGTCAATAGTTTCACGAACTGCATCGGTCTGAAAAAAAAGCGATGAAAATCTGTATTTTATTTTAACAGAATAAAGGTCCAACCCCACCAAACGGACGGCATCGGAACGGATTTTACAATCTTTAAACAAAATAAATCTTATATCACAGCATTTAAAGTTTATATTATCTACCAAGTCACGCATGACAGCTTGACGTGCGTCATGCCGCCGCACGTCGCTGTCAAGCTGTTGTGCGTGACTTGGTAATATAAACTTCAAACACTGTGATAATAAGATTTAATTTTGTTTAAAGATTGTAAACTCCGGGCCGATGCCGTCCGTTTGGTGGGGTTGGACCTTAAAGGTATGATTCCGAAGCTGACCGCATACGAGAACGACGGACGCATGCAGTAGATACAGCGAACCCATTACATGCCGCAATGAATTACGCGCATCTGCTGCGTGCGTCTGCAGTTGTCGTATGCGGTCGCTTTCGGAATCATACCTTTAGGATAGGGTAAAGTGAGGGTAAGGGAAAAAAGGCAGGCCGCATTTCCTGCCTTGCTAGACAGACTGGTGCTATCGCAAATTATAGTTTGTACGATTATCGGTAGATGGCGCCCTCCATCACCCCAAGATGGTTGTATAGGAGAATTTAGAGCACTCAAGGTGTGACTTGGTAGCTTAGTGGTCAGTGCATTTCCCCTGTAAGGGAGTGGTCGCAGATTCGAGTCCCGCCTGAGTCGTTTTCACTTTTTCCTATATTAATCAAATTGAATAGTTAGCATACTTATTGCTTTATAATTTCGTTCAATGGTATAAGTGTCTTTTTTGTCATCTAGAGCTTTTTAAAGAAATGGTATTTACTAATATTTCAATTTTAGATAGAGGTGTAGTGCAAATGATTAAAAGCTGTGGTGTTGTATCTATTTTCTTCTTAAAAGCCAGGATTGTCCAGTTGATCAGCCCCCCTAGACAAGTGGCAATTCGTTGACCGGCGTATCTAAATATATATAACTCAAAGGTGACTGACTGACTGACTGACATAGTGATCTATCAACGCACAGCCCAAACCACTGAACGGATCGGGCTGAAAGGGGATTGGGTAATCTTGTATGGACCGTGGCGTTGTTAATTTTTTCAGCGGCCATCAATAATTTTGATACCACTTCATTGTACTGTGTTAAACACACGTACAAATGTCATTATTTTCATTGTAAGTAATATCGGAGCTGCGATATACAGGGTGGAACATTTCGACTTTACCTTGAAGGAAAGTAACCTAATACTAAAGATAGCGAATTTTACTAGGAAACATTACCTTATTTTTAAAAAGAAACAAAACTGCATTCAAAGTTTTCTGAAAATGCCACACCCGGTGGTCGAACCGACTAAAATCTTCCTAAACCTTCTATTTCATGGATTTCCTTTTATTTAATTTGCCAAGTTTGTTAGAGAGATTTGATCCTTATGATCGACCCTATGGATTGATGCAATAAAAATACAGGGTGTTATTTTTTCGAATTGTAGTCGGTTCGATTATAGGGCGTGGCAAACGATTTTTCAGCATTCCTTAAATGCAGTTCTGTTTCTTTTTAAAAAACATACTAAACTGTATTTAAAGTTTTCTGCAAATGCCACACCCGATAGTCAAACCGACTAAAATCTTCCTAAACCTTCTATTTCATGGATTTCCTTTTATTTATTTTACCAAGTTTGTTAAAGAGATTCGATCCTTATGATTGACCCTATCGATTGATGCAATAAAAATACAGGGTGTTATTTTTTCGAATTTTAGTCGGTTCGATTACAGGGTGTGGCAAGCGATTTTTCTAAATTCCTTGCATTTAAGGAATGCCGAAAAATCGTTTGCCCCGCCCTATAATCGAAACGACTACAATTCGAAAAAATAACACCCTATATTTTTATTACATCAATCGATAGGGTCGATCATACGGATCAAATCTCTCTAACAAACTTGGTAAATTAAATAAAAGGAAATCCATGAAATAGAAGATTTAGGAAGATTTTAGTCGGTTCGACTACCGGGTGTGGCATTTTCAGAAAACTTTGAATACAGTTTAGTATGTTTTTTAAAAAGAAATAGAACTGCATTTAAGGAATGCCGAAAAATCATTTGCCACGCCCTATACGAATCGACTAAAATTCGAAAACATAACACCCTGTATTTTTATTGCATCAATCGCTAGGGTCGATCTTATGGATCAAATCTCTCTAACAAACTTAGTAAATTAAATAAAAGGAAATCCATGAAATAGAAGGTTTAGGAAGATTTTAGTCGGATCGACTACCGGGTGTGGCATTTTCAGAAAACTTTGAATGCAGTTTTGTTCCTTTTTAAAAATAAGGGAATGTTTCCTTTGAGTGGAATTCGCTATCTTCAATATTCAGAGTACTATCCATCCAAGTATGATCGAAAAATTCCACCCTGTATAGCTCTATATCTACGTCCCGATATAGTTTAGAGAAGTTTGTCCGTAGTAACTTTTGATCACTTTATACTGTACTTTCATATTATACCAATTTCATTGATGGCCGCTCAATTCCAACACGACGCCAACATTACCCAACCCCCTTTAGCATGCAGATAGATGTTATGACGTAGGCATCCGCTAAGAAAGGATTTTGATTAATTCTACCCCCAAGTGGATAAAATAGAGGATGAAAGTTTGTATGAAACTTTGTTAATTTTTAACCGATCGGGCTGAGACTTTGCATGCATAAAGCTACTATGACGTAAGCATCCCCTTAGAAAGGATTTGTTTGTTTAATAAAATAGGGGATGAACAACATTCCGAAATTAACGCGGTCAAAGTCGCGGGCAACAGCTAGTTGTAGAATAGAATAATTAATGTATAGGATTTGACGTATATTGACAGTCATCGACGTATGTCATAAACTTCAAAAGACGTTTCATATTTTGTGTTACCAGACCATAACCAAAGATTAGCTACTCAGAAAGTTACCACATCTGCCTCATTGTCCAGGATTCACCACATGATTTTCTGCCCCTCCCACCAGATTTTGGGTTTGAAGCCCTCTATAGAAAAAAAAAAATTTACCTGTTAAAGGAATTATCTTGAGTCTCATTGTTTCCTGTCACTACCACATGTTTGGATGTCTTGCAAAATTCAATAACTTTTATGAAGCAAACAATCCAGTTGAACGTTAGGAGAATAATAAGTGGATAGTACAAGTAGTACAATGATTCTGTTTCTGAAAATAGTAATAGTTAAATAATATTATTGTTTTATTTATTTATTCAAATAAGTTCATTCATTTATGAATGAATATTGCAACATTTATATTATATACAGTAAACTGGAGGGGTTGTTGTAAATTCGTCTCAGTGAATATTCGTCTCAGTTGAAAATAGTAGTAAACTCGTCTCAGTTCATTTAAAATGATATTATACTTGCGAAAATTCGTTTCACCTTGATAAATAAGTAGTGTTAGCAAACAAAGTAATAGATTACCACTATCTCTACTCTCTCTCTCTCTAGATCAACGTAAAGCTTGAGAAAGCTGCTCATTTCGACTTGGATAGATTAGGTTAATATGGTTATTTTTTTAATATCCATACAGAACTTCTATA
Source organism: Eilema depressum (assembly GCA_914767945.1). Taxonomy (NCBI): domain Eukaryota; kingdom Metazoa; phylum Arthropoda; class Insecta; order Lepidoptera; family Erebidae; genus Eilema; species Eilema depressum. The sequence continues at coordinate 15,291,321 of OU612020.1, forward strand.
GGCCACGGTAACCACTCTCTTTCCATCAGCCTAAGTACAAACATACACACATATGCTTGCAACAAACACTTATCTTGCTGACAGTACTTTTTAAGGTGAGACGAATTTTCGCACATGAAATATCATTTTAAATGGACTGAGACGAGTTTACTACTATTTTCAACTGAGACGAATATTCACTGAGACGAATTTACAACAACCCAACTGGAGTTACTTTGAACACCGTGGTAATTTTGTAATAATTTAATATTTGTTTTTTTTTTTCAAAAGCAGCAAGCATTCGTAATGGTGGCATTTCACATGGTTATTTGTATTTAATATACACGCAAATGTATAAATACAGGCAAATAGAACCACCCACACATGGCAGCCCAATAACAAACAGTGCACGGTGAACGTATGTGATATTGGCCAAATATTTTGTCAAATAGGCCACGATAAGGAATAGAAGAATGATAGGAATAGCATTTTACGAATAGGTACTACAAATATTGTATCTAGACAATCTACACAACGCTATCTAGACCCAAAGTAAGCATAGCCTAACTAGCTTGTGTTATGGGTTCTAGAATGCGGATAAACATACATAGATACATTTTTTTTTGTAAATACATACATATTATACATAGTAAACACCCATACGAATGCAAATATTCTTATTCATGCATACAAATATTTGCACTGAGCGGGGATCGAACCCGCGCCTCCTGCGTAGCAGCCGCGTACACTACCGCTACGAGTATGTTGTTACATAGCAACCTACCTAGGTTGCTATGTAACAACATTAATCGCCTTAAACTTGGGTTACCTTGGACACCTGTCCAAGGTAACCCAAGTTTAAGGCGATTAATATTTGAGATTGATAAACAGCAACACTGTTTAAGAGATCACCTTGAAATTTGGCACATTTCAGTGCTTCTTCATGGATGAGGTTTTTATGTATACACAGTCAATGAAATAAGTGTACACCATTACATTTAAAAGTGTACCTATTCCTAAGTAATATATAGCAGAGTGTACTTGTTATTTTGAATAATAATCTTTACCACTGTTGTGGAGTTTTATAATCGTGGATATGTTCATTTACTTTTGTCGTTGACTGTATAAAATTTGCGCACTGTGCGGTATGAAAGGAACTTCATCCCTCGCACACTCAAGCTGTGGAATGAACTCCCCGCGATGGTTTTCCCAAGCGACTACAATATGGGGTTCTTCAAGAAGGGCATTAGAAGGTTTCTTCAGGGTCGGCAGCACGAGTGTGACGCCCCTGGTTTTGCATACGTCCATAGGCCACGGTAACCACTTTCCATCAGGTGGGCCGTGTGCTTGTCTGCCACCTAAGTGGTATAAAAAATAATAATAATATAGCATAACTTACCATAAAAAGTGAAGTTACCCCGGTCAAGTATTTGGGGTGTCACAAATGATGGAGTATCTGACATATCACTCAATTCAAGTGTAGCGGTGAAGATAGTCATGAACAACGATAAGCCAAATGCGTACGCGCAATATATTTTCATTAATTGTATTATGCAGGCTTTTGAGACTTCTTTTGTGCTGTCACTGAAATGATAAACCCAAGTCAATACAAGACTTAGAAAAAGTGAAAAAGAAACCGTTAAATTTTAAAGTAAAAAAATATTAGCTATCCAACAACCGCAAATTACAACAATTTTCTTCTAAATCCATAACTTCTTTCGTTTGTTAAACTATTTGATTATAATTATAGTGCCCGTCATTCGAACATTAATCACATCAAACATATATTACTAACTTTTGCCCGCGGCTCCGCCCGCGTGGTTGTCGGTTATCGCGACCAAACATAGCCTATGTCTTTCCTAAGGTCTAATCTATCTCTGTACCAAATTTCATCAAAATCAGTTCAGTGGTTTAGGCGTTAAAACGTAACAGACAGACAGAGTTACTTCGCATTTGTAGATTAGCATGGATATGGATGTGGATAAGATGTAAGTAATGTATATTTTACCTTGATACTAGAAGACGGTAGAACATCACGTTAGTCCAAGCAAAACTTGATACTTTGAAGAAGTAATGGATGCAAGCTGGTCAAAAAAGAATGTAATTAAAATACGCAGAGTAGAAGGTAACCTCTAATAGTAAAGTATAGTGTTCTTGTATGGTAGATTTTACAAAACATTAGTAACATATAAAAGGAAAAAACTTAAAAAAAAAAAAAAACTTGGCTAAATGATTCTGTTGCAGTTGGAAGTTGTTTTAAGTCTTTCCTTTTTAACAAGAACTCGACGCAATGGTAGATGATAAAACGACAACTTAAACCAATTAGTCATCAGAAAAATATACCTACATGAAATGTTATAAAAACTTACATTAAATTAGCAAGATCATACTTACATATCGCTAGAATTTCTGACATCCTTATATGCATGTTATTATAGTTTTCTAGAATAGAATGCATCACAAAATTCATGAAGAGGCAGCCGAAATGTATCATAAGAATGATACCATTCAGGTCCTTTAGTTCTGGAACCATTGCGTATATCACTAGTGTCACGACCAGGCATATTGCGGATATGATTAGACCTGTAATTACGAATAAATATTAATTTAGTAGTATTTTACAGTAAAGTCGTGAAGAAAGCATTGAGTATGGAGGTGGCTGATTACAATATTTTTGTGCGGCAACAGCAAACGCAATTGTGGTGGTCTACATCATCACTACATAATATAAAACAAAGTCCCTGTCGCTGTCTGTCCGTCCCTATGTATGCTTAAATCTTCAAAACTACGCAACGGATTTTAAAGCGGTTTTTTAATAGATAGAGTGATTCAAGAGGAAGGTATATATGTATAATACATGCATAATACTGTAAAGAAACACTGATAAATTTAGAGATATATAGCGGGAATGGGATCAGAAAACATGGCGGTACGAAGTTCGCCGGGTCAGCTAGTATTTAAATAAATAGTACTGTCTTCTTCTTCTTCTGTCGAATCGATGGCGCTTCTACTCTCAATATCTATTTTCCTAGTAAGCTGCCCAGTAAGTAAAAAATAGCACTGTAGTATGTCTATGCGTACTATATTGAGAATATGTAAACGTATCTATGTTTGGATAATCCTTGTGAAAGTTTGTGAAGATGTTTGGATGTTTGTTCATTTCAAATATACAAATATTCAGTCACGTTCTAACGGCTAAAATTTGGTACAGGATATATTACAGTCTGGAATTAACACATAGGCTTTTTAGGAATAGGTAACCATAGGTTGCGGAAACGGGATCAAAGCTGCGAGTCATAGCTAGTATAGAATACAATATTTACTCGACATTTTGTAGACATCGGGCATCCTGGGACTATAAATTTCATATTCCACCATAAAAACGGGCTTGCTTTGGTTCACCTTCATATCCACGCAAAAGTGACTCGTCTCAATTTCTAGCCATCTATCGTATAAGTTTGGAAATTGTAGATACAGTCTGCCATCCTGAAAATATACAATTAGTGTTTGTTCACATATATTATGTTAACTTATCAAAGAGTCCAATGTTACTGATTTTTATATCTATAAAACGTTCATATCTATTTATAGAAAAGAAAGTTGAAAATCGTGTGAGTTACCCCATTTATAACTTGAGAACGGCTAGACTGATATTGATGATTTTTATGTTGTAGGATTTGTGCTTGCTTGGGTTAGCAGAATAACAAAAAATATCGGAATTCACGTCAAAATAATGGCAATAGTTCCCGTAAAAGTCACTATAAGCCAAACAACAACATTGATCCTAAAGCTGCGTTTACATACTCGCGGTAGAGCGAGGGAAGTGGCGTGAGAAGTGGGCAGAGACGTAGTGTGAATGGTATATTCGTAATGCCGCGAGTACTGCCGCGTATGTTACTGCGAATGTCGGCTTGGCGGCGCGAGTCGGAAAGGAGCGGCAATACTAGCGCGATGAACTATACGAGACCGCTAGATAGCGCTAATCAGTAAACACGACTTTCGTTAATGCTCCTCGAATATTTACTTTTAAAAATATTTATATCGATCTACAGAAAGTGTATAGTAGTTGAAAGTGATAGTTTTTATTAATAATCTATTTAATTAATTCGCTATGCTGTAAAAGCATAATGCGTACACTGCTACAGCGTTGTCTTGTCCTCCATACGTTTACGTCCGTCTCCGTTGCAGGGCGAATACTGTAATGCGGACCAACGCGATGATGGGAGTGTGTGAATGCTAGGGCATTAATCGCGCGAATATTTCCTGCAACATGATGAGCAATGCGAGCGGCAGTATGTAAACGCGGGGTAAGGTGAAACGAAGTTTACTTTGACCTTACCCTGAATTTATCCTCAAAATCGCAAATGAGCACCTAACTCACTTTGAACGAACTTTTTATCGTTCACAGCCATTTGCCTAACATATTACGTACTTATTAGGTATTATTTGAATCTGTAGTACCGTATTAGAAAGTATTCTCGATATGAACGCACCACTAACACGAGCAAATTGGCTTAATTAGAGAGGTTATTACCAGTAATGTATTTGTACATTAGGTATACCCCTTACTGGACGTCAAGAATACTATACATATTTTGAGAATCTTTTATACTTGCACTTGCATTTATTATAAGTGTTTTATCTTAAATGACTGCTCTAAATCAGTTTGTTTTTATTTATCTCATGCATGCTTACCTCAATCAAATATGTCTGATACCACCATAACGCGTTTTTCGCAAATGTTTCATCCTCCAAAAGATTTGGCACTAATCTGAATACACTATTAAACGATTTATTAATAGGAAGGCGATCCTGGTTGTACACTGTGATATTAGAAAGACTGATATCCGAAGGTTTACATGTTTTAAAAATATCCATCATTTGTCCTTCAGGACAACATTTCCAAATACATTTTTCTTCAGCACCACACTCTTTACTAATATTAACACTCGATAAAAATATATACTCATGTTTACCGAACATTTGATTCACCCAAGTGTAACTGAATGCATTATTAAATTTTATTAGCGTTAACCCTATAAAGAGTATGTGTGTCTTCATTGTAACGTTTTCTTGAATAATAAGGTATGCTCTAGATGTGTCCTTTTAATACCTAGCTTATTGTGTCATATTATCAATTCATTCTACTGCGGTTTTTCCTCAGTGGGCAGGACAAGCCGAAGTGTAATAGACCACTTTAGTTCGTTTATGTGCTATTTCTGTGCAAAACATGTAGGTACCTACTCTTTATATTAACTTTACCTTTAACTAGAACGACATCTGTTCATTAATGTGTACATAGGTACAATAAAATCGTAACGAAAATAAATCCGAGCAAATTTGAAACAAGTTCACAAATCGGATCAATTGTTCAAAGAAACCCAACGATAAAGCGGTCCTTTTATTTCACAGACCGACGAGTCTAGAACAAATTGTTGTCGTTTGAAAAATGATCGCGGTCCTGAGCTAATCTTTATTCTGGCACGGTCAATCCGGCACGGCATCGCCTATTTATCAACACCCGGCTCGTTTGTTAGGATATTCGTAAATATTTCAAACGTTATTGCCGCTATCAACATAATGTTATGGGGTGAAATTTTGCAAAACGGAAATAAAAGATATAAAGCAACGACGTGGTACCGAATATCTTTTGCTATATTAATGATGGGAGTGTTTTGAATCTGTATTTCAGTTTCGTTTGTTGTGTTTGCTTTGATGGGGAAATAGGCATGTATTCGTACATTATTAAGTATGCTATCAATTGTCGTTATAGTATCTTGATTATACACATATTTATGTACCTAAGTGGATACTTAGCTACTTAGCTTGCTGGTCGATAAGGATTTATCGAACAGCAAGGATAAATAAACATGAAAAGTGATTTGTAAAGTATTCTGTTTGCTAAAATTATAATTACGTTTACTTGTAAAAACAATATGTTTTGTAAAAAAAATGTAATCAATGGTACATTACATATATGTCTTTGCAGTTTTTTTCAACTAAAATAATTTTATTTGACCACTAATTGATTGCACAACCCCGACCGCGTGGATATCGGTTATCGCGACTTTTACTCATATCTCCGGCTCTAGGCGAATTAAAAAATAATATTATTCAGAATCGTTAATATATATAATCCAAATATTTCATAATATTTTCAATGTACAGATCTCACTGACTTACCATTTTTTATATTAGTATAGGTTGTTCAATAGTTAAACGCTTGTAAGTAGCATTACTTCAGGACTGAGTTGCCGTTTTTATATTTAAAATCTTAATTTATTAACTTCCACTTCATGAAACCAAGTCACACGGGTACAAATATTAATGTTATTTTTATTCAAGTAAGTAACAAAGAAATAAAAACGGTAAACTGCTTTTAAAGTGTTGCATCGCGGTGTAAAATTATTGTAAGATCGTGTAAAAACGCTAAAATACTTAAAATGCACGCGAGACTAAAACAAATCGCTGCAAGTGTAAATGGAGCGTAGTGCATTATTGCGTCGCGGAGCAGGACGAGTGACTCCAAATTGTTCTGATACGACACCTGAGCTGTAGTGATGGGAATCGAAACTATAAACTGTAGTTTTAATGCACATATTGATAACATATTTGGAATTTTTCACGATATTTATTATTGAGTCTGACCGGTTTCACCTTATGGCTCTCTCAAAGGTTAACATGCTTACAGATATGTAGGCAGAGGCGGTTTGACACCCACATTTCGCCAAATATGATTTTCAGTCCCACGTAAAAGGAGCGAGCCTATTGACGTCTAGTCTAGTCGGGTTAAGAACAGCCCTATACCTTAGTCGCCTTTTACGACACCCACAGGAAGAGATGGGGTTCAAAGGTTTACATTTTAGTGTACAGTTGTTTATTTTTTTTAATGTATTTTACCATGCCAAACAAAGGTATAACTTGCTAGATCGTACACCCTGCTTACCCCTTCAAGGATTTATGTACTCGTAACATAAACAGGTGAAATTCCTACAATAACCTATTTTAAACATCAGTTAATAACTAAACTTAGTTCACTACATTGCTCCTCACTATCCTGTATAGTCTACAACAGGGACTATCCACTATAGCTTTATAAATAAATGATCGTTCGGTGTCTTGTATTTTCCTCCTAAATTGCATCGGACAGATTTAGTAAATATGTAAATCTCTGCCTGAATTTGCCTTTGAGGAAGGAATTGCTGTTATTTGTGACATAATATATGTCTGTACAATTGTACATAATAATATTTATAATATGTGGTTTTATTTCGTAGGTATATGGTAGGTACCTATTGTATTTATGTACATTAATTATTGTAAATGAAAAATAAGTTGACTTGATTCGAACTTGAGTATAAAAATAAATTAGCGCACGAAATAATGCCTATTTTATTTCGTGTCGAAAAATAATAAGCACACTCTGGGCAAATTTTGGACGCAATTAGGACATTGCTACTCTGAGGATCTTAAGAATTAAGCTTATTATTTTTATATACCTTTAAATAAGTATACCAAAAGTACTAAAATGTATTATAATCTGTGATTATTATGTAACGTAAATTTACGTAACCACTTAAATAACTACCTCTCGCAAATCCAAAGCGAATAATGTTTAAAAATAAACACGGGAGACTAAAACGTTTAATGTAATGAAGATAACCGTAAATATAGAACCGCAAACCCTTACCCCGGGGCAAGAATTCGCGCGGGTCTGCGAGACCAAATTAGACATTATTGAGTCAGTTATTTAATACTGAAAGTCCACGTGCGTTTTTGGGTTATTATTATTGGGGCTTATGTAAGCCTCAGTAATCCAATGAACTCTCATTATGCTGCGTTTTGAGCATAACTTTATTTGCTCTGGCGGCTTTGTGTGAAGCCTCTTGATGCCTCTAACGGCACGGCCACTGATAGACTCTGCCTCGAATGTAACGTAATTATTAAAAATTGCTTTTATTTACAAGGAAACGGTTTTATTAGAATATATTTTTCAAACCGCGCTTAATTTTGTGGAAAATCTTGTTGCGTTTCGCTTTATTGCAGCGTATCATGTTAATGGTTTCTGCTTATTATATTTTTCTTTTTAGGAATAAAATTAAGATGGCACTGATTGACTTTGTTGTTATTGAGTTGTTTTGTATAAAAGTTGTGTTTGTACGGTATTATTACTTTAACGGTATTGAAGGCTGACTGGTGTGTTATTGCTTGAGAGTACACTAAGCAAATACTTTCTTCTACACCGATTTAATTTGAAAGAAGGTATATTAATATTTTGTAATCTCGTGTAAAATTAAAATTATCTATGGATTATTAAACTCATATGATTCAATATTATGAATAGGGTATTATTGTTTCAAAGGTTTTAACAAAACTTTCATTACATTATTACATTTTAATCATATCTATATTTTCTTTGATGCAAACCACCTAAATTTTTATTAAAGCCGGATTTTCACGAAAGATAATCTCATCCCTAAAATTTTAAGTCTAAATTTAAACTGGCTAATGGACAGAGAAGCTCAACATTTTTCTCTCATACAGACCGGTGCTAAAGACCAAAATAAAATAGAACTTCAGTCGGGGGTTAGACGGGGAGGCTGTCGGCTAACAAAATGTTTATGACTTCTATAGGGAAATATACCAACTAGATGGAAAAACTTTTATTCCCACACATGTTAGGTGTATTTTGATATTTTCGTCGATGAGTTTTTTATGTTTATGTGGTCGTAAAGTCTAGTCGTTTAGTGACAATGTTGCTGCAATGTGTTTACGTCTCGTATACGAAATTTTCAGAGTAACAACGTACGTATTTATTGCCGAACCATGATACAGTGTTGATGACATATTTTATAGTTTACATTTTTTATTTCTATGTCGATTGCTGATAAAACTATAACAGTTATGTTCAAAAAACATATTTTGGGCATTTATGGAACCTACTAACTATAAAGGAAATTCATATGTCTATCAGTTAATGGATAATTCCTCCAGAATGGGAGTTCGAAGATAATTATACCACAGATAAGGAAAATTTGGGAATAGTTTCACCGTTATTATACTTATAGTTATATCAGCGTAATAATCTTCAAAATTCTCTTCATCCCTTTCAAAGTTCCCCGGGACCAATCAAGCAGGTTTATGATATTACAGTAGAATTTACATCGTAAACACTAACTGCTATCAAAATTCCCCAATAGTTTCTCTTAAAGGATTACCTTTTGTAAACTAAAATAGGACGCAATCATCATCTTGCGGACCAGGATTACATGAGGGCGTAGGATTATGAAACAGGGCTGGCACGCTACGAGACCAATGTTATGTTAATAGTGCTAAAATCGAGGTGAGAATCAAATAAATATGTTTATTATGTTTTTGCATTAATTTGTAGTACTGATTTAGCTGACTTTTACATTCAGAATTGATAATGTAACGTAGATATTTTTATTAGTCGTGTAGACTAACAAAAACATAAGAAGTGTACAATTTGTAAATATCTACGTAATATTATATTTAAAACTCAATAAAGTCGAAGTGATTGGTAAAAAGAATTATATCACTCATATCCAGCCTAAATTGGTTGATTGGTTGTGGTGGTCAGATGGCAGTTGCTTCACAGAAAGTATCGAAGTTGAGCCGCATCACAGTAAGACTGGAGAGTCTCACTGAGTTGGGAAAAGGTTCAGCAAATGATGATTCAGCACAGTTTAGTATTGATAGACCAAAGTAAAGGGATTTTAAATCCTACAAAGTAGTGGTGAAGTATCGTCAGAAGTTTTTATCGTAGCAATAACGTCAATATGGTTTACCCGAATATAGGTAGTAGAGAAATCAAATAATGATTATAAGAAAACGGTTTTGAATTGAAGTAAGGTAATGTTCCTGTATGTCAACATAGTATGACTTCAATAAAATAGTTTGTGACCGATTTTCTACGGTATTTAGTGTCGTTGGACTAAGGTCAAGATTCACTTCTAACGACACAACCCTAGAACTTTGTCTTACTTATGCAATAGTCGTCTCGCCTGCGGCCAAGCGTCCCCTTTGGTCCTCAACAAATATTCCATATAATCATTCGGTTTTAATTATTATTGGTAGTGGCTAAGTTTTGTTTGATGTATTGATTAAAATCGTGTTTGTTACCAAGTGCCATCATGGTGGGTCATGTCAATAGAGATCCCATGGGGAACGTCTACACTATAGAGCAACATGAAGGGGATCCGAATGGGGAAGTCCAAATTCCGCGTCAAAGCAATGGGCAATGTATTGTTAGTGGTTTTAATTTTAATAAAGTCACACCACATTTTTGGTGCTTGTTTATTTCTTTTTAACCTTTTGTCCTATTGCATTATCGTTGGTTCTACGATCGATGATTGACTTATGCCATAGTTGACTACGAAAATATATTATTCTAATTGATTTTCAAAGTCAACTATCGGAGTTATGAATGTAATAGTATACAAGTTATAACTCTTATCTTAATACTTTTTATTGAATTTCTTAGCTGAAAAAGTGGGCACAGATTCAAAAATACCTAAACTTAAGTGCGTAGCTTAAATTGCTGTCCCTGCGCTTTTCATCAAAATATTTTAGCTTAGTTTCAAAGGCAAAGCTAAAGTTATATTATTAGTAAAACATTACAAAAATTTTAGGAAATATTGAAGACACTTGTTATCCATTTCTTTACATTCAACTGCTTACATCAGTCTTAAATACCTATATACCTATATCACTGATTAAAACTTTATATAACATACCTATGTAATCCATTTTCTAAGGAAATTTAACATACATACCCCTTTACAATCACAAAAACCGAAGGAAACAACATCGAAAAAGTACTCAACAGTAGCAATTGTGTGGAAGCCTCTTGCTTTTCATTTAAAACCCTCATCAAAAAGCGTTATATTATCAAAATGCGTATTGTTTTAGGGAGTATCTGTTCCTGTAAGGGCTGCGTGTTTTCGACGCTATTATATGTGCGTCTCTTGACGAATAAAAGAGCATTTCATACCGAAACGTTCCCGTACTGAAAGGGTAGACTCACAAAAGCCTTTTTATAATACTTTCGGCAGGCATACGCAGTACAACTCCCGCTGTTCTTAATAAATACGAGTACCTACCTGTGTGTCTGAGTAATTATTTCAGGCTCGTTTGTCTGTATTAGGTTGTTTAAATGCACAGCAATAATGTTCATTTCAAACTTGTTGATGAGTTTTTTTTACCCTATTTAAACATTTATGTTGTAGTGGACGTAGACATGATTGTTTATTGCTATTTGTAGCTTTATTTATTTGTTAGTTTGTGCTCATAGTTGAATGTAGGTTTAGAATAGAATTGAATGCAGTGCTTATATTCTTATGTGAAAGGATAGAAAATTATTATTTTGCATTACTATGCTCAATCATAATTAGCATTACTATATTGCCAGCCTTATGTTAATATCATGAGGTTTCATGAATATTTAGTGATTCTCAGGTAAATTTTGTATGTATTTAAACATTCTGTAGATTCATACTTTTTTGATATTCTCATGGGCCCCAAATCTTGTTTTTTCAAAATGTATTTTTTCCAGGCATTCATTATCAGGCGCATCAAGAATTATCTGAAAAAGCAACATCAACTAATATCAATAGCAACATTAGTCAAATAGCAACAAAAGTAGCAACACCAGTCAAGTTGCAACGTAACGTAAATAAAGTAGCAACATCAGTCAAGTAGCAATATTATTAAAGTAGCAATACCCGTTATGTGACAAAATCATTTATGTAGCAACAAAATTACCAACATCAGTCAAGTAGCAACAAAAGTTGTAACATCAGTCAAGTAGTAACACGAGACAAGTAGCAACAAAAGCAACATCTGAATAAGTAGCAACATCATTCTTTATGGTTTCAAAAAAGTAATCATATCGCTGAGTTACCAACGACTTTTGTTGCAAATATAGAGGCAACCCTTCTCAGGTATTCATACAAAGTTAAGAGATGACAAATTTTAATTTAAGGTTACGAAATAAATTGTTACCTCATTTTGTTCAGAAAATGAGGTAACAAAGTACATAACAACGTCATCTCACATATTATGTCAAGTACCAATATGAATATAACGTTTCCATAAACCTCCTTTTAAGAGCCGATCTCCAATGTAAACAAAACATAAAATATAAGGTAATAGTATCAAGTCTACAATGTTTCGATAAACAGGAGTAAACAGAAACCTTCGCTTCACACGGCCAGGAAGTGGAGCTAATATCCCGCGGGAATGTTCTGCAATTTCACTACCATCAACTAGGTATACCGGCAAAAATATTATAAACAGGTAGGGTGGAGGGTCTTGTTGACGGCCATCTGAGGTTAGATAGAAGATGAGAATGAAAACTGGTGTATGAGGTCAAATTGCGAGGATGATACTGGCACTTGTATTTTAATAGAAGAGGTAATATAATGTAAATCAACGGTGAAACTACATGACATTTGTTTTTCTCTGCAAAAGTCAAGCTACGTACTTACCGCTATACAGTAAATTATTCAAATATTAAAAGTGTCAAACGTTTAGAAATAACACAAAAAATGACCATTGAAGTCAATTAAAAGTTCAGTTAATTCGATTTTTATTATTAATGAACTCACTTCATTATCTAATGACTTTCAGAACGTTGAGCACACTGGTTGAAATCTATATATCACACTTAATATTATACCATCTTTTAATATTAATATAAGGCTCTAGAATTTTGAAATTACTACTCAAAAAGAATGTTAAAATATTAATAGATATTCTTTAATTAAAAGTGGTCTTCAATATGATAATTTAAACTTTTAAGAATTTTCAGCTTAATTTATGACTTTTTTAAATGTTGAATCTAAATATCTGAAGTCTAATAATTGGACCGTTCACCCTAATCGTAAAGCATAGTGCACACTGCAGCGCCAGACACCACTTATAATGGTTTACTGTAAATAGCGCCATAACAATTTAATGTTACTTCACAATGGCTTAGATGCTACAGTTTCTCTAGTTCTTATGAGCTCCAAGATTTTATTAGAATCTTTCCGCTGCAATATACAGGCACGGACAACAGGCAAAGTTGTGAAAATTTGTGATTTACCTACAACTTGAAAAAAAGGTAGCTTATAGTTTTTGTTGGGTAAGAGTTATAGTGCACCTAAGATCGGCTTGATTCGATTTTATGGTTTACTAGCTGTAGCCCGCTGCTCCGCCCGCGTGGAATTAATCCCGTTCATCACCGTTAAATTATTGTACAATTACATTAAAATCCATTCTGTAGTTTTTATCGTGAAAGAGTAACAAACATCCTATATCCTCACATACTTACAAACTTTCGCGTTTATAAAGTAGTTTTAAGTAGTAGGATTCCCGATTCCGATTCCCCCCGAAAATTGTTTATTAGTGTGTTCTTTATTTATTTATTTACTAGGTGTCCCGACGAACTTCGTACCGCCATATTTTTCCCGTTCCCGCTGCACCTATTTTCTCATCCTTTAAACCTTCCCTGGACACCCACGAATATTTCAAGACTAAAATTAGTCAAATCGGTTCAGCAGTTCTTGAGTTATAAAATAACAACGAAAAGTGGCATTGATTTTTATATATTAGAAGAGGCTGCTTTATGCACTAAGTAAACTGGCGGATTGAATACCTTAGGCATTCTCTTTCTATCGCACATCATACAGTCAGTTTGATATCTATGAAGTATCAAACTGTCACTCTCATACAGGGTTACTAGGATACAGTGGAGGGTAAGGGGCGAGTTGGTACTCCAGGCGCAGGTCTGCGGGGTGACAGGTATTGCCGCTTTTCACCACAGCAGAACCGCAGGCCTGCATAGCGGTGCGACGCACCCCCTTTCCGGGGTAGGATGGAGCTATCTCAAAAGCGTAGATGGCCTAGATGGCCCAGGGTTACCGAAGGTACAAAAGTAGCCAAGAAAAAAAGGTATTAAACTATCAGTCCAAAGAATACTAGGTATACAAAGCCAAAGCAATGCGAGAAAAAAAGGTCACTATACTCTCCTAAGTATTACTTATGTCGGTTTTGAATTTTATTATAATACATACTTAAATAGTAATTACAGGAAAATCCTTTGTTTTCTAATAAAATTGTGGTTTCAGCTAGTGGTGTAATTACTAAATGGGAATACCATCTTATTTTCCAATCGCAAATTATGAAAATAGGTTTCGTCTGAAAACCAAATACCTACTGCATGGTATTGGGGTTAAAATTTGCCTTATGTATTTTATTGTAGGTTATAGTCGAGCATCATCAAAATTGGATGATCTAAAGTCATTAGACAAACCTATAACACCCTAGAAAATCTCAGCGATTAACTACGTCTTTTGGTCACGATCGAACTACTTTTTGGACTACCGCTGACTATTTTCCTTCTTTATCTAACGCCTGTAGCACACCTCCACCGCGAAACCAGAACAGCGGAACCGCTAGATGAGTTCCGCTGTGTTCAAATGTAGCTTGAGCAGCGGAACTAGACTAGCGGAACAGAGAAAGATTAGCCTTAACTTTGCCTTTGACTTAATAAATATATAGGTGTATTTCTGATCGCTTGAAGTAGTTTTTTTCGTAAACTCCACGTCCATTTTATTAAAAAATGTAGTTTCGCTCTGTATATACGGGACAGACGCCGTCTAACGCAACCTCAAGAGGCAAACCAGCGCCAGAGTTTCGGCAATCTGCAGGTGCTTACAGGTGAGTATCGCAGATCTTAGTGGAGTTACATACTAAGAAAGGATCTAGCGCTGCATATTCGAATATAGGTTAGACGACTAGTATATTTCAGCGCTACAGTTAAATATAGTTTAAACTGGTATCAAAATCCAATAATTGCTTTGTGTTTAGGTATTACGTAATAATTATATTATATTATAGCGTTATGGAAATCCAAGAGACGTATGATACTTACGCTACGTAATGAATAACGAAGTCGGTATTTTCCAAAGTAAACCTAAATACGACGACGACAGTAGGTACCTATGTATCGTTTGCCTTCTTTTGTTGGAAAGGAAATTTTATTACAGCTAGGTTAAGGTCGGATTAAGGTCGATTGTTGAACTACCCATGAGTTACTAATATAACTTTACTGAATGAATATAAATATGTCTATTTGTATTAGTCTGGGTATTTCCGTGCCTCGGAGAGCACGTTAAGGCATCGGTCCCTGTTATCATACAAAAATCTTAAGATAGTTGGAGCCTTAAAAGGTCTAACTACAAATACGACCGGGAATAACGCAAGGAGGATAATAAAGTGCGTAATAGTTTTCTAAATAAACAAACGCGAATTTTATTAATAACAACATATCACCAACATGTATTATGTGTCACAACCAAAACAATACACCAGCGCATTTGTACAATACAACGTCATCTGCACCTCATCAAAATATCACATTACGGAATCACAAATTCATTCCGGGACGCCAATTATACGTGAGCGCTCATTTTCAGACTCATTCCCCGGTGTAATGATCACGTGGTGATTTTGACAGTTACCCCGGCTTTGCCGCCCGTTGTCATTTAAACTGTGGTCTTGAGAACACGAACATTTCATCAAAAAAATAATGTTAATGTTATTTTTAAAATAATATTTTTTTGTATTATTGAAGTACGGAGTTATTTATAATATAAATACGTAGTTCCTGTAAGATTTTTTTGGTATTTTATATTATTCTGAAAAGTATTATCGCCGAAATATTGGTAACTACAAACAATACATGGTAAATATCCCGATAGGTCTAATAGTAACCAGACAATTAGGTATTTATCAGATTCACAAATGGTTCTTCCTACTCCAACTTCAATTCCTACATCATCCATACAGTCAAGTTCTTCTAATTCCATTCTGAATAAGTGGAACCGTGCAATATATATTCCCGCAGTGAAACTCCACCTTAACAGGCATAAACTGGGAGATCCAAATGCAAATGTCAGTCGTTAACATGCATAGCGCGAAGTCGGCCGTCTAATTAGGAGAACTACTTTGACAAGGACTTCAGATATCATTTTGCTAAATTGCTATGAAAATTTCTAGATATTAACGTTTAGAGAGTGTTTATTTCGAGTCGGATAGTAAAAGGGATTGGGGATAATCTAATAAATAATATATTATTTGAAAAGTAGATGCTATTTGAAATGTTTTTGGGAGTCTATTTAGCTCAGTTAATAAGATAAAGATAAGATAAATACGCTTTATTGCGCACTAAACATAGGATACATACAGTGATTTAATGTGATAGAGAGTTGTACAATGGGCGGTCTTATCGCAGATCTGCGATCTCTTCCAGACAACCAGAGTAAGGACTTTATTGCCAGTACAGGTAGTTTACGGTGTACACCAAATCATTGCTAGGTACTTAATATTTGTATCTAGTTTCTACTTGATAATAATAATAAATACCTAATTACACATACATACCATACCTATATACATATAAAAATACTCAATATACAAATACAGTAATAAAATATATACATACAACTAATACCATACACACAATACGTATCTATAATAAATATACAATAACTATATCTATATACCCTTTTACTACATATACATACATAATACTTATATCATAATAATTACATAATATACAGTTACTACTTAGAAGTTACATTACAGTACAGTAATAGTTAAGATGTTAGGTACTTAGTGCTCTTTGACCAGTCTCTGGAATGTAGACAGCGACTGTGCTTGTCTTATATTTACCGGTAACGCGTTCCACAATCGCGCAGCTTGTATTGTAAAGGACTTATCATAGAAGTTTGTTGAATACCTCACCATTGCCAGGGTCAAATTTTCTGTGGATCTCAAGTGTCTAGTGTTATTCTCGCTCAGAAATCGAAAACGCTTCTTTAGATATTGAGGAGTAGTCGGGTTAAACAAAATATTAAAAAGAAGTTAATATAATATTATTATAGGCTGCTAATCGGGCTGGGTGCGAGGAAAATGCCTCAGGACCACCTTACACCCCGGCAAAAACCCGAGACGTGCGATTTTAATCGGTCCGAGTCCGACATAACTGGGCGACATGAAAGAACCTTCTAATCTGTACCGTATTAATTCACAATTGCACGCAATCGGACTATCGGCCATCATCCGTTCGGTACGTGACAGTTTTTTACCTTTAGCTAGCCGACGCGTATCATAACACTATCATATTTCATCATTTATCTAAAGCCCGTAACATACTTACATGTCTTTTTTATATAAAGTACTGTGTAGCAAATATTTTGTTTAGATACCTTTGCACTATCTTATTTACTACATCATAGTTCTTTAGATTTGAAATCTAACTAGTATCCAACTTTATTTTCATAACAAATTCTGAATACTTTTGTAAAATTCATAAGATTGAAACTTGGTAAAAATATATATCTGGTTTAGAATTTATTGAAGTGGCAGTTAGGGGACGCAGTTAAATTAGTTCTTCAAGCTTCTGGAATCGACAGAGTAAGTTTGTACCCCACCACCCACCTACCCCCATTGAGTAGCGAAACGGGCATACATTAAAAGTTTTACCGGCAAAATATAAACATATTGCTAGTGCTAGGAATAAGGATATTCTATAAACTTTTCTATTTTAAATAAAACTACTCGTCGTATATCACACGAAGTTTTGTATGTAACTGTTATTGTGAATTGTTCTGTAGTTGTAAGAAACTGGAGAGTTTAGTTAGGTATAAGAAATATATTTATTACTAACTGTGAACTAAAGTTTTACTCGCGTTCAATGAGAATTTTCTTTATGAATGTTGGAGAGTAAATCATTTTCTAGCTTACATGAACACCGACTGGGATTGAAAGGGGACACCTATCTTAGGCGGGCTTAAGCCCCTATAGTTTTACTCGGACACAACGTGCATCGTTTCAAAGATTGATTAAGAAATATGTGAGATTGATTATTTCTTATTTATGTATTTAAACTTTATGCACAAATATATAATAAGTGTAGGTACAAAGGCCGACTTAATTAATGGCATGGGCATTTTCTACCAGTCAACCTTAGGGCGATGCCGAGATTTGTCAAGGTAGGTGCTCGAACTGTCAATCTAGTACGGTGTTAATAGTAGGTAAACATACAAACAGTTAACATGATAATATACCTAAATTGTTTCAGGAAGGATCATCATCGACGATAGGAAGAACAGATCTTTGCGAAATTCAAGTAATAATTTAAGATGTTGGCTCTGCCTACCACAGAAGAAAAGAGGCGTGAATATAAGTGTGTGTATATATAAAGTGGCGTCAACAAGCTATCGAAATTTGAAGCACCTAAAACGTTTCGAAAATTCGATTCCTCGACAAAGACGCTATCATATTGGCAATTTCACAAATTTATTAGTTTCCATAATGGCACAATTGCTCTTCAGCTTACACAACATATTCCAACTATGTTCAAGTAATTGACTTTCCTCTCCGTTGTATTATAAGAGGCAATAGCTAATCTACATTCTGAAATTATACCATAATAGCAATACGCAATAAACCAACCATTTGTAATGACCTGTGGCGCAGCAGCCATGTTTTGTTAAATAAGTTGATAGGGGTAATATTGTTCTACGTAGATGGGTCTGGTTATGGTGGACATTGCGGCCGGTGTACGGTGCTTGTCTGTCAGTGTAAGTAATTAAGTTACGCAGTATAAATGAAGGGTTTTATGCTATCTAGAACAGGTAATTAGTTTAAGCGTCAATAGAGGCACTCGTTGCACGGTGGAAATGGAAATCGTATGAAGGGTAATAGTTTTCCGTTTAAATTAAATAAATATTTTTCTATAGCTTGTGGTGAAGAGGTTGAAGCTTCATAACTATTATTTCGTGTTGGATTTGATTGCAGCAAGATCCTTTAAGAACCTTATAGACTAGGAGGTAGCTCAGGTCATGAGAGTTATTAAATATTTGACTTATATTCATGACTATACTTATTTGTATTTATAATCTATTTTGGTAAATACATAATAACTAATAATTAATGACACTTAAGAAAAATTTTTATTTGTGCAGAACTAAATTCTTAAGTAAATGCATTAAGTATACCATTATTATATAATTTTCTCTAAGAAAAAATGATTGAGGATCATAATTGTTAAGTAAATCATTCATTTAAGAACATGCATAAATATGAATAATTTACTGAAAAGCTGGTTACTTTTAATGATATCGCAAAAGATGTATTTTAACATAACACCGAATCCATGAATCAGCCACAAATTCATATTTATTTTTATTTTATTTTTTAGTAAGTCCCCCTGTTCAAACCCCTATTCACAGTTCACATATCAACAAATATGTATTTTACAAAACATAAATTGTCTTGACAGTTCGCTACGGTCCACAAAGTGGCTATTCAATATAAAGCACGTGATGGCCCCTTTTACCAATTATTATAATTAACTAGGAGAGGAAGTGACCTCTTGGGGTTTTAGGGGCCAACTTTGTAATGCCTCGCCCATTTGAGCAGATTGATGTGAACAAGACTACGGACTTAAGTCAATATGCATCGTTAGAAGTTTGCATAGTGCTATTTGTTTAGGGGTTATTGTGATATATATTATGTGTATCTATTATGGTCCGATATAATATCTACATACGTGTTTGAGAATAGTACTTTGTCAATAACACTATGTCTTGTAAAAGTCAACTTTGTTGCTACAGCTTGCCTTAAAATTGAAAAATATAACACCTTTAAAATTGTTTTATGCGTACGTATTGTTTTCTATACGTTCTAATTGTTAGTTCTGATAAAGTATTTTTTTGATAGTAGAGTAGGCATGATTGACTGATAAAATAATTATAAAAGTAGAAGATCTATCTATCAAGCATTCTTTCTCATAGGTAAATTAATTTTTCATCCCAACATCTCGGAAAGAGTATTTTTTCTCTTCGATATCTGAGCGTAAAAGTCGTTTTTATCCTCTAGAGGATAAAGTAAATTTGAATTTAGAACATCGTGTGTACTAGGTTTGTGAACTCAAAACATCATTAAACCTATTTACTTCTACCTCTATGGTGCCGAATTTATCATACAACTTTGTTTTTAATTTATGAAAAATTCAGACTCGGAACCTCCTTGGTGTACTTTTTTTTTTAAATTTGCTTTACGCGCATCATTTTTTTACACGTAATATTGTTGAACATTGTTGTTAAATTTTTATTATTTTGTATTTTATTATTAGTATTAATTATTAGTATTAATACACATAAATACAGCCTCCGTGGCGTAGTGGTAGTGAACACGGCCGCTACGCAGGAGGCACGGGATTGATCCCCGCTCAGTGCAAATATTTTGTATGCATGAAAATGGGTATTTGCATTGGTCTGGTCGTGCCTCAGAGAGCACGTTAAGCCGTCGGTCACGGATGCCATACGAACATCTATGGCAGTCGTTACGGGCAGTTGGAGCCCCAAAAAGTTCAACGACAACGGTCTAGCTGCAATGCTTCGATATTGCCTGTCAAATGTCACCATTGGGTCGTGGAGGTCAGATGGCAGTCGCTTCACGGAAAATATCGAGGTCCAGCCAAATCCGCAGTTAAGACTGGTAAAGCGGATCCCGGACTCCGAGGTGAAAGCTACGGATGCGACTGGGAATTAACGCTAGGAAGAAGAAGCATTTCATTATTTCCTCGCTGAGGTGGGATGAAAAGTTACGTGTTGCACTCGAGTGCAAAGATTTTTCACCTTGTGCTCTTTTGATTCCCTCGCTAACGCTCAAGATTCTAATTTGTGAATCACTCGCTATGCTCGTGATTCAAATTTAGAATCTTTCGCTTGCTCGGTCATCTAAACTGAGCACGCGGTTAAAAAGCAACTTTGCACTCTTGTATAACAAATAACTATTTTACAAAAGACACATTAAACTTGATGAATAATTTGAGTTTAACAGGATTTGGCTTGTTTAACCATTAAAACCCCTAATTTTGTATACTAGTACAATTTACTAATTATTTTATATGCAAAAACTAATTGGTAGTTTTATGACATCACCAAATCTAGTATGTAACGTAAACAACTACTAACTTTTCCATATTAGTAATATATTAAAAAAAAATCCGAATACTATTTGGTACTTATTGTGGATGAATACTTTAGTTCGTGATAATCTTTGAAATGCGTAAGTACATTGATTTAGTGAGCACGACTGCTTGTAGTTATCTGAGTTGCGATGAAATTCATTGAATAGAATTTTCTGTTTAATGAATTTCTACCAAGCCCAATCAACCGATAAGATAAAGTACGAGTTAAACGAAGAATTTTGTGAATGGAAAAGCTCTTTGTGACCATGATTTTTAATTCTAAAACAGCATTTTATGCTTTAGATAATGTTTTCAGAATATCCAGCAGAGTAGAAATAAACACTTTTAATTTATTGTAAGTTCCTATATATTTTGAAAGAAGACCGAGTAAATATAAAACTTGAAATGATATTCTATCAAAACCAACTAATTTAATTACATCATCATCTGCATATAGACGTATTCTTCTGATTGCATCCGTGGCCAAGATGACCTCGAAGCTCAGGGTCCGCCTTCCGGCTCTTCCTTCTCCACTTCGCACGATCTTGGGCGTCCATGGTAGTGAGACCATTAGCACGCATATCACTCTCCACGACGTCAAGCCAGGACTTCTTTGGCCTACCCCTTTTACCTGGACCCGGTGGGGGTACCATTGCCAGGCATTTGTTCCCCACGTAGCCTGGCGGTTGCCGCAAGACGTGGCCGCACTAGCGAAGGCGGCTCTCTTGCATTTTATGCACGGACATGGAGGCTGCCGCGGATGCGAGAGTTCCGTACGCGATCTTTACGCGTAACGCCGCACATCCACCGCAACATTTTCATCTCCGTGACACGCAGCTCTTGCTTGTGTCGCTCGAGCAGCGGCCACGCCTCACAACCATACAAGAGAACAGGCCTAATGATCGTCTTATAGACCTGCCCCTTCAACCTGACTGGCATTTTAGGATCACAGGTGACGCCAGTCATTTCTCGCCACTTGGCCCATGCGGCAGCAATGCGTGCCTTGACGTCGTGGTCGATCTCACCGGTCACATGAAGTACAGATCCCAGGTACTTAACCTGGTCCGTGCGCTCGACCAAATCATCGCCTATGCGGACGAGTGTGGGATCTGTGGATTTAATTTATATGCTATTTTCAACGTCAGCCATGACTGCCGGTGAATCAGGTACATACCTATAAGGCAACGGGACTTGACCTGCAATCTGCCGATGGGGAACTGAGTGGGATTTGAGAGAGACTAGGGAAGGAGGTGCCTCCGCTCTATAGAATACCTTATGTTGTGTTCCCGGCGAGGAGTAGGGTAGCCAGAGCGCACTGGAGAGTTTTTGTACTGTCAGTGGGATGACCAAAGACTTGGCCTTCTTTGTCTACTGTACTGACGGCACAGATACTTTTGATTCTTACAGGGTCGATAGCATGAGTGTGACTCTGTGAACGGAGACCATTACTACATTGGCACAATTATCAGGTTCTACAAATAAATAACAGTA
The DNA here is from genome assembly GCA_914767945.1 of Eilema depressum. Taxonomy (NCBI): domain Eukaryota; kingdom Metazoa; phylum Arthropoda; class Insecta; order Lepidoptera; family Erebidae; genus Eilema; species Eilema depressum. Next base: position 15,313,840 of record OU612020.1, read on the forward strand.
ACGAAGTTGTCCAGTCCACATAAAAGTACTTAATCAGCAATATTCTATGTACTTTACAATGTACACATTTCCATACACTTAATTGTAGAATATCGAAGTATATTATGTGAAAAAGAATGCAAAGAGTATGCTAAGTTTCGTATAATATTACTAAACTTTTACTAATAAACTAAAGTTTTGAACAAGACCGTCTAGAGTAATTCAATATTCTCTCTTTTAAAAGTTGTTTATTTCAAACTTGTAGCAAAAGATTTAGATGTTTTCATGCGATTTATTCGCTATAAATTAGCTAGCTAGACTATTAACATATTTATCTGTTTAGGGAGTGAATTAGCAGCAACCGCATGAAGCTTCGCTCATAATGCACTTAGTTCTATACTTAGTAGGTACATTAATAAGCGAAGCGTGTCTGACATGCGTCACTCGATAGTAAAGTTATGCCACTGTGTATGAACGCTTGCAATTATAATGCATCGTGGTTCATAATTTTCGGTATATATCTTGAACCCAAGTCACGACAGAAGCGAGGTCTTGGTGCGCGTGGATTGTTTTAGTATAATCTACGAGATATGAGCTCCTCCACCGCCGTAGCACCCCATGTTATTTATCCTCAAAAGACACCCAAAACGCATACTGCGTATAAAATAAAATATAAAATAAAATATTATGGGGTCAAGATTAATGCCGATAACTAAATTAAATAGTTCTTACTGATCATCGTGAATGAAGATTATAAAAAAGTTATTTATGTTTCTGTGCCGTAGCCGTAGAGCGCTCGACTGCTACGTCGGAAGTCACGGGTTCGGTTACCATTTAGTGCAAATATTCGTATGCAAGAATGTCTATTTGTATTCTCTTGGGTGTTTCTTTATGTAATATATACCTATATTGCTATATACCTATAGTGCTAATGCACTTATGAGCTCTGACTGTACACACAAAAAAAAATATTAGATAAGTAGGTATATTCGCATACTAAAATTAGAACGGAAAATAGTTAAGCTATCTTACTTTGACCGTAGATAGCGACGTAGAATGTCCTAGAATATTTATTTATTTATATACGAATTTCAATTTCAGATTGATTTATTCTATTTATACTTAGTAATAAAATGTTTATTATCATAGCATTGTAAAAATGTAGTAAAACAAATTAGCTAGAGTAAAAAATTAGCTGTCGTGGTGAAATTTGATTCAGCGAAAAGTTTTTACGAGTATAACAAGGTTTTAGTGATTATTTCTGTACCGAGACGAATATTTATATTTGTAAGACAAACTTAGCTCATTATAGTTTTTATTTTCTGTTTTATTATGTTCGATGTGATTGAGTGTAAACAAGGAGAATGAATAAATGCTGACTGAACGGAGAACAAACCACAAATAAAATAGTTCAACGTTGGTTTCTTAGAGGAAAACTTGCGATTGGCAAAGCTAAAATTGGCAAAGCTAAATGTTTGGTCTAGACGGGTTATTAAAAATTTACTTCTCATGGATTTGGTAATGCATCGATAGTTCTATTTATATTAGCATAATATATGGACTTGATTCAATACTGATATGTTTTATTTTGTTCTTTGCTTAGCGAAAAGCGACTAACTTTTATTTTAAACTTCTTTTTAACCCGAAAAATAACTGAACTCTTTTTAACTAGCAATAGAATATCAAAGTTCAAATTTATTCAAATTGGTATTGAAACTATATTTTGAATATATTTAAATATTGTTCGCGAGCTGTAAATTTTTAACTATCTACATTTATTTGAGCTTTTTAAAAAATTCAACGAATAAATTCGAGTTTTCATAGAGGCAATAAACTAATATGCACGTATATAATGTAATTGAGTGTGTATTGATATTTCCGAGGGCGTAGGTAGCAGTGAATAAAGTGTACCTATACCTCGGGGCACATAATCTGGACCAAAGTTGCAAGAAATTGTTTTGATATCGGAAACTGGGCGTATCTATGATTGGTAGTTATGAGCTCTTCCACCGCTGTAGCACCCCGTGCTATGTTCAAAAGACTTCGGTGTCTTTTGAACATAGCACGGGGCATAACATAGAAGGCGTATTGCACGTATATATAGCGCATTTTGAGCATATATTAGTATAATTATGCTCGAAGTAGGTATATATCCAAAAACCTATACCGCTATATCGCTATACAACTGTAAAATAGTACTAAGTACGGCGGGTGAAACATAAATTCTAGAACTACAGATGTTTGTGCAACAATAACAACGAATTATTGGTTTACGTACGTATTTATGTGTTTTATGTTCGTATTTACTATTTATAGTACCATTATATCATAATTTACTGCGGTGTGAAAACAGTCTTAACTCCGATTAAGACGGTTTATTTTAAGAGCCATTTGTATCAAGTCCAAGTAGGTACATGAGAACGTATTTTAATTTAAGTTCTAACATTAAAATAACAAATAACTAGGTGGGTTTGTATTTCTTATTAATTATAGCACTTAGTGGTTTACTTGAAATAAACATGTAAAATAAATCTAATATATAAAATTCTTGTGTCACAGTGTTCGTCTGCAAACTCCTCCGAAACGGCTTGACCGATTTATTCTTATGAAAATGTTTGTGCATACTTGTTGGATTTGAGAATCAGATGTAAACTATGTTTTTTATTCCCTAAGTTATAGGTAAGTCAGATCCACTTCAAAATTATTATTTTTGTCATTGTTTGTTCATTTTTTGTAATAATTTCGCATCATTTCAGCCATAAGAAGTCCACTGCTGGATATAGGCCTCCCCTATAGATCTCCAATAAGACCAGTTGGAAGCGGCTCGCATCCAGCGCGTTCCCGCGGCCTTAATAAGGTTGTCTTGTGGGTGGACGTCCTACGCTGCGCTTGCCAATACGTGGCCTCCACTTGAGAACTTTTCGACCCCATCGGTCATCAGTCCTCCGTGCTATATGCCCAGCCCACTGCCATTTCAACTTGCTAATCCGCTGGGCTATGTTGTTAACCCCAAGAACCAATTCTTGTACGGATAATTTCATAATTTCGCATGGAAAATCCCAAATTTTCACTTATCTAGTACCAACCTCTAGTTTGAATAGAGGTAAAACAACGTTTGTGGGGGGTCATTGAATAATTAAGTAAACATTATATTGCGCTATCTAAGTATAGCATAGCCTAACTAGCATAAATTATCCTTTATTAATAGAAAATCGATTACAATTTAAACCGATTCCATTATTAAAACTCAATCTTCGCAATCCATTATTATAATAATATTAATTATTCTCAAGGAGCAGCGATTCCCATCGTTGAAGAGGTCACTCCCTGCGGTCTAAGCAATTATCTTAATGAAATACATTCGGTAGAAGGGTTGGCTGAATTATATTACTGCTTTGTCTTCATCTTGAGATAATGTGTATTTATGGAGATACTGCTTGATTTACGAAAATGTTAAACATCTTATAAATGTGTAAGTTTAGATGGTATTTATTACACAACCACGACATAACGGCTAATAATGCGATATAACCCGCGCCACATATCTTGGACCTGAATCGTTAGACATACGAGGCTCTGGCGCCCACGGATTGCTTTGTAATTGTGAATTTAAGTTCGTCTACCGCAGTAGCATCCCGTGCTATCCTCAAAAGACACCCAAGAAATGTGTACTGCGCGTATCTATAGGGCACATTTTGAGCACATTTTAGGTCCAAGATACGTGGCGCGGGTTATACGAGACGTTGGTTTAGAACAATATTATTCCTACTCTTAATTAATTTAGTTCTTTTTTTTTAGTTTTAATAGTTTTTAGTTTAATTTAGTAATTTATGTAACTTGGATTTCTAGAAGTATGATAATAATTGTTAATGGCAACAAAAACATGAATGTCAAAAACCGTCATTTTATTCCTTATTGTGGTAAGGATCTGGGAAAAACTCAGATTGTTAATGCAAGTTATATTAATATTATCCCATAGTAATAGAATAGGTTTAAATTGGATTACATTCATCTGCTTATTACTCAAATCAGACAATGAATTTAGATATGTGTGTTTTAGTGTTTTATTTTTTTATACACCACTTAAGTGGCAGACAGGGAGTCACACCCTGTAAAGAACAGAGAGTTTCTGTACCGTCAGTGTAGAAGACAAAGCAGGACAAGCCCTTGGTCTTCCCATTGAACTAAACTGAGTAAGTAAGTCTAATTTATATTTGCTTTACCTGTGTGTTTTTTAGCTTCATATGAAAAGATTTAAAAGACGATAAGTACTTATGTCTTCGTTTTCTCAAATCTTTTTCAAAATATTTAAATTTTTGTACGTATACCTTATCTTTTGCTTTTATTTATCGTAAGTTCTTTGTTTTCTTACAACTTGTATCTACAATCAAAGGAAATTCGATTTTCTTGGGCGTGCGTCAACTTGGAATAAACAATGTGAATGGGATTTTAGTTTGAAAACTTCACTACGTAGTAACATATGCAGTGCAGGTATGGGACAGCCCTAACGAAGAGCGTTCGTTTTTCGAATATTTGATGTCAAGACGAAATTTCAGTTTGTATTTTGGACCCAAGGATACGCTTCAATAGAAACCTGTGTAGGTAACAATGTTTGAATATCGAATTTGTATCTTTTTATAGTTGTTTTTTCTACCGATTTATTTTATTTGAGTTTTCTATGAAACTGATTTAGTGTTCAGGGAATATTATTTGAGCTAATATAATGTACAGTAAGTACCTAGTAAGTACCCAGTTGAACTGTTTCGGTTTGGCATGACAAAATTTTATTAAGAAATCCTATAACCCGATTACAGAATCAAAATGATATTTCGTACCTTTAATCATCTCCAGTGGTGTTAAAGTTACATGATTGATTTTCGGAACAGCTAATAGATAGCGCTAGTAGTATTCACAAGTTTTTACTTTCTTAAAACTATCGTAACATGAGCTTGTATTTGCTGTAACTATTGTTATTTTTCGTTAGCTTTATATAATTTAAAATGTAGCCTACGTAATTTGAAATATCCGATATGAGGATAGGTACTTCATTTATCAAAATCGGCTCAATAGTTTAGTCATCTTGGACTTTTACATGGATAAGACATCAGAAATTACAAAAACTACAAAAACCAGTCTAAGTTAGTTTATGTTCAATAATCTTTATAAAATTTATTATAACGTTTTCAGCTCATATTTATTATTACCTTGAACTAAGTATTAAAAAGAAATCATAAATTTTAAAATACTGACTTACGTATAAAAGGTTCATAATTTTTAAGTATACCTACCTTTAGATAGAAGCCACGGTAGTCATTTATGAAGCCCTCATATTAACAACTGTAAAAACAAATGATCTTCCAGCTATTATTTCGCCGTTCCTCAAAAAAGCTTTCTTAACATCAAACAAGGCCAGACATTTGGCGAGAGACCCTCAAACGAACCCGAGATTTGCATATAATTATCATTTTTGATTCTCTCTTCTTTTGTGTAAATACTCTTCTAAAAGGTAACACCGTAAATGACATAATGCCGAGAAAGATATGCTGAATTATTAATACGCTAATACGTTCCTCTGTGAGCTTGCTAGTGATGTGCTTATACACTCGAAGTTCGAAAAATTAAATTAAAAATTAAAATAACCCCGACACAAGAATTACCTTAACATTTTTAAAAATAAATTGTGTTGGTTAGCCTTTTAACGTGACCAGTAATATTTTAATCCTAGCGTTGTTGAGTCGAGGGATCTTCGATCGTTCTGATAACATGTGGGAGTTCTTCACCAGCTAGGCGTCCCGTCGCGGTACGCGATACGCGTCGGTAAAAGCAACCGAAATTTCGTTTTCAATATTTTTTCTTTAAAATAGCAATATAAATAATGTTAAGTACCCTTTAGAACTTTGATAAGTTTAGTTTAGTGTCTTTTAGGTTTATAAATAATGCTTGTAATGTACGTATTTAAGTAAGTGAAGTAATCTTGTAACTTACGATAATGTTTTGTTTTTATGTTTTATAAAACATTGTGAAATAATATTAAGAAAATGTGAGAAAATTGTTCTAATAAATAGTTTGTTAATAGTTAAGTTGTTATCACTTGACATAATATAAATACCTACTCATTACAAATAAAATTACAATAAAAATGTTATTAGGTGTCGTATAATATAAAAAACAATTCAAAATTCTTTCACCTCATAAAACTATTTAAAGAGGAAATAGTGTTTCATACGACAACCTCCGTGGCGTAGCGGTAGTGAACGCCGGCGGCCGCTACGCAGGAGGCGCGGGTTCGATCCCCGCTCAGTTCAAATATTTGTGTGAATAAAATATGAGTATTTGCATTGGTCTGGTCGTGCCTCGGAGAGCACGTTAAGCCGTCGGTCCCGGTTGCCATGAGAACATCTATGGCAGTCGTTACGGGTAGTTGGGGCCCTCAAAAATCCAAAAACAACGGTCTAACTGCAAAACTTCGATATCGCCTAATGTTAACATTGGGTTGTGAAGGTCAGAGGACAATCGCTTCACAGAAAATATCGAGGTCTAGCCAAATCCGTGGTTAAGACTGGTAAAGCGGACCCCAGACTCCGAGCTGAAAGCTTCGGATGCGACTGGGAATTAACGCTAAGAGGATAAAAGTGTTTCATAATTTTTTGTTAGACACCAAAATTCAGGCCCAAGCTTGAATATCTCGTAGTATATCCATGAGACTCAACATTGTTTGAAACAAATTGTATCCTGCTAATTGGATAAATCACTTTAACATTAATAATCAGGAACCATCGATCTTAATCATAAATATCGAAAATAATTCATCGTAGTTGCCCATCATTATTCCACACTCCGCTTTAGCGTTAAATACGCTTCAATGGATATTACTTTTGGGGATTTTTGTTGCTTAAATAAATTATTACATTTGACTAAGAACAGGTTTTAATGAATTTCAAGTGGGAGCTGCTTGGTAATATGATTTCCTATTTCTCTCTTGTTGCTTTAACGACATGAAAGGGAATTCATTTGGGGGTTGTCAACGTGTCGATATTTGGAATTGAATATTCGAATAGACGTGTTATTTTATTCATATACCTGCGGTTCAGAAACGTTACCGGAATGGAGGAAGATGATCAAAAATAGAATAACGTTATTAGAACTTTGTGAGGTCTGGAATATTTATTATGATTGTATATTCTATGGTTATTGACAGCAGCTTAGAGATGTTAATAAATAATTGGCTAAAGTACTATGCCACTTGTTATTATACCGCAAAATACGTTATCAAAATCAATGAAAATCATCACCGTAGGACAGCCCCTGCTACGTAGCAGTAGTGAACGCGGCCGCTATGCAGGAGGTGCGAGTTTGATTCCCACCCAGTGCAAATACTTATTTGTATGCATTAATATGAGTATATCATTGGTCTGGTCGCGCCTTAGAGAGCACGTTAAGCCGTCGGTCCCGGTTGCTATACGAACATCTATGGCAGTCGTTACGGGTAGTTGGAGCCCTAAAAAGTCCAACAACAACGGTCTAGCTGCAATGCTTCGATATCGCCTATTGTCACCATTGGGTTGAGGAGGTCAGATGATAATAGCTTCACGGAAAATATCGAGGTTTAGCCAAATCCGGAGTGAAGACTGGGTTAGCGGACCCCAGACTTCGAGGTGAAAGCTTCGGGTGCGACTGGGAATTAACGCTAGGATGAAGAAGAAAGTACCTATTTTTTATGTTTACCTTGAGTACCTACACTCCAAAAAGGATCGATTGCATAGGCATAGCCAAGAATAGATTATGTCAACAATTTTAAGATTGTAGTTTATGCTTTTTCACACTCCTCTTTTTTAGACCACTTAGGTCGCAGACAACCACACGGCCCACCTGATTGAAAGTGGTTACCGAGGCCTATGGACGAGTGCTACACCAGGGGAGTCACACCCACTTTCCAGGATTACAGAATGCAGAGAATATATATAGATAGTATGTAGTTAAACCACTTGAAGATTTTTTAATATAATGTTTACAATGTAAAACGTAGAGTCATGTGGCAATATAGTCACGTTCACTCTTCTGATACCTTTTTGATAGACTTTTTTGCAATCAGGAACCTGTCACATAGCTAGTCGACTAAACGCAGCCAATAATCAACGTGTGCCCCCGAAGTTTACACCAACAAATACACGCTAAAATTATACCCAAACACCTTCACAGACTTGACATTTGATTCAGCCGTCATTGTTGCCGCCAATATTGTGTTTGACATAAACGTTATGTTCGAGAACGTTCGCGAAGTAAGTTTAAATTGACTTTGTTGCAAGTGATGGCTAATAAAAAAATTGTTGAACTGAATTTGAAGAGTGTTAGCGATTGGATTTTTGAAATACATTTTTATTATTTCGTGTGATCGGTAAAGTTTAAATTTGCTGTGGATTCATTTAACTTTCAACAAAAATATTCTTGACAGTTCATTTAATTCTCTTTATTCATTTTTAAAATCTTATATATTGTCATATTATGATTTTGTTGACCTATGCATAGGCATTATAATTTCATTAATATCAACACTTACAGAACTTTAATATTTCGAATCAGAGTATATCGAAAGGTCATTAGGTCAGAAGGTTAAACGTTGCGTTAGTTAGTTATTTTATTTTAAAACTACGTAATAAAATAAGTTATTCATGAATATTTAATTCATTTAAAACATAAAGATGCTTTTGGGATCCTGCCTTTTCGCCGAAAATTGTTTGGCCGATTATCACTTGCCAACCAACGTTTCGCCTATTTTTCACTTTGACGACTAACGATTGCCAAATTTTTGTATGACAACGTTTCATTTGGTAGAATTATTGTTAAGCTGATTATTGTAATGACAAAAAACGTTTGGGGCATTTATCTTTTGTCAAATTATTTATTAGGCCAGACAACTTTTAGACGAATCGAGTATAGCGCGCCCCAACTTGGATAGGTTAGGTTAGAAGGCTAACGCGGGAGCGGAGCGGAGCGGAGCGGAGCGGAGCTCCCGCTTTAGCCTTCGTGGTTATTTTTTTATAACCATCCATAAATAGTGGCCCACTTAGTATTTCTGTACGCCACATTCAGTAATTTTGACAACAACTACATGAATATTACGCTAACTAAAACATTCGCTACTTGAAAGTTGGCATTTTGAAAAGTGTCATTCTAAAAGGAAGACCAAACGTAAAATTGGCAACTGTGAGGTTGGGTAATAAAAACAAAATTATATCACAAGTTGGCAAATGATTATTCTGCGAAATAAAATTCTGCGAAACGTTAGTTGGCAAGTGATAATCGGCCAAACAATTTTCGGCGAAAAGGCAGAGATCCGATGCTTTTATTTCACCAAGTAAGTAGGTATATAAAATTTCTATCGAAATACATCTCAATTATACAAAACAGAAAAATCAACTAGGTAAAGTCTACAAAGCATATAAGATTACACCTTTTCATACAACTTTATATAAAAAGGTGTATACAATTTACTTACATAAAAACCCAATACATACTTAAAAACTGCAAACTAAAAAGAAAATTCAAACTCGTATTTGCATATTAAGTAAATAGTAATTATAGATTTTATAATCTAACTTAAAATTTTAGCTTCATTAACGAAGTCAAAAGGTAATTAAAAATGTGTTTAATTTGAGAGACAAAGGTCTAAAACGAACGTGAAATATTTAAATGCCTATTGTTAATGATTGTTAGCTCTATGAAAATTACGGAGTATCCAAATGATTACTTAGTCTCTGTTTATTTAATTTTAAAACAAGTAATTGAAATTTGTTCAATCATAAATAATTTCATTGTTATATTAATTGAAAATGCTTGTAACAATATCATTATTGTTATCTTAGAATAAAAGTCTTCTATTTGATAATTCACTTTTCACTCAATTAAGAGCAGACTGAGCAAAGATCACTTTAAAACTCAAATGATCAAAAGATCAATACCCATCCCAATCGAGTACGATTCTTTTCTCTCTCTTATTGTTCTACATATTGCTTGGACTGCTTGACCAATGGTCAATGTAGTACCTATACCTATAATACCTATCTATGGACAATGACTATAGGTATTATCATTATTATAAAATATCAATGTGACAAAATATACAACAATCGAAATCAGTTACAAATAGCTGTATGAAGAAGTTTTATGAATTAAAAATAATTTTGTATAATATGACTATTTGTGAGATCTTACCTTGATATATATTTTACTTTTTTTATTAGAGTTATTGCACTGGTTAGCGCTGAGAAGTTCATATTGAAAGCTAGTTTCTGAGTTGTTAATAGTAACTTATATATACACAAGTCTTACGTGACGTGGTATTGTGGAAAAGATAGTGCTAAAAGTATTTCAATATCATGATATCAATGTGGAAAAACTTTCTTTTTTTCAAACACAGGTATAACATACGTATAATTCCCGGAGGGTTAGGTAGAGTTGAATTAACACCCACATTTCACCAATCATTGTATTCGGTCCCACGTAATATTTTTTTTAACATAATTTTAATTTTGTTTATTTTATTTCACACATTTTTATTTCTATTTGTACCTATGTGTAATGACTAAACAAAATATAAAAACGATGTTATTTTTTGTACCCAATTCTATTTTACTACTGTAGATAAGATTAATACATTCAGGTGCACAGAAAGAAAATGCTTTGGTTATATATTAGAAAGTAGATCTGACGTTCGCGACGGGGCGGCGGCGACGCAGAAAAAACTTATTTTACGATTTCCGTTCACTATTCTGTTATCGAACTGTTAGTCCGTAAAATGTATTATTTATGGCATTTGTTGCAACTTTTTTTTGTAAAATGAAGTTATAATGCTGACGTTAACGCTCAATAAATTTTCTTTATGATCAAATGTTGCCTGCAAGAGATTTATTATTTGAATTTCAATTATTTACTTAAATAAATTCGGTTATGTAAAACTACATGTGTAACGATCATCAAAATATAGCAGCAAATTACTATTATCGTTTTATTACGCCTGGAATTTACATCGCTTTGTGATTTGTATATATTTCGATAGATGGCTCTGACTGTCTGGAAAATTCAATTCACCGAATCCAAACGGTGTAATTTAGTTCATTTATAATATTATACCTTAGTAAAATTAGGTTTACTTTTAAAATTCTGAATGACTGATTTATGATTAAATAGAATTCACATAACTAATGATTGTAACAATTTATATACTCGTATTATATTTTCTTTACATGTTCTGTACTTTACGCTTATTATTTGTTTTTATTTATTATATGTAGTTTTTATTTACCAACTAATTACGTTTTCCGCAGCCAGAGGGTACAAGAAGGAAACTAGAATCACTTAAACGAGATTTATTATACTTATTTAATTAAATCTAACTAACCTAAAGGTGGTGAATGTACTCGATGTTAGAAATACATTACACCGTACTAGCCTAAAGGTGAATGTACTCGATATTAGAACTACATTACACCTTACTAACCTAAGCGAATGAGTTCGATATGAGAACTACATTCTTAACTATACTAACGACTACGTTCGATGCTAGAACAGAAGTGAGTTATCTTTATTTTAATTAAAGATGTAAAATCGGTTCGCGTATTGATGCAATCGATTCTTAAATCTGCTGACGGTGCGGCACGAGGCGAATGCACGAGGCTGCTCGCTGCACGGGGCGCTGATGCTGCAACTCGTACTTGCTCTCCTTATAATCTGGGTCGTTATATGTATAGCGGGTTCATGCGGGTTTGCCTATGTAATTCCTCCACCCTCAGAAAAGCAATTATTTTCCAACTTTCAGTGAAAATATTGCTGGTATAGTCGGTTTTCCAGGTTCTTCATGTGTCTCATTTTGTTGGACGCTGGGATTCTTTTCTGTTGAATTTTGTTGTTTCTTTCTCCAGAACCGGCGAACTATGATGCTTGAGATACTTATGATTGTGCCAGTTATAATTATATAGAGTGGTATAGTTGTGTGATAAATTGTTCCAGAGGAATTTTTCAGTTGCAGCGGAGGCTGGGTTATAATTTTATCTTGACTAGTATGTAGTGATCTTGATTGGAGCGCATGAGTTATTAGAGGGCTGATTAGAGATGATTCGCTGGATACAGTCGAGAAGTTCTCCCATTGGATAATTCATCTCTTCCTCGCAGAGATGATACTGGTTCAACTTCGGGCATTCAGCCTCTATGTACTTAAAAGCTTTTACCATATGTTGCTAGGAAGGGATAAGGAGGGATCAAATTATATTCTAGTTTGTTGGGAACTATAGTTAATCTGTATAAATCGAACTTGGTGGGAGAGATTATTGGTCATTTGAATAATAACTATTCTTTTTCCTGTATAATAGTAACCGGGTTTTATTATAAGGTAGTATTCTCTCAAGTCTAGATCTAAAATCTGTTCAGAGCTGTAAATTAGTTTTAATATGTTAACTACGACGTAGAGTTAGCAGGAACTGTTTTCTGAAACCTGGGTGATTTATATTGGTACAGGTGAATAGGGATTCTAGTACAGTCAGTAATTAAATAATTATCTTTAAGGTCTATTTGAGCGCCATCTAACTGATCTAATCCTATTTAATCGTCGAGATGGTTATGGAATTTATAGATAAAAAACTTTACATTAGACTGGTCATTAAAAATTTTGATATACTAGGTAAAACTGGTAAGGGAAAGGCAAGGAAGCAACAGTTTAGAAAAGTTTCAAGTACTTACAAATACAATTCTTCTTGCGTATCGATAGCTGGTTATTCTCCCTTCTTTTGATGGCTGCAGCTCTCGTAGGTAGTAAATTAAATTCGTTTTATATAACTAGTTTTTTTTTCTTTTTTATACTATATTCCGGATCCTTCCTGTGCTATCAATGTTTGGATAACCTCCCCTGCGGCTTCACGTAGATTCTGGATATTCGATGAGGTATTAGGATACCGACAGCGACTATCGGAGTCAGCACTCACCAGGTTAACGATTTTTGGAAACCTATGCCGCGCCGCGCACTGCCTCGAATATCCTACCGACTGCGCCAATTACGTTTTCCGCAGCCAGAGGGTACAAGAAGGAAACTAGAATCACTTAAACGAGATTTATTATACTTATTTAATTAAATCTAACTAACCTAAAGGTGGTGAATGTACTCGATGTTAGAAATACATTACACCGTACTAGCCTAAAGGTGAATGTACTCGATATTAGAACTACATTACACCTTACTAACCTAAGCGAATGAGTTCGATATGAGAACTACATTCTTAACTATACTAACGACTACGTTCGATGCTAGAACAGAAGTGAGTTATCTTTATTTTAATTAAAGATGTAAAATCGGTTCGCGTATTGATGCAATCGATTCTTAAATCTGCTGACGGTGCGGCACGAGGCGAATGCACGAGGCTGCTCGCTGCACGGGGCGCTGATGCTGCAACTCGTACTTGCTCTCCTTATAATCTGGGTCGTTATATGTATAGCGGGTTCATGCGGGTTTGCCTATGTAATTAACTTATTAACATTTTTCAAGCTCTTGGTTACAAAAATATATATTTATTCATCATTAAATTGGCTTTACAGGAGCTACTGCTAGCTGACCTGTAAAATCTACATCAGTAGGTATTCGTAAAATTGAATTATTTATTTTAAGAAAATGACTTTTTTATGAAATCTTTGATGAATGGGCTTCAGTCAATTGCACAACTGTTATTCTTAGAATTATAATCAAATACATTGTAATTTATTGCTGATTTGAAATAAGCCTAGTATACAGAAAAAATAACCTAGCGTATTTTTTAAACTACAGTGAATAAAGTAAACATGATTGCTTATAATCTTCCCCATCGCCCCTTATACTGATGGCCTAGTGAACTGCTATCTAAATTGCGTTCTTAGGGGGCAGTCATGAGCTCCTTTGGGGTCGAGAATGCAACAATATGGCTCACCAACTAACATGTGCTATGTTAGTTGGTGACTCGTGGTATAGTCTCCAAGTGACAAGAAATAATTTTTCATTAACTTATATTATCATAAATTATAGCATAATATTCCCAATAATCATCTATTCACACGTACATATAAGATACATTATCGAACCACAATCTCGGTACAAACGACCATACATCCCTTACACGATTATGTAAACATTGCTTGACTTTCAGAAGGCAAATTTTCCACGCGATATCATCCCTTCGACACACTACGTGTTACTTTTAACAAAGGGCAAATCCGTATGAAATGACATAGGCTGACAGCATCCAACGACGTCGAACATTATCGCAAAATACCCTTAACTCGATTCGTTGATATAATATTCATGACGGGGTACAATCTTTCAAAAATTGACACCTTTTTACCGGGGTTGCCACCCTCGTCCGACGGACAAGATTTTTGTATTTGTCCTGGTGAATAAATTACTGGACACAATGGGAATTTCGGTTTACGATCGCAGTTAATTTATAGGCAGTTTTAATGAGTGCTGGAATAATTTATTTATGGATGATATTGTACTTGTCGTGTACCTACTAGTGTAAAAGTAATGTCTTCACCTTTGATTTTATGTTTCCAACAAAATAGTATGAAAGGGGCCAGCTCATATTTTGCCGCGAATATCATACAAGATGACAAAGTAAAATAATCTAACAGTAAACGCAAAAACAGCTGAGTTTACTACATAAATATGTGGGAAAATACATACACATAAGATAAGCGTGGGTGCTGCATGCTGGACTATAAATACCCACGCACAAGAGCATACCTAAATTTATTTTAAAGTTAGGGGATGTTAAAGTTGTAATAAACCATAAAAGTAATTAGTAACCGCATCAGATGATAAAAAAATTATCGCACAGTTTATACCTATATCGAAATCGGAAAATAATATATTAAGAATGTACCTATAGGCGAAATGTGGGTGTTAATAAACCTCCATGTATGTGTGTAAGAATGCATAGGCAGTCTAAATATATAATTTGAATGTACAAATATCCTGTAGCACTTTTTAAAGTTTATGTATTCTTATAATGGTAGGTATGTAAGTCATTGGGGGCAAAGCAATACAAACACATTTGTTCAAATAGAACCGCAAGTCATTTGATATTAGAAATCACTTTCAAACTCATCACACTCCACATTTTAATTTAACCACCTATATGCAAACACATCTACTGAATGAGGAACCCAAAATACCGAACGAAAACGTCAACATTAAATATATTGGTCAACATCTACTGAAATTTTTAGAGGGTTGACCTATGTACACATTACTTAGTAATAAAGCTTTAAAACAAATAGCGTGTTCCCAGAGGAATGGAGTGGAGTAGAGAGGAGATCAAATAAATGGGCTAGGTGAGGACCCTACGTCACTCGGCACTCAGTAACTAGACGTGATTGTTTGCACAACGGACATAGATTTTTCCACTTGATTGTCTGATTTGATTTTCTTGAGGACGGACCTCTTAGGTTGTCGAACAAATAGATTCACTGACATAATCCGCTTCTCGTTGCTTCAGTCGAGTGTACCGTTACGTTTTTCAAGAGTTTGGATCAGGTTTTTTATATTGTGTATGTAATGAGCAGTTTGATAGTACTATTTTCAGTCCTGTTACAGGCCTCAAAAAACGAGACATGCTTCTGGATTAGTGTTCTGATTTAGTGTAATGAATCATTATACGCGTGTATCTCTATTAGTCGTTTCAGTTCATGTCCTCACATTCTACTGAGAAATTAAAAATCATGATAAAATGAGAAATTAAAAAATATGGAAAAGTACAAGTGTGTTATCAATATGTGTAATGTTTAGGTAAGAAAAAGTATGTTTAAAAACTGTAATAACTTAATTCAATAAACTCCATTGTTATGAAACGACAATCACGCCACTGTAAACTTAGACAGTTATTAATTTCGTATAAATATCGCACAAAAGCATTCGTCTTTAAAAATAGAATCACAAAAAAACAATTGTTATGAAAACAATCTCTTTTATTTTCCTCTTTGTTGAAAAAATAAGAAAACAGCAGTACATTTCTATTAAGGATTATATAAAGTTAGCGGGACCCTCTACTGAACGCTTCCTGACAATCTCGTGGCGACAAGCGTTCCGAATCTCCTTCATTGTCCACTTGTCATTAAGTTTTTGTCTTTCCCCTTCTTACACTTTGGATCTACGGCTTATAGTGCCTGACATACAACAAGAAAATGTTGCCAACAAAAACTGTGAAAGAATCATCTTACTTAGTAATTCAAATATTTTGCGTTATAGGTTAGGTACATACTATTTCATGCCTACATAACATATAAAAAAAAAAATGGTTTATATCACCAAGAGATGCTGATAATGTATCAAGTTTTGTAATATTGTAATGAAAATATTCATGTTACGTGTAGACGGTTGCTCAAATTTTTGATATAGTGAAAGTGAATATTCTCAAATAATCATTATTCCCTTCAACTCTCAACTCACACTCTCGCCGCTCACATCAACTACCATATAGTACGGGAAATCTGGTGCACCCTGGAAAGGAAGTGCTCGAAATCCCGGTGTATTCCCATTCAGTAACACCCGAATAAGTAACATTGTTACTTATTAGAAAAAGAAATCACACCGTGTCAAAGATGTAACTGGATGTAACACTTTCTGTCTGTGTGGTTCCTAACAACTGCCCAACCCAAAGTAAAGGTTATGCCAACATTATGTTGGCTGAAAATATTGCCAGTATGACAGATCGAAAGATTTTACGACAACAAATGGTCGTAGATTGACGTTACATTTATTCCGCTGACGTCTAATGTTATTGTGCAGATTTATTTGTTTCCGACAGCATCGGGAAATGCCATTATAATGGATATGCGTTTTGACATTCTTGCTAATTTATCATTTGAGTTGTCATTGGTCATTTGTCGTGCTGTTAGTCCGATATTGTGGAACAGCCGACGTACATTACGAACATCCCTGACAGATATACCTATCGATATTTGATAGTTCATGTGTGCAGTTTGGGTTCGTATACGATACAGAACATATCTGAGCAAAACTTCGCTTTTGTCTCTAAGAGCTTAACGTGTTATCAATCAATCAATCAATTAGCCTATTGTAGTCCACTGCAATCTGTGGACGTGTTATAAACTTGCCTAATGAAACACACCTTAAAATTGTTTAGGACTTTCTGAGCTGTGATCAAATGAACATTTTATTCGATCACGGCTCAGAAAGGCCTTTAGTAATTATAATATAATCTACTCAAATCTAATATGTATTGTTGATATTCCCAATAACTACCTATTAAATAAGCATAATAATTTTGCATCATACAATCTGGTTATCAATGAAATCTAATTCCTAAAGGATTTTATTTTGTAACCGGAATATAGAAATATTTGAAAAGGTAAAACTTGCAAGAAAAATGAAATAAAGAATCAGTATCACGATAACAAGTTTACACGGGCGAACCGTTTCGAAGGCGATCGGAATTATCTGGCATTCGTGGAAACTGCTGACGCAGCGCGGAGACATCCCGCCACAATGTTGTTATATTTACTGGAAACGATAAACCAGGTATTAGATATTAATATGATTGGTTATTGTAATTATTCGTTAAAGTTCGTGTATCGTTCGTGTCAAAAGAAACCTTAAAACATTTATCGGTAAAAACTGCTAAAAATCTTGTAAGTTTGGCGTAAAACCGTAAGTTTATGGAATTATGTATTCATATTAATTACGATAGTAGTTATTTGTCTATAAAACATGAAAAGAAAATTTAGTAATTGCCAAAACAATTACCTGAAATTATAGCACTGCCCTTTGCTTATTCATAATATAAAGTGACAATCAGACTACCTCTACGTAAACAAGCTATCAATCTAAAAACAGTTTCAGTGTTTCACGAAGCGCATTGCTATTTATCTCACTTTTGTATAAGTACCATTAAAGATTGCGTTCATTTTGTATGGACCAGGTGAAGCGTTCCACAACCGAATAACCAGTGCAACTTAAATATAACCCTCATGTTTTATATCAAGGTAAGTTATCAGAGCGACAATCAAGATTAGTAATAATAATCATCGTAGTGCACATTTGTCCATACTTTACATCTATGTTCCCGTACGTGATCGTGCACAGTACAGTAATGAGCGGCGCCGAGCGACCGCACTAACTAGATTACTTTCCACGAGTCTCGCATTGTAATCGGGCAGACACTATTTTTTCCACATTATTAGATGATGTTGGCTCGTGTTACTCAAATGCGGTATTAAGTGAATTACGAATCTTCTTAGTACGTTTATGTAATGAAGAAATATCATCAAGGCAGGGTTTAGTACCTAGTCAATGAATAATGTAAAAAGTGAATTCCTCCTGGGCGATTCAATTTTCCATTCTTAATAGATTTGAATAGCATACTGATTGCGTTAAATTTTTGTTCTAAAAGGTTTTGTAGGTCTAAATTGACGATTAATGATTAAGTTATTAGATTTACTAATTCATTTAGTAATGCTATAGCTACTTAAGGTCTACTACGGTAGCAGACTGGTAGTACTGTTTCGAACACGTTGTTAGTATTATACTGTGGAGTCAAGGTTCTTATAATGAGTAAATATTAAGGTCCTTCCCTGTCTAACTGACCCATGGGGGTAGGGACCTATACTACCGCACGCATAGATAAGTAAGTATATTTTTATGTATGCTGTGCTACTATTTTTCCAGTTAAAAATGTTAAATACGATAAGAGTACTTTACTTTTAATGTGGACATTGTTGTTTGAAACAAAAAAGTGATATAAATAATGTTGAAAGCAATCTTTGAACAAAAATAGTACAAAAAATGAAATTTGTTTAGACTATTTATTGCAGTCCTTAAGCAAAGAGTATAAAGGCGGACCCACACTTCGTTATTTGCTTTATTTTGCGGCATACGACGATATGTGGATAGCTCATTCATATCAGCTGAATTGGCACGCATAACGTGCATAATTAGCTCGAACAGCAAATACATGTTTCCATCCACTTGCATGTCCACAGTCCATTTGCATTTCCATTTTTTGACACACATCACGAGTCCTTTGATGTATGTTAAATAAACCGCTCAATGTGCACTGTGCGGTATGAAAGGAACTTCATCCTACGCACGCTCTAGCTGTAGAATGAACTCTCTGCTGTGGTTTTCCCAAGCGACTACAATATGGGGTTCTCCAAGAAATAGAAGGTGTCTTCAGGGTCAGCAGCAAGTGAGTAACGTCTCTGGTGTTGCATACGTTCATAGGCCGCGGTAATCACTTTCCATTAGGTGTGCTCTGCACTTGTCTGCAATCTAAGTAGTATAAAAAAGTCGATAGTACCAGGGTAATAGCAAGTAAGTAACACAATGTATTTGGCATGCCTGGCTCATCATGACATGTTTGCTGTTCGTTCACATGACAAATATTTGAACAAATACAACCTAGCCGTATAACAAAAAATACATAACGAAGTGTGAATCCGCCTTAATGTATATAGGAATAACAATCTAAATCTAACTGTAAAAACTATAGAGACGCCTCCCTCCTGAAACAAAAACAAATTACCATTTGAAAAGTTTTTCTTTTGTCTATATCATCTCAACTTATTCTTTTAGTTTTCACAGTAAGTTCAAAAGATAAATAATATAGTTATTTTGTCTGTTGAAGATAAGTAAAATGTCAAGCGTGAAGTTAATCAATGAAATCTGTCACCGGCTTATAATGGTTTATCTGATTGCGGAAAGCTATAACATAAATACATAACCTATATGAGTATATAAAAGCGAAATAACGCTTACCTACTGATTAATCACGAAATCTCAGCATTGATAACACCTACAAACTTGGAATTTGGCAGGTGGGTTCCTTATAGGGTGTAAAGATCCGCTAAGAAGGGTTTTGAGGGGATAAAACGGGGATTGAAAGTTTCTACGAAAGTCCTATGTTTTTGAAGTAACTACCTCCACGCGTACGAAGTGGTCGTGGTGGCCGCTAGTGGGTACATACAGACAGTCACGCCTATTTCCTTATGCGGTAGGTAGAGAGCTTTGCGCTTGCTACGATCCCGGTACACACCTTTCACTTCTTCTACTTTTTAAATTATTTTCATACCGGTTCTGGATACCCTTAGCCAGGCCCTTCTTTAAAATGTCTTCAATGGGATTACGAAAGTTTTAAATAATCCTACTAATATTATAAATCCTACTAATCCTACTAATATTATAAATGTGAAAGTTTGTGAGAATGGATGTGTGGATGTGTGGATGTTTGTTACTCTTTCACGCATAAACGGCTGGACCGATTTGGTTGAAATTTGGTATATATATAGGTTATACCCTGGATTAACATATAGGCTATATATCAGCGATGAACGGGATCAGAATTCCACGCGGGCGGAGCCGCGGGCAACAGCTAGTATTATAAATGTGAAAGTTTGTGAGAATGGATGTGTGGATGTTTGTTACTCTTTCACGCATAAACGGCTGGACCGATTTGGTTGAAATTTGGTATGTATATAGGTTATACCCACGCGGGCGGAGCCGCGGGCAACAGCTAGTATAAAAATAATTTTATATACTCTATACAAAAGGAGAAGCAATCATAATAATATATTATCAAATAAACATAATATTATCTAGAATCCAACAGCTGAACGAATTCACTGTTGCCAATATTAAATTATAAATTATGCCTCAATATTGCTGTATGTCATGCAAAATGAATTATGGCTATAGTTGTCTAACAAACTTTTGATAATAAAACAACTGTATAATGTTTCAATCTATATTTACGAGCACCGTTTATTTATACTCCTTGATTATAATAAAATGTTGAAGTGCAATCAGAATTGGGCTTACTATTTCAAGGACCTAATACGGCTTTCATGAGAGTGACTGCTGTCTGACCATCCCACCCTGAGAGGAAAGCATATTATGTCAGAGACTCGTCAGCAAGTATACCAGCTTGTAGTCGAGATTATTTCGAAAGATTTAGGGAAGCTCACACCCGTTTTTTCAATACTTGAATATTTTACATGATAGAATATTCTATGCTTTTAAATATTCTAGACAGTAGGTTTAAATAATACATATTGTAGAATTCAAAGATGGATATACACTGGGTATATTTGAATCCCAGAATATGTATTTATTTATGAACTGAGTCAATGATAAGTATGGATTTGAATGTATTAAAAGAGACTATCGCCTACTTTAAACTAACAAGTACCTACTCTGTTTGTAAGACTCTACATTATTTTTGTTTCAAGTACCCTTGCAAACTGAATTCAGATTTAAGGACCAGTGAATCCACGCAGTGCTTTGTTTACTACAAGTACCGAAATAGAAATAGTTCATAACATTTTCAAATAAAGCAGTTTTCTCTATTTCGTTTTCAGCAAAACTCGTCTAACTCCACAGAACAGTTTGTAAAATACATAAAATTTGGCGCAACAGAGTGATACATATCGGCAATAAAAACGTTATTAAAATAGTACACGATGTCGATTAGTGAGCGTAGATAGCGACAGTTAAACTACAGTGATGGCGCCTTTAATGGTTTCTGCCGCGAATTCACCCTTATTATCTATTTACAACCCACATTTTATTATTGGGGTTAAGACGGAGCAGGGCATAAAGCTGGTGGTACACTGGGTGGGCGGGGTTAAGGGCGAGTGAGATCGGACGACCATTAAGGGATGCTTTTACGACTATCAAACGATACTTTGTGCGATGGCATCCGGTAGTTCTAGTTGAGTCGTAATTTTGGACATTTCGCAACTGTTGGATGGAGTTCAGTTTAATTTGAAAGGTTTTTTCTTGTTGATTGGAGTGTACTTTGTTTTATGGGCATCAATCACTTTAATTGATCGTCTGCTAGGACTACAGCTCGATATAAAAGACCAAGTTATTTTCAAGAATTTATTTTTAATACTCAATTAAACCCAAATAAATCAACTTATAAAAAAGTGGAATCGGAGAGCGGATCGCGGATTCCTAAGTTCTAGTTGGATGCAACTGGTACCGGAGTACGGATGAATGAGATTTTCTCTAAATCCCTAATATTTAAGCGCTTCATTCAAGTGCCAGTCTCAGCCGCATCCAAAGCTGGCACTTTGAAGCCTGGAGTTCTCTCTCCTGCTCATATCGATTTGAATATTTGAATATTATTGACCAATTTTGTATAGTGTGGAAATCCCCACGGATTTACAAAAAAAAAAACGCGCCTTTAGGTACCATAGGCAAGGTGACTCGCCGCCTCGAAGGAGATTGTGCTGTACCCCCTGATGGTCCCGTTACCCATCATCCGCTTCTGGTTTCGCAGCGATTGCGCATTAAATGCTATTAGGCCTTCTAGCCCGGAGAGGAAAGCTTAATCCAGAGCCTTTTCATTCACATAAGCCCCGAAGATCTTAGAGGGACCCATACATACCCCACTAGCTCCTAAATAAAAATTATAACAGCTTTCTTAAGAAAAATAATACAAGTATTAATTCATGACAACAGTAGATTATTTAATATCATACAACATAAATAATCACTCAACATATTAAAGCATCTTTATTCACAGAACGTTTTTAATTAAAGCCCGACCAAGTTGGAAAGCGACATAAAATTTTACAACCCTTTATTAAGACTTAAAACTGCAATAAGCTGTAGTTTTAACGACGAATATTAATGATTATAGGCGCCGCAATATATTTTTGCAGTGTTATTAGGCGGTTATATTGTAATTTTTTTTATCAACAGTGCTGACGGACATGTAAAAATTTCATGTGAATATTAATTTCAAATGTGACAAAAGGATCAGACTGCATCGTAAGTTAACTCCCTAAACCAAGAAAGAAGTGGTTGGACTATTTGCACCAATATCAGCGATTTAGGGTATGATTGGTGAAGTCTCAATTTTTTTTTGGGTTTGTGGTTATTAGCACACAGTATTGGTCCAATTCCTCAATTCTATATGAAAGTACTAACTCGTCAAGTCTGTTGGTGGTGAGAATTGGTAAAATATTAAAACGATCTGATTCGTCAAGTCTATAGTCCAACCAATATTACAACAATAGAGATTCTCTATTGTTACTTCTCTCTACTTCTCTATATTTTTAGACATTTAAAAAAATACACGATTTATGTGTGATACAAACATCCAATGTCACGTGGAAAAGGATGCGGTCAGAAGTTACAGGACCTCCAACGAAGTGTCAGTTAGAATTAAGACACCATTTAAGCAACGCAGACACTTTATTTAAAGATCAAAGACATTGTTTATAAATAGAATATAAAATGGTAGTTTTTGTGTCGCTCTCAGTAAAAAGGTTCCACTAACTTTGGTAGTAAAATCAACGAACCGTAACAGATAAACATTAGAATCCGACGTTGCGACGCGATGCAGACTTTGTGAGGAGACACTCTCTAAGGACTTGTTTTACACTTTATGTATATTTTTGTCGTAAATAACAAAGTGTTCGTGAGCTATAGAATATGCATATTACCATTCTAATACATATTACGTTAAGAATTAGGTTATTGCTTCAATTCGAAACTAGATAAATAAAGCTTTGTTTACAATTAATGTTTACTTTCATAACTTGAACAGATTTAAAAATTAATGTGATAAGATCTCGCCGAAGATCTACAATGAAATTGTGAAACTGTTAGAATGCTGTTTAACAAATATTATAATGATGTTTGTATTCTCTGGTAGAACTAAAATACAACTGGCAACCTATAAACGAAAGAATTTAATTTATACACCGATTTTATATCTACTTATAATCGAGTTTGAACATAATTATATAT
This sequence comes from Eilema depressum, assembly GCA_914767945.1. Classification (NCBI taxonomy): domain Eukaryota; kingdom Metazoa; phylum Arthropoda; class Insecta; order Lepidoptera; family Erebidae; genus Eilema; species Eilema depressum. The sequence continues at coordinate 15,337,610 of OU612020.1, forward strand.
TGTATTGTATTAAAGAATATAATTGTATTTTAGAAAATTGTGAATGGTGTGTTACCTTTTTCTTTTATTAAAATGTTTAAGAATGTCAAGGCGATTTGAATTTTTAACCGACTTCATTTTATGTAGTATCTATACTATTGCATTTAATTACTTACAGATTTAGTCAGTGAACCGAACCACTATAATATAACACCTATGATCCTTTGAGAAAACTGAAGTATGTACGCGTACGTCAACGTTATTTTATTTATTACTTATGTTTTTCTCGCAAAGTTGCAGATTTAGAAAATCACAGCTTTAGAATAATACAAATCATGATAAAGTCTCGAAGCTGCAAATCACGCCACAATTCAAAATTCGGCGATAAATTGAATATTTTATTTTTTAAGTCACGAACATGCTAGCTGGCACGTTAGAAGGTAGGTACTTATCTCTTCTCAAGTCATTACACCTGAGATTTAACATAGTCCTACAAATCTCTTCTAAGTTACCTTCAAAAAATCATTATCAAATTCGTTAGATAGTTAATTTCACTTTCATTTGTGGCAACGCCATAACTCAATAGAGAACATAAATTTTTCGTACGGCACTTTTCGGGAGCGTGCAATAGAAAGGGAAATTAATTTGTTTTTCTTACAATGGGTCGTCTAGACAAGCGCATATAATTCAAGTTTCACTTAGTCCTTAGCAGACACTAATGGCGAAAAGCCGAGGCGTATATTAAGACAACAATCCTTGTATATCATTTTACAGACGATTATAAAATCTAGGTGTTATGCTTCATCACATCTCAATTGTTTGGTAAATATTTGTAAATAATAATGGAACTTATTCTTCAATACATTTTGTGCTAAATATAGGTATTATATCTCATATATCTGACTCTGAGATATCTACTGTGTACTGTAAACACAGTAGATACCTTAGAGTCAGATTTCATCAGTGAAGTCGAAGTAATAAAAGTTACCTTTCCTATAACCGTCCCGTTTAATTTTTAAAAGCTTCCTGAAACTATTTTTGCCTTCACCCTTCTTTACAAGCCATGTGTAATAAAGTTAATCTGTAATAATGATATAATGAATATCTCTGTGGCGTAGTGATATAGCGTTCGACGGCCAAGTCGAAGGTCGCGGGTTTTGTTCCTGCTCAGTGCAAATATTTGCATGCAGGAATGTATACAAATATCTGCATTCAGTGGGAATCACACCCGCGCCTTCTGCGTAGCAGTTAAACGCTCCACCGCTACGCCACAGAGGCCGTCAAAAGAGTGTACAATGCAAGCTACGTTAAAGATCCTACAATTTATTTCTTCGCTACATTAATATGCTACAATACAAAATATAATTGTGGAAGCTTGTAATTGTTGTGTATATATGTGAATGTAGCTGTAAGCTCCCCAAACAAATTAACATAAAATAAAATAAAATGATTTTATAATTTTAAAGCGATTAGTATGCTATTCACACCCATTTAGATTGTAAAAAGTGAATGCTCAAGACGGGACTTGAACCCGCGACCAGTCCCTTACCCTGCTAAACCCGGGGAATACCCTGACCAGTTAAACTAAATGTTTACCTTAACTGTTGTTATTATTTCTAGATACATAGTACTCCTGTCTTTTTTTTTAATTCTTTATTATATTGCTTAGCAGTAGGAATAAAATTATGTTAATAATTTCCTATTGGAGACTTTTCCTTGAAGATGTGTATTTCAGCGACAAAAATAAAACAAAAAATCTATAAATGTTTTTATGCGAAGCATCTATTGGTCTAACTACACATTAAAATACGTCAAGGTATCTTGTGTGGTAATCTTCATCTAACATAATGAGCATATATTTTTTAAATGGAAACTGAAGGCGCAACTGGAAAAATCCAGCTTTTAACTTTATTTCTATAGAACCATTTTGAAAATCTAACGTAGCTTTTATCATTGTTCATGCCACGTTAAAAGTAAAAAAATGAAACAACGCTAGCTGACTGAGTGACGTGACGCCTGCCTTGAATAAAGCTTTTCGAATTTCACTCGCAGGATTTTCACTGCAGGTATCCATTCACTTTATGTAATTGATTTTTTTAACTTCATTCTTTTATGTATTTACATATATACACTTCAAAAATAGCCTAAAAAATTAGCTATAACTAGAAGTAACTAAAGGGTAGCTGTTGCATCTATTCTCGCAACCCATAGGAGCGTATTCTATTTTTTTCATCATCATCATCAGTCTGGAATATTCCAGATTTTAATCTATCGCTGTATCAAATTTCAGCCAGATCTGTTCCACTGTTTGACCCTGATTGAGTCTCTCTTATCTTCTCTCCTTAATGCCTTATCATAAGGATCGTAACTTTGAATCTATATCACGATATGATACGAGCCATTAACCTTCTCCAAGAACATAATATTCTATCGTAAAAATATTTTTTCGATTCGCATATTCAGTAAACCAACTTTTAAGTCTAGGCTACGGCCGGTGTAACGGTGGTTGGAATGTCAGGTTAATCAAAGGTACGTATGTACCTATACCATGATTGCGTTAATTTTTGCTAACATTATTGTATATCGAATATTCAGATAAAGAAATTTGTATGTTTAAACAAACGGTCTGTTTATTATTAGTAGGTATAGATTAAACATAATTTAAGACAGGGAATTGAGAACAGTAACAAAAATATTTCCCCCGACATTATTCCCAGTAGTTCTCTCTACAGAATTTTTAATAGTCACTCTCATCAGAATAGCGGCTATCACTCTTTTATAACAACATTCAATTTTAATCTAACTGAGTGCCGCAGTGACTGTTTTGTGAAACCGTCGTAGTTCACTTTGAAATATTTATCACCGTTCCCGACGGCCGGACATTCCGTTTTTGGGTTGTACCCCTTTGCAGAGGTGCTGATTTCATTTAAATTACTGGTCATTTTTATAACAAATTCTCGTACCATTTTGTTTAAGTGTACAAAGAGTTTTATAATAGAAATTATGGCGGCTAGACTAATAAATTTTGGAGGGAATATCTTTTAAATATTAATTTTTAGAACTTTTTATTCTACCACAGTTTAAGTAAATTTTAAACGAGTGCAGACCAGTTGCATTGATAATTTTGTCTGTAATTTAGAAGTAAGTCTGATAGCTCAAGACCGTTGCAACTTAGGCATAAATATCGTGCTTTTAATGTGCGCCAATACTGATTCTTCCTTGTGAAGTAATCTTGACCTTCTATTTCATTAGAGTCCGTCTCTACCCATCAAAAGTTATTATTTTGTTCGATTTGCCTTGCTTCCAATTTCGAAACTACCATACCAATGTTTATATTTTATACACCACTTTATTTTTCTTTTATTTCTATAGTCTCGAATGGAAACCAAATTCGTAGTGATAGTGAATTAATAGATGCGTCCCTTGGTTCGACACTCAACTACAAACCGAGCTCTTTATTTATCGGATGGAAAACCCTTTTGTGCCATACGAGCCTCTCGCCTAATGGCCATGTTTTGGTCTGCGACTGTGCGGACGTGCGATTTTAATTATTTTCGTTCAATTTACGAGTGGCCATTAAAGAAGAGGTCCCTTGTGACCCATTAGAGGTTCGCTTATTTGCGAGGTCCCAGTCTTGTTGATAACTTTACACCGTAGTATTTTATTCGGGGCGAGAATTAGTGTTAATCAGAACATGTTCCGTTGGGATAATGGTGTCCGTGATGCATGCGATATGTTGGAATATTTAATGTGTTTGCAATTAAGGGATGGCAAATAATTTAACAAGGAGAAAGGTTGTATGGAAAACTTGTGTGGCCACTTGTTTAATTTCATGGTAGGGTTTGAGGTTGTTTATTTTCAATGTCTGAGAATTATGATGGTTTCATTGCAGTGATGAAAGTACATTTCGTTTGCCAGACTTCCCGTGACCATACAGGAAAACAGCCGAAACGTCGGCATCAGTTTCCTACTGATGTTATAAATGTGAAAGTTGGTGAAGATGTTTGGATGTTTGAAGGAAAGAAAGAAAAGACAGAAACAAATAATTTATTGTTTGGATATTAGTATTCAATCGCACTTTAACGACTAAACGAATCTGACTGAAATTTGGAACAGAGATACTCGTAGATTATAGTCTGTACAAATACATAGGCACTTTCATCCCGATAATATGTTCCTATGGGTAGCGGGAACTGGCTAATATTCAATTTAAAAAGAACACCAAAGAAATCACGATAGAATATTTCAAAAAGTCTTATAATACAAAAACGGTTGATTCCCAAAAAAAACAATTCTGTACATTCAATTAAATAAATTTATATTACATAGAATAACATTTCTAAGCCCAGCTGCCAATGGAAGATAAATAAAACGTGTCTTACTTGTGATTCCAAGCAAGTAGAAAATTGATTCTGAACGTTTCTACTTACGTCACGGTATCAACTAGTTTATTTTTGGCCAGACAAGTATTAATAGCCGTTCAAGCTATACTTAGGTATATTTTAAATGTGAAAGTAGGTAAGTTTATCTGTCTGTGTATATCTATAAATGTAATAAAAGATAAGATCGATCTACATTGCACTAAGTGCGGTTGATCAGCAAAACAGAATAAACCTGGGGCATGATTCTGTAAATAGTGTGACTTCAAAACTTCCTAAAATTTATAAAAATGAATACAAATCAAGCGTTTTGTGGCGATATACTAAATGCGGCTCCTACAACGGTTGCAGGAGTATGAACCGATGATGATAAATACAGAACCACCTTATTTTTTACGTTGGTTATAGAATATCCCTCAACAATCAACATAATAATTAATGGTTTTTCAATAACTACATAAAATATACTACTTACTTTGTATGTTATTTTGCAATATTTATACAAAATAACAAAGCTAACAAAATAAAAAAAAACATTTCATAAAATAAAACTGCATTAGAATCCATAGCTAGAGGTTATTATTCACAAAAGTTCAATACGACATGTCTTGTCAAGATATTGTAACAAGCAATTCCAATTTGATACATAAAAGAAATCTAAAATTTCTCTTCAAGATAATCCTAGCAGGGTATCAGGTAAATAGCTATTACCCGCTCCGTTGGTTACATCGACAGATAAAACTTGACAAGCTTCTAAACCACGAGTATGATTGATAGACCCATCGAACCCCCTTTGACGTCTTCATTTCATGCTTTTTACTAAATAAAGCCATGCACCGATAACCGACCGATAATGTATGATTGATGGTTGTACCACTTCAGCAGTGTAGGGTTATAAGTGTACTCAATAATTTTAAACTGTGGCAAATGTATTGAAAGTGTATTAAAGTTAATCCTTATTTTTTTATAAACAACTTTTTACACTTGCAAAGTTGCGAAATGGTCGTTTGATTGTGAGATGTGTACTGATTGATATGAATACTATCAGCAGTAAAATGTTGTATGTGAAGCTCTGATGTATCTATTAACTGGCAAGAAAAAAAAACTGTATAGTTTTGTGTAAGAAGTGGAGCTAACTGGATGTGTAGGTCTACATTTCGACAGTAATCTCTTTTCGTCCTTTCGTCTATTTTGTTAAAAATACATCGTGATTATAGAAGTTGTACAATGAAAGAACCAACAAAGTTAATTTGTTATGTAGATATTATTTTAACTCGTGAGTAGAGTTTCTTGGGTTGAGAACGGAAATCGTTGGTATTTGTACGTACGAAGAATCGAAAATAAAAGAAAATATTTTAGTGAGTAGTTGTACATACCTATAAATTTTATTCATACCGTTCGTTGTTGGATAATTATCAAAGTGGGCCCACACCCACATCACAGAATACCTAAATATCTATTTTATTTGGTGCCCACATGCTTTATAATGGACATAAAGTATCGTTTTATGCCAAAGTAATTGCCATTTCCAAGTATTTAATATTTGAAGCAAATACTAAAAAGATATAAAAAGTTGACATTTTTAATAATGTAGGTACCTTAAAATTAATGCTCTTAAGTATTTAAAAACACTTTTTATTTAAGAAATATTTTTAAAATACACTTTCTAAGTAATAATGTTTAATATTGAAGAATGATCAATGAGCACTAAATTTCATAAAAATAATTTCATATAGTAAAAGTTTAACGTCAATATAGCGATAAAGTTCAAACACTCTTCATCTAATGAGATTTTATGCAAGATTGAATTAAACTCCTAAGTGGAAACAAATGACAAAGGTACCTACGGCTTTCATTGGATGAGCTCGTCCCGCCGGAACGTCTGCCCCAACCAGATACAGCCTTATTAAATCCGATTTTCATAACATCGCGTTAGTATCAAATACATTCAGTTGCAAATTGTAAAGCTCTAAAGAATTTCCTGATGCGAAATAATTTAACTTCACAACGAGACTTCTTTGGGAAAAAATTAAAATACGCCAGTCTCCTCCTCGATAATTCCATCCTCTCTCGACAACGACGAGTCGAACCAACTCCCTATTGAAATCAGAACATTATTCATTAAATGATACTTTAAGCGGCACGCAATTACGGAGGACTTGCGCCGAACTTTATTCACAATTGGTAAATAATTATAATTATCACTGTGGGTCCCTTTGGTGATTCCACAAAAAGGCAAAGTGTAGAACTTTTGGTTACGCCCTGTCGGTTATTAAAATTTTCTTAACACAAAGTCGCCTAAGCATGAAAGTTTGCACAATTTTAGACTTTATTCTGCTCCAGGTAAAGTAAATATCCGTACCGATAATTTTTCTAAATAAGGATCAAAGGGAAGTTTGATTTTGCGGTGATAATTGTGGTGAATCCTTAATTATTTTGAGGGTAAACTTTCTCCGAAGTTAATTTGAGGCTGAAAGTTAGATTCCTTTTAATGGACACTCTTGTGGTGACTTCCAATTTATTTGGTTGACTGGAAAATTCATTAAAACGGGTATTGGCTTGATATCCTTTTTAACGAAGCAACAATCTTTTGATGAAACCTGTCTTTGATTCGGGGTACCTGAAAAGGAAAATAGATGTGATCCTATACTCGTATAGTATCAGATATCACGTATTTTATCTAAAATATTTGTCTAAAATACACATCAAACACGGTGTATCGCGTTCACCCTCGTACAGACATATATACGAGCACTATAACTGATTCGAATTTATATCATACGACGCCTGCACCCTTTTAGCATTCCCCCTTGTAAATCCCGTCGAGCACCCAAATGTAGATATACCTAGGTTCGGTTGCTACCTAGGTATTATGGTTTGGCGAAGGGGCGAGGGAAAGGGGAAGTAATTACTGAGGGGAAACATCAAGTGTGTCACAGGGAGACTGTGTTGTAAGGACAAAAATGTGAGGGCTGACTGCATTGAAGGTAAGTGTGTCGCCACGCATCAGTTCACTGTGTCACTGCTGATCTTTTAAAGATGTTGCATATAACTATAAATATGGATACGTGCAGTTTTGGGGTGTCCATGTTAAATGTGCGCGAAATTAACTAAAAAATAGGATGAGCACAGATGGCCGTTGAGTAGTAGTAGGTGAGTATACCTAAGTTTTATCGGTGTGTTTTTGAAATGACTGTTAATAAGGCAATGTAATTTATTAGAAGAAATAAACATTGACCGTTAACAGTTGATGTTTGGCTAAAAGGAATTATATCTAAACTAATTTACCAAAATTAAACATTCAATAGGAAAGGACTATTAGTAAGTCAACTTCTATACAACCATCTTGGGGTGACCTTCAAGATGGTTTTAATGAAGAATTTGGAATAGGTACTTAAGATGTAGTTTGGTAGCTCAATGGTTAGAGTATTCCCCCTGTAAGGGATTGGTCTCGGGTTTAAGTCCCGTATTAGTATTTCACTTTTCCCAATCTTAATCGAACTAAGTACATATAGGAACAAAACAAGAATGAACCAAGTAAATCAATACCCACGTGGTGTGTAGACTATTAGGAAAACGCGCCATCATTATCATTTTGAGTAGGGGGTATGCTGGGCCAAGTGTCAGCTTATCTTAGTTTTGCGGGAACAACTTCCGTCTGACCACTTACCCAGAGAAAAAAAATATGTACCAGAACCTCGACTGTTAATCAGCAGGCTAGCAAGTAAGGTTAGGTTAGCCGAAGATCTTGGTTCCCATAGGTACATCCCACCACTTAGAAATATACCTACGTATCTTGCCATAACTGGTATTGAGCTAACCTAAATTCCAGGGTACCAATAAATTAATCAAGTTCAAAAATATGTATACTATAATAAAGTATAAAAAAAATTAGCTTACAACATTCTCTTTTGAGCAATCTCAATTCATCTGCATCAATTAAATATTTTATGTTTACATATTTCAATTGTTTGCACAACATTTCTACTCTATTCATACTCTCAAACGTCTATCTTTGAAAACATTCGTAATACCCTCGACTCCAATATTTTACATAAAGATGTTCTTACTCTCCATCACAATTCCATCAGGCGTCCCAAACATCGGTAGGTACAGGTTGATATAGTGTCGAAAGTATTCATCAGTTTGATTGTGTGCTGGGGTTGGGGAATGACGCAACGCTGTTGCCAGGCAGGGGCCGGCTGACGCATTGCACAGGGAATACCTAAGAGCAGATGGACATGACGTCTGTGAAATTCAAATATTATATTTAAGATTTGAGTAAATCATAAAAAAATATAAGTTTTCTCTCTATGAAACATAAAACGTCAACGATTCGTGGGAAAATTGTGAAGTACTCTTACAATTAAATTTTGTGTAACATTAATCCGAATTTTAATCCACTTGGTTGGCTTTTAAACACTCTTTGCTATATGTATTACATAGTTGACCCTGATTTTAACGGTCCCCTTGATGTTGCACTTTTCAATATAAGCAAATGCAATTCTAAAGCTGCACAAAAAAATACAAAGACCAAAACAGCCAACAAAGCAGACCTGATTAAAAATGAGCTCACCCTAAAATTCTAGCTGCACGTTATTCATATTATAGGAACCCTGCAGCCTGTACGTATGATTATCTTTAGATTAGACTGCTAGGGGATCGCACAAAGCTGGCGTTGCTAGGTTACCAGACTACCCAAGGTCAATCTTTATAAACACATGTACAGACTATCGAATTATACCGAGGGGAGCATGTACTTTGCAATCGATTCATTTTCCGACCGTGTTATTGGCACAAATGTTTGTACTCTTTGAAGTCCCTGCAAGGACTTTTTGGTTGAGTTTTGTTTTAATTATGAGGATATTGGACGCCATTTTGAATGAGGGATGGACAAATAGTTCTTTTGAAGAGTCAACTAATGATACAGTGTTATGGGTATACACGTGTGTTGATATTGAAGACTTGAGTTAAAATGAGTCATAAACATTTTATTTTTGTTGAGGTAATAGTGAAGTGCCAAGAAATAAATGAGTATTTTTTTCTTCTACGGTTTATTTATTTATTTAGTTAATCTTTATGCACAAATATAAAATAGGTGTACAAAGGTGGACTTAATGCCAAGGGCATTTTCTACCAGTCAACTTTGTTGACCTAGAACATTTTTTATTAGACTATTAAACGGTTTTGGTGTAATTATAATCTGAGAAATTATTGGAGATGATGATGCCCGTGGCTACTTTTCATCATCTTGACACTCAAAAATCACGTCTTCGAAGGAAATTGCTTCCGCAGATGATTCTACGATAGAATATATCATATCAATAAACTCCCTTTCATTTCAATGTTTTCGCAATGGACTTATTATAAGTCTGTTTAAGTAATACTTTAATGTCCCCGGAATATTATGATTAAATATTTGGAATATTGCCGTCTTCAAACCTAAAATGCATTCTAACCCTGCCAACGTTTTACCAATAAATTCAATGCATTTAAAATTCTTCTCTTATTTATATTTCGTACATGAAGTCTACATTAGATATTGGTCTCTTGTGTCAGGGAGACGTTTGATACAGCAAATGTGAATGTTGCATCAAATTCTCGATATTTTCTACTGAAATCTAACCACATATTTGCGAAGTCAGCTGGGAGTAGATAAGCTACAGCATAAATAAATGAGAATGCTTTTAAATAAATGCGATGGAGCTATGTATTTTGACGATCTTTGTGCGACTGATTAAAGTATTTGAATAGTTATATTTAATTTTTTTTTGAATAGTATTTTACTATTGCGAAAATTTTTTTCGCAATAGTAAAATACTACTTCAAGTCTAAATCAGCTTTTTGTAAAGTAAAATTAAAGCTCAAGAACAAAGTAATAATTAAAGCTCTCCAGCTAGTTTTGAAAAAAAAAAAATATTCATCATTATTCTCATACCGATTTTTTTCAGGCCTTGTACACCCGAGTTACTAAAAAAAATGCTACTCATATTTGCATAATACCGATCCAATAAACTTTTTGTTTGATTTCAAAAGCAAGGTTTTATTTATTTATGTGTGTATATTCCAGTGAAATTTATGTAGATTGTAGATATTATATTTTATAATGATATAAGTATGAATAAACGTTAATTATTAGCAAAAAATAAATAAGTACCTAATAAAAGTTATATCTTACAGTCACAATTAATACGCGTAAACACATCTCGGCAACACAACAAAAGCTATTGCTTAGTATTTATAAGCGTACGTGCGATATTAATGACGATTTCGCGCATGGCCGAGCACGATCAGGAATGGTAACCGTTTGTGTTCGAGTAGAGACCGCGGGTGGCTCTGATTTCATTACGTGATTTATTTTTTTCCATCTCGCTCGCAATCCAATAAATCCCTATGCAGCGTTGGCGGGTTAATTAATAATTTAAGGGTATACGAACGGTACGATTATATGGTACGATTGGTTAATAGAAAGGTGACAATTTAATTTCAAAATTCGAACTGTATGAACTACGTATGGTATGAGTTTGTTAAGCTTTCAAATTGCCTACTATCGTATTCTATTCATATTATATCTGGCCAAACTACATTGATTGGACCGGAATTGATTTTCCTGTAAATTAATTTCTGTCTGGTGTGTGTTTGCATCCTCAAAATTAAATACTCTACCGTATTTACTATGGAACGGGCAACATTACAAACTCGTCGGGTGAGTTTAATCTTTTTTTTTTTTCAAATTACGTTTGTGACAGTACAGTTGGGCAATTGTACGAGTTATTTACGACTTCAATAAAGTGAACCTTAAAATTGTTAATGAAAAGGTATTAAACACAACGGTCCCCTCGTAAATAACCCGGTGACAGCGCACAGGAAAGAAAAAATTCACTTGGATTTGAACAAATTGTACCCACGCTAATTTCAGTACAGTAAATGAATGTTATATGTTAAAATGCGCCACAATTGTACCATTTATCCTTTTTAGCCTGATTGTACCAGCTTGCCATTGTAGAGTACGTCCCCAAGCAAAACTGGTGCGTTGGCTATAATTGCACTTTACCGCATATTATAACTTTATAACCAAATAAGGTTAATTTTTTTATATATGTACTATTAAAAATTGACATTTGTAAGTCAAAATATAAATTATAAAATGAAAAACTTATAGGATACCTCAAAAATTAATTTGTAGTAATTCGAAATTACTATTTATACATTGATAAGGTTAATAATTCGGAATTATATATACCTAATGATTTTTTTACATTTCTTATTAGTAGATATAATATAACATAACTATGATCAATAATTAATTATTATTAAGCGTTATAAAAACACATTCCAGAAGTGTTGTGGGGCAGTTATTTTTCTTATTATCTAGGTACACTACCTACTAGGTAACTATTTCCTTGTCTGCAATAAAAACATCTTTAAAATTCTAATCTCATATTAATGGGTACTTTAAATATTTTAATACTGTATGTTTATGATGTGAATCCATAACAAAGAGCAAATTATCAATATTATGAATGCAAATAATGGCGTGGAAACATTAATTGACACATTGAGATGATTAATTAAATGATCGCTTCGTCGATAGCGAATATTGGGCTGAATATTGTGGATTCTATTTTCAATTAGGACAACTAATTGCAATTGCAATATTCAATAATTTGCAAATAGTTTCACAACGGTAGTGGATCTTATACTCTCAACCTGAATGTACTTGTAACATGAGTGTTAAGCTTAGTTAGGAGGCTTCATGAGATTGCTAGTCCTAATAATATAGGTAATGATGCTCTAAGACTCAATCTTACACTAAATAATCAAGTTACAAATTAACTTATCTCTATAGGAATATTGATATTATTTAGTGCTTTGCTATGCTGTTGTACGTCTTGTATAGTAGAGAATATTGACTGCGGGATAGATTTGATATTCAATATCTGTTTTATATGAAACTTTCTTCTTTATTCTCATTTTTATATCAAAGTCATAGTTATTACACCCGTTTTTCAAGGTATTCGCATATTGATTAAATATTTATCATATACTCCTCAGTTCCTGACATTTCATACAACTATGGAAACATGAGGTGATAATGTATGTACGTATTTAAAGAAAGTAATTTTTGTACTACAATTAGTAATAAATTTACAAGTGTGAAAAAGCCCTGCTTCCCGAGCTAATTTTGTGAAAACCGTCTCGGAAAGAAATAGAAGGTAGGTATAAATTAGGTATATAATATATTAAAAGGAAGAATAAAGATAGAGTCGAGACTTGTTATTTTACTGATACAAGGTATTTTAAATTGTACATAACTGCATTGACCTTCGTTGGTATACAATACATTACTAAGTCCTTACTACAAAACGAAATAAAATTTATAGCTTTCATTTTATAGTCCTTTTACCTCTGGGAGTGCTTTCAATATCCGATACAAAAGTCAATCCTTTTAAGATTAAATTCGATTAGACAGTCGGATCGAGCAATTCATTTCTCTTTTGTTTGCGAAATAACTGTTTTTATTACCATTTCCTAATTGCATTATTTGGATTTCTATTCTTATTATTTTTACGCTTCTAGACGGATATTAAAGTTGTCTTAAAAACAAATATTTGCATCTATATAAGATTTTCGTTTTGTTTTTTGTTTTTGAATGACAATTTTTATTATACGATACTTTGAAAGTTTATTTTTGAAAATGAAGCATGAGCAAGATATGAGCACAGGGTTTTCTCATGGGGTCAAGAAGTAGTCGCTTCTGTAAAAGCTAATCAAACCAAATCTATTAAAGGAGGACCGGAATTAATAATTAGATGAAGAAAAGGAAAAAAAATGTTTTCTATATAGGTTTTTCCTTCGATTCACTGGTAAATTTATTTCATATGCATGATTATAGTGAATTGGGAGTTCCCGCCACCACCAGCCGTGTGCTTGTTTGCCACTTAAGTGGTATAAAAAAATTCTCAAGCCAATACAGCGTAATTTTACTAAAATAATGTAGTCATGCACTAAATATCCGATATTGCCTTCACTAACACTTGCCGGTTTATTTTGGCCTCAATGCGCAAAAGTACCCTCACATCTGCGTCAAAACGCCCTAAAGGGCTATCCCTCACGATGAATACTAAGCGACCTATTGATTATTGCCCTTTTCTGGTATTCAATTTGGTAGAATCGACTGTAATACAAATATTTTTACAGTATATTATCATTTGTTAAGGTACTTTTGTTGTATGTACTGAATAGTAATAATACTTTATTTTGTACTTATGATTAACAGAATAGTTCTAGCGGATATTCCTTCAGGGGCCCAGTTTAACATAAACTGCGAGCCGGCAGACTCGCTGATTGAAGGACGAGGTTTTGAAGTTGCTGGAAGTTGGACCAAGGTATAAGTCACATCAGAAGTGGAAGTCGTAGGAGAGCGAACCCCGTTCCATACAGTACAATCATTGAATGCCAGCGGGATTAACAATGGCATGGAAGTAAAGTCTTGGAATCTGTGCTGGTGCTCTTCTTCTGTTTAAGGTCAATTTTGTATACCATATATATATAAAATTAGTAATAAGCTACTACGTTTGTCAGGAGTAGAGTTTGTCTTTCGTTCAGAAAAAAAAATACTAAGGTTAGGTCGATAATTGAGGCGAACGAAGCCGCAGGCACAAAGCTTTTAGTTCCAATTTTAGTATCAATGGTGATACTGAAATTCACTAAACTTAACCTCAGAAATATATCACTAGTAATCTGATAGCTCTTATATTATGAAACCTAAACGACACTAAGGGGAATTTTCCGTTTTCCTTTAAATTTATATCACTTTTGTGTCTTAAATCGATTCGAACGTTAATCGAAAATCTTATTTCATAGAGTAAATGTACCGTTAACGTTGCCAAGCCTCTCAATGTATCACAAAAGATATCCCAGTCTCACATACACGGTTTGGTCGCACGAACGAACACAACTTCTTTTCAATAATATACACCGAGACGGGCGTAGACGGGAAATAAAGAATGATACTGTCAAAAATGTCTCGACCAGCATATAAATATACCTACCTTAGAAAAGCGTAACTGAGGGTTCGTATTTAGTTATATTGCAATGATTACGTGCGTAAGTAAAATAGTAATTAGTGACGTGAAGCAACATTATCAGGGCTTATTTTTGATCTCCAACAACATGTTTGAGTCGCCAATGTTGGTGACCAAGGCTGGTCGGGGTCTCGGAGATATCCTTTATAGAGCATACGAGATTCTTTGGCCATAGAGGTCGGTGTGCTGATTGTGTTTAGCTGGTTCTAGTTCGTCACCGAAGGGCTTCCGCGCTGAAAAAAATAACAGTTTTGTGATACTCCATGATATATTACACAGCGCTATTTATTCTTAAAATAAACTTTCTAGCTTGTAATATGAGTTTTAGAATGCGAAATATAATTGCTTTAATTTTATTATTTTAGAGTTTTCGTAAACACATAGGTACATAGTTTTAGTTTGTATTAAGAATTTCAGTAGGTACTGAAGCATTGGTGTATCAAATTATATGAAGAAATGCGATCGTCTCGCGAAGGAATGGTATTGTCGTCACTGTCAACAGGTTATCGACGGCGACGCTGAGCTGTCAACAGTAAATGATTCAAGAATTCTATTACTATTTTTGAACTAACAAAATCAATATAGGTATATCTACCAGAAATCTCTACTCGCTAATATACGGTAGGTACTGTATAATATATTTCATGTCCATTCGTCCATCCAAGCTCCTGTATTCCTCTCACGTACACATTTTCTTTTTTAACGGGCACCGAATGTGCTCTGACTAAAATTACAGTGTTTTCCTGCGACGTCGGCGGTGTTTTGATTCTTCTATTGTATTGGTCCGTGTCTTTTATCGGAATTCTGCAGGGAATGTCAATGTTGTCACTATTTCAATATGATTTACATAGTTTTTACTATGTAACTTTGATAATGCTACTAAGCTACGTGAGCACACCATACCATAACTGGCGATAGGTAGTAAACAGCAAAACAAAGAAAACGTAAAATGTCATGTCATATTAAACGAGAAAGCAGAGCCTCCCTGGCTGGGGCACCCTATTTGCGCTAAAATATCCATATAAACTTTTGTAATTAACGTGTCTACATACGAATTTTTTGGTAAAAGTCTTATAGAAAACGTAGTAGTAGATTTAATCAATATCAAAGCACGTACCAATCAAATTGGTGAACTTTTAAAAAAAGGCATGTTAGAAGCATTATACACCATCCCTTTCACGTTCGGAAAAGCATTCATATTTCCTCTCCTCGGCCTTCCTCGTGTTCAAAACGAAAAAAAAAAGTGTGCTGTGCCTACGTGGAGATTTTACAGGCATTAAAATTATTCAGTGCTGTAATGAAAAGTGGTAGGTACCTACTGACAAGAAGACCGCTCTTTGTTCGTGGCGTATTGTTTTTTACTACCCAATTTTGACAGCCTCCTTTCTTTAAATCTAACAAACCACTAGAACGTCTAACAACAACTTTGAAACGCGTATAATACGAATTTTGGTTTCTCGATCATGAATTTACAACTTTAATACCACATAAAACAAAATATTTACATACTCGTAATAACAAAGAGTTAACGCAAAACGCCACCAGACAGTACTACTAACTTTCTTTAATATAGCATTAGATTTTATTAGCTTCAAGTTTATTGAAACTACTTTAGAATTTCGATTTTAAAACCACTCCGCGGTGCTCACACAAACAAACCGTAAACCGAAGGTCATAAACACCACACACCTTAGTTGATACAAAAGGAAATTGCTTATTTTACGTCCAAGTGACGGGTTGTTTCGTCTCTCTTATTATACGTTTGAAAATAAACACTTTTATGACGAAGTCAAAGTGTAGAAATGAAATGTCTCAAAACATATTATGACGAATAAGTAATGTGAGAAGACTGTGAAGTTTGAAAAGTTGCTTCATTCAAATCCCATAATTATTTTCTATTCTAAAATACTCGGCGTATTGTAAAATAGAAACGAATTGTCACTTGTTTAGGGGGCCAGAGTTTGTAAGATCAAAGAAATACGTAAGCTGGTAAAATATACCAATTCTATAAACAATAGTTCTACAACCTCACCTGTAAACTAGTTTATCTAATGATTTACCAAACACGCGTCTCGGAAATCATTCCTGTTAAAGTCAATATAAATCATATAATGGAAAGGAGAAATAGGAGATCAGATCCCAGGATCAAAATACAAGACTTGGATGCAACCGAGACTGACTCTTGGATGATTATGAAGATAGGTGATAGGTGCAGTGTGCATACAAAGCTTGATATTATTTGAAAACACAAAGAAAAACACATTACGTCCGGAAACGGTGCGCACTGTGCGCCATGAAAGGAACTTCATCCCACGCACACTCAAGCTGTGGAATGAATCCCCTACAGTGGTTTTCCCAAGCGACTATAATATGGGGTTCTTCAAAAAGGGCATTAGAAGATTTCTTCAGGGTCGGCAGAACGAGTGTGACGCCCCTGGTGTTCCATATGTCCGTAGGCCACGTTGACCACTTCCCATCAGGTGGGCTGTTTGCTTGTCTATAAGTGGTATAAAAAAAGCCGGTCATGTAGAATCCGTACAAAATTGGATTCACGGACGCTTATGCTACATAAACTGCGATATGTTTGGATTACGTTGACAAAAGTTTGATTTTTTCAGTTTCAAGACATTACGGGTAGTAATGAAAAACTGAAAAAATCTAACTTTTCCAACCAACCAAACCAACTCCAGTGGCAATTCGTCGGCCGGCGTTTTGTAGAATCGAATGCCAAATGTATGGGATTTGACGTATATGACAGGCGTCAACGAATGTCAAAAATGTCAAATCCTATACATTCGTCATTTTATCCCATGAAACGCCGAGCAAAGATTTGCCACTTGTCTAGGGGGGCAGAGCGGAGTATGAGGTACCTTGATGCCTTCACGCATTTCTGAGAAAGAGGTCTTGACAGATAGACGGACAGACATACAACGAAGTGATCTTATAAAGATTCTATTTTTTCCTTTTGAGGTACGTAGCCGTTTCGTTTATTCGATAAATTCTATGTAGGTACTACTAATACTGTTAGTTTTTACAAAGGCATTTGTCACAACAATGAAGTTCATAAAAATCTCCGAAACATTTTCTTTCTGTGGGAAATGAACAGGTGTGAGTTTCCTTTCAGATCAGGATACTTCTAAAGTTTTTGGTGCGTGTAACGCTATCTCGAGGAACTTTATTTTCGGATTAATAAGTATTATCTTGATGGTACGACGGTGTAGAATAATTTGTAATCCATATATTTCATGTAGGTACATTTTAAGGCTGCTACGATGTAAGGCTTTCAAATCCTTTATTTTTTCTTGTATGTAAGTATGTTTCACACATTCACGTAAAAACCTAAACCATTCTAAACCTTACTATGAGTAGATTATATTGAATAAATCACTTGTACTTTTCCACAAATTGTGGCAAAGTACAAGTGATTTATTCAATATGTGTAGCAAGTTCCACCAAGTGCCATCAATCTCCAGTATAAACAATGAGTAGATTACTTATGTTTTACTTTTGTTATTATTTCTATAATTAGTGTAGTATTACTGTTCCTTGTCTGTATTCTTATTAAGCAACCTATATTCTAGACGAGAGACCCTGCATCCTGTGATACAGTTAGGTACTAACTAGTACAGGATGCAGGAGATCTTTTCCACTGCAAAAGAACCTGCTACAAATTGTACCTAACTACTTAACTTATACAGTGGAAAAACAAATTGTAACATATTTAGTAAGACTAATAAATCATTCAGTCATTCATTCATTCATTATCTGCATTCTAGAACCCATAACACAAGCTAGTTAAGCTATGCTTACTTTGGGTCTAGATAACGTTGTGTAGAATGTCCTACAATATTTATTTTATTTATTTATTTTATTATATCTGCATTTTTTGATTAAGTAGATATGGACCTTTCAAAAACAATTCTCCAATAAAATAAATTGTAATGTTAAAAAGCAAAGAAAACCACAGCTTCCGATAAAAATACAATATTTAAACATTGTATTTTTTATTTTAACTACAAGACAAAGCTTCATTACCTTTCACCATACAATATTTATTTTACTTGCCCCTATTGTTCTTGAAACAAGCTTCTTATAAATCATTTATTATATCCACCGACACGAAGATTAAGTCAACAATAGCTGACAATCTATCAATAGGACTTCGTTTAGTAGACAAAAGCTAAGCGAGACATGATCGCGGAGAAGTGAACCGTTTTGTATTATATTTATCTTTAATTACTACACGGTGGAGAGAGATACTAAAAAATATAAGGTTGATCTCGTTAAAAGTTTCTGGGGTCTGTACATAAATATAACTGGGAACATATTATCGGAAGATATTATCTTGGACCTAAAATGTGCTCAAAATGTGCTCTATATGCGCATATAGAGCACATCCTGTGCTATCCTCGGCTCGGCTTGGCGGTGGACGATCTCAAATTACTTACAGGGCCCATACCATGAACTCTTAAAACAGGTCAATAATTGAACTGTTGTCATTCTACCAACTGCAAATGTCACTTAGTTATCCCTTTGTAATCCTTTATATTTATATACCGTTACAAAGTGACATTTGCATTTGGTAGAATGACAGCAGTTCAATTATTGACCTGTTTTAAGGTTTATGGTAAGGCCGCAGATGTACCTTGTTATACTCCTAATTTTAATAATAATCGCGGTAGCCTAGTGGTATGGGTAATGGACTGCTGAGACGAGGTCTCAGGTTCGATCCCAGGTTTAACATGGCACACACCAATGACTTTTCGATGCTTTTCGAAGTTATGTGTGTATTTATCGTAGGTTTATAAGTGCCCGGTTAATGGCAATAGGCTCGCCACCTATCACATTGGGACCTAAACATAAACGGCGAAATGTGGGTGCTAGCACCTCTGTCTACCCCTTCGGGGATATAGGCGTGAGTTTATGTACCCTGTTTATAAAGGATTAAAGAATTACATACGGATTCCCAAAAAAATATTGCTACCATTGCCTACCTAGAGAACAATGCCGTTATCCGCCTGGGGAAGATGGAGGAAAACAAATAACGATTTCTTTTGTTGGCTTATTATTCTCTCGTGTATTCATTACTTGTGCCGCGGTATGTTGGTACTGTATTAGAATTATACTAATACTGAGACAATAATGTTTCCTTTTGTCTACACTAGAGCGTGTTATTTAAATAGGTAAATAACACCAAACTACTTTGTAACAATTGTATTTTTTTTTGCTGTTTTCCAGTTTCCAGTTTACCATTTTTTTTTTGTAAAGTAAATTTGCATTTTCCAAGCAATACAGCTTAAAATTACACCTATGCAAAACTCTCTACTTAAACGAATTTATACTACTATTATAAAGAGGTAAAGTTTGTGAGTTTGTGACTTTGTAGTGGGTAATCCCTGGATCTAGTGAACGGATTTTAAAAATCTTAATCTTTTAAGAAAATCTCATTATTTGTAAGTTCCATAGGCATATCATCACGTTATCGAAAAGGGGCAGCAGGATCAAAAGTCATTTGCTCGTTAAGTCAACAGTTAGTTTATAATAAAAAACTGTATGAATGCTAAGCTATTTAACTATAAAAAAGTGCCAGTATGCACTTTTGTAGCACATATTATGTTTCAGTGGCGAGGGGTCTTTACGACCCGAATCCTACTGACTGCCCTTTGCAGAGATGATAGAAATGTTTAACTTTGAGAAACTTTTATTCCACCGGCTTCCCTTTTGAAATATTCACCCTTTATCACTGGCGTGTTCAGTCAATGACGCGCTTCTGAAATCCGTAGACGTCTGCTTAACAACGTCATGTTTGACTGCAGAAATGTTAAACAAAACATAACCCACCACGTTACGATACGTAAACGTTATACGAGTTCTTTAAACATTAATAACCTCACATCAATAAACTGACGAAAACTCAAAGGGGTTGTTAAAATTTTACGATCTCTCTCTCTCTAGTGTGAAATTTAATTAGGAACGTGTCAGTACTGTGATGCGGTATTTTAATAACGTCCTGCTGTCCCCTGTGGCGATTTATGAGTTTCAAGGCATTGCTCTCGATCGTAAAAGCATGCGAATTAAAGTTTTAATTTGCATTTGATGGTAAAATCGAGGAGTTATTTGGATTGCCTGATGAACTTCGTCTTCAAATTAATAGTAAAAATGTTTATGACTCCATTACTCTTTCTATGATGTCATGTCTGTTCATGTCTATGCGGTAAGTAAAGTGCTTGTAATAGATAGCGATCGACTTCACTTAGACAATACTTTCATTACGTACTATAATTACTTTTATTCACACGCTTGGTGGCACGTTTTTTGAGCAAAAAAATAGTCGATAGTTATTGTCACTTTCTAGCCAGAATAGTGCCTTAATACAGTATTTTGGCGGCATTAAACATAACTTGCACTTTACTGTTAATAAACTAATATGGCCTTATAAAGCAGTAGCTTCCTTTAATATGTTTCAGAAGGGAATGAAAGTTGTGTTTTATCCTATTGAATTCCTCGTGTAAATTACGTAAACTCTTACAAATAGTCAACATAGTCTATTCTAGTCTATCTATCTGACTATGACAATAACTCTCAACAAAATTGTTTGCCCTTGATCGAGAAAAGTGAATCTCTAGCTCGAAATATATAAATTGTAAATTGGTAGTACAACAAAGTTAAAATCTGATATGTAACAAACGTTCAAAGTTTTAATTAAGGAACGTGACTTTCTACTTACAGTGTTTAATATTAAGTACTTCATATAAATTCGGTCATTTGTATTAACAATGTAATTATATCAGTTAAAGATCCTACAAGCTATTATTTACTAAGTAATTGTAATTGTGAATTAGCCTCTAGAGCTAAATACTGAAATCTCAGTCACAAATTACATTACAAGGAGAATCATGGATTATTGATTTAAGTTCATATATACATATACTCATACCTGTAAATCCCCGAAGGGGTTGGTAGAGGTATATTAACACCCACATTTCGCCAACTATGATTTTCGCTCTGACATAATAGGGGCGAGTCTATAGCCGTGTAGCGGGCACTTTTTCATGAGCTGTATGTTTACTGTCGGTTGGAGAACCGACTTATCCTTAGTCGTCTTTAACGATATCCACAGGAAAAGATGGCGTAGCTTTATTCTAATCCACCGGGAATCAACACGTGATGGAAGCTCACCCCAGAAGAAAACTATTTGGGACGTAACAAAGAACGTGAGAACATACTCACACTAGACTAGTGCCTAAACTAGATACAAACTGTTGTATCTAGATTAGGCACCAATCTCACAATTACAGTTTTTGTATTTGCCATTAAGATAAATAAGAAATAAGTTCTAATTGTTTGTATTTATATTTGTATTTGTAATTGTTCTGAGAAAATAAAAATATATGTATAATTTTTTTAATACTTATTTCTACTATTATTAGGTATTAGGTACAATGACGGTAAGCAGTATATACCTATATCAAAAGTACCTCAATATATCAGGTCTAAAATATAGTAATATCAGTGTGCGGCACTGCCATTGTCGTCGCAGTGGCGTAGCTTATCGCACAGAGGATATTCCTGTTTCCGTAGCATTTACCCGGCACGATCAACCGTAGCAGCCTAGCTACAGATTGTACACATCAGATACACGTTGCAAACATGAAAATTGTACATAAATAGATTGACTATAACTATTACGAGTATAAGGCAATCAATTGTACATGTTTTAAAACTATTGGTAACTAATTTATCTTGTTCTTCTCTAATATATAAAAATCAATGCCACTTTTCGTTGTTATTTTATAACTCAAGAACGGCTGAACCGATTTGGCTAATTTTAGTCTTAAAATATTCGTGGGTGTCCAGGGAAGGTTTAAAGGATGAGAAAATAGGTGCAGCGGGAACGGGAAAAATATGGCGGTACGAAGTTCGCCGGGACAGCTAGTTCTCTATATATTATGATATGAAATGTTTACGTTAGAATGTATAATTTACCCAAGCGACTACAATGTCGGATTCTTCTAGAAGGATAAGATTAAGATAAGATTATTCTTTATTGTACACAAACAAACTAAAGTACATATATGGACAACATATGAAATGTGTACAAATGGCAGCCTCATCACTGCAAGCAATCTCTTACAGGCAACCTTTGGATGGACTTTAGAAGGTTTTTACAAGGTCGGTAGCACAAGCACTCATACGCACACGTTCATAGGCCACAGCAACCATTACCCATCAGATGGGAAGGGATGGGAAGATGTGTGGTGTACCCACCGAAGTGGTTGATAAATACAAGTCCCGAAGACGCTGAAATATTTTAATAAAGTAGATTTGTCTTGAGGTCTGGTTTGTGAACCAATCCTACCTACCTAAGTCAACACTAAGTGCAGAAATTCTTGAGTCGAACTTTGTCTTCCTGTATTATATATTAGTAGCATTTATAATATTATATCTTTATATTATATTAGTAGCTACAAAACATAACAAATGTACCGTAAACATCCCTTAACTTGGTATATGTACATGTACGTAGTTACAGGATGTTATTTGTCGATTGTTGTGTGAAAATCGATGTGTATTTCACATACACAAAAACTACAGTCACACGCAATATTAGAACGTGAGTACTGTATATTTTCTATATCGATATAGCGAACGGGATTGAGATTATCGAACTCGATACTCGCTACGCAGGGACATTTCATTCAGCCTATCACACATGAATAGGTACAGCTCGCATTACATTTTCATTTTAACAAATCTAATACTTGTATTCTACTAATATTATAAATGTGGAGGAAGTTTGTATGTTAGTTATTTGTGTCTAGGAATTCGGGAAAAAAATATTCTGGAGATTACGTAGGATACAGCTGGAAAACTGTTGCTGTTAATAAAAAAAATCCACTACAACACAGCTATTCTTTATTATTTGTATAGAATAGATACATATTGATCATCTTCGTTATGATTGCTTATTATTTTTAAAGGGTTGAAGAAGAATTATTTAAAGCAACTCAAAGTAAATCAAAGTAACTTCTTCATCCTAGCGTTAATTCCCAGTCGCATCCGACCGCATAAGCTTTCACCTTGGAATCTGGAGTCCGCTTTTCCAGTCTTATCTGCGAATTTGGCTGGACTTCGATATTTTCTGTGAAGCGACTGCCATCTGACCTCCACAACCCAATGGTAACATTAAGCGATATCGAAGCTTTGCAGCTAGACCGTTGTTGTAAATCAAAAAAACTGTAGTAGTTTATTTACAAAACTAAACTAGTAGGTACTTAACTTTAGAGTTGAGTCAATTAAATATACCCACCACACATGAATATTCTTATATAAGCATGTATAATATTGGTTATACAGAGCAAAGGAAGCCGTACCAAGATAAAGTTTAGACCTCATTAAAACTGCAACGTCTAATGCTAGACTCACACTCGCGCCAAGTTATATTGCTTTAGAATTAGGCTGCAGTCGTATAAAGTTCAGTTATTTCAGAAATCGTAACAATAAAGTTCACTTAATCAACTCGAGCTGTGACGTCATGTACTTTACGATGTTAAATTTGGTAAAATATCAGCACAGTCACTTTAATACATATTATAGGTAAATAAGGATTTTCACTGTACCACTAGTTTACTTAGGTTCAATAACATCACTATATAGTACACGCCAGTTAGTGTGGCAATACGAGTGGAACAAAGTCTTACTAATACGAAGTAACAAGAAAGGTAAATCAAAAATATTAAGAATTAAGAATTATTACATTATCTTTTAACATTGAAACTGTCGTTTATGCAAATTTCGTATATGGGGGAATATAAATAACTCGTATTGCCACACTAACTGGCGCGTAGTTATAGACTACTTATTACCATTGTCAATTCTAGTTCCTATACGATTTCAATAAGATTGTTTTATCAAAAAGAATTATCAAAAATGGTAGAAAGAGTGTAGATATACACCACGATATATACCAACTTATGCTTAATTGATCAGTCTAAAACACAGTATCATATTTATTAAAAAATCGCAATAGGGAATTACTATGTATATTTACCATGTTTAATCATAATGATACTCGCTTGCTGCTCATGAAATTTTAAATATAATTATGCAAGTATCAACATGTCTGCATGCCAGCGTTAGCTGAAATTCCTGCTTCATAATAACATAACGCGATACGTTATAGTGCGGTTTCATTAAAGCCTTAGGAAAATGTCTGGCGGGACTCCCAACTTCTATCTCGATAATAATTTAAAAGGTTTTTTGTTCATACATTGTACGTATTTTGTTTCATCAAGGTTCATAAATTACATGTAATTGCTATTAGTAAAATAATAATAATCGTTATAACAACAAGTCGTATTTATTCCAAATGATTGTAGATTCCTAATCACAGAAGGGTTCTTCAAGAAGGGTATTAGAAGGTTTCTTCAGGACCGGCAGCACGAGTGTAACGCCCCTGGTGTTGTATACGGCCACAGGTCATCGTAGTAACTACTTCCCATCAGGTGCGCCGTGTGTTTGTCTGCCACCTAGGTGGTATAAAAAAGATTTATTCAAAAAACAGTTTTCCGCCGGAATTGACCCAGACAGGGAAAGTCCGTGCCATCAGATGCAAAAAAAAACTAACTTGGTTGAACTGATCTTTGTTGATAACAATATAATCCTATCTGAATCTTACTCATTGAAATAAAACTACTTTTTAACGGATTCTATCGCGATATTATTTGTTATTATTTTAGCCCGACGTTTTAACTACTTTTCAGCAGACATGGTGGCAGACAAACACACGGCCCACCTGATGAAAAGTAGTTACCTGTAAGGATGCCTATTGGACGTTTGCACACTACCGATCCCGAAAGTACCTTCTATCCGTAAGTACCTTGTTGTATGCCTGACAGGTTGTAAACCTTTTGGATCAATAAACTTTTTTATTTTAGGTGACGAGATAAAAGTCTACTTACAGAACGATTTGAATAAACATGAGAAGCTTTTCGATGACCTAGAGGTTAATTTATGTCTGAGTTCGTCTAATAATTTCTCATTATAACGATATTATGTACAAATTCAAATGAGTTCAAAACGATATTTAAAGTAATATCTTTTTTAATGCTCATAAAAACGTGACGACACTTTTTTTATTAAAATAATTTGATATTTTTAATAAAATTGTGACATTCGTCATACTTCATAACATACATAACATAACATAAACTCACGCCTGTATCCCCGAAGGGGTAGGCAGAGGTGCTAGCACCCACATTTCGCCGTTTATGTTTAGGTCCCAATGTAATAGGTGGCGAGCCTATTGCCATTAACCGGGCACTTATAAATCATACTTCATAAACATTAATTTAGAGCGCGTCTCGTTTATTAAGGAGTAGTTCCGATATTATTTCGTGAAACACTCATCTCGAGATCTTTATTAATTTATTTTTCTAGAAATATCCACACTTAATCTTAAAATAAATGTGAGATTGAATGCATACTCAGCGCACAGTTAATTTCTTTTGTTTTGGTCTCTATCTAATTCTATCTTAATATATAAATCTCGTGTCACAATGTTTGTCCTCAATGGACTCCTAAACCACTTAACCGATTATAATAAAATTCGCACACCATGTACAGTTCGATCCAACTTGAGAGATAGGATAGTTTAAATCTCAAATTATAGTCGCAATTTTAATTTATCGCGATAACCAACATCCACGCGGGCGGAGCCGCGGGCAAAGGCTAGTACTATTATATAATTGTAAATTGGAAATGTTTGTCCGCGATGGACGCAAAAACTACTGATCGGATTTTGATGCGGTTTTTTTTGTTAGAAAGGTCTTGGTCAGACTTAAAATCTTACGTTTGTTTGATTGCAATCGGTTGAGTAGAACCGGAGATAAGAGATACACGTGGGCGGAGCCGCGGGCGGAAGGCTATTATTTTATATATTTTCTGCAAAAACATCCATAATGAACTTAGTTTATCTTTTATCCAGTTTTTATGTTTGTAAATTCTAAATCCGTTTATTTTAATGTAAAATTAGTGTCTTTTGTTAGTGTATAGCAATTTCTGAGGACTAACGGAAATTCGGGTTATAACTCATCTGAGCTAAAAATGAGGTATGTGTTGTGCAACTTACAACGAGTCACATAGATACTTTTGATTAAGTAACAATTGTGTCTTTGCTCCAAAATCAAAACAATTCATTATGAAAGGCATTTGTGGTTTTTAACAAAATAACATAATAGATGAGCAATCTATAAACATACGCTTAGGTAACGACACGGTCTGAAAAGCGGTATGAAATTTAATAAATAATAAATAAAGTCATATAATATATATCCGATACTCCTCGGACGTCTAGCCACGGTGCCGGTGCACCGCTATTGTGAAAAGCAGAATTGTCGAGATCTCGTATAAGCGGTATTCTCATAAAATTAATATGTAGAGAGCGGTTCTCGTTGAATGTGGGCAGTATTAAAACGGAGTAGGTACTAATAGGAGGGGACCCTCCAACCGCAGACTTTATGTCCTCAGACCGGTCTAGAATTATTAATTAACGCAATGGTGATTGCATTCCTTACTAGTGGTCTCTACAGTTATTTGACTTCATAAATTAGTGAGAGCTTAAGATGATAGTTAGTTCTTAGTCAAAGTTAATTGGAATATGCCATTTAATGAATAAATGAGTTATTGTTTTTGACTGAGTTCAGCAGCTTTAACTTGAATTTGATAGTTAATGAGTTAACCATAGTTTTTGAGAACTTGGGTAGGCAATTAAAAAATTGAAGAATACGTTGCGTTTCGCACCAAGATCTTTGCCTATTAGCTGGTACACAGTTGATTAATGGACATGGCTCTGGCCTAGGCTTTCCTTTCGAGGTTGAGGGTATCAGATGGTAACAACCGCGAACAAAAGCCAAAACAAAGCAATTAAAGTAGGAGAGTGGACTCCAAGCTTGAACTGAATTGGGATCAGCGCTCGAATGAAAAAAACTTATGACTATTTATATACCGGAAGTATGATTTCGAGGTACAGCATAACACAGGCTCTGCGGGGCTCAAGGGATGAGGTTTTGGCGTAGGTTTTCCTCATGGGTCTAACTCTGTACACCAGATGCCTTCAGCCATTTTGTTGGCAACAAACTACCATCCATCTAATGTTTCATATTTATAAATGGGTAGTGGTAAAATAAACATGCTTGCAAAGCATAAACAAACATAATATGATCTAACTTTTTTAGTAACTCTCACGCTTATGGCCACAGCCGGTGTAACCTTGTTGAAACGTCAGGCAAAATGAGAAGTGACCATAATGAGAAGTTGCCCATTAGCGAGTCGATTACCATAATGAGAATTAGCCCAATGTGCCTAAACCATTCTTAGGTATGTATGTACCTATATCGTTTAAAAGTATTTCTTGTCATGGATAGCACAAACATAAATACAACCCCAGACGTAAAACCTTTCAAATCGAGCTATATAAACCATGGTTCGTTACCATAAACACAACACTACTCAAAAGTCTAAACAACATATTAAACATCTATAGCTTTACTTGTTTAGAATGAAAATTTTAAGTAAAGCACCCCAAGAACGAACAAAGAACAACAATTGCATTCGTTTGACGTCTAATTTACATAAATATGAGATTTTCGCGAATAATCGTATTTAAACACCGTTCATTTGGATCGTGCTACAATGAAGATTGGTTCCGGCCCGACGAACAATATGTTTAAAGAGACTTCGGTTTATGCCGCGTGTCTTGTTAAAATTAAGGATTTAAATTTAAATTTGTAAAGCATCCCGGGGCGAATAGGTGAAACGAAATAAATATGAATATGAATGGGGAATCAGACAAGTACAGAACGGGTTTCGAATTATTAACTTTTCAAGTGCACTTCGTACCAACGGCAACGTACCGTTGGGAATACAGGCCGTCGTTTCTTTGAGTGTACGCCTAATAAGCTGTCATTTTCTAAATCTCAAATAATAATATGTAGACTGTTGTTGAATTATGTATGGGATTATGACTTACGCTTGTATTTTTGAATGTTTCCTCTCTTGTCTCTTCAAAAAGTCAAATGTGAAAGAGTTCGAGCAGTTTGACTTGACATTTATTGCAATAGCAGGTGTGACGCTACTGGTATATTATTGACATCAGAATTATATCGCAGAATGGTTTGGTAGATGTAACAAAATATCCATAGTTTAATCGGTAATATGAAGGACCAAGAAGGTATTTTCCCAGTTCAATAGCCCAATGGGGCGGTGGTGGTGGGTAAAAGATATGAAATCTTTGAGATAAGATAACCACACATGTCAAGACAAGACGACTACCATTTTAGTCTCCGTAGACTATGACTGCTGACGTCGAAATGGTGCCATCATCTCCACGGTAACCTCTTACCATCAGAGTGTGCTTGTCTGCGACCTAAGTAGTATATAAAAAACGTCGAAATGGTGCCATCATCAAAAGTTTGTGAAATAAAAATATTCGATTGTTTTTATGCCGACGGTAGATAGAAATCTCAAAAGCAAGCGGATAGAACACAGGAGACAATTTAGTCGCAACGTATAATTTGGGTTTCGGCTGAGGACCGAGCGGCCGAGCGCCGAATTTTAAGAGCCTCTTCTGACTAGTGTCGGAAGTTCATCGTAGTCTATTTTTTAAGTTCTGTTTATAGCACAGTTGAATTTTTCACAACACTATTTTATTTTTATCGATATAAAGACGTACATTAAAAATTAATGATACTGAGAGTGTGATCAGCTATTAGGTATATATTTTTTATGTGGTTATTTTGATATGCAGGATTTAAATGGAAATTAATTTATAGCTCATCTACTTACGCACAACCCGAACAACTATATTGAAATTGGATAGTTATTTTTTAGGAGATTCTAAAATTCATTCATTCTTAAATTGGCTTAATTAGCTTATATTTTGAGCTTTTGTA
Source organism: Eilema depressum (assembly GCA_914767945.1). Taxonomy (NCBI): domain Eukaryota; kingdom Metazoa; phylum Arthropoda; class Insecta; order Lepidoptera; family Erebidae; genus Eilema; species Eilema depressum. The sequence continues at coordinate 15,367,007 of OU612020.1, forward strand.
AATACATATGAAACATTGAAAAATTAAACAAGATTACTTAAATAGACTACTTATTCTGTAAATATTATGTGAGATTGATGTGAGAATGATCTATGTTTTCGTTATCCTATTTCTCCGAACGTCTATTTGATCAGCAAAGGAAATGTAATTTACGAGATTTAACGGATTAGGGTTTAGTTAAATAAATCTAAATATGTACTATGCAGATAACGTAGGATTAACATGATAGTGAGCGACTACCAAAAATATTAATTTCACTGTCTGTGCCGTTCCCCTGAAAAAATATTTGGCAAAATAAAACCACTGAGACCGCAAATATTTTGAGAGTCATATTGAACCTTTCATAATTCACCGTTTTTATTCCTTTTTAATTGCTAGCGATAACAAAGGAAGATCGAATAACGAGAACCAAGAGATTATTTTTTTCTTTTTGTTACTATCAGGCATTGTTTGAAATCCAAGATAATTTCAGAAAATCTTTTCAAAAATGTATTTTAGACAGTTTAGCGATATACCAAAAAAGTTAAGTATTATCGTAGATTGAATATTCAGTTGATAGCAATAGACACCAAAATATGAATAACAAGATGTGGGTATTAATACATACATACACATACTCACTCCTGTAAATCCTCGAATAGCGAGAGGTCCCGGGTTCGAATCCTGGTCATTACACTACCGACGTGAACCCACTCCTAGCACAAGCAATTTAGCTTAGTTGGAGGGGTTAACGGGAATATTAGTAATTTCGGTTGCTAATATTCTTTTTAAAAAAAAAATAAATATAATAATAATAATAATAATTATCACCCATATTTCGACCTAATACAATGATTGGTGAAATGTGGGTGTTAATTCACCTCTGCCTAATCCTCCGGGGATAAAGGCGTGATTGTATGTATGTATACATATGTATGTATGTATGTATGTGTGTATGTGTGTATGTGTGTATGTGTGTATGTGTGTATCTATTTATGTATGTATGTATGTATGTATGTATTTCGCCAACTATGATTTTCGGTCCCACGTAATAGAGGGCGAGTCTATTGCCTAGCGGGCACTTATTCATGGGCTGTATGTTTACTGTCGTATAAAGAACAGCCCGATGCCTAAGTCGCCTTCTACAAAACCCACAGGAAGAGCTTAGCTGGCCCTATTCTACTCCATCGGAAACCAACACTGTACACAAAACGGTTAATACAACTCTATCAGGTACTTCTAGAGATATATAGACATGAGTATGTATTTATATGAAACACACGTTGAAGTGCAAGTACCAGGGAACCATATAACCAAGAAAGCATTTGCCAGCAACAGCTGCTCGGGTTACGTACATGGACCGAAGTTAATTAGAAGCCTTTGCGCTCAACGGTCCGCTTGCGGTTTTCATAATTTCCGACGTCCAAAGTAACAAAATTGATATAAATGATTTTGCTCGATCCCACACCAATTTGAGACCGAAGTTCGCCCCGTACTTGGAATTAATGGCCGTCTGAATAGTAACATGAGCTTAGTTTGGTATTAACTCATTTGTTGTCGAACGAACGTTCAGTCTGAAGTACCAAACAAATGTTGGAAGCACGTATTCGTGGGTTTAAATGAAGGAAATTCTTATTAGTTGTTGTGCTCAGCTGTGCTTTTGTTGTATTTGAAGTTTTAAACCAGTGATTTTCAGTTATTTATTCTAGATAGGGAATCTACAGTGTTTAGTGAAATATTAAGTACACCACGCACGTGAGCGCTAGATTTTGTTTGGTAGTTTCACTTAGTGTAACCATGAGGAGTAATAAAAGGTGGTACTTAAATGAAGTAGAGAAAATATGATTCATCATAACAGTCAGTTTGAACATAACAGTTTAGATTCTGGGAAAAAATGTCACGTTTTCTAAATATTCTGTAATCTGTATTCAATAACAGTTCAGCGATATTTCAATATCTAGCTCTAGAATCTAAACTGTTAGCCAAAACTTTACCTCTAGAAAAACCCAAAAACATAATTTAATTGAATTCTTATTTTAATTGATGTTGTACTGACAAAATATTTACCAATATTTTCATAGATTTTGCTCATAAAAGTCTCCTGGCCATCTTGCCTTGACATAGTGTGTCTCCATGAATTTGATATGAAAGCTTCGACGGAGCTAATCTAAATTAACCTCAGGAAATTACTCACAGGGGAATGCCCCTTTACGCTGATAAAAGTACATGAATTCTTCGATAATAATCTGTAGCTACCTACGTAGATGCTACAATATTCAGGAGTGCCCTGTCAAGCCCGCGACGACGCCGAAGTGTCTGGTGTTGCATGCGCGTCAAACTTATCTCCAGTTATTAATGCCATGTCAGTTTCTAATTACTCGATCCAGTTATCACCTGCGACTGACGGCTACATTTCTACCCTGTCTGGACCATTTTATTAGGAACCTCTGCCTCGAGAATAAAACTTGAACCAATAAGAAAAAGTACTCGAATCGGAGGTCTAAGTAAAATTGTCGTTAGCTCCGCCTCCGCAACATGAAGTCGCGAAATATGTTCGGATGACAGCTCCATTATAGTAATGTGTCAAGCAAGGGTTTAAGGTATTATTAATGGTGGGAAAGGTAATAATTTTCTTTGTTTGTTGCAGTCTGGTTCTTTTGTTTTAACATTTGGAAGATTGAAAGTAACAATAGTACCATCTGGTATTGTTAATTTCAATATTTCAATAAACTGTAACTTTTAGAGAGACGGCGAAGGATTAGCGTACTCTTCGAGGTAAGGAAGCTTCTCAATGTGTTAATTGCAACTTTGCAATGAGCTAATATACTCAGTAAGTATTACCATTCAGTCACGAACCTTATAATAATGCCTAACTTAACATAACAGTTCACTTCTTTTATGGTTTGAACTCCTAGTCCACGTCTATCCTTTTAATAAATAATTCATACATACATAAAATCATGTCTTTATTCCCGAATTCAAATTAGGCGGCCCTTAATGATTTATCATTTTAATAATACAATATTATGAATAAAAAATACAAAGAGGTATTATGTAATACTGATAAGTTATTTGGTGGGGTTGCATGGGTTCCCATCAAGATCTTCGGGTGTAACCCAACTTCACCTGTAAACTACACCTGCTGATTAATTGATGAGCTCCAGGCGCAGGTTTTCCTTTCGGGGTTAAGAGGTCAGATAACCTCGCTATGATGTTGGAAACTGATAACTTCCTAGATCAAAAGTAGTAACCTCGTAATTATTTTAATTCTTGAAAATTAATAAAAAAAATTCCTGCTTCACTCATCAATAAAATTTCATCCAATAAACAAGGTAAGTATGTATTTATGGAGGGCTGTTTAAGACAAAGCCAATAGTACACGCTTCAACGACCGTTAGAAGCGCCTTATCTAATTTCACGCCATGCCCTCTCTTTCTCTTTGTTAATTGTTAATTTGTATTAAGAATTTTCGTGATTTTGATTAAGCTCTTTAAAATTTTGTACTGACAATAACATTTAGTCATTGGTTCCACCTACTTGAATATCTACTGACCCACAGGATCCTGTACTGCGATAAAAAGTAGCATTATGTGTACTATTCCAGACTATATGCTGTCTGTCTATCAGATTCGTTCAACCGTATTTGCGTATACGTTCAGACACATCAACAATCTATCCAACGTTAACTATTCGGTATTGGTTGTAGTTCATTAGGCATAGGCATATTAGGTATGTGTAACCTTTGATCACTATGCGTACTTTATGTACTCTGTTAGGCACATCGATCTTTAGGGATTGCAATTGAGTTTGCGGTAAGCAACTTTACGATTAGATTTTATCTTATGATGAAATTTTTGAAAGCAAAATCACAATTTAAATTCAAATTTATACATTATCTGCACGGATTACATTCAAATTCGAATTCAAATTACAACAATGCTAACTTTAACTATGTACATTGTACATATTGTACATCTTACTTTATATACAGGTCGCGGCAATAATTTCTCCTCACAACGGCCATACACTGCCGTTTTAAACTCCACCCTGTGTACAGAAACATTCAAACTTTGCAGACAAATTCGATCTGTGCGGGGTGATTCGGACCATGCATATTGTGAGTTTGTTTACGCAATTACAACCTTTGTTAAAATACAATACGAGATACAATTGCGTATACTGCGTTGTTCTGGATGTGAAATCATAAAGTCCTCTTTTATACAGGTTGGTATAACTTTTGCATGTAACCGATATGTGTACCTAGAGTAAGTAAACAATATTAAGCGCGCAGGGGTGTGTGTGTGTTTGTAGTAAAAAATCCTGAGGTTTTGTTTTATATCTAGCGAATAATAGGCCCTACCTACCTCAGAGTTTAAGTCAAGCTCATCCAGCTTAACTTTGATTTTGAAGTAAACCGAAAAGTACGAAGCGGAGGGAGGTTATACGGCAGTCACTTTAATAAAAGTCAAGATAAAGATATACCAAATTATAGAAAGGATGAGTAGAAGAGATTACCCTGGGCTCCAAATTGTAAGCTTAGGGTGCAACCAGAACTAACACTACGATGATATTGATAATAATCGAGGATAGGGTTTTTATTGACTTATTAAACTCCTTTTAATGAGAACAAAACAAACCAGTTTTATTCATGACAATAAAGTTACATATCAGTGATTTTAAAATAAAATATATATAATAGATATCCAATACAATTATGATTATTACTTATAAATTCTTTGTATTGTATTTAGAAGCCTAAAGAAAGGGATTGGAGAATAATAGGGTGAACGATGGGTGATAACTAGTGAACCAGTTCACCCTTATAATCCGTCACACTCCACTTCTTCCGTTGTTCCAACAATTTTAATGTTGGTAATTTAGAATCTGGAGATAACAGGATTAACTCACGGTATTTTAATTAAACTGAAATTTAGGCGAGCTTAAATAAAAATATATAGGAACTAATAGAAATAACGCCACTTTTTAACGCGATTTATTTGTTACTAGCTGACCCGGCGAACTTCGTACTGCCATATTCTCCGCCCGCGTGGTATTATCTCTAAATTTATCAGTGTTTCCCTACAATATTATGCATGTATTATACATATAAACCTTCCTCTTGAATCACTCTATCTATTAAAAAAACCGCTTCAAAATCTGTTGCGTAGTTTTGACGATTTAAGCATACATAGGGACGGACAGACAGCGACAGCGACTTTGTTTTATAATATCAATGATGTATTATTTTTATAGATACGTCATACACGAAGATGGCGGCTTTCAAAAATGGCGCAAACACAACATATTAGCTACTTCTAAAAATACGTCAATGTTATTAATTTATATGAATTACATTATTATTTATATTAATAACATTTTATTATTACGTATTTATTATTATAAACGTTTTTTTTGGGGTGGCGCACTGTCGCGATTCTGATTGGTGCATAAAATGATGACCAAAAGTCATCATTTTTTGTCGCCATTTTAGAGTGTGGACAACATATCTATAGTTTATAATATATCATTGTATAATATGTAGTGATGATGATTAAGTGATAGTGATTATTTACTTTTAGCCCGATGTTTCGGTTACTTTTCAGCAGCTATGGTCGCTGTCGGCTACTGAAAAGGTGGTTTTTTTAATTTTGAGGTACATAACTCAGGTACATACTATACCAATACCTCGACCCTGCTGAAAATTGTGGTTAAACAACTTCTATTTCCTACGCTGAAGAAATTTCTGAGCAAAAATATTACTGGTTTATTCTGTCCTAATTACACGGAACCGAAAATAAATTCGACGGTATGTGGGAGTTAGCCTTACTTCAAACCTACCCACACATTTCGTTATTTTTAGAATATTAAGCACCGGAGCGTTTATTATTTTTATTGACAATCGCCTCTTGGGGAATAAAAATATGACGCACTCGTATCTATGTGAAAAAAAAATTCTATAGGTACTAATATCTTAAAGAGGAGAGATTCGTATTTTTATATGTAACGAATTAACTCAAAAACTATTAAACCGAATATTAAAAATGTGAAAGTAACTCTGTCTGTCTGTTACGCTTTCACGCCTAAACCACTTAACCAATTTAGATGAAATTTGGTACAGAGATAGATTAGATCTTGGGAAAGGATATAGGTTATGTTTGGTCGCGATAACCGACATTCACGCGGGCGGAGCCGCGGGCAACAGCAAATAGGCTATAATTATATTTATCAGTAATCATCACGCTACTATCAGCGACGAACGAAATTAGAATTCCACGTGGAATAAAATGGAGTTTAGGAGAATTTCCTCTGTGGAAAAGGCTCAGGATGATGAACCAATAAATAATATATCGCCTTAGTTATTCAGATGAAGTAAACTGAGGGAAATTAAAAACCAATATTGGTACTTCGAAGATTATACATTCAAAATGCCAACGATAAGGCGTATTTATTGAACAAGACAATTGTAATTTGAAACGACCGGTGAATTTACATAAGGCTATGTGAATAAGGGGGAATAGATGCGTTTGTCTTTATGAAGTAGGTAACTGTAGAGTGTTCGATTGCTACGATGGTGGTCGTGGTTACGATTTCCGTTCGTTTGTTGGCATAAAGTTGACTTGACTTACATTAGGTATAGATGCTGTGTAGTATGTCGCAGAATAATATTATTACGATGAATATATCTTTTTAGTAATTGGTAAACTTTAACTTTCGCGAATTAGTACATGGATAATTATACTTATAAGGATACAATATAATCATCCATACCTGCCTAATATAAATGTGAAAGTAACTCTGTCCTGTCTGTCTGTTACGGTTTTACGCCTAAAGCACTGAACTGATTCTGATGAAATTTCGTACAAAGAAGGAAAAGATATGAGCTATATTTGCCCAATAACCAATATCCATGAAGGTGGAGCTGAAATGTTTGAAACGTTCGCAACGTCAAAACTCAAGCAAATATTCTTATATGCACTTTATTGACTACTACTCAACATTCACATTATATAGGTACATAGGTACTAATAATACCTTGTTCTACGAGTATATCAAGCAAATTGAAATTAGCTATCAAGCAATGGGTCCGGCCCTGATGTTAAGTGATTACCGTAATCAAATAACTTCCCTTGTAAATATTTGCTTTGCTAACCGGCAGAGGTTCCGACCAGCTTCGAAGTTGATTTATACATGTACCTACCTACTTATCTACGCTTACTTGCTTACATACGAAACCAGACTACCTTTACAGGGGTATGCTCTGACCACTGAGCCACTGAGCTCCGCCCGGGGTTGATCCAAATTTTACTATACATCCGTCTTGGGGCGTCGCGAGTTCGAGTCCCGCCTGAGCTTGATTTCACTTTTTTCTATCTCAATCAATTTGTATAGTTTAACATAGGTACTAAATGCTTTAAAATTAATTCAATAGACTACCTTTTTTAAAAGTGATGTATATCTCATAAGAAGGTACCTTCAGCTTCCAGGCTAATTATTTCAAGGAAGACGAGAGGTGACAACCAAGAAGAGCGTGTATTGATTCACTTTCGCTTTCATTCGGGGTCAGTTGCGCGCGGCTGCACTGGGCCACTGGAGCACTGCAGCATAGTTCAGTCACTGCAGCCTATTGCAGCTAACGTCCATCCTTAATACAGGCCTTATATTCCCTAGTTACTTATGACGCTTAAAAAAAAACAAAAGAGAAAATCGCGCGCGAATCGAAATTTGAATTTCGAAAAATCGAACGTGATTCGGAATGTTTATCGATTTTTTTAAAACAATGAACTGAAGTGTTGGTGTGTATTTAAGTATGCATAGTGATTATAAGTGCATGGTGTAGTGTACTAGATTATATTCAAGTGAAGTGAGATGTGAAAATGTAATATAATCCCTAAAGTGACTTATGATGTGACAATGTAACATAAGTCCCTAAGGAATCGACAGCTGAATTAATCAATATTCATATCATTGACGCTAATCATGCATGCACATTAATTCCTAAAATAAGCAATTTGTGTTGGCCAGTGACCAAAGATGAGTGGTCAGAAAATGATCATGATAGAATCCATTGAAAATAGATTTATTTCAGAACGATTTTTTTTTAATCATAAATATCAACACGAGACCAAAGATGAGTGGTCAGAAAATAATCATGATAGAATCCATTGAAAATAGATTTATTTCAGAACGATTTCTTTTCATAAATATCAACACGAGTATTCATCATTTGTACCTACATCTAACATACAATACTCAAAGGTGTCACAAGATTGAGATACCTCCACATTACTCTTTACGGATTACACGAAATAGTGAAACGTATTTATATAAACATACATTCGTACATTTTTCTTTTTAGGGTTCCGTACCTCAAAGTAAAAATCGGAACGTTCATAGAATCATTTGAACTTCGCTTCCGTTTATTTGTTTATTTCTCAGGAACGCAAGTTCAATTTAATATCATAATATGTAAAGTCTGCAACTCTATGAAACACATAAGTCAACGTAATTAAAAGATAAGACCGTTTATGCACAAAACAAGGAGGTAAAACTCTGCAAATTGAATAAGTATAATTACTCACATTTATCGAAGAGCCGATGATTGTTGAAGCAAACGAGTCCTAGAGAGGAGACTGCGAGAAAGCAAATGGAAGGTGCGGCGCTCCCTAGCCAGGTGGACTGACGACCTAAAAAGTACCCTATGTCTAGTAGTGGACTGCAATAGGGTAATTGCTTGGTTGACTCACATCACAGAAAAGGGGATTAAATCTCAATCAATTATTTTGGCCTATTACAGTTTACTACGGTACATAGCACCCCTTCCATTTCCGCCTTTGGTTTCCAGTCTAGACCATTAACTTTAAAATCATCAGTTCATCTGGTTGGGGACGCCCTACCGTCCGTTTACCAATACGTGGTATCTATATCCACTCTAAGGCAGAACTTTTGCTGATGACAGCAAAAGTTCTGTCTTAGAGAGGATAGGATTTTCGATTTTCGGTAGATTTGGTTAGTCCATTATCATTTAATTTTGCTTATATCAATAACATTGAGTAGGGATGTCCCTCAATTTTATACGGAACACTCAGTTCGCGGGTCGTCTCGCACTTGACCGGTTTTTGAAACTAGTTTCGCTTATCGGATCGTTTCGCTCGCCGTCACACAATCTCCTAGACATTTTTTGAGACGTAAATACGATTTGGCGTACTGAATCCGATGAAAAGTGCAAAAAGATTAAAATAACACTTTGCAGGGTCTGAGTTCAATCGTAGCGGAGAATTTACGTGGAAATTAAGAAGAGATACAATAGCCCCCCTAGATAAGTGGCAATTCGGCGTATTGTAGAACGATGCGATGACTGCCTCTGTGGCGTAGCGGTAGTGAACGCGGCCGCTACGCAGGAGGCGCGGATTCGATCCCCGCTCAGTGCAAAAATTTGTATGCATAAATATGAATATTTGCATTGGTCTGGGTGTTTCTATGTATAATATGTATGTATTTACACAAGCTAGTTACGCTATGCTTACTTTGGGTCTAGGTAGCGTTGTGTAGATTGTCCTACATTATTTATTTATTATTATTATTTGACGTATATGACAGGCGTCAACGTACCTATGTCATAAACGTCAAATCTCATACATTCAACATTCTGTTCCACAATACGCCGTGTAACGAATAGCCACTTGTTTAGGGAGGTAGGACGCATAATTTGCAGTGATGTGTTTCTGCTAGTGAACTTTGCCATAGATTGTACGAGAGATGGGAGGTTCATAGACATCGGTGAACACGACCCGTCTGATAATATCAGGCGGGCGTATGTTTATTTACCGCCTTGTCTACATAATTAAGCAACTCAGTGGTGGCTCTATTTATACAGATCTTTATAGTAATAAATTATTTGAGAACGTTAATTTTGTGATTTAAAGACGTTATTATCACTGAATATTATATTTGGAATCTCCATTTTTTCAGTAGAACTATAAATATAGTTTGACTTTGAATGCGTTAAGGTAACTGTACCAATGCTCGACACTGTACCAATGCTAGACACTTTCGAACAAAACCCAGTATTTTGAGAAAATTATCCATTTATTTTATAAGACTATTGACTTAAAAGATGCCTAATGGTATCTATAAGATATGTTCAAATATTCGCAACACCATCCGAAGTAAATTTAGAAAGACTGTTGACAGCAAATAATGTGACTCCGTGAACACGGTCGTGTTATTTCTTAAGATTTTTGCCAAGGGTACTGATTTTTATAGGTGTGATTTTTTTGTTTATAAGTTATGATTATTACTAATTTTAGTATAAACGTTATAAATATTGAAGTTATTGACATACTTGGACCATTGGGACAATGATGTCTAGCATTGGTGTTTTCGACCAAGTGCATAATAATTTAATTTAAAGTAAAAGTATGATAGATTTTAAAGATTTTATGGGCAAAAGTTAATGTCTAATTGTTGCTGTAACAGTTAAAAAAGAATGTAACGACCATGCTGTAATTAATTTGTTAAATTTTTTAGATTGAAATTTTATTTTTCCTTAAAGTGTCGAGCATTGGTACAGTTACCTTAATTGCATAATTACCTATATAGAAAACCATTGGTCGCTGTCCTCTAGGTCCTCTAGAAAAGGTTGACAGTTTGTATTATGTCTCGTGCGTGATAGTTTAAAGAACTTAAAATATAGATAGGTATATAACATCGCTATCAATTCATCCGTAACTTAATCACCTGCAAGTAAGATAAGCAGTAAAAATCTGTACGTCATTCAGATTCCCAAAAGGGATTAACCCTTTTGTCATCGTATGTTATTAGATGGTGTGAAATGTAAGAAATCCGAGCCGTTAGATTGGTTCAACCCCTCACTGGATTATCCTGTAATAATGTTTATTTTCCATCTTGGGTACGCGCCGTGCAGGGATTGCAAAAGTAATTGTAGACTTATAGGCTCTTGGAGGTAAGGTGAGAATATTAAAGATTAGAATTCTGTTATAATAATTTTAGTTTTACATTTTGGAATGTTTAAAGTAGCGAATATTCAATTCGACCGTATTTTTGTGATATATATATACCTATACTTAATGTCCATGGCATTAAGTCCGCCTTTGTACATTTATTTGTGCAATAAAGTTTAAACAAATAAATAAATAAATAGGTACCTACTTGAAGAAAAGCATACAACACACCTACCTACCTACCTAGGTATAACCCTGGACATATTTTTTTTATATAGGACACGTCAATCTGACTTCGCCTCGCCTGATGGTAAGCTGAAGGCAAAGTCTCTGAAAAGAGCGTCACCATTACAGACACGTATCATGTTGTACATATACCTACAATGTGCTAATAATGTGCTCTATATGCGCAGTATACGTTTCTTGGATGTCTTTTGAGGATATCACGGGGTGACATGCGGTAAACATGCTCATATTCACCAAGCATAGATTATTACAAAACAAAACGCGCGCCAACAAAGGGCCTCGTTTGTCTCTCGATTTAGGTCCAAATGCAGGTCCCGAGATATATCTATACAATTAGTTTACACAAAAATATTGAAGTATATGTCCCTTTTGAGCGAATTACCTAAATTGCACGATTTTAAATTAAAAAATAATTGCTTAACGGGTTCTCATCCATCAACGTCTTTATTTAGGTTTCCAAGTAGACGTTGACAAAATGAAATAAACTTGTAATAGAAGGTTAATTCAAGAATTTTCGAGCAGGAAAATGACTTTTTTGTGTTTTGTATAGCAATATTTTGTAATTAAATACCTGCCCTTCTAGACGAGTAGCAATACGTTTGTAGAATAGAATAGGTACCGGATTTCGGCTACCGCGACCGAAACATAGCCTATGTCCTTTCCCGGGGTCTAATTTATCCCTGTACCAAACTTCATCAACATCGGTTCAATGATTTTGTCGTCAAATCTTTACAGAAAGACAGACAGAACGAGTTACATTCGCATTTATAATAGCTACCCCGTATAGCGTGTAATTTTCTGAAAATAATATCGAAAAGTCACGAATACTAATATATTGGAGTCTTTTGTAGGGGTGAGAATTATAATTCACACTGGAAACACCTTGACGTAGGCACCTGCTAAGGTTCATTGACGCTAAATCTATTGATTTACGATGTAGTATTTCATATCGAGTCGATACAACTCGTATCCTTTTGAAAAAATAATAATAATATGCATAAATATAAGTATGGAAGCTGAAAATATACTAGTAATACTTTTCTCATTCACTGTACCATCTTGATAACACGCTGTACGATTTTTTTTGGCTTTATAGCAAAAAAAAAGTCGGAGGGAATCGGGAATAACCCGATATGGAAGGTGGAGCCGATGACGAGGTGATTGTTTTAAAATGAGTTCTTCAAGAAGGGCATTAGAAAGCTCTTACAGGGTCTTGCAGTACCTACCTATGACACTCCTGGTATCTCACACATCCATAGGCCATGTTAAACATTTTCTATCACGTGGACAGTGTGCTTCCCTTCCACTTAAATGGCATAAAAGAACCAGGAAATAAAATTCACTCTGTATATGGTGAAATAAATAAATTTCAAGTCTCATTACTATGTAATAAAGTTCAATTATTGAAAAAAATAATGGCCTACATGTAGGTACCTGCTCCACGCAGTCTACATCTTATCATACGTAATCTGCTTTCACTCTGCCCACTTCAAATATCAGCATCTTTTATTCCCGAGCCAAGCTTGTGATTTATTTATTTGCAAAGGTATTTACGCTTAGGATCGCTTATTCAAAGTTGCTGAATCGATTTTATACAAGGAACGGGCAGGTTTACGACCCGAAAGGTCGTGCATTCTAGATAAAGGACTAGAATTACAAAAATGTTCGCCAGGGAGTAAGCGGGGGTGATAATATTGAAGATATTATCCTTCTTCAGACACCTACGCGTTTATTATATACAAATATTTGTAATAAATGTCATTTTTTGTGTATAAAATAAAATCCACAGTTGGTACGCTACATTATTACGTAGGCATGCAAATCGCGTGTATCTCGGTTAACGCGACCTTTGCTCATATCTCCGGTTCTACTCAACCGATAGCGATCAAACAAACTTATGATTTTAAGTCTGACCAAGCCCTTTTTAACAAAAAAAAAACCGCATCAAAATCCGTTGAGTAGTTTTTGCGTCCATCGCGAATAAACAAACGAACAGGCAGGAAATTAAAAAAAAATATTTTCTTGTTCAGTGTCGTTAACATAACATAACGCAAGTATTTTTTTTAAATACCTCCAATGTACAGACACGACTACTTTACAATTATATAATAGTATAGATAGATATACCTAGGTCCTCGAGGATAAGTAGGTAAGCCTGAGCAATGATATTTTTTTTAATATATCCATAATTGTTATTCATAAAGCTGAAGAGTTTATATATTACATTATTATTAATCCCTGAAACTACCTGTAGATTTGAAAAATAATTTCTAACTTGTTACAAAAAGTCTGTAAAAAATAATTATTTCAAATTGTGAACTTCCCTATGGGAGTAATAGCGCTCCGTCTCCGTCGTCTGGTTTCTAATTAGTTTCAAATTAAATAACTTCAAGTCTGATTAAACTCAATACAATAAAAGAATTGATAAATTCTTGATAATGACCAGATCTATTGATATTATTTTCTCATGTACCATAAGAAATTGCCAAGTTTATTTGAAGATAATCACTGCCTAAATAAATAGATATTATAATAACAACTTTAATTATTAACAATAAACTTAAAAAAAAAAATTCAAATTAAAAATAGAATCCAAAAAAACTCGCATTTGAAATGACGTTCTGTATACAACTCAGACATAGCATCTAACTTTTTCGCAAGCTCAAATATGTAATGCACAGCGATAAGTACAGTATAAATTATTCATGCACATATCAAAATATGGGAGACGTACACTAGGATAATCTCCGGTGATTTACGATGCGATGCAGAGCTAAAACTATTTATATAGGATCAACTTGTATTCACATTGCTGAATTATAGTGTTAGCACAACTAAAATACGGTCGATCCTTAGTATGTACTATCGACGGAGGATTGATAGCCAACATAAATGACTGTACTTAGTCCCTTTCGTTTTTAGAGATCAACATGGAAAGTAAGGTCAATATTTTTATTGAATACTAGCTCTTGCCCTATTGACAGCCTCCGTGGCGTAGCGGTAGTGAACGCGGCCGCTACGCAGGAGGCGCGGGTTCGATCCCCGCTCAGTGCAAATATTTGTGTGCATTAAATATGGGTATTTGCATTGGTCTGGTCGTGCCTCGGAGAGCACGTTAAGCCGTCGGTCCCGGTTGCCATAAGAACATCTATGGCAGTCGTTACGGGTAGTTGGTGCCCTAAAAAGTCCAAAAAAAAAACAACGGTCTAGCTGCAAAGCTTCGATATCGCCTAATGTTAACATTGGGTCGTGGAGGTCAGATGGCAATCGCTTCACGGAAAAATCAAGGTCTAGTCAAATCTGTAGCTATGACTGGTAAAAGCGGACCCCAGACTCCGAGCTGAAAGCTTCGGATGCGACTGGGAATTAACGCTAGGAGGAAGACTAGCTCTTGCCCTAGGCTCCGCCCACGTGGATGTTGGTTATCGCGACCAAACATAGCCATCCTTTTCCAAGGTCTAATCTACCCCTGTGCCAAATTTCATCAAAATCGGTTCAGTGGTTTGAGCGTGAAAGCATAACAGACAAACAGACAAACAGACAGACTTTTGCATTTATATTATTAGTATGGAAGTAAGGATACAGGTTTATAACCTGTATACTTACTTCCATACTTCTTTCAAATAATAAATATATCCTATATTTGAATGTAAATAAGACCCCATCCTCGTTGTTACTCATAGAAGTTTCTCACTTACCTACCCATGTTTTTTCGCATAGACAGGTAAAGGAGTGGTTTCTCTCTCTTATAGAGGTTTAACGTTATGAACTGGCTGTGTATAGTTGTTTATGATACAGATAGGATATATAATACTGTATCCGAAATTGCTACAATATAGGTACTGTAGAAATGTTTTTGACGCTTTATTAGCTCAAAATAGACACATAAAAGTGTCGATAATATCATCTATAGTACTAAATAGTACCATAATTGTTTAAATTTTCAACAATTCACAAAATACGGTACATAATATTTCATTTTCAATTAATTACCTCTGTGTTTCAAATAATGGTGCCAAAATGTGAAAAATACAAATGGAAAATGTAATTCTGTTTACTCTCTGTTACATAAAAATCCTATTTGGATGTAATCCAAATTGGTTTCTGCGAAAACAAACAAATAGAATTATCTACATTAGACGTTATACATTTGTAATGGTTTTCATTAATCATTCATTTTTATTTTACTTCTAGTGCTTCTTTAATAGCATCATTACAAATGAAGAAGAGGTATAATCAAGCTAAAAGGGTTTCAAAAGCGATTTGCGTCAATTTCAGAAGATATATTGAAAATCTCAAAGCTAAAGTCGTAAGAATAAACTGAAACGGCCAAATATTGCCTAGTCCGCTCATAGTCACGCGCGAATCTCTCGTTTCAAGTTATGGCAAATTGGCTGTTGATGTTTGTTTAGTGTGGTGAAAACCATGTAACCGTAAAGCTATCCCGGGTTATATTATCATATGTGGCATGTATAAGGTTTTACTACGGTACAGTTACACTAAAAAGCTGATGCCGATTTCATCTGTGACTCCGAATTACAAAAAAAGTATTTGTGTATAGTCGGGTACAAAATTAAAAGGACAGAAAACTTTAATTACATTAATATTGTTCTCGATAGCAATACATAACACGAAACAATAAAAAAACAAAGATTCAGCTAAATACTGCCAATGGCATACACACCCCATTTATCCCAACATTTCATTTCTAAACAACCCAACGCATCACGATAATTGACCCTCTAAATAAAAAAAAGATATGATGTTTTTTGAGATTTATCTCATTGCCCGTCCGTTTCAATAGCGATTTTGGCTTGTAAGCCTAAATTTATGAACGCTAACAATCAGATAAAAATGTATCTCTGGGTATTTGTAGGGTTTTTCGTGTAGTATATTATGTATTTTGAAGTTAAAGCTCGATTTGGTCAATAATTAACAGATGTAATAACGAATATTTTCAATATCGATTACAGGCACTCGACTTTTGATGTTTGTCCCATTACGGCAGTAGGCTCGCACCCTATTAGGTACGTGAGACCGAATTTAACTAGCAAACTGTAGTCATTTGGTCTGCTCCTACCTACTCCTTTAGGAATATAACCTCACGCCTCTCTTACACATACCTACATACCCTCACGTGTATGTATGTGTAAGAGAGTCACTAAACACGAGACTTTAAAACTGTTCAAACTTAAATATACCCGCAGAGTGACATAATTTGCATAGCATACCTATGGGTAAAATTTTAAATATCTAGGAGATACATTTGCTTAAATTCAGTGAGAATCTTTAAGAAGAAAGTTACAGAGTTAGGAAGTTTCTTTCCTAACCCTGTAACATAACTTTGTCTTTTTTCTTTTCTAACTAGTCCGAGTGATGGAGGTATGAGAAATAGTGCCAGGTGCAGTGATGCCGCCCTGAGTGATTTCGAATAGATGCGCCCTATCCCATAGGATGGGTTGAGGTTTGCCCTCCATGCGTGTTATTAGAGCTAGGGGGCGAAAGGGTGATGCCTCTGTGTGCCTAGACGTCACCTAATTAAGAGTATTTTGAGTAGAGGGTGCTCACGCCACATCGCGGACACGCGGTAGATGGCCGTTTCTGTGAACTAAGTATTATAGATTTTGTATGTATTACGTAAGGAAATAACAAGATACACTGTAGGAATATCAGTGTTACAGTGGTTAACGTTACTGCTTTAAAAAATTGATGGTACATTAAAATTTTGAAAACAAATGAAACTAGTAAATACCTACATAATGCAAGTAAGTCCTACTCGATTTTTAATTATTTATCGAAATCACCAATGTAGCCAATGTAAAAATGGAAATCTATTGGATTTATTGACATTTAGGATTACTGTTCCGCTCCCTTGGTTCGTAGCGTGATGATATATAGACTTTGTCACTCAAAAATAATTGGAAATAATGTGGCTTTCTACTCGTATAAGAATTTTTCAACTCGGCCCAGTAGTTTCAGAGCCTATTCAATTCAAACAAACATCCAAACCTTTCGTCATTAAAATATTACTATAAACAATAAGTATAATATTTTATAATGTAAGTCAAAAATAGATTATAATAGGACCACTTACAAGTTATAGTCTAGTCTATCAATTATGTAAGCCAAAATAATATATAAGACTTCGATAAGCCTCTTTGTCCTCGTTAAGTTAACTAAGAATACAGCTAAACTAAAATTCCGCGGCAATTCCCAAAGGATTGAAAGCATTCAGAATTAATTACAGGCGAAAATAAAATATATCTCATTTGAGCTGAAGGTTTGGGAGCATTTTCACGTTTTCTAGGGATTTTCATTGCGGCCTCACAGTCTGCGGCTAGGTACGATTGAATTTTTTCGAGTGGAAGCGACAGGGCTTACACTGCCCGTAGATTATGAGTGTTGACTAGAAGTGATATGAAAATATTGGTTCCTTTTTTTAAAATCAAGAATCACAAGATTTGGTAGTAAGCTAATGGTGAAGTGATATCTAGAGCAGTACAATTTATCATATAATAATGATTCGTTCAGCATCGATCGAGACTAAACTCTTCTATAAGACTGAACACAAATAAATCTATATCCTTGAATAATATATTACCAATAGTTTACTTTTAACAACAGAATATTAATGTCTTAAATTAAACAAACAAATTTTCCACTAATATGAAATAATTTCATACAAAATAATACTGCTTTATTGTATACCTACAAAGAAATAAAAAAATATAATTAAATGTGGATGTCACACAATTTGCAAATAATTTCCCCACACACTTCTAGACTATTTAGCGTTTATGTTTATTAGCTAACTATGGCGTTCAAAAATCAAGACGATAGAACGACATAGACGTTTTACAAAGTCCTACCTACCTACCCCATCAAATGACAAAAATTTCAAGTTTTTCAGGTCCACGTGAACACGATTCGAAATTCAATTTGACTAAACTTTGGGACATCTAGTAAACATATATACCAGTACTTTAAAGGCCAACACAATAAATAAACTGGTGAGACACCGCTGTCTGCAGTGTTACCAATTGAAATTTTATCCCAGCTTTATACCCATCGGTACCAATAAAATATTTGAAATATACAAATTCCCACTCCTACAATCCGCGTTTTTACAGATTTTAAATCATAAAAGCTTATGGATATGATAGAGAGATTTTGAACGTCGAATCGAGCTGAACAAATTTATAGACCACTTATTTACACTGGCATTGATAAATTTTGCGAATGATGGGATAAAAAAATACGGAAAGGCATTCAAAAATGAATGAACTATTGAGTTCATACTTTAGTACCTACATGATGGGATCTCGAATGGGTTAGCGAGAACTCTTGAGATTGCTATGAGTGGTTTAATAAAAACGATTTAGGGTATGGTCAAGACTGAAAATAGTTTTGACTCGTCAAACGAATTTTTAGCGCATATTTTTGTTCCGATTCGTCAAGTCTGTGAAAAGTACTAACTCGTCAAGTCTGTTGGTAGTAATAATAGTCAATAAAATAGACTACTATTTTATTGCTTTATAGCTGTTTAGTGACTGTACTTTTAAACAAATTGGTTAAGCAGTTTTTAATCTTATTAATGTGAAAGTTTGTATGTTAAGTTAGTTAAAATTCGATATAATATATTATTTCTTGCCAAGATTATAAATTTTATGCTACTAGTACATTAATCACACGCAAGAAAAGCAAAAAATAATAAAATATTCAAAAGTTGTTGAACCAAGTTAACGTCTTAGAATTTGGTTGAAAGGATTCCTAACTTAGTTAAAACTTGAATTAAATTAATCTTTCGATTCAGAAACTCAAGTGTAAATAGAAGTTATGAATTCTCAAAAGTAATAATTAAATAGTAGATATTATGTTTCCACATAATACTAACCACTGCAAACTAAAACTTATCACGAATAAATTGCACTAATAGAACTTAATTGTTTAGTAGCCAATTTAAATATTATAGAATAGGAGATGGTGGTACAATAGCGATGAATAACGGTTAATATATTATGCTGAGTATTAAGCTAATTTTCAAATAATAATAATTCAATGACCATAAAAATCATGCATGATTTTAAATGCTTTCTTCTTTTATATTCTGCCTGAGGGGTTAGCTTTAAAACAAGGAAAAAAATTTACCGTCCCCGGTTTTATCTTGCCTTTGCTAATATAACCGTGATTATGTGTGTATTAAATAATGTGTAAAAAGTAAAAGCATCAACTTAATTAAGCCACTGCAATCCTCCATTACTATTTTAATTAGTGCTGAGTTGCTGAATCTTAGCTTTCCCAATCCTTTGTGTACAAAAAGTACACTTAGTTTCAGTACAAAATTATTCGTCAATCTCACAAATACTTGTCCTAATAGGAAGGCTTAGATCGAAGCTACTAAAATTACTTAGTGAAAGATACGAAACCATGGCCTAAAGAAGTTTAGGCGAGTATCACTCATACTTCAAAATATTAGACAACTATTTATCCTTCAGTCATCATGCTATCATGGCTGCTAAAAAGTAGCCGAATCGTCGAGCTAAATATAAAAAATACCCAATAAATTGCCATAGGATCTGTAAAAAGCGATTTTATGTCAATAAATGACATCTACTAAAGACACAATTAACAACACACAAACATTGAAACGTCTGACAAAACTCATTTGAAGTTGCCGTCTCTTCAACAGGCACGGAAACCCATTAGTAGTCTGTATTTGTATTCCCAACCGCACTGCAATTAGTATGATGAGTGTTACCATACTATGGAGCAAAATTAACATTTTAATATCTAAATGGGTAAAACATCATCTTTTGTAACCGCAATTTTGTGAAAAAATATCGGTTACCGTTTGGTAATATCCATCATCTCTAAGCGAAGCGTAGGTTGTGAAGCACTCAGCTTGAATACAAACTGCGGTGAAGCCTCATTCATACAACACGTAATACCTCATTTGAAAAACCTTTGCGGCCGTACCGATGTTATCACTCAATAATGTGGCCCTTTGTACCAGGCCCCTTTTATGACGTAATTTGTGGATTTTTTTGTAAAAGAAGGGTCAGAGCATCTTTTAGTTTATTAACATGGCATTTTTTACGATGATGTGATTGCAGTTTTAGTTATCTATATCTTTCTCTTTGTATGATAGTTTAAATTGTTAAATTAAATAAAGTTTATTTTGGTTTTTGAGTGGAAATAGAAAATCAATGTGAAATAGAAGTAATATTGTTTATCTATCTAGACAATGATACAATATTAATTCTGAATTGTATATTTCAAACCGTATTTTGTGTAATATACGAATTAATTTACTATTAATAAGTAGAAAATATTCACAAAAAGCTCCTTCTCCTTTTACCTGTTTCATATTTCTCCTACTGCTGTAGATTTTTCATCGGAAAAAAGAATTATATAATTCATTCTCAAAAGAGCAATAGTAAAAAAAAGATTGATGGTTTGTTGCCGTTTATTGCTTGTATTATAAATTTCACCGAGAATTTCTCTGCCTTACATTTACACTCGTCCCTCAACTCAATAAAAATGAAAATAATATACACTTAACCCTGCTAATTTCATTCGGTGTGAAAGCAGTAAAATAAAAATTGTACACAATTTCTCACCCACTATAATTCTGAAATATATTTTCAACTCTGAAAATATGTACCTACGTTGTTATTATGTCACCTTCAAGTCAGCGTTCGGCATTTTTCAGACTTATTCATACGAACATTGTTTGCTTATTTTATTGCTGTCTCATAAATTCGCCCACGTAGATCTGTTGCCAGCGAGTCTAAACAAGGTTCTAAGACACGGCACTTAAGGTAAGATGCCGACATAAATCGTAAGATATTATCTCGGAAGACGAAGGGTTGACTGATACATGAATAATTTATTTCACTGACACTTTGTTGGTGTGATTCTAAAATATGAATGTATCAACTTTTTTCACACATACGTTTCAGTAACGGACCACTTCCATACAGAAAGTGAACCTATAGCATGCATACCTACTTGTATTTTCCACCTTAATTTTCTTCCTTAGCTAAGTCATAGAGATGTGATAAACATATTTCTTGTATATTATTATGTCCAAGATTGTTTTGCCGTATTGGTTCCCGGTGGAGTACTATAGCGCCACTCCATCTCCTCCTGTGGGTGTCCTAAAAGGTGACTAAGGGATAGGACTATTCTTCATCCGATAGTAACCATACAGCTTTCTGAAAAATTGCCCGCTAGACGGCTATAGGCTCGCCCCCTATTACCTATCGGAAACCTTAGTGACCGAAATATGGGTGTTAGTACACCCTCTGTCTACCCCTTCAGGGATTTACAGTCGTGAGTATATGTATGTATATGTAACTGGTAAAAACTCTGCGAGACGAAGCTGGTTCAGTTTGTTGAAATAATATTGTGGAAAAGTACAAGTAAGTTAATTTAACATAGTTACCAAAACATATAATTACATTATTAAGGAAATAGAAATTCTAAAGGTAACGTTACAAAATTTCCTTCCGCCAAAGGATAATTTGAACTGGTAAAATAGCGAATACCGTCAAGTTCACTCACCTCTAGTACAAAGTTTCCGAGAATACATTCCTCTTTAACCTATCTCGTTGCCAAGCCGACATTGATATAGCTAATACAAGTGACCGCTGTTAGTCTAGGTGGATGTGACTGATTTAGACTATTTGAACAAACTGCGTGGGCGATGCCCGACCTCTACAACCTAATTAGTAAGAATACCTGATACCTAAGGTAAAGTTATCTGAACTGAATAAATTACCTACTATATCATTTTTGAAGTGACAATGCTGCATGTTTGTAGTGCTAATGAACCATTTTTTCAGAATTTGAAAATAGTACGTTTTCTTTTCATACACATTAAGAAATGTTTTAAAATATCATCACAGTTATGTTGAAAGACCATTGATTTAACAGGATAGGACCCGACGGTATTCCCGTCCCAATTGAGAAGCCCGACTGGAGACGTACCTCCAACCTCCACCCTACAGAATACCGTGGTCATAATAATCTTGTGCTGTTTTCCCGGCGGCGAGTAGGGAAGTCAGAGCTTACTGAAGCTGTCAGTGGTAAGATCAAAGGCTTAATAACCTGATCTCTTCTGCACCAGAGACTTTCTGTTCTTACGAGGTCGGCAGCACACGTCTATAGGCCACGTTAACCACTTTCCATTAGGTGGGCCGTTTGCTTGTCTGCCATCTAAATGGTATAAAAAATGATCAATTACGGTTGCAGTCACTGGACCCCAAAGTGTAGGTTATAATTCTTCTACTCCCTTTTTCTATATTGATTTATTTTACACCCAAACTAAAATTAACTCAACTTAGGTACATTACGATGAGTTCATAATGAAATTTAAAATTTGGTTTTAGTTGCTTATATAAATTAGTTGGTATTGGTATTTTATTTCCTTTTCGAGATCTTATCTATAAATTATCATAAAAGTTCATTATCAGAGAACCTTTTTATGTTTAGACTCAAATTACATTGGATGTGAAATATGAAACTTTCAATACGATCAATCACGAATTATAATCTTATTCACTGATGCATACCCGAGTGATTCCAATACATTATGCAGATCAAAATAAACAATATAAATAAATCAGTATCGCTATGGTATTGCCGAGTAATTGAATTTTTTACTCTCCAATAACGCTAACAACTTGGAAAATGCATTCGATACGAAATTGCTTATTTATTATGATTCATGAATATTCAAATAAATTTGATATTGGCAGAAAATCTATTTAGAAGCGATATCGTTATTATACACTAATGAGGAGACGATATTGATATTTTTATGTACACCTTGTTATCGCTATTTTTACTACCAATTTATGCTAACTAAAAATGTTTAATATGGAGATATTTCTGTAAAAAGCTGAGTACACTGACATTATGAAAAGTCACATTAGTACCGATCAATCAATTTTAAAATATCAAATAGCTGATACATATCTTACAGTATTTGACAAATATTAATGGTATGATTTCAAGCTCGCAGCGCTAGTGGTGCCCATGTAATCACTATGAGTCTATATGAGATTACATTCGATCTATTCAGCATTGTCACTGCAGCACTGCTGAGTGCAAATGAATAAAATATACAACAGCACTTCACCACTCGGAATCAGCACGGCAGGCAGCACTGCTGCCTGGCGTGCAGAGATCGGAATCGTACCTTTAATTACTATCTGTTGCCTGTATTCTCGTGGAATACTAATCTCGCTTGTGATCCACAGGCTGGGTGCCTATAGACGAGATAAAAAGCTATATTACTACGATTTCAGTGGTTCTGGTGGGACATAGTAGGACAGATCCATGGATGCTTTTGCAGCCTATTTCTCCAACATAATCCAATATTTGATTTTCAAATTAATGATCTTTTGACATATCTATCTACTATACATAATAAGGAGAAACTTTAAAACTCGAATAGGAAAATACAGCAAATAGTATTCATCCATATAAATCATAACAATATTCCAGCTTGTCAATACCAACAAACATGGCCCCAGCTGACGACACAAAAACTACCAAAAAATATAAGTTAAACTCTTTTATCGATCACGAATGTTATTACAAACGGGAAGCGTGCGTAACGGATGAATTTCCATATTAAAATCCCTATCGCAGTCTATTACAGGCGCATTGTGCATTTGATGTATGTTTTCCTTGCATCACATGCCTGATTTCGCTCAAATCTGACGTGACAAAAAGGGGGAAAATAAACGAAAGTTGCAAATGGAAGGGGTAAAGTGAGTATTTGGTATTCAGGTGACATTTTGATTGATGCTGGAGGTAAAGTTTGTTGTCAAGTTTGTCATTATGTAGTAAATAATATACAGTAGAGAAAATTCAGAAAAGTAAATTAAATACTTGATAAGTTTATTCAATGTATACCTACTCAGTGAGGGATGTGGAAAAAGTTGAACAACACAAAGTTTAACAATCTAAACACCTACTTATTTTTATACTTACATTTGTACTTTCTTTATAACCCTGAGTATTTTTTTACTCATAAATATTAATCATTAACGGTGGTGGCGCTATGGCTAAGTTCTTGGACTTATAATTAGGACGTTGTAAGTTCGGTTCGAACCCCAACCAGTATACCATTGATGTAAAGCTAAGTTACCTCATCTGGAATATTCAGAAAAGTCCTAGTACAATTTGGAGCTCAGAGTTAGATTATTATACTTGATTGCTATAGGCTTTTCGACTAACAGTAGCTTAGCTTGGACCCTCAAAGGTGTTAGCAAGGCTTTGCAAACTCACATGAGTATTCAGGTGATACAATGAAACTGATTTTTTTCACTAATGAATTTATTAGTAACATAACTAACATAATCATTAGTAAAAAAAAAAGTTTATTATATATACCTTAAATCGGTAACATAGAATACAAAATATTTTCACAACTCGTGATCAAGTTCTACAAATATTGAACATTTTTATTTGTTAAAACTGTAGGTATGTTTTAACAAATAAAAAGCGTCAAAAATTTAATAAATACAAATACTTTCAAACAAGCGCGACACACGACAGGTCTCAACTTATAAGACATAAATGTATTATTGAATTTCATTTTTCAAATGTTAAAAGAGCCAATGTAAAGGTTCAGGTCGGTGTTAAGGGCGTGCATTTTTCCAACTGAATAAACTTAGGTTCAACTGAATATGGTGTCATTTGATAAGTTAATAAGAGTTGCTGAAGATAAATAAGTTATTAAATTAATTTCAGGTAAAGGTTATATGTTTTGACGCAGCGAAACAATGTAGCAGTAAATTATTTATTAGCCTGGAGTAAAGATTCATTTATTTCATAAAATAATGTGCAGAAACGTAATATAGATGGCAGAGACTTAACAATTTATTATTAATATAAATAGATCATGATATAGATACAGCTAGCTAGCTTGATATATACTAGAGGACTGGGCAAACGTTATCGTGTCCACAAAAAGTTACATCAACATTTTTTCATCCTTTTTGTTGTGTGAACACAACATATTGTGTTCTTTCTCTTTAATTTTCAATGAAAATTTTGTCATTTTTCAATGGGCAAACACTAGTTATTATGTTCATCAAATAATATACTCGTACATGGTATTTGTTATAGTATTTCACTAAAAACTAAAATTTCTTCAACTATAATTACGTAGCAAATCAAAATTATAGTCATACTCAACTTCCTAAGTAACGAAACTTTCTCATACTCCTCTACGAACTTCGTAGAGGTGCTACGAAAGTGTCTACAGTAACCTCAACGGAAAAACACGGATATTAACATCCATCACATTATTATATTATGACTAACTGTTATTTTACGAGCGTCTAATGGTTCGATAACGGTATTTTATTATTCCCTAATGGCTTATACCTGTCTTAAACCGTTATAGGAACGATGTGTTATGACCACGTACTATAGCACCAATTTCGCATAATGGATCTATTTTTATTGTCCCTTCGAACGCTATTAAAAGGCTGTATAAATCTGATAGTGTCGCGATCTAAATGGATGTTTTGTTTTCGTAGATTTTTCATGCGTGTAGTCAAGATGTACATAGTTACTTTTTACCCGACTACGGCGAAGCCAAAGGAGGGTTATGATTTTGACAGGCTATGTATGTATGTATGTATGTTCGTTTGTTCCCTCATAGCTGCTATTTTTAAGTAGTCGGGTTTTAGTTTTAAACTTATTTTTTTTAGATAGATCTCTCATTTAATATTATGTAGTTGTTATGTATGTAATTGCACAAAGAAGAGACGTCAGTTTTTAAACTACTCGTGGCATACTTCGAAAGTCCGTATGACCCCTTTAAGCCATAATTATTTGCTCGCAATTTATTAATTTTCAAATTATATAATATAGTAATTTGCCGAAGTTGTTGGCATTTGTTGTTGATTACGACAGACGTATACAGCAGATACAGCGTACATTACTTGTTAAACTCCGATACGGATAACCCCGCGTTTACATACTGCCGCTCGCATTGCTCATCGTGTTGCCGGAAATATTCGCGCGATTAATCCCCTATCGTTCACACAAACGCATCATCGTGTTGGTCCGCATAACAGTATTCGCCCTGCAACGGAGACGGACGTAAACGTATGGAGGATAACGCTGTAGCAGTGTACGCATTATGCTTTTACAGCATAGCGAATTAATTAAATAGATTATTAATAAAAACTATCACTTTCATCTACTATACACTTTCCGTAGATCGATATAAATATTTTTAAAAGTAAATATTCGAGGAGCAATAACGAAAGCCATTAGCGCCATCTAACGGTCTCGTATAGTTCATCGCGCTAGTATTGCCGCTCCTTTGACTCGCGCCGCCAAGCCGACATTCGCAGCAACATACGCGGCAGTACTCGCGGCATGACGAATATACCATTCACACCACGTCTCTGCCCACTTCTCTCGCCACTTCCCTCGCTCTGCCGCGAGTATGTAAACGCAGCTTAAAGGGGATCATGGAGAAGCAACAATGAATAACGCGCATGTGCTGCGTGCGACGGCAGTTGTCGTGTGCGGTCGGCTTCGGAATCATACCTTTAGTAGAAGACAGTTTCAATTCAAGCCAAGTAGTTCTTAAGATTATATTAGTAATTAAAATACATTTTAGTGTGTTATCATTATGATTACAAACTAAAAAGGCCTTTACCCGTTATTAATCATCATATTATGGTTTCTCACATTTAACTATGTTGTATGAAACTCTCAGGAGCGCAGATTTTCCCCCGATATTTACCTTCACCTTTAGTATAAGCGACAATTATTAATGTCTACGGCGAACATTAACTTTAAAATGTCAGAGGTGCGTGACCGGGGGTTGACCTTGAACAGCTAGTCCTGGAGCTAATAGCAAAATTTGTTAACTTTGGCATTTTGTCATTACCAGAGCCTTATTATTTCTAAAGTTTATCATATATTTATTACTGTTTTCCATATTATTTTCTCAAGGGACTTGTTATCCACAGTTTCATCCCCGTAGGAATCTGTTCCAGGAATAAAAAGCCTTAATGATATTTTAGACTAGGAGTATAATCTATCCCTGTACGAAATTTCAACTGGATCCGTTAATCCGTTTGAGCTAGATTGAGTAACAATCATCCAAACACCTTCACAAACTTTCACATTTTAATATAAGTAGGATCATATTTATAGTTAGTGGAATTGAAAGTGTCACAAACACAACACATCTCAAAATGTTCTACGTAGTTAAATGACCTAAATATTTGACCTCGTTGAACCCAAGATGGGTTCAAGGTACTCGCTGGAGAAATATTACAAGTTATTTTTAAAGCTCCATTTCGTTGAGTTCTTGAAGTAGAAATAGGATCCATTAGAAATTAGTTTAACCTTTGCTAGCAATTTAAAGTTAAAATAGTATACGACCTTCCTCTCTTCGCAAAGTTTTAAAGGAAAAATGAACGAAGAGTATTATTGAGTGGCAAGTTGAAATTAGAAAGTTGCTCGTCGAACTTTTGTATTGTTACGATTAATTTATAATTGTAGTCTATTTCGCATTTTAGTTTCAATTTAGGTAGTTCATCATCATCTGCATATAGACGTATTCTCCTGATTGCATCCGTGGCCAAGATGACCTCGGAGCTCAGGGTCCGCCTTCCGGCTCTTCCTTCTCCACTTCGCACGATCTTGGGCGTCCATGGTAGTGAGACCATTAGCACGCATATCACCCTCCACGACGTCAAACCAGGACTTCTTTGGCCTACCCCTTTTACCTGGACCCGGCGGGGGTACCATTGCCAGGCATTTGCTCCCCACGTAGCCTGGCGGTTGCCGCAAGACGTGGCCGCACCGGCGAAAGCGGCTCTCTTGCATTTTATCCGCGATGTCACGGACATGGAGGCTGCCGCGGATGCGAGAGTTCCGTACGCGATCTTTACGCGTAACGCCGCACATCCACCGCAACATTTTCATCTCCGTGACACGCAGCTTGCTTGTGTCGCTCGAGCAGCGGCCACGCCTCACAACCATACAAGAGAACAGGCCTAATGATCGTCTTATAGACCTGCCCCTTCAACCTGACTGGCATTTTAGGATCACAGGTGACGCCAGTCATTTCTCGCCACTTGGCCCACGCGGCAGCAATGCGTGCCTTGACGTCGTGGTTGATCTCACCGGTCACATGAAGTACAGATCCCAGGTAATTTAGGTAGTTATAAACTGTATTATACTAGATGTTGTTCGTGGCTGTGTACAATAAAGCATTATCTATCTATCTATCTATCTATCTATCTATTCTACGTTACTACGGCCCACTTGATGGAAAGCTGTTACCGTGGCCTTTATACGTGTGCAACACCAGGAGCGTTACACTCGCGCTGCTAACCCCGTAAGAACCTTCTAATGCCCTTCTTGAAGAACCCCATATTGTAGTCGCTTGGAAAAACCAGCCATCTATCTCAGTCCGTAATATAATAATGTACAAATTTTAGCCAAATCAGTTCAGCTGTATGAACGTGAGAAATATCCAAACTTACACATTTATAATATTGGTAGGAAGTAGGAAATAGTGGACAGTAGAAAAGTAGGATGTCAAAATCTAAAAAATCAAGTAAAGAAATCGCTACTAACAATTTTGTTTTCCAAAAAGCTTCGTCGTTCAGAAAAATTGTTTGTAATGTTAGAAATGGACAGACATGCCAACAAAACCATCTAGTATAAGAGTGCAGACACATAAATCCTAAAGATCTGAGTTTGACACATTTTATTTGGACGATCCATTTTGTAGTAGTTGCGTCATAATGAAAAACTTGTTTTAGCGAATGTTTGTCGCAAAAGCTTACTTTGTAGTATGTCTAAACTACAAAGTAAGCTTTTTCGAAACGTTTGATTTTATATTGTGGGTGCTAGCACCTCTGCCTACCCCTTCGGGGATATAGGCGTGCGTTTATGTTATGTTTGTTGTTTTAGATTGTAGAATAACGTGTTGGATAGTTGGATATTGGAACGTATTTTAGCACGTTTTTGTGGTAATAAATGAAATGGCTTCTGTTAAATTACTACGAGTAGACATTCGCCCATAATGTGACTTAATTTCCATATATGTAGAAAAATATTATTATACCAAAAATGTTAAATGGGAAATATTCCAAAAACTTTTATTACAGCGATTATTGTGTTTAAGTATTCCTGTTTGTCGAAGTTGTCAACATTTGATTCACTAATAGGCAAATCTTAAGAATTTTACTAGTATTTTATAAATAAATTTCATTTAAAACATCATTACACGTCCTAAATAACGACTATCGAATAGTTCGAACTGAACTTCACAAACTTGCACTCCAGTGCATATTTTTATTCTTTATTTCTTATCGCTTACATATCGAATCGCTACGTGGGAGCAAGTGAAAAGTATGCTGATTACCTCCCATACAAGTCGTTAAATACAAAACTGCCGACAGAATTCCGTTTCCTATAGTGCATTCTCATTTTATGTTCATGATACTTAGTGCATTTTTGTTACCACATTGAATATTTTAAACTAATACATTCGAGTGCTTCTTCTATAAGGCACCACCTTAAAGCTGCTTTACACAATGCTTCATTCTGCAGAAGTTCAAGCGTGAAAACTGTAAATACATTGACGTGACCCGCGTGCAAAAATTTGTAAAATCTCGCACCGTGAACTTCACACCACCTTCATTATATAGTCGACTGCAAAAATACCCTACGCATTCAAATTCAAAATCATTAATTATTGCTGACCAAAGGTCAAGTATTTAGTACATTTAGAAGCTCTCCTCGGCCTACCTTGTTGGCATGCAAAAATACATCGTGGTTTTTTTTTCACCTATCTTTAATTATTACAGAGTCGAAGAAAATTTGTTCAATTACATTATCCAATGCTAACAAAAATCTAAAACAACCAATTCAATACAATACAAGACCGGTCGACACTCTACGATAGGTTAAAGCATGCTTGAGCTTCTCAAGGTCGTTAAGGTTAATGCGGCTATAGCCACCAGGTAAAGACAAAAGAAACCGAAGCTCCTTTTCTTTCAAAGATTCACCGATAGGATAAAATATATAACAGTTCAACTTGAACGTGGTTTCGCTATAAAACATCCCCAGACGACAGTTTGTTACAAGAAATCGCGCACTTGAGATAAACTCTTTTGTAACTACACAGTACTTCTTAATTTGCTCTCAACGGTTAATTTAAATAAAATGCTCATTTGTGTATTTGTTATTCAGATATTCATTTTGAATATTTGAGCAGTATTTTTAAATGTATACAAATATTTTTATGTCGCTTTATTAGACTTGCTTATTACTTTTGTATATGGATAACGTAAACACACTAAAGCCAAAATGTATGTAGTTTGTTCAAAATTAGAAGAATGAATTTTGAAGGTTTACCGTTTTAGTTCGGATATCTGTGATATTCGAGTTTCATTTTACAAACTAAAATTTCAAAAAATTTGGAACGCTTACTTTTTCCATTTAAATCCTACTTATATTAAAATAGAATGTCTCGGTATTTGTTACTTAAAGACATTGAAATGGCTGGCCAGGTCTAGCTGAAATTGATGAAATTTAATTGCGATTTTAGCCTGAAATAACAATAAACATTTCCTTTTTCTTTACAATGGGGTCTAGGTTCTTTTGGCTTACGGAATCAAAATCACACGCGGGCGGAGCTGCAGCCAGTAGGTAGTAAAATGTATTTTCTCTCTTTCATAAAAATCTAAAATAACTATATATGTAAATATATATAAATCGTTTACTTTTTATTGTATTGTTTTTATTTTTTTATATAGGACACGTCAATTTGACTTCGCCTTGCCTGATGGTAAGCTTAGGGCAAAGTCTTGGAAAGAGAGTCACCATTATAGACACGTACCATGCTACAATGGTGGCACTCAGCTTGACGACCTCATCAGATGCTTTTTCACGCCCCGCTTAAAGGACCCGGGACTGTAGGAGAAGGGAAACACGTGAGCTGGTAAAGAATTCCAGGTCTTAATTGTGCGGCATAAGAAGGAGTCACCGAACCGCTTGGTTCTTGATGGAATATTCTGCACCGTATGCATCTAAGTCCTGCACGTGTTGTCCTGTATAGGAAAGGGGAGGGTGGGATTAATTGGAAGAGCTCCTCAGAATGTATACTGGATGTATACTGGAGTTATCAATTCTAAAGTTGTAATCTAAGGTACAAGTTGGCAGCGGGCGATATGACACTACTGGTGCTACCAAGTTGTACCTTATTTCCATGAAATAGCGGACAAAGACATGAGGCTGCAGCGGAGAACGTGTCGCAGCGACACTACTGGTTTCAATGTATTTCTATGAAAGCGACGACACGTCGTCTGCTGTTGCGACATGAAGTCGGCTTACAACTTGTACCTTTATTTACTAAAACAAAGTAGGTAGGCGAACTAGTCGATAAGTTTTAGGAGCAACTATAACAATCTTTTATTTACGAGTAAAGCCATCAAACGTGCGCAGTGCAAGTTAAAATGGCTTTGAACAAACGCGTCGTTCCTGGCCGGTCACAGCTCGCGTCGCCCCGCATAAATATTACGGAGCAATCACTGTAAATACTCGCTGTATCGCTACATACAAACAGGTAGATCTGCTTGTCTGATGCCTAAGTATATGTAACGGCTGCAGAACAATTTTGTCACGTTGTAGATGTACTTACGCAATGAGTACCAAAATGGTTTTTCGTTGTCATGATTTGTACTCACAAATATGTGGTTACATGTACCGTAACCTGTGGACACTTGCATTGCCAGTTGTATCACGTGCAACTTAAAATTCTATTGAAAAATTGCTTAGGTTTGCGTTAGGTTTCGCTTTCGTTTCGTTTCGTAGGTACTTGAGATTGTAAAAAACCGGGGCTTCAATTGCGAATATGATTGAGATGTAATAATTCAGTTTTTATTGTTACTGTATTTTATTAAATTAAACTATAACTTCATTTTCATTTTTACTACCTACTCCTAATGGTCCAAGCATATACCAATGTTTATTATAAATTTTAGTAAACATTATATTCAATACGATTACAACTCGTCAAACGGCATCATCTAAGCCCAAGCGATGCCAATTTTTTTTTTCATTCTCATTCAATATGATTTGCCGAACTCCACATTAGGTATCATCAAACAAATATTTCAGTAAAATTTAATTTTACAAGAATTTACTACTCGATTAATTCCTATTCACTGTAGGTTCGTTTTCCGCAATGCGCCGTTTGCATCTCGTTATTTTGCATATACGCTCATGCAGACGCTATTGATTTTGTCTGTGTTAGGGGGACAGCTTGATAATCATATTATATTGTGTTTTAAATATATTCGGCTGGGGTCCGCTACCATATACCTCTACACAGTCTATAGTTCATTCTGACCTTGAAGTGAGTTCCCCTCGTGTTTTGTACAACCCTTTATGACTTTTCATTATTTGAGTTGTGTAGTTGGTATGATTGTAATTTATTATTTTGCAAATATTTTAAATGCTTGTATTTTGCCACTCTGATCGTTATCACAATAATGCTGATGACAGTTCATTCGTCACGTAATAATTATGTCAGTATAAAGCTTGTGATCTCAAATGAGAAGGTGTATAATTTTTTTGCATAACATTAGATATTTACCTGAAGCAAAATTATTTTTTGATTTACAGTTATTGTTCTTGTGAAAATACCAGTCTAGTAGGTATATAAACGAGTTTTGTTGAAATAAACACAATACCATTAATTTGACCGTTATTTCTTTAGGAATACGGTAGTGTGAGTGAAGTGAACGAGTGCATCGCTTATGTTCCTCATGCACTCATAAGTGGAACTCATGACAAACAAACAGGAAATAATGGAGTGTGGCAAAGAAATGGCTGCAGATTGCAAGTTATGGTAAGGTAAGTGATAGTCTTCTCTTCTCCTGCTCTTTCTCTTGGATTGTTTTATACTTATTACGGGGGCACCTTGAGAGGACAGCTAACAACAAAGCCTCGTTCGTTAATCAGCAGGTGTGCCGACGGTAAGAGTCATCTACCGATAGTCGTACGAACTATCGGAATCAATGAATGATGTTACAATCATTTTTAAACATTGTTTTTTAATTATTCCGCTTAAACAATTAAATGAAATCCCGTCGTCCAGTACCCTCAAGATGGTTGTGTAGGAGAATTTGAGCACTCAATGCGTGAATTCGTAGCTCAGTGGTCAGAGAATTTCCCCTTTGCGGGTTCGAGTCCCGCTTGAGTTGTTTCAGTTTTTCCTATCAGAAGAGATTTGAATAGCTAGCATACTAATTGCTTTAATACTTCATTCTTCTATTATATGTATAAAACGGATGATAACCGTTCTTAAAATACAAAAAGAAAAGACATTTCAAAATCTTTACAAACTCCCTTAACTGCACTTATATAAAAACCAATGTTTGAGTGCGTCTTCTTCAAGAAACGCCCAGAAATTATTCATCTTACTTCAAAAACTCTTGGTAAACACCCGTGAGCGAAACAAAAACAATGGTCTCCTCGTTTTGCACAATTTTCCTTCGAATAAAAAGTTGGTTCTCATAAGACGCTTTCCTAAGTGGCTGCTAAACTCGTAAAAGGGGTGTTTTTGTGAGAAGCGCACACAATCATATTCGACTCATCTTGTTGGGTTCTCGCCTTAAGTTTAAGTTTGGTACTTTTTTGCATTGTGTATCTTTTGTATTACTTAACCAGTAACTAACATTATTAAACCTATTTTTTGTTGTAACTATGTTAATCAGTTGTAAAGTTTGCAAAAGATATTATACCGTTTATTCGTATAAATGAAAGACAAAGTTATTTATGTCGCAAGTACAAAAATCACGAATCTTCTTAAAATCTGATATTTTTTTGTAAATGAATCAATGAATCAGTTTGTCGAGTTATCAATGTTCAATTACGTTTGTATATCTGAAAGTTGTATTAATTAGTAGTCTTACGTTAAATAGACTTTAAAAAGCAGCTCTATGCCGTAAAACAAAAATAGAAGACACTATAATTATTCACCATATTTTCAGTGCCTCATATCATAAGAGAGCATTGCTTAAAATGTTCATAACAATATTTACAACATTTTAAACTGTACTGTCAGTGCTTAGATAACTCTAACTAACAATTTTATAAGTTTTCATTGGATACCACGTGACTTTCACCGCGGACCACAGTCTAAAAATACCCAATACCTTAATCTACATCGATTAAAAGCCTTCAAATAAAAGCTCGTTATTACTTACAATTGAACCACCCCTTAAGAAAGCTCTCTGAGTCTTTCCACCTAAAGCAACTGCATTTTGTATGAGCCGGGAACATTTTAGATTAACTCGCTTTAATTATAGTCTAGGTAAACACGGTAACGCGACGCGTTTGTAATCACGATTAGTAATTAGGGATATACGACGGGTGGGATGTGACGTGGTGGGGGTTGAGTGGGAGCGGGGAGCGATCTATTTCGTTGTATGAATTATATAAAAATGAATATGTTTACGTAAGGACTCAGAAATATTCCTATCAAATTTGGATGGACCTCAAACCTATATCTGGGTCGCGAGCCACGTCACGGTGTTCCTTTCTGTAACACGCTATGGACCCGAGGACCGCATGGTGAATCCATGGAGTACTGAGAATCGGATCTTTATTTAATATTTTTGTGTGAATGTAGTATTTTATTTGTTAATTTGCTTCGTCAGATTTACCTGTTTTTCTAAACAGTAAAAAGGTGCTTTTACTCGTATATATTATTTTTATTAAACAGATTCAATGGATTTAGTTACCACAATATAAAAGTAATTTATCGCTAACACTGAAACCGCAAACAACATACCTACATGCGTTCTGAAATGCGTTCAAGTCAAGAACATATGTTTAAGAAACTTTGTTAATATTTAATGTACCCTAAACTGGCGTTGATTTGTAGGTGCTTGGCGTTTAATTTCAACGCTGCTATACCACTTATTCAATAATTTGATATGCTCTTGTGGCATAGACGGGTTTTCAAAAGGTTATCAACTTATGGGTGCAATAAACACTTTAAATTTTGTACAAACTTTTTTTTTTGATTAAATTACGAAGCACTGTTATAATTAAACATTTGAGCATTTTATAGAGTACTATTTTTGTGGTAACCGAAAATGCAATAATAAGTTAGGACAGGACAGGAATTTCACAAATTATTTAAGGAACTATGTAATTAACATGTTATAATAATATAGGTGTTACTAATATAGGCTGTTCCAATGTTACTACTATTTTCGTACATAATGATTGAATTGGAATTGGAATCTACACAATATTGGCTATGATCTGCTTATAAGGAGAGACGTGAGAAAAGTGGAACTCGTTTGTCAATTAAAAGCGTTCTGGCCAAGGTTTTAAGGGAGTCAATGGGCATATCCAACTCCATAAAAATCTTCATCGTTGAGTTAACTTATTTAGTATTTTTCCGTTAAGTTACTCACCAATAATACTCTTCGTCGCTGTATATGTAGTTTCTCTTTCCTTTATTATGATATATTATATATTTATTATATATATATATATATATATATATATAACAATCAATGCCACTTTTCGTTGTTAGTTTATAACTCAAAAACGGCTGAACCGATTTGGCTAATTTTAGTCTTGAAATATTTGTGGATGTCCAGGGAAGGTTTATAGGGTGAAAAACAGGTGCAGCGGAAACGGGATCAAAAACTCGCGGGCTGAAAAAAATATGGCGGTACGAAGTTCGCCGGGACAGCTAGTATTCTATATCTATTAGTAACCGTTTATGATCAGCCGTAAACTTTCTTCAGTAACGTAACAATACCACTTGAAATTGCTTTTCGATTTGCATTTGTTTTTATTTTGTTCTAACTATAAACGTGGCAAAGAGGACAGACTTATCATATCAACGTTAATCCTAGTTGTGTTCGAGATTCTTAGCTCGGCAAACACAGAGAACAAAAGTCTGTAGGCATATTTTTATCTTAGGAATATGTTCCTATGGATTGCGAGATGGCAATCAGTATTTCACACTAGAAATAAGATAGTAAAACAGCTATTAAAAGTATAAAATACAACTTTGACGTCATCTTGAATCCCCAAAGTATTACACAGCGCGTATGTCTAAGCCACCAGCTATAAATTCACCTAAAACATA
The DNA here is from genome assembly GCA_914767945.1 of Eilema depressum. Lineage (NCBI taxonomy): Eukaryota > Metazoa > Arthropoda > Insecta > Lepidoptera > Erebidae > Eilema > Eilema depressum. Next base: position 15,403,379 of record OU612020.1, read on the forward strand.
ATTAAGGTGTATTTATACGGGTTTGCTGATACAAAATTAAATTAAAGTAAATCACATCACCTAGAGATTTAGTGAGATAACTATGAGCGTTCAACGTGAAATCGAATCAGCGTTTCGCTTTAGCGGTTTTCTCTCAGGGGCGGGCGAAGGGTTATATATCATATAGATATATTTGTGCAGGTGTAGGGTTAAATTAATGTGAGCAAGATAGTTATAAAGGAATATTGATTTTATGGCAAGTGCTTTGTATATAATACGATATGCCGGGTTGAACGTTTGGTATCTGTAAATAGCAAGTTTTCTATATTACCGAGTCTCTTCTTTATAGCCTTTCCTAGCTCAAGGATCGGTTGATGGTAAGTGGTCACCAGCAGATATTATAAAGAAGAGCTTTTTGTACAGCAGAAATACTATAAAGATATATCTGTTTCATGGAAGTTGCTTTCCCAACTCCACCTCGGGTTTTTGTGTAAATATGCAAAAAAGGTAATAATGCAAAAAAGTAAAATATGTTTTTGTTCCACGTAATAGGGGGCAGGTCAATTGCCTTAAATATTTTGGAGGAACACGGGAGTACCTATGTTGAAAGAAAATGGCAACGCGGGGATACCAAAGCAATAGATCAAGAAGGCGGGATCATGGTCCTATAACTCGTACTGACTGTATCCAGAAAAGGTAACAACTGACTCTAATCCCTACAAGAACACAGATATTCCTTCCATTTCATTGATTTTTTTTTCTTATCAGTATGAAAGTGAAAAAGCATATCCCACCATCGGGGATGGTTATGTCGGACTCGGACCGGCATTTTTTTAATACAATAGGTTTATTTATAGGTATTTTTTGGGATATGAACTTTTTTTATACCACTTAAGTGGCAGAGAAGCACACGACACACAAGTGGTTACCGTGGCCTATGGACGTGACAGCCTCCGTGGCGTAGCGGTAGTGAACGCGGCCGCTACGCAGGAGGCGTGGGTTCGATCCCCGCTCAGTGCAAATATTTGTTTTCATGAAATATGGGTATTTGCATTGGTCTGGTCGTGCCTCGGAGAGCACGTTAAGCCGTCGGTCCCGGTTGCCATAAGAACATCTATGGCAGTCGTTACGAGTAGTTGGAGCCCTCAAAAATCCAAAAACAGTCTAGCTGCAAAGCTTCGATATCGCCTAATGTTACCATTGGGATGTGGAGGTCAGATGGCAATCGCTTCACAGAAAATATCGAGGTCTAGCCAAATCCGTAGTTAAGACTGGCAAAAGCGGACCCCAGACTCCGAGCTGAAAGCTTCGGATGCGACTGGGAATTAACCCTAAGAGGAAGAAGAGATGGACGTATGCAACATCAGGGGCGTTACACTCGCGCTGCTGTCCCAATAAGAACCTTCTAATGCCCTTCTTGCAGAACCCCATAATGTAGTTCACATATCGAAATATTATAAAAAAGAAACTTAAAATACCGCACTCATTATATTATTCATGAAACCAAAAAATATTTAAAAATATAACCATTCATTTTAAAAACCATATTTAGATATACGATATTTGTTTTGAAGAAATATATTCAAACGTATGTACAATGGATAATGAAAACATTTTGTTATCAACAGTCTGGTGGTTCTAGAATTTTCTCTGCGCAAATAAATCAAAATTGCTTTTCAAATAAAATTCATGGAGGTCCCAAATTCGACATTATTTTATAAAAGAATAGTAGAAATATTCTAAGATTTGACACCAGGGTTAAGTGACGCAGTCACTGTTAAATTGATAAAAATATCTATATTTTATTTCTCTCCCAAAATTATCCAAGTTCAAAATGTTATTGTTTTTATTGATACCACTTTGGTCGTAGACAAGCATACGGCCCACCTGATGGAAAGCGGTTACCGTGGCCAGTGAACGAGTGTAACACCAGTGGCCGTGCTGCCGACCCAGTAAGAAGAAGAACAGAGAGATTCTGTGCCGTCAGCGCAGAGGACAATCGGGAAAAGCCGTTGGACTTCCCACTGATAGCATAAAACGACTCCAGTGACCTCTGGCTACTCTACTTACCACCAGAAACACAACACGATTGTACTGTAAAAATGTACTTATTAGAAATGTACTTATCAGAATTAATTGATGTCGTGCAATAGGCTCGCCACCTATTACATTGTGGCCTAAACATAAACGGCGAAATGTGGGTGCTAGCACCTCTGTCTACCCCTTCGGGGATATAGGCGTGAGTTTATGTTATGTTATGTTATGTAATTTTTTAAATCGTAATTGAGCGCAGCGATTTTCTCTTATTACCTACATAAACTCAGAAAGGAAACATCCATTTTTAGTACCCACCTAAATATAAATGCGTAACATATACACTAGGTATATACAGACTCATACACACACATTTGCAGCACTGCCATATACAAAGCATAACCTATAAAAATTTACTGAATAATATCTAACTGATATAACAAACAAATTGAAAACATCTTACAAGTATTCCCAATACGTTTTCATATTTCCTTAACACTTCAAGAGCCGTAAAGGCGCCAAAATCCCTTGAATGTCTTAATTTCCTACCACGGACTGCCGGATTAGGATCTTGAATCACCGCTATCCACTGATATAAATCTTTAACACTCATTCGGGGCTTTATCTGATCTCGCGAGATCCGCGCTAACTCCAACAACTGCAATTAGCCTTACTTGCCGAAGTCCCGGTAATCTCACAAACTGGGCGTTTATAATTTAACTACACAAATGGATGTACGGCTTTAAACTCTGTAGCCTTTTTTATTCCTGTCTTTTATTTTATTCAACTTTCGACTTTAACGTAATAGCGTATTCTGAAGTAAAAAATCTCCAAGGAATCTCATCTAACCCGTAAGGAATAAAACTTTAAATGAAATCATTATTTAACACGTTAAAATTTACTTTTTATTAACCCTGTGAATTATAACTAAAAATATAAATCAAACTTTAAACTTAACGTTTGAATTTGAATTTGGAATTTAAAATTGTTAAACTAGATTCATTTTATAGAAAATGAATAACGGTCAGGTCATTTACTTTTAGAAAATTTTATTCATCGATGCGTGTAAAAAGGTAAGGACCAAGTTCATTATTCAAAATTAATTATCCACTAAATTCATTTAAATCTGAACTTTCTCCAGACCTCCTTCAGTAGAGGCCCCTTAAAATCTTGTCTACAGGGTGTTTACATCTAAGAATTCACAGAATTAATTTTCTACACGCATTTAATCTACCCACAAGCCATTTTCGAAATCAAATTTTAATAATGGTAGCTTTTCAACTTGAAAACTTTGAAATATCACTCTAGTATTTTTAAGCACATATTGAATAAGTCCACATTTTGTAAATCTGAATGCTGTCTGATTTTGAAATTAGAAGTTGTATTTTTAATTAAAATGGCATTTAAAATTAAATTTTGTTACATTAAGAGTACATGATATATTCTGGTTCAGTTCAGTTTCAATCTGTTAATATTTGACTATATATTCCATGTGATATTTCTATGAATTTTATTGTCTTAGACCATCTATTTCTTTAATATCAGTCGATTTCATCTACTTCTATGAAAATATACTAATGAGAAGTTCGAAAAACTTTTATGAACCATACAATATGCTTCAAATTTAAATCTCCAACACGTCATTGAGTTTCTTCTAAATTAAATCACAACTTTCCCTTCATATGTTCATAACAATGTGAACCAAATCTTACTCCCTGAGTATTACGAGATCATATCCACTTTTATTCAGAGTCACCGGTTCGTAAACAAGATAACTACATCGCTTATGTATCTCAGTAATCCTAATGGTGATAAATTTCCATGAACAGCCTCTATAAAGACAAGGAAACACAACTTAAAGGAATTACAAAACGCGGAGTCACCATAACTCTACCCCTTGACACCGACCTTATAAATCAACCCGTGAACGTCGGTTATAAATTACAGTTATGCGAACCACATTTTAAACTATAACAGAATTTAATAATGAAGACACGCATCGATTGTTTAACGACATGTCTAATTGAATTGCCTCGCGTTCTGACAGCATTAAAGGGTTGAAAGATTTAGTTAGTGTAAGTTAGAAGTTTATGATTTGTATTGTTGTTAGTCAGTGGTATTTTAAATTTGTAATAAAAGATTATTAAATTATTATTATTATGAATTCTCAATTTAATTTGCAAAACGGTCTTTAATATTTTTTATAAGTATTAACCATGCTTCCTCAGCACAAAGCCAGTAAACCCTGAAGTACAATCAATGAGTCATCTCCAGAGAATAGTTCAGGATAACTGAACCTGAATATTTCAGGATAACTGAACTGAAAGAAGATAATAAGTTTTCAAAAGGATACAGTTTTACAGGAACTTTATGAATCTTTATAATAAGTTTTCAATAGGACACAGAGCTTTAGGTATAAATATTTCCTTCTCTGTGATTTCCGATTCGTCAGCAAATATGACCACCTACCTATCATTTCAGCATACTTATTCAGTCATTACTGCTGTATACTTCTTCGGCACTTTTCTGCAATTTAACGACGGTTTCTAAATCAGTCAACAATTTCACTGTATCTAAGGGTGCTTGTATAAAGAAGCTGCCATGATGTCAATTCGTCGTTTGTCAAATAAAATCAGAAAGTATTCGCACCCATGTGTTTTTAAAACATATGGGCGCGAATGCGTTGCGATTGTTTAATATTATGTGGTGTTGGAACATAAACGACAAACTATCATCATTTTTGTTGCCATGGAAACTTGCCGGGGTAGATAGCCGATACCGCTAATCTGTTTCTTTATATAAGCTTCCTTACAAAAAGTCTACGAAAAATCTCCTCGGACCAAATAACGTTCCAACGAAGAAACCAAAAACAGAATCAAATAAATTAAGTTTACATAAAAATCATATCACGCTCTAATTGTCGCCAAGAGATAGGAGAAACGGAGTTTTGTCCCCTTAACACAATATTTACACTGCAATGTCCCTTTACATCTTGTTGTTCAAAGCAGATTAATGTTTGTGAGCGGCTATTTGCACAGTTCTTCATAAAAATGGCCCTAACAGTAGCACGATAAACAAGGGAAACCTTTAATAACATTCCGCTTCACGATGTTATCTCGTGTAATCCTTTCTGCGGTTTACCAACCAGTAATTTATTGGATGAATTTTTGTTCCAAACTTTTAAATTGTTGTGTTCAATAATACTCGTATCAGGGATTATGAATGATATTCATCGTTTCAATTTGTTGAAACGATTTTGCAACAGTTTATTAATTGCATGTATTATATTTTGATAAACGCTTTTTAGTGATTAAAAGGTGATTCGAATGAAAACTATAATAATTATTACACTTTAAAATCTGAAATTCCATACACTCATGCTTTTCTTACTCCAGGTAATGAAAAGACCTTAAACTACCCGTATCTGCCTCTACTGTCTTTATACTTTTTCTATTTTTGACTTCTTCTGATTTGTATCTTCTTAAAACATCACCATGTTTTTCAAGATCTGCCCTGTCCTTCCTAATTTGCCCTTTACTCTTGATTAGTCATACAATCGATATTTAATTGCCTGAAGATATATACCTAATACATTTAAAAACATAATAAACATTTGACTTTAACTCTATAATTGAAAAGTCAACTCTTAAACGGTACACGATATAAAATTAAATTGAATTCCGAAAACTTCATTTTAACCACTCTTAAAGTTCAACTTATATTCTCTTGCCCTCGCCTCCACCATTTTTATACCCAACAGACCATTTTTCCTTAATGTATTTGCGGACGGCTAACGATATTGGAAATACCAGGAAATCATGAGAGATTTGAAGTGCCCGGGAGCAAACACTAGAGACATAGAAGCCTGTAATCTCTTGCGTTTCTGGATTTTAATTACTTATTGGAAACTTGTGGCCGCCGGCTGTATGGGACCGTCTCAACGCTTTATTGCAAGATTTCGAAACTTGACATCGTTCGTACTACTATTTCTCACTTTGATCTCATCACTTGAACAGTGAGGTGACTATTTATTGAATCTTCAGCGTATTGACATGTACTTTGAAATAATGAACTTGTTTTAAAAGGACTCTAACTTTATTTAGAGGAGCTTAGTACTCAACAGAAGGACAACAAAATTATTGACTTTATTATTTTTAAACATGTAAGGTTAAGATGTATAATTAATAAAAGACATTGATAATCCAGGTCCTGTAACCCTACTATTAACTCTGAATTGAAAAAAACTTCACTCATTGATATTTTTATATGTATTGAGACACATTTTTCTTCGGTACTTATTCTTACTACTACTTATAAACGTCCTAAAAAGTTAATACCAGTTGTTTATAGTTATGTATGTTATATATATGTTTATAGTTATGCCCCCGCCGGGTCCAGGTAAAAGGGGTAGGCCAAAGAAGTCCTGGCCTGACGTCGTGGAGGGTGATATGCGTGCTAATGGTCTCACTACCATGGACGCCCAAGATCGTGCGAAGTGGAGGAGGAAGAGCCGGAAGGCGGACCCTGAGCTCCGAGGTCATCTTGGCCACGGATGCAATCAGGAGAATACGTCTATATGCAGATGATGATGATGATGTTTATAGTTATGTAATGGTTCGGAACTTGTCGCGATTTATTATTTATTATTATAGAACTTACTTTTGCCGATATTTCGCATTCGTTGCAATGGGTCGGCAAACTAAGTTCCATAATAATTAATCGCAATATGTCCAAAACCATTATAAAACTATGAGTTTACACCGCGAGAGTTTAAAAATAACACCAGTTGTTTAGTCTGTGCCCTTTACCCCAAAACTCGCAAGGCAATACAAAGTAGGCATAATTTCCGGACAAATAGTAAGGCTTCTAAGTCAATATAATACAGGATGCGATTTCGTCGTCGGCACGTGTCAACTTTAGTACGTTTACCATCTAGAATGTATTCTGAAACATTCACATCAAAGCGTTTGAAGGAAACTATTAAGACGACTGTGGTGTAGCGGTAGAGCGTCTAATAATTACAATAATATAATTTAGAGGTTGCGGTTTCGATTCCTGATCAATACAAATATGGCTATTTTTTTATTTATACCTATGTATATAGGACACGTCAATTTGACCTCGCCCTGCCTGATGGTAAGCTAAGGGCAAAGTCTTGGAAAGAGGGTCACCATTATAGACACGTACCATGCTATAGGTAGGTACGTCAATATGTTTTTTTTATTGTTCAATTTATAATATTATAATACGTTACAAGTTTAAACCACCCTTTTAAACCACAATCTCAATTCGCCTAGTGAATGTTGCAAGTCAGTTGTATATTTACATTTTGCTGTGTATTTCTATATACGATATGTATTGTAAATACCTATGTATTGCATTTACAATAAAAAAAATGTATTTACTTATGTTTAACCGTCTTTAAAAACTCATGGACAATGTTGTACTAATTAGAATGTCCTAAAATATTAATTTAAATAGTCAAACTGTGTAATGTATATTAACACTCGCACCCTGGCAGACGTGGCCCGGTTTGGCATGCGGAATTTCGAACAAAGAAAGCCTATTATAACATACGAGTATATGCATACATCTACGTCATTTGAACTTTATTATGACATGTCTAATGTCTACATAAACTTCACCGCTATAGTTAAAAATTGTAATAAAAAAGTTAAAAATATACATAGGTACTTACATTTTATATTAAATACGAAATCTACAAAATAAAGCATTTTCCAATTACAACACTAAATTAATTTGTAAATCGAATACCCCGAAAAAGAAATATCACATCGCAATATAAATATCACAACATTCATAATTACACCGCAAACAATTTTTCATAGCGAACCTGTTATGAATTTTCCAATGAAACTCATTCATCACAGAAAAAAGTTAAATTGGCTGTATATTTTAACGTGAACACAGACTATTCAATTATTAATACAAAATATTTAAACTTTCCCCTCAGTGTTTGTGATTTTAGTTCCTAATTATATTGTGTGTGTCAGTTAGATTAATTTATTATGAGTTGATAAATATTGTGTGTGTGTGCGCGCGAGTGTCAATGACTTCTTTCAATATACGTTAGCAAATATTAACATTGGGCGCTTTGATCTTAAGTCGACGTTCATTTTGTAACGAACGTGTGCTCTTAATTAAGTTCAAACAAGACGTGCTAATCGAAGCGAGCTGCGTGTCGCAGGTATTTACTAAACTTAAGATTAAGGGATATCTACTAAATAGAACTCTTATAATTCACTTCATAGTTAAACAAGGGCGAGAAATTATATCAGAATTACATGGATAATAATCTTAGCGAGAGCCTTTTATTTTTTAGTATTTGTCGGAATCGAACCGAGGAAAACTGCGAGTTAAGCGCGCGCAACACGACGCGTGATGCAATACTGTACCAGCTTCTTCGTGAAAATAACCCTTGCCAATATATACCCTATATTTTTACTAAATACCTACATATTATACTTCAAATTTGAAAATCATCTGACATTGAATAATATTATACAGAGTATTGTAAACTCAAACCAAACAGCGTTATATAGAAATTGTTAAATCGAACAATTTCGTACTTAACTACGACATGTCATCAACGGCAGGTTACCTCAGTTTATTTACCTCGAAATTTGGGCAATATCGGCAAATATCTAAGGTAACATTTTCAAACTTAATTTAATGTTAATAATTATTAAACTAAATATTAAGGATCAAATTAATAATTTGCTTTATAAGGCCTACTATTAATATCTTCATGACGCACATTAATTTATCTATACAATCCATCCAAGCGACTACAATATGGGGTTCTTCAAAAAGGACATTAGAAGATTTCTTCAGAGTCGGCAGCGCGAGTGTGAACTGTGACGCCCCTGGTGTTGCATACGTCCATAAGCCACGGTACCTACTACCCGTCGGGTGGGTCGTGTGCTTGTCTGCGACCTAAGTGATATAAAAGAAATATGCAGATACTTGCCGAGATCTAGCTGAAGTGGTGTAAAAAAATGTGATATAACAAAACAACAGAATTAAAAAATATATAATTATCTGTCTATTTGTTCTGGATAATCTTCGAAGTGATTTTTACTCCAAATAACTGATTATTATAATAAGCTCTGACTGAGGTTATTTTTATTCTAGGAAAACAAATAGGGTTCATGGAAAAAAAGTGTTTAGTAAAGATAAAGCTATACGTATTTCGGGTTTCATGTGTAAATTCACAAACCTTACTTGAGATAAAAAGTTCACAATACCTGCTCAATACCTGCTAATCAAAGTTAACTCTAGTTCCTTTAAGAAATCTAAGTACGATACGAATCTATCAGTATCGGTATCTACTCTTGCTCTGATTTCCTCGCCAGGGATAACCAACCGTCTGATTGCCAATTAGACACGCTGTCCAGGTGCTCACAATCCTCTTTGTCTAATGCTCTATTTACTAAACACAATGGAAAACTAGTTTTTTTTTTCATTCGAAAGTGGCATTACAAAGAACTCAATTTATCGGGGATTAAGATAGAACACTTGTAGAAAAAAGTGATTCAAATTACGAACAGATGCTGAATTTTTTTTCAGTCTAGACGTGTGTTTTAGTTTTTTTTATTATTATTGGTAAGAGGTTTATGTGTAAGTCGAGATTACAATAAATGGAATTTAGGTACTATTATGAACTCTGTGGCTTAATGTTGTTAATAATGTTGCCTTGAAAACATTTTTTTATAATACACTTGAGAACCAGTAAAGGGGATTGGGTAATCTAGTATGGACAGTGGCGTTCTTAATTTTTTCAGCGGCCATAATTAATTTTGATACCACTTCATTGTACTGTGTTAAACACACGTACAAATGTCATTATATTCATTGTAAGTAATATCGGAGCTGCGATATACAGGGTGGAAGGAACATTTCGACTTTACCTTGAAGGAAAGTACCCTCATACTAAAGATAGCGAATTTTACTTAAAGGAAACTTTACCTTATTTTTTAAAAGAAACAAAACTGCATTCAAAGACTTTTGAAAATGCCACACCCGGTAGTCGAACCGACTAATATTTTACAAAACCTTCTTTTTCATGGACTTCCTTTTATTTAATTTACCAAGTTTGTTAGAGAGATTTGATCCCTATGATCGACCCTATCGATTGATGTAATAAAAATACAGGGTGTTATTTTTTCGAATTCTAGTCGGTTCGATTATAAGGCGTGGCAAACGATTTTTCAGCATTCCTTAAATGCAGTGCTGTTTCTTTTTTAAAAACACACTAAACTGTATTCAAAGTTTTCTGAAAATGCCACACACGGTAGTCGAACCGGGTACGAGTACCTACTCTTACTACCGGAGATAGTTAATTTCATTCAAAGGAAACACTCTCTTATTTAAAAAAGAATACAAAGCTGCATTTAAGGAATTTCGAAAGATCGCTTGCCACGCCCTGTAATCGAACCGACTAAAATTCTAAAAAATAACACCCTATATTTTTATTGTATCAATCGATAGGGTTGATCATAAGGATCTAATCTCTCTAACAAACTTGGTGAATTAAATGAAAGGAAATCCATGAAATAGAAGATTTAGAAAGATTTTATTCGGTTCGACTACTAGGTGTGGCATTTTCAGAAAACTTTAAATACAGTTTAGTGTGTTTTTGAAAAAGAAACAGCCCTGCATTGAAGGAATGCTGAAAAATCATTTGCCACGCCTCATAATCGAACCGACTACAATTTGAAAAAAATAACACCCTGTATTTTTATTGCATCAATCGATAGGGTCAATTATAAGGATCAAATCTCTTTAACAAACTTGGTAAATTAAATAAAAGGAAATCCATGAAATAGAAGATTTAGAAAGATTTTAGACGGTTCGACTATCGGGTGTGACATTTTCGGAAAACATTGAATACAGTTTAGTATGTTTTTAAAAAAGAAATAGAACTGCATTTAAGGAATGCTGAAAAATCGTTTGCCCCGCCCTATAATCGAACAATTCGAAAAAATAACAGCCTATATTTTTATTACATCATTCGATAGGGTCGATCATAAGGATCAAATCTCTCTAACAAACTTGGTAAATTAAATAAAAGGAAATCCATGAAATAGAAGATTTAAGAAGATTTAGGAAGATTTTAGTCGGTTCGACAACCGGGTGTGGCATTTTCAGAAAACATTGCATACAGTTTAGTATGTTTTTAAAAAAGAAATAGAACTGCATTTAAGGAATGCTGAAAACTCGTTTACCACGCCTTATAATCGAACCGACTACAATTCGAAAAAATAACACCCTGTATTTTTATTACATCAATCTATAGGGTCGATCATAAGGTTCAAATCTCTCTAACAAACTTGGCAAATTAAGTAAAAGGAAATCTATGAAATAGAAGGTTATAGGAAGATTTTAGTCGGTTCGACTACCGGGTGTGGCATTTTCAGAAAACTATGAATGCAGTTTTGATTCTTTTTAAAAATAAGGGAATGTTTCTTTTCAGTGGAATTCGCTATCTTCAGTATTTAGAGTACTTCCATCTAAGTAAAGTTGAAAAATACCACCCTGTATAGCTAAGTCCCGATATAGTTTAGAGAAGTTTGTCCATAGTAACTTTTGATCACTTTATACTGTACTTTCATATTATACCAATTTCATTGATGGCCGCTCAATTCCGACACGACGCCAACATTACCCAACCCCCTTTTCTATTTTCATTTCTATGTTATTTTCATTGATAGATTTGACAGATTGTCAATGACAATGTCATCAAAACTAGTTATAAATCGAGATTCAGGACTGAGTATCGATCTGATATATAGGCCTTATTCTATAAACGAGTTTTTATTTCCACATTGAATAATGAGTGATGGTAAATATTATTTTTAAACTATCGCGGTGTAAACTCATAGTTTTTATGTTTCGGGACTTATCGCGCATCTTGAGTCGGGGGCCAATCACTGGATTGAGTTTCATCAGCCTAGAGTCCTCTCCACTGATCGCCACTATTATCCACGGATTGTGCGTGAAGCTATTGAAATCAAAAAATATAAAAATTTCAATAGGGAAGATGGATTCAGGCTGTCTGGGACGTGGAATCCAGTGATTAAATTACTCAAACCCAAAAACACAGTGCCATTAAAAACTGACGTAGTGAGTGTTGTGTGTCGCCAGCCTTACCATTCACAAATAAGTAGTGGAGGGTAGGCACACAAATTAATCCCGCGCACCTCTCGACGCTCGCAGACCAGTCAAGTCGTGACCACGGGTGCTGCAACGCACCCGAAACGTCGGCACAAGTAAGTTCCAAATAATAATTAATCGCGATAAGTCCCGAAACATAAAAACTATGATGGTAAATAAACTAGCTGCATCGTATGAAAAGCAAGAAAAGTATAATACATCAATAATCACCCACTGAAGGAAAGTCTCTTTTAAAAGCACATAAAATATTTATAATGTCTGATACTTTTGAATTCATCCCTACTAATTGTTCGCGACAGACACGAAATACAGTGCAAGTGATTCGTAAAATCATAATAGTGTGATTGAAATTAGTGATTAGTGCACGTAAACCAATAGTGTGATAAAACAGTGACAATGATAAAGCCAATAGACACTTGATTGTAGTAGCCACCGTACGCAGGAGACGGTCGCAGCACCTTTTTGTATTAGTTTGTAAAATTCTTATAAGTAAATATTGTTTTAACCTTGTTTTTGTACTATCGTTTTTTGTAAATCTGTAAAATCAGCCATAAAAGCGCTGTAGTATATAAGAAAAAACTTTGTTCCCCGTATAGAGTAGATAAGTGGCCATAGTAGAGAAATTCGTTCAAGTTTGTAAAGTAAATAGTTCTTATGTAATTAACAAATAATGTAAACAAATAGAAGCCAGCCACTCATAATTACCAGTGTAAACCTCTGTAATTGCAAAATAATAAATAATATAGCTGTTAAAATCATACCATAGGATGGGTGACCACCCTACCTACCTTGCTGCACTTAGAGTATTTGATAGTTGTACATAGTTTATAAAATAGACCTAAAAATTGTTATTTATCATAGTGAAAATCGTTAATGTTATTTTGTAAAATGTATCTTATTTTGGCCGGTTCTCGTCAAGGTAAAGTTTCAGAGAAGCTAAGCTGGTGCGACTTTTCGTACAATTGCGACATCTTAGCCGAGTCGCCAGCAATAGTCTTCGAGACTTCTCTCAGACTTTGCATTGAATAGATGGGCCATTATTAAAGCCAGATGATTCAACCGAATTAACTGTGTCTTATTTACTGGTGTTCCTATTCAACCCAATTCGGAACCGTACCGTACGCGGTCGGTTTATCCTTTCGCCTAGAGAGACGCACAGGGACGAGTTACCTTACTTTCCCTGACCTCGTTCGAAAGTTACAGTCCACACCGCCACTGCATGGCAGGGAAAGAGTGTGCAAACCGACGTCCAACCCCTCTAAATGTACTACGACGGGCATCAGCTGATCGCTGACGTTTAGATCTGCGTTCCATGACCAGATAGAACGTCACGTGAGGCCTGTCCGCCACATTTATTGGTCCTTGCGAGCCGGATTAAAAGCGTTGCTGTCCACTTGTGGATAGCTTCCAGCCGGACGTATCGCATAATAGCTAGCTTTCTTTGTGTGTCTAATTTCTTTATTCTTTGTCTAATCTTTATTTCAGTATTTTGCATCTCGATTTGAGTCAAATCGGGATAATTTAGAGTCAGTGTTTTGTAAAATAGTAATTAGAGTCAGTTCCGCGTATTTTTACCCGTCTCCATTGACAAACACAGTATACAGTCACGTGTGCGCGAATTTATACCCGTTCTCATCAGTCAAAGTCAAACAGTAACGTGTGCGCGACTTATACCCGTATTATTACCAGTAAATAAGCCAGTTAACTATAGCATCAGTGTCCTTACACGTGAGTAAGACTCGTGTCAGTACGCGTTTATAGTAAGTCGACAAACAGTAACAATTTGAACTAACAGTAACAGTAAATAATAGAACAGTTTAAAGCGCGTACTGTCGAATCCGTGTTAAGTGTTGTGTGAATTAGTGCCAGCCAACATGCCGAGCACCAGATCCAAAGCTGCAGAACCAAGCCAGCCTGAGAAGACTCTGGCTCGAGAACAGACCCTCCGCCATGAGCAGCCGCCACGCTCACCCTCAATACCAGTCGGATCCGAGGTAAGCGCGCCATCGTGCATGACTCAACCATCTACCAGTACACCACGGCCCCCTAGCGCCAAGACGCAAACAGATATTAGTAAAAAACCGTGGTGTCTGGCAGAGAATAGATCAGACAGTACGCTACGACCAATCGAACAGAAACCCATAGAAGAAGTACGTACTTCTGAGTCATTGAGCCGTGAACCAGGCGTGACTATTAGATCTAGATCGACTATACACAGTAAATCGATGGCGCGCAAGCGTGCATTGAAAGCTCAGGAGGAGATGCTAAAGATTAAATTGCAATTGGCTGAGGTAGCACTACGTAGGGCTGAAGAGTCAGCCGAAGACTCTGACTATGATGATGATGCCCATTCAAGGTCCGAATATGTTCGTTCGTGGTTACAAGAAGGTGCGCCCTCGACACGACTCGGCTTAGAACCACGTTTAGTAAGTGGACACCTCCAGAAGGAGACCCACAATAATGAGCCTCAGACAGAGGTTCCCATCGTGCCCCGGGATGGGGGCACAGTTCCTAATTTAGATTATAACGAACTCCAAAAGGAGGCACCTTTGGTACCCCGGGTTGGGGGTACAACCGCTTATGTTGAGACTCAGAAAGAGACTCCTATCGTGCACCGGGCTGGGAGCACAACCGAATTTTTAAATAAAACTCAGATAGAGCCTTTTAACGTGCCCCGGGTTGGGGGCACAGCCGAATTTACCGTACAGTCAAATGATAATAATTTAAAACCATTTATTACTGAACTAACATCTGCTATAGCTGCGCTCGCTGATAGGAAACCGATGGAGGCATCATTTACGTCCTCATATCCATCGGCATCGAAGGTCATAATGACTTTACCGGTATTTGGCGGGTCGCATACCGAATGGCTGTCATTTAAAGCAATATATGACACCACTAAAATGTACTTTAATGACATAGAAAATACAGCTAGACTCAGACGAAGCCTTAAAGGCAGAGCGCTAGAAATAGTCAGCTCAGAACTTATAGCTAATGCGCAGCCGGAGCATATTATTCGAGAGCTAGAGCTCCAATTCGGACGACCTGACTCCATCGCTCAATCAGAAACTGACAAATTAAGAGCTTTGCCACGATGTACCGAAGCCCCTAAAGACATCTGCACATTTGCCAGTCGGATAAGGAGTAGCGTCGTCACTCTTCAGGCCCTAAAGAAAAATCATTATTTAATGAATGCTGAATTATTACGAATACTCACAGATAAACTTCCGAATTCACTCCGTGTTCAATGGTATCGTACGTATACTGAAAAATATAATTCTACTCCTGATCTAGCTTCATTCAGCGAGTACGTAACTGAGTATGCCCGCTATTGTAGTGCCTTCGCCCCAGCCGAGACTATCAGAGATAACAGAGATAACCGAGATAACCAGCCGAATCGTCGTGTCCCTCAGAGAGCCTTTACAGCCACTGAGAGACAGACCGAAGATAAGATCACACGTAAGTGTAGAATATGCGACTCTGAGGGGCACTACGCATCGAACTGTGATACATTTAAAAAAGGTAACTCCGATAAGAGATGGGACTTAGCGAAGAAACACAGATTATGCTTTCGCTGTCTTAAATTCCGCCATACCGATCATAGATGTCAGATCAGGAAGTGTGGTATAGATAACTGTCCTGCCTCTCACCACAGATTACTTCATTATATTAAGAAAACAGAGAACAAACAGAAACTTCAAGAGGAGACAGTCGCTAGTTCATTTTCCCGTTCAAATAAACAAGCCTTTTTAAAAATAGCACCAGTTAGACTCTCTGGACCGGCGGGAGAGATGTTGACGTATGCTCTCCTTGACGACGGATCTACCGTATCTCTCATAGATAAAGATGTAGCAGCCAAGCTGGGAGCCCGAGGTAAGACTGACCCGTTTACCATCAAGGCTATTGGGGATACAGCGATCAACCTACCGGACTCACGACGAGTCGAAGTATACATAGGTAATCCCGATGGTACCAGCATCCCGTTGACGGTGAGAACCGTGCCCAAGCTGCAACTCTCGTCACAGACCATCAGCGAGACGGACATCGAAGGCTGCGAACATTTAGCAGACATCAAAGAGCAGCTCGTCTACACCGGAGGGACCCCTAAGGTATTGATAGGTCAAGATAACTGGCACCTTTTAGTATCTAGCTACACCAAACGGGGACCTCGCCAACAGCCAGTCGCTTCACTCACAGCACTAGGATGGGTGCTGCACGGAAGTCACAGCCGAGCCTTAGGTCACAGCATACAATTTGTAAACCAACTCTCGACTATTGATGACAACATTGACCATCAACTAAAGGAATATTTTGCACTAGAGTCACTATTAATTAACCCACGTCGCCCGAAATCTGATCCGGAACAGTTAGCTGCAAATATCTTAGAAGATAACACCGTTCAACTAACCGATGGCCGCATACAGACCGCTCTTCTATGGAAGACAAACAACGACGTGTTGCCAGACAGCTATAATAACGCTGTCAACAGGTTAGCTTCGATTGAAAGAAAATTAGACCGTAACCCAGATTTAAAGTTGAAGTATACCGAACAAATAGACTCGCTCGTACAGAAGGGGTATGCAGAGGAAGCTCCGAAGCCAGCAAGACCAGGTAGGACCTGGTACTTACCACATTTCGATGTCCACAACCCTAGCAAGCCGGATAAGCTGAGAATAGTCCACGACGCTGCCGCCAAATCAGGAGGAAAGTCCCTCAACGACTTCCTATTAACAGGCCCGGACTTATTACAGTCACTCCCAGGTGTCATGATGCGCTTCCGTCGCCACCAGATCGCCGTTTCAGCTGACATCGCCGAGATGTTCATGCAGGTGCAGGTACGTCCAGACGATCGGGACGCGCTAAGATACCTATGGAGAGGTAATAGGCGGGAGGGAGCTCCAGATGAGTACCGAATGAAGTCCATTATCTTCGGTGCAGCCAGCTCACCTTGCACTGCGATCTTCGCAAAAAACTGGAACGCGAAACAGCACGCAGACGACTATCCCGAGGCAGTGGACGCCATCATCAACCATCATTACATGGATGATTATCTTGACAGCTTCCCGAGCATAGAAGAGGCGGTACGCATCACCACCCAGGTACGTGATATACACAGAAAAGCCAAGTTTGAACTAAGGAAATGGGTCTCTAACTCTACACAGGTTATAGATCGTTTGCAGAACAGTCCGAACCACACTGAATGTGTGAGCATCACATCGAAGGCTGAAGAAGAGAAGATCCTTGGCCTAATCTGGGACCCACAGACAGACACCTTAAGTTTCAATTTAAAGTTAGCTAGACTACCTGAAAATTTAATTAACAAGACTTCACCTACTAAAAGGGAAGCCTTGAAGATAGTGATGTCGTTATATGACCCTCTCGGACTAGCTTCACCGGTCACCGTGAGAGCTAAGCAGATCCTACAGGAGGCATGGCGCTTAGGAACCGACTGGGACGAGCCCCTAGACGAGAGGCTGTCAGCCCAATGGAGTGTATGGGCAGACCATCTCCGAGCCCTCAAATTCGTCAAGATACCTAGGTGCTACCCGGGATACACCGATCCTCAATCAATACAGATGCACGTTTTTTCGGACGCCAGCGAAGCAGCCTATGCCGCAGCCATATACTGGCGGACCGTCACCCATAATGGACAGGTGAGAGTCAGTCTCGTCACTGCAAAGGCGAGGGTGACCCCATTGAAAATCACATCAATCCCTAGATTGGAGCTGCAAGCTGCAGTGATGGGGACCCGACTAGCTACAGCCGTCGCCGAGAACCACAGGATTCAGCCAGACTCTACTACCTACTGGTCTGACAGTAAAACGGTTTTAACTTGGTTAAGGAAAGGTTCTCGCACTTATAAACCCTTTGTAGCTCACAGAATCGCCGCCATAGAAGACAACAGTAAGGTCGAGGACTGGAGGTGGCTCCCGTCAAAGTTCAACATAGCAGACGCAGCCACTCGTGATGTACCCGCTAACTTCAACTCCGAGCACGAGTGGTACAGCGGACCGGCCTTCCTGTACAAGGATGCGACAGACTGGCCATCCGAGAAACCGCTACTAACAGAAGCCACCGGCGAAGAGAGAATCACCACCGTAACAGATGTAAGTGACTCTATAATAGACTTTGACAGATTCTCCAGCTGGGAGAGGCTCCTACGCACCACCGCTCGGGTGCTACAGTTTCTAGACGCAATACGCAAGTCTAGGACACAACAGGTGGCGTACAAACGAACTACGAGAAACCAACAAAAGGATCCCGATTGGCGTCGCACAACTCGACGGACGAAGGTAATTAAAGGGCCAGTGTTACCCCAGAACACTGTACCCAATAGAAAATTTAAAAATTTTAACCGCAGAGTATCTTCGGAAGGCCGAAGTACAACTAGTTAAATGCGTACAGAACGCCGCATTTAATAAAGACATCAGCAGATTGAAAAATCAAGAGGAAATGCCCCGTGACAGCCGACTTCGCAAACTCCGAGTGGAGCTCGCAAACGGAGTTATAGTACTGGCAAGCAGAATAGCAGCAACCAAAGACGTGTCCGAAGCGATAAAGAGACCTCCTATCTTAGACGGGGAACATAAAATTACTCAATTGTACATAGAATGGACACATAGGAAACTGCATCATAGCGGTACTGAAACCGTGATAAATGAAGTACGACAGCATTATTGGGTTCTGCGCTTACGACCGACGACCAGGTCGGTCCTCCATTTATGTTTACAGTGCCGCATCAGGAAGGCGCAGCCACCAGAGCCAGCCACTGGTGACCATCCAAAGACACGCCTTGCACATCACTGCAGGCCTTTCACCTACACTGGGCTCGATTACTTCGGGCCGCTCAGTGTCACCATCGGCAAGCAACACCAAAAGCGCTATGTGGCGCTGTTCACCTGCCTGACCTCCCGGGCAGTCCACCTGGAGGTCGCCGCCAGTCTGAGCGCAGACTCCGCAATCCTAGCTTTGCGGAGGTTCGCCGCGCGCCGAGGCTGCCCCGCCGAGATCTACTCGGACAATGGCACCAACATGCATGGTGCCGACCGCGAGATGCGCGAGGCTCTGTCTCGCGAAGCCGCTCATCGAGGCATCGTGTGGCGCTTCATCACCCCCTCTGCTCCCTTTATGGGGGGTGTCTGGGAGCGTCTAGTGCGTTGCGTGAAGACCGCACTCACTACGGTCTTACATGAGCGCCATCCCCATGAAGAGGTGCTCTCCACTTTGCTGTGTGAGGTGGAATATACAGTGAATAGCCGCCCCCTCACCCACGTCTCCGTGAGCCCCGAAGACAACGAGGCCATCACTCCGAACCACATCCTACTCGGTGGTTCCTCCCGACTTTCACCACTCGGTGAGTTTGACTCCACCGACATCGACCACAAGAAGCAGTGGCGACGCGCTCAGGCGCTCGCCGACATGTTCTGGCGCAGATGGGTGCGCGAGTACCTTCCCGAGCTGCAACACCGGCGGGAGCCCCATGGGTCGGGCCCTCGCATCGAGGTCGGCGATCCCGTCTTGATCGCCGACGGACAACTGCCTCGCAACACTTGGCCAAGGGGCCGAGTCACCGCCGTCTACCCAGGCGCCGACGGTCAAATTCGTACCGTTGAGGTGCGCACAGCCGGGGGCGTGCTCAAGCGCCCTACGAAGAAGATCGTGCCGCTGCCCAAGTAGTGTCGCTCACCGGAGTATGCAGCATCACAAGCGGCCGTACCTCACTCTGCTGCACGGCGGGAGAGATGTTCGCGACAGACACGAAATACAGTGCAAGTGATTCGTAAAATCATAATAGTGTGATTGAAATTAGTGATTAGTGCACGTAAACCAATAGTGTGATAAAACAGTGACAATGATAAAGCCAATAGACACTTGATTGTAGTAGCCACCGTACGCAGGAGACGGTCGCAGCACCTTTTTGTATTAGTTTGTAAAATTCTTATAAGTAAATATTGTTTTAACCTTGTTTTTGTACTATCGTTTTTTGTAAATCTGTAAAATCAGCCATAAAAGCGCTGTAGTATATAAGAAAAAACTTTGTTCCCCGTATAGAGTAGATAAGTGGCCATAGTAGAGAAATTCGTTCAAGTTTGTAAAGTAAATAGTTCTTATGTAATTAACAAATAATGTAAACAAATAGAAGCCAGCCACTCATAATTACCAGTGTAAACCTCTGTAATTGCAAAATAATAAATAATATAGCTGTTAAAATCATACCATAGGATGGGTGACCACCCTACCTACCTTGCTGCACTTAGAGTATTTGATAGTTGTACATAGTTTATAAAATAGACCTAAAAATTGTTATTTATCATAGTGAAAATCTTTAATGTTATTTTGTAAAATGTATCTTATTTTGGCCGGTTCTCGTCAAGGTAAAGTTTCAGAGAAGCTAAGCTGGTGCGACTTTTCGTACAATTGCGACATCTTAGCCGAGTCGCCAGCAATAGTCTTCGAGACTTCTCTCAGACTTTGCATTGAATAGATGGGCCATTATTAAAGCCAGATGATTCAACCGAATTAACTGTGTCTTATTTACTGGTGTTCCTATTCAACCCAATTCGGAACCGTACCGTACGCGGTCGGTTTATCCTTTCGCCTAGAGAGACGCACAGGGACGAGTTACCTTACTTTCCCTGACCTCGTTCGAAAGTTACAGTCCACACCGCCACTGCATGGCAGGGAAAGAGTGTGCAAACCGACGTCCAACCCCTCTAAATGTACTACGACGGGCATCAGCTGATCGCTGACGTTTAGATCTGCGTTCCATGACCAGATAGAACGTCACGTGAGGCCTGTCCGCCACATTTATTGGTCCTTGCGAGCCGGATTAAAAGCGTTGCTGTCCACTTGTGGATAGCTTCCAGCCGGACGTATCGCATAATAGCTAGCTTTCTTTGTGTGTCTAATTTCTTTATTCTTTGTCTAATCTTTATTTCAGTATTTTGCATCTCGATTTGAGTCAAATCGGGATAATTTAGAGTCAGTGTTTTGTAAAATAGTAATTAGAGTCAGTTCCGCGTATTTTTACCCGTCTCCATTGACAAACACAGTATACAGTCACGTGTGCGCGAATTTATACCCGTTCTCATCAGTCAAAGTCAAACAGTAACGTGTGCGCGACTTATACCCGTATTATTACCAGTAAATAAGCCAGTTAACTATAGCATCAGTGTCCTTACACGTGAGTAAGACTCGTGTCAGTACGCGTTTATAGTAAGTCGACAAACAGTAACAATTTGAACTAACAGTAACAGTAAATAATAGAACAGTTTAAAGCGCGTACTGTCGAATCCGTGTTAAGTGTTGTGTGAATTAGTGCCAGCCAACATGCCGAGCACCAGATCCAAAGCTGCAGAACCAAGCCAGCCTGAGAAGACTCTGGCTCGAGAACAGACCCTCCGCCATGAGCAGCCGCCACGCTCACCCTCAATACCAGTCGGATCCGAGGTAAGCGCGCCATCGTGCATGACTCAACCATCTACCAGTACACCACGGCCCCCTAGCGCCAATTATCTTTAACTTGTACGTACATGATATTTGGGACATACAAGATCACATTAGAGGTCTCAAACTTTCGCAGTACGCAGATGATCTCTGTATACTCAATAGAGCCACGAATCCGGAACATGCGACTATCCGGGCTGAATGGGCAGCGGAAGTCATAGTCGACTACTACACAAGATGGGGGTTAAAGTGTAACATAGAGAAAACAGAATGCATCATGTTCTCTAAAAAGAAAAAATACCGGCCAACAGTGAAACTGAAACAACAAACGTTGCACTATCAAAAACAGATCAGGTACCTCGGAGTGATCTTCGACAAACACATGAAGATGAACCAGCACACCGAGAAGGTCGTCAAAAAACTGAAACAAGTCAGAGGAGCCCTCGGTCCAATAATAGGATACAATGCAAAGACGGAAGTAGACACGAAACTGGCCATCATTCAAGCTTGCATATTACCACTGATGGACTACGGAGTGGTGCAACTACTTTCAAGGTATAGCGCAACGAACCTAAGCAAAATAGAACGCCAATATAGACTGGCACTGAAAAATGCCGCACAACTACCAAGACGAACACCCACTGAACTGATTTGGGAGATGGCTGACATAGAAGCTTGGCACCTACGCGCAGAGGACCTTAACACCAAAATGCTGGCAAACATAGCAAAATTAGAAATAGAAGACCTCGAATCACCTGGAGACGCCTACCAAGCGTATGGAGAATTCAACCCGCTTAGGGTTAATCACAGAATAGGTGAAATATTGTATGACCCTAATAAAAAAGGATACAAGCGGTGGCCCAGCGACAAAACGGAGGCTCCGCGCCCCCTAAAAATTAAATAATACAATAAGTACAGGTATACCTATACATATATACATTAATATCTACCTAAATATCGATTAATACACACAAACACACGCACACGCACACGCACACGCACACGCACACGCACACGCACACACACACACACACACACACACACACACACACACACACAAATACACAAGATAAATAAAACACGTAATCTGTTTGTACTTTGTAACATAATATATTACGAATAAGTAAAGCACAGCAAACATAGATCCATTAGGACATAAGTTAGCTGACTCACCTCTGCACGGCCCACCGGCCTCAGAGACACTTTTGTAACACAAAGTAGGCAAATAAATGTTATTCTGATTCTGATTCTGATTCTGAGGGACGAGTTACCTTACTTTCCCTGACCTCGTTCGAAAGTTACAGTCCACACCGCCACTGCATGGCAGGGAAAGAGTGTGCAAACCGACGTCCAACCCCTCTAAATGTACTACGACGGGCATCAGCTGATCGCTGACGTTTAGATCTGCGTTCCATGACCAGATAGAACGTCACGTGAGGCCTGTCCGCCACATTTATATTATAAATGCGAAAGTAACTCTGTCTGTCTGTCTGTCTGTCTGTCTCACTTTTACGACTAAACCGCTGAACCGATTTTGATGAAATTTGGTATAGAGGTAGATTAGACCTTGAGAAAGGACATAGGCTATGTTTGGTCGCGATAACCGACATCCACGCGGGCGGAGCCGCGGGCAAAAGCTAGTTTTTGATAATTTAATCTACAATTTCATGATAAACATTCTACTCTACATTCCCTCATAAAATAAGAGAACACTTCGCTCTCTGGCTTGATTTATTTGAATCGGAAACCACACGACGAGCACCTATATAACATACGTATCCCTAAGCCTTTGTTCGATAAGATTTTCGGCAATTATCTTAATCGGATTACGTTCATTGGGCCCTATGACGTCACTAAGCAACGAACCACTAAAGTAATCCCACTGTAGTTAATTGCCCCCATTTCAAGGTATGCCCCAATAAATACACTATCCTAAACCGGTATTTTCCCGTGATCCGCGAATTGTTAGGTGACGTGGCAACATTTGAAAATAGAATAAAAGTCATTGGCCGCTTAGTTACGTTATCTTGAAATTCTGTCATCCTGAATTTTGGTAAAATATCGTATGATCCTGAGTCATAAAGTTACCTGATATAGTAGAGTGTAATTTATGAGGTTGGCTTGGTCTCGAGTGCCCGAGGATCTTGGTGGGCAAAATATACATCTTGCCGCTTCCGGTCTATTCAAATCTGGCAAAAAATATTCGAGCCGTTTTAAAATAATAAAAAAATTAAAAAAGTAAGCAATAATGCGCTATATAAAGGCTTGGTCAAACCAACGCGATCAGCCTGCGTCCGCGGTGGTGGCGTGCGCGGTGGCGGTCAGGTTGCTGGCCAATCGCAAACCGCGGCGGTGGCCTGCGATTGGCCAGCAATTGATCGCCACCGCGGACGCGAGCTGAACGCGTTGCCTTAACAAGCCTTATCGAATAAGATTTTATGCTGCATTGGTATTAATTTCAGCTCTGTCTAAATGGCATAATGTTAATATTTAATTAGCACTTAAAAGTTGTATGTCTAGCTAACTAAAAAACTCGATAGCTTAAAGCCAATAATTCCCAAACCCAGCCCAAACCTTTTAGTTCATGTTGTTTGCTATAAAGAAGTTTTTCTAAAAATAATTTTCCCTGCGTTGTTTATTTTCAAGATCATAGATACGAATATAAAAGGTCACAGGTTAACAAAAACCACTGACATCTGTAATATTCCTAAAGCTTATTGATATTGTATTACCAGTTTTCAATATACAAATAATCCTTTGATCAGAATACTGGAATCTATCCCTTATTATCTTGTTCAGCTCCAAAGATATCTCGTATTTTTAAATGATATTGTATTACTAGTATTTCTGAATTGGAAATAAGCACGAATCTCCAATTTCATTGAACAAGGTTCTTTAGGGTTGATATACACTGCCTGAGGATAATGGTAGACAAATAGATCTCGCAGACGTAAGAGCTTTTCAGTTAACCAATTAAGGATTTTTATTTAATATGTCCGGCTGATCTCTGCTGCACGCTGGCTGGCGAGATCACTGCGTTCAGTGTATTGTGTATTTTACTTATTTTACATTCATGTATTTGTATACACGTCTGTTCCTCCATATACGTCCATTATATTTATACGTCTTTTCCTTCTGAGTAAATAGAGAGTCGTTTATCACATTGGTCCTATCCTTTACCCCAGGACGACATAGATCTTTTGTCATAATTGTCAAAGTTCGACAATGTTGCGTGCTTCTGACCTGTAATTATTTTAAAAAAAAATTGATTTGGTCAGTGTTTTTATGAAGTCGACAATAAATTACATTATTATAGGACATGTTACTCTACTTGTATAGTTATACGATTGTTATCGCTTCTTACAAAATTGCTTTCTTTTTTAATTATTAATTTCTATCTATACCTGCTGCTCACGACTCCGCTCGCGCGGTTTATTTCATTAGATCCAAAGATTACCCTCTACAACTTTACAAACCTTACCTCTTTGTATATAGATTGCAAACAATCTGTTTGTGATGAATGTCAAAAAAAATACGATTCATTACGTTAACCCTTTTTTGCGAATAGGCGGTGCTGCCGATATTAGACGTATTAACGAGAGACTGAGGGTGGTTTGCCACCCATTAGTCTCCGTCGGGTACTGATGAGCCCCCTTGCATGTTAATGATGAGCGCGTAAGGTACGCGTTGGTACTCATCGTGTGACGGATTACGTTTTCCGTTCACTTTAGGTTCTAGGAGTGGTTTAGGTATATACCATCACTCAGAGACAAATGACCCTATTAATTGAAATAAAACAAATTTTTATGGATTCTGGATTTTCGAAACGTGGGGTTAAAAGTAAATAATAACAAATAAATCGCGATAGAATCGATTAAAGTTTTATTTCAATGAGTGATATTCGCGTAAACTTCAGAAAGTAGTCATGACCCTATTTATCTTTAAAATCATTATTTTTTGAAAAATAAATGTCATAAAAAGTTGAAACCATTAATAAAAGCGAAATTCAAAATTATATTCTGCAGACTGAAAATGTAATCGTACTTTTCACTGGCTTGTCAATAGCAAATTCGATCACTATCAAGAACTATACAATAGTGACAGACACATTGACACTACAAAGACTATTCAGGCGCAGACAAAATCTCGGTCGCAAATACCCCGAGCGCAACAGATGAAGCCTATATTGATAAAATGACAAAACCAAATGCGTAAAGACTTAACCCTCGCGTACTGCATTAGTCACGGTTCATTGGTTTCTCAAGAGGTGATGGAACTGATTGGCCGGCTTTGCTTTAACAATACAACCCTAAGACTTCGAACAAGATTATAACCCTGCAACGCTACATTGAAAATCCTACTTAGTTTCGGTACAATAGAGATGAATTTTGCAATGTGAAGACTACGTCTGGTATTTGGACTATGACAAAGAATCATAGCATCTGCTTAGGAGGATTTTATGTTTCATTGATTGCCATTGTTAAGTGTACGAAACGGTAATACGGCCCTCTCGAATGTTTATCAGGAGATATTCGGCAAATAGACACAATTATTTGATAAGGTACTTTTTTGTGAGCCTTTCTGGAGAGGCTATTGTTATGTGCCCACTTTAAAAATCTGAAGCAATTCGTTATTCTGTTTTCGACATAGCTTTTAGATAGACGATTTATTTTATACTTTTTCATCTAATTCAAAGATTCATGAACACATGTAGGGACATTCAACGAAAAAAGTTACTTGACATTAGAATAGACATGTTTATATTGGAATATATATCTATATCGATAATTAATGTATAAAGAGGACCAAGTTCACTATGAATAGAAACTCAAACAAAAAATTCACACGAAGTAATGGGATCATATCAATATATTCCATGCTCAATTTGTTGATTTATGCAAGATTTCACACCTGAAATACCCGATGATACTTTTGTCTCTGACTGTACGTAGTTACTTTTTTTAATTAAATTAATTATTTGTCATATAATTCACAATAATTACATTGTTACTTAATTATAACATGTGTATGTAGTTAATTAAATGTTATCAAAAATAAACTTTTTTTTTCCCAAATGCCAAGTTCCACTATTAAAGGTGAAACCTCCTTAATCTCTGAAATAGATTCACAAATGAATATTTAAAAACCCGGTCTGTATCGAAGGGTGATTTGACATGCAATGGACGTCGACTGCCCTCTCACGCTCCCCTCGGCCGCACTGGCCATTCTATTACCATGTTATATTTGGAACGGTACCCGACTAGATTATGTCAATTTAGTGTTTCAATTGAATATTGAAATATTTAAATTTCTATCTTTTGTTGTGTACCTACAGCAAAAATTACATATATTTGTTCACTGGTTAGCTTGATAATTTGATAGTTTTCAATAATAGTAGGTAAATATGAAAGTCTCATCAGAGAGCCTAGTGCGAGTTTTTTCTCGCATTCACCGGTGATTTTTATGCGCAAATAATGTTTTATTAGTCAAGTTAGGCGCTAATTCAATGTCATACAAATCACCGTTTATTCGTCTCCGGTGAATGTAAGAAAAAAATCGCACTAGACACTCTGAGTAGAGTTTATTTTTAATATTTAAATAGTTCTCCCCAGCCTTTAACAGAGCCCTACCAACATTTGCCTTTTTTCTCAGTGTTGGGAAGTCAGACGAGAGTCGTTCCCGTAAAATAAGACTTACCCGCGGACTTAAGCGTTCACAGTGCAAACTTAGAATGCCACTGGGTCACCTTTAAACAAATTTAAAAAAAAAATTGCAAAAGGTCAGGTTCAAGTATAGTGGACTTAAATTATAAGCTTTCGATTGCAGGTCTTACGTTTCAGTTATTATGCTTTGACCAGTTCCCTACCCTACCCCAGTTATATTATTATATTCGAGACACAATAGTAGCACGATCCTAATAACTATTATAACATATCACCGCCCGACATGTGTGGACAATCGCGCGGAAAATAATAATGCCAACGTTACATTCTCCTGTATTTAATAGACGTCACATATGTAATGCACAATGTTCTTATTATTTAGCTATATGGGGTGAATGTAATTATGTTTTGTTTACGACTGTACTTGATCGCAAGCTGAGGGTATGAGAAATTATTTTGGATGGACATTGCTTTGTGTGCAATACAATTAACGCTCTTGCAAGTCTTGCAATATCAAGTTACACTCATACGTTCATTCATGCTTTCTCGACCTTGAATAAAAAATGTGTACCCTTTTTTATCTTTTCATAGGGGAAGTTTACGTTTATGTATTTTTGGATAGCCAATACCCACCTGAAGGGTAATTTTCGTATTAAAAACATGTTCAAAATTCAGTCTTGATCTCCGAAATGTCAAAAACGATCACGATGTCCATGACAAAAGTTGAGACTGAATTTTTAATATATTTTAATTACGAGAATTTGCCTTCTGGCTAACCATAGAATCAAAAACTATATATCAAAAACAAAAAAATATTAGTCTACTGCAGATTATTTCTGAATGCCAAACTCTGTGTTCTTTTCAATGTGCCATTGTACGCGCGAGAGCATAGAGTCATTCAGTAGAATATCATAATATTTTGGCTGTATAATAACTCTACTGAAGGAAGCTCGTGAAGTATGTAAGGATAGAAGCAGTAGGCGGTCTGCTATCTCTGCCTACACCGGAGGGAAATAGGTGTGAGTATATGTACGAGTATGTATGAATATTATCTCTAATATTCATTCCAAATCTGAAATTTCAATAACCGTTAATCACAAAACCAATCATACTAAGCCAATTCTCGCGATAATGGACAACCGTTATAGAGTGTACAGTACCAGGGCAACAGAGGCAGTAAAAGGTTTTACTGTTGTACCTCTGTTCTAAACTACATTAACATAATAATATTACTCAATAAGCTAATAGAGGTTCGCCTCTAATGGATACTTTGTGTTCGTTTTCCAGTGGCTATTAGTATGTTGTGAACAGTGAATTTAGCAACACAAAACTGCCCGCCCATCCAGACAAGTGGAAATTCGTTGACCGGCGAATTGTAGATTAAGTATAATGACAAATGTAAGGGATTTGACTTTTTTAACTTCTTTATTTCCTTAATAAGTCCTTTGTTAGTAGGGAATATTGTTTACATCACAATCATGGTCTACTAGCAGAGAAGAACAAGTCACAATAATCATTTCTTCATTCATCATCATCAGCATATAGACGTATTTTCCTGATTACATCCGTGGCCAAGATAAATAATCATTTATTCAGTAGACTTGCCCAAAATTTGACATTGACATACAAGTTCATACAGGCGGGAGTCCTAAAAAAAGGCAATAAAACATCTTCTGGACATGTCATACTCCCATCATGCGTTGAAAGACTTTCATATTACGTCAAATTCCACACATTTGTCATTCTATTCTACAATACGCTGGCCAACGAATTACCAGTGGCCTAGGGAGGCTGATAAAAAACTTTTTTTTATAATCATTCACAATGTCACACGTTCAATTACAAACAATAAAGTGTTCAAACCGTTTTACCCAAGACGGCGCCGGCGTGGGCGTGCGGTTTTAGTCCAGGAGAGGGCTATTCGGGGCTATTGTCGCACGAAAAACTTAATAATTGCCTCTAAAATACTAGATTGAATGATAAATTTCTACGTGGTGGCCAATGTGGCCATATACTACGATCATGACACATTTTGCCGTACATTATTTAATTATTCATCAATATAAACTTAGATTATACTGTATTGACACAGCCAAAAAATGCAATGCAAGAAACGCTGTGAGAAACTCATTTTGTGTGAGTAAGCTAATGTCAATATTGTGTTTCAATGTGTGCATGTCATGGGATAATATTATGTATATGTCAACTTCATCATCATCATCATCATTTCAGCCATAGGAAGTCCACTGCTGGACATTATGTCAACTTATACCGAAGTAATAGCCATTTTTATGCTGCATTGAAATGACACTTGCTGCGACTAGGTGTAAAGTTTGTAAATTGTCTAAGACTACTAAAATCTTCACGGACCAAGACAACTTTACCTGCAGACAAGGCTCTGAAAGCATATCTACCTATTGTGTAAAAAATTCTATACAAAATACATACAATTATGTACATAAAGACGCCTTTATCTCCGGTTAGGTAGAGGTGAATTAACTCCCACATTTCACCAGTAATTCTACAAAATAGCCACTATATAGACATAGATGTACACTTTATTGGCTCCATTTGCGTAATACCCCCGCACAAAGCTACCTAACCATATTGTTGAACAAACACAATTATTGGCCGCGTCCATTTTCCTACATGAGATTTAAGGCTCAAATTAAGTGAATTACTAATGGCGGGCCCTCTGCCTTCCGACGGTATCGTTTGAGTCCATCAGTGCTAATACACTAAACAAGTAACTTGAGTACAGTATAATTTCCTATAATTAAATCAGAATATCGAAGTTGGTCGCCCATTGTTGTGAAGCAAACGGTCCATTTCACTGCTGGAGACTAGAGATACTTTACAATTTTGAATATTAAGTTTTAGGCTTTGTGATATATTTTTTAAAGTGCAGTGTAACTGTATCCAACTTTAATACTTAAACGATTTTTTTACAAATATTTGCAGATATTCTTTGTCAATTCTTTAGTTTGTGACTAATATTTGCTAAGTTTCCCAAAATCAAGAAGTTCGAATAAATTATACTAAACATATTATTTTATGGCACTGTTATTTGATATTTTATTTATTTTTTCATTATTCACAAAAAGGGCCATTATGGCGTATAATTGTGGGCATAATTGTCAAAAAACCTTTAAACTAAAAAAGAAACAAAAATATAAGATGCCGGAAGGGAAAACTACGTGTATATTATTATTCAATGACCAGCAAAAGTTCTGAAAAGTTTTCTGAAATCATAATTATTCCATTTACTTCACAAGTGATGGTACAATCAAACTATTTATAGAGCAATTTAAATTTCCGGCATCCCTTCCAAAATCTGAAGTAGTTATACATGACAATAGCACAAATCAACCAGCTAATTACGAACAATTTCAAATGTGCTCGGTCAGTTGGTGAAACCATGAGTCGGGACAATGGTGTCCCCAACAGATCCAAGGGACGATTTAAACAGGGGTTTTTGTCCCAATTATTTACGGACAAGTAATTATTTCCACCAAGAAATTGACGACGTAAAGATAGGAAGACATGGTGTTGACAAATAATGGGATGCATAGCTTGGCAAATAATAAGACTGGAATTAGTTGTAGAAACGGCGGTGAGTAGGATAGCCAGAGCTCACTTTAGAGGTTTTGTGTTGTTAGTGGGAAGATCAAAGGCTTGTCCTGCTTGTCTGCTGTGCTGATGGCACAGAATCTCTATGTTCTTACAGGGTCGGCAGCACGAGTGTGACTCCTCTGGTGTTGTACTCGTCCATAGGCTACGGTAACCACTTTCCTTCAGATGGACCGTGTGCTTGTCTGCGACCTAAAAAATATACTGAACAGGAAAATTTATTCAGATGACATTATATATGAAATAGAAATATGGATGAAATGAAAATCACTAAAGTTACATATTTTAAAATAAAACTTAATGTCGATATACTTCAGTGGGTCCACGTTGTTGGAGGCGTGATTGAGGGATAAAACCAATACTCCATCACAGAAAAAAATCACTGATATAGTAGGTACCTATATCTTATCTTATAAGATATAGGTACCTACTATGTATCTAATTAACCTTTACTGTTAACTTTTTTCATTACTAAATAATCTAAACAGGTAAAAAAACCTTAATCAACAGAGTCGTCTGAAAGTTACCCGCCATTAGAGATTGCCTCTTCAAAACTTCTACTACCCTGGTACCGGCAAACATTAATCAGCGCAATAAATAGACCTTTCAGTGAGTGGAAAACTCGTGCTTTTCACAAATGCTTCCAATCAGCCCGTGGCCTTTCATTTCTAACAATAGCGGCGGATAAAATACGAAATAAGATCCCTAATGAAAACTATCGGGCTATCCCTGTATTAATCTATTATCGTTAAACCGGTTGCAGACGCTATTAACGCTATAATTAAGGCAATATAGTTTTGCCATCTATATAGTCTAGTATTATTGAGAATATAATCACAGTGCCTTTATATATATTCTGGTAATTTTGATGTATGTAATTACTTAAATTGGAAAGTTATGCGAAATTGTATAATTGAAGCTTTTGAAGACCTTTGTCACTAACACTTACGTATCGGTTTAAATTAATTTTCGTTAAAGATTTCTTATTTCGCCTAACATTTCTTCTATGGCATGTTCACACGAAATTACCACTAATGAAAGGCTCTTATTACACATTTTCAATAATACATGTAACAACATATATCAGGCCTATCCAGAAGCGTATCATCCTGAATTAAATGTTTAACTTTTTTCTTTCTTCCTTTTTTAGTTTTACGCACTGAATACCCGGGTGCGTCTTAGATTAGAAATTTGTGAATCTAACTAAATCTCTTGTTAAAAAAACATGATGCCGTGGAAAGAACAAAGACATGTAACAAAGAAGATATGATATAACATGTATACAAAATACTTTTCGGGCAAAATACTGAAAGAGAAACAATATATAAATATGATAACATAAAACTTCTAAAGCCTGGCTGCTTTGACGGCCTGTGGTCGGAAATGTAAGGGACATGGGCAGACAGCTTCCGGTCCGGAGGGCCGTCGTACTGCGACAACTAAGTAAAAACAAGTGAATAACCTTATTGGAAGGAAATTAATGTACGTAAATCATGATAGTAGCAATACGTGTCAACGATATTTGGTGCTATTTCTGTGATTTACTGCCATAGACTTTTATGAGTTTGTCAAAATTAGTTTGAATACAGATTGTATTCTAGAATTAAACTTCAGTGTAGATTTTATGATTGTCCATGTGTTTTATTGGCATAAAATACCCGCAACAAAATAAAAAGTGCCCAAAAATTTCTTAAAACAATGAAAAGATATTTGAATACACTCTATGTAGAATAAAGTTAATAACAATTTATAAGGGAATCGAGTAAAACAGTAAAGTATCAAATTCCCCGGATGTTCCATCACAGACCGGCTTATAAGATAGCTTATTAACCCTAAATTCACATGAAAAGCTTGCCACACAGATGTTTACTAAAAAATGTTATTAAAGGAGCGACCACGAGAAATCCCTTAAGCACCGCGGTACCTTCATTTTCAAATAGCAAATGATGCCATTGAGTAAATCTTCAGATCTGGGCGAATAATGTGAACCATACATCTCTGGCAACTTAATACACTGGACGGATCAAAGGACCCACATACGGAAACGCTCGAAGCTTAGAATAAACCAATTATGAGTGAAATATTAGGGATCAGTCCGCCCTACGAAAGCCTTTGATCACACGTTGCTAACTGCTTATATTTCTTTCCGGCCTCCAGTGAGAAAGAGAAGCCACCAAAGACCGGTCAAAATATAAGCGAAACTCTTAATAAATTACAGAAATTGGTGGCCACGAGACTAATACCCCCGGAATGGGGAATAAGCCGGTCATAACGTCGGTTAACTGCGCGTGCCGAGTAATCATTTTTGGACAGGATATTTACTTCCGTCTGTTCTTCTGATAAACGACAACTGCCCTGCTCTTATTAAAACAATTCACCCTGAGATCGCATTCCGGTGTACCGCGGCGCAATAGCGCACCTAAATTATATTGTGTACGTAATGAAGTTGAGTCAGGAAAGTAGCCGAAATTTGAGTGTAAATAAATTAAGAGCGATCAGTACGATGACGGCCATCGTTCCATTTTCAATTAGAATGAAAGCTGGGGACGATATGGATATTTTACGAAATGGGAAAATAATCGAATTTCGACTGAATAATGAGAGGACCCTCGGTATACGTCAATGAATGGCCAGGAGAGCATGGAGACACAAAGGGTATTTAACTCGCACTTAGTACTTTTTGCCCACCGCCCCCCGCTGCGCTCAGCCGGCCCCAGCCCCAACGCGATTATATTGTCGTTATCGCCCTATAACGTATGCAGAATAAAACATGTATTATCTATATTGCCAGCATCCATTCACCCAGTTTCGTTCGCTCCTAATCCTTTGATTTATAATATCCCGCTGAAATATAGCCGTTGGCCGCAATATATTTAAATTATTCCAACAGTCAATTAACGAGATAGCTTTTGCCGCGATATAGGTCGCGATGTGTTCACTGGCACGTAACAAACAAACTGAATTTGTACATTAAAATCCGTAAAGTTATTAAAAGGAAATGTGCGGTTGGTTACACCGAGGGAAATATTTACAATTTAGGGGTTTTGGTATACAATTGCCTCATGTATGCATAAAAGTTGAAGAAATTCGTGGTATCCGTGTACCCGCGGCCTTATTAGTGAAGTCAAACACACCTTTTTAAACTAAGCCCTTGGGGTATACCGGCGTATATTTGCACAGGGAAAACATTCTATTGATACAAATAATTCTCGATGGGGAACGACTATATTTCACTGGAGGTTTTTGTTAAGTCAACGTGGGCAGAAAAGTTAGTTAACTAACTTTTTCGAGTTTCTGTAAAAAGGTGAGGATTAATACGGGCGTCGCTCGTAATACTTATTTACAATAATCCAACTTGTGGGAGCTCCGCATGAATTGTTTGAATAAATTTCTTTTTCAGCCGTGTACTGGTAGGGCTGGATTACGGCACCAATTTATCGATGTTAATTTTAAGAAAAGCGTTTTTCATTTAACTTTTGTTTGAAACTTTCCCGACTAATTTATTGAAATTCGTTAGTGTATTTCATGTAAAAAAGAAACTATCCTTAGTTGCAGTTAGCTACCCATTTTAATTAAATAGCGTATAGCATAAGGTGCCTGTGTCTTTTCGGTATTCACTTTACTTTGTAGTGCATGTCCAAATTATTAAAAAAAAAATATAAGTACACAAAAATGTAGGTCTATATTTTTAAAACTATCTCCCCGTGAGGAACTCTTTTAGTTTAAATGAGAACTTAAAACAATTCTTGCTTTATTTTTCCTTTCAACATATTAAAAACCTGCACCCAAATTTAAGTTAAGGTATTCTATTATAATATTTTTACTAATGTAGTTAATTAGTTCAAAAATTACCATTTTTGCTGTTATTATATACTTTAAGACCCAGAGTTGTGAACATAAAATATTTGGTAGGCATATCTAAAAACGATAAAATATCGACATTCTTCTGGAATACTGTATGTACATCTCTAATGTAACCATCGTATGCAAATCGTAAAACAGCATTTTAAAAATTAGATACTTGCTCGGGAGACCTTTTATAATCCCTGAGAATTTTAATGATACGTCCATTCGCAAGGTGGTTTGCTTTCCATATCTCTACATTCACATTTGTTTTAAAGGATCATAATTACCATTTTTACTCGTTTGATTTATTGTTAGCTTAGAGTTTTCGATGAGATTAGGACTAGTCATACCTGAGGCGGGTTCACAGGTAAGATATTAGATGGGTATTTTCAACTGAATCTGAGTGCCTAGTACGATTTTTTTTTACATTCACCAGTAACGAATAAACAGAGATTTGTATGACAATGAACTAGCTCCACTTTGCGGTGACTTTTGAACGATTTTTGTACGCATACAAATCACTGTTTACTTATCGCTAGTTAATCGATTAGCTTATCGCAGTCCACTGCTGGACATAGGTCTTTCCCAATGTTGGGACGCTTTGGCTTACTATTTCCACCCCGACCAAACGAGTTGGTACAGAGTTTTATTTAGAGTTTTCCTTCTCTCGCAGTGATATCACCTGCGTATTTTATCGTAAGTCGCCTCTTACGACACACTTCAGATGAGATAGGGTGATAATACTTGTATCCTTTCTTAGTCCACTAGTTTGAATGTCACATAAAAATCGCAATAATTAAGAAGCAAGCATCCAGCACCTAAAATTCTTCACTAATTAATCGCATTTATGATAAAGTAGGAGATCGTACTTAGAATATCAATTAACTTATACGATCGGTCAATAAATCGCAGGATACAAAATCATAACACCTTTATACGTTTCGCATTAAATAAGTGTTCAAAAACCGACCAAAATGTTCATTAAGTCCGATGTATAAAGTGCCACCAGTTTAAACACAGCACGATATACTCCGATATTACCATATTACAGCCAATCACGAACGGGGTGGGTACTATCAAATTTACATATTGCGACGCCAAATCTCATCATTAACATTTTTATTAAACAAGGATTAACTGTAATCCTTTTTTATTCGACAATTAGTAACGTTATCATGCCGTCCAATGTCGTAAAGAGTTGGAATAGCTTCCTATCTCCAGTAATTAACCAAATTGCTCTAACCTCCAGAGATAGCTAACCTTTCATTATAGCTACAAAAAATTCGACTTAACAAACTGCTAATTGAACGTCGAGCTCCAATAAAAAACTTTATTACAATGCTTCGAAAATAGATCAACTTTATTATGATGCTTCAACTTAAATTTAATTTATTACACAGCTTCGAAACACTGTTTTATGGACTTCAATAATTCCACTAATAAAAAATTCTGAAGTTGAAGTAGACATTCAAGTTTTATAAAGTTAATTTTGATTTTTCGCAAGTAAGTTGAGTATTTTTGTGACAGCGTTGTATTTTTATATCTTGATTTTAACGAGAAAATTACTAGAAAACTTGTTGTTAAAAGTAGTTTAGAATGAATGAGACGCAAAGTTGAATATGATAAAAAATAATATATTGAAATTGGATTTTTCTTAATAAATACTAAGTAATACTTTATATACCACACAGTTTCAAATAAGCTATAAAACGACACTATTGGAACCTACTACTAGCTGTTAACAACAGAATATTATTTATTCATATGTGTATGGACAAAAAGCCTTAAAAATAATTTCGTCTTATCTTGTTTTTTAGCCCCCGGCGAAAACGAAGCGTGTTATAAGTTTGGCATGTTTAATTATGTATCTATTTGTGACTCCCAAACGTACAGACTGATTTTAATGCACGATCGTGTTGGCTCTTAGCAATATATTATGTTCAGAGGTTTGAGGATCATCACCTCTATCCTAGTTGTCGAAAAGCATCTTACTTACTTATTATACAGGTTTGATTGGTTCGATTAATACAAGTGATGCGTGTAAGCTTAGCCCACAAATTTTTGGTGGCGCACATACCTCCAAGGGTAGTAGGTACTTCCATCACACTGTAAAATAAATCACTATTTTAATGTTTATGTTCATCTATCTGGATGCGGAAGGCGGAGGATCGGCAAACGTGGCGCACATTGGGGGAGGCCTATGTCCAGCAGTGGACTGCAGTAGGCTAATTGATTGATTGATTGATTGTTCATCGATCAATCTTTCTTCATTCAAGACTTTCTCGTGAAGACGCATAAGAGCGTTTCCTTTTAGCAATTCTAAGGGATCACCCATAAAATATAAATGTTCATCTTTCTAAAACCATAAAGTATTGGTTTACGATATTATACGTAGTAATATTTGAATGACCAAACGACGTGACCGAAAACTTGAACAGCACTCGCGTTTATTAAATTCACTGAAAATTAAACACTAAAAATTTAAGATTATCTTTGACTTGAGTATTAAACGGATTCACTTGTTTGAAATACACTTATAGTATAACTTATCTGATATGATAGAACTAAAAAACATAATTATGATTATTTTAAGGCAATATTGAAATTTGCCGACAAAAATTAATTTTTAGCAAACCCTTTAATTAAAATCACAAACCATTAAATTTTATATCCTCTAAATACTAAACTTAACCTGTCTATTGAATGAAATTTTGAAGCATTTATTATGCTAACTGTTCAAATCGATTAAGAAAGGGAAAAATAATCGACCTCGGACGGGACTCGAACCGTCGCCCTTAAGACGGTTGTATAAGGGAATTTTGGATCGACTTCGTACCTGTCTCGGTGGCTTAGTGGTCAGAGCGTTCCCCCTGTAAGGGAAAGATCGAGGGTTCGAGTCCCGCCGAGGTCGATTAATTTTTCCCTTTCTTAATCGATTTAACCTGTCTAATTCCTTAGAGACAAAGGAATCGAATATGCTCGTGCCTTACAAATATGAGACATTTATATTAACAGTAACTTTTGATTACAATATTCAATTTCTCCTTTATAAGAAGCTTATGTGGAATGAATAGTTCATAACTTGTTTTCATTCGTATTTCAATACATTATTCACTGGAGGCTAGTGTCAATAACCTTATTGAGTAGTCTGAGTTATTCGAACCGCACACCTGCACTTGCAATTCATTGAGGAGTCTCTACGTACGACTTCTTTCTATCAAAAGTTATACGGCTCGAAAGAGATTTGCTTATACGACAAGTAAACGACCGAAGTACCGCTTTGTTTTGAAATAAACTTAAGTCAATGTACTGTGTTTTACTATTGTAAACTTAACATGTTTATTTGGTGAATTCAGACGGTAGAATAGCTATTCTACCGTCTGAATTCACCAAATAAACATGTTAAGTTTGATGTGATGAATTGAAGTTAGCACAGCTGTGCTAACTTCAATTCATCACTGTGTGTTACCCAAACCTGAAGTCAATAGGTATGATAAAATGTATGTGAGTAGAATATTATGCAAAAAATAAAAAATGCTGTCAAACTAATAAAGATTTTGGAATTTTAAAATGTGCCTAAGTATAGGATAGGATCTGCTAAGTAGACGAATCTAACCTAAAGATAGTACTAATTGAACATGGAAATTACAAACTAGAGCCACTGTTTTAACTTTACAATGACACAACACAATCTACTAGGGCGTAACTTGTTTAACATCGGGACAAACAACTATTCAAGACAAAAAACAATGCTACATAAGGATTCAACTTTTTTAATACAAGTTATAAACAAAGATTGTAAGATTTATCGCTCGATCCATCGAGTCACAATAATTATCTTTGAAGATTATATCAAAAGCTATACAATCTCTATAACATTGAGGCTCAATCAGGATTTTTGTAGGCCAAGTCAAACTAACATACAAGCTAGTACCCTGGCTGATAAATGGACAAGACTATGGCGGGTGCAGGTTTACCTCTCAAGGTCTGGTTCAGACGGTAGTCGCCCCCATAAAAGCTAAATAAATCGAATTACAAGAATATGATAGCGAATTCCGGGCTTCAAAATACAAGCTACGGATACAACCCAGATTAGGTGGGATGATTATGAGTTATTGTACGACGTTAACTTTTAAGATTAAATTATTTTTTTCATCATTATAGGCCGTTAAAATGGAAGAATATTATACTCTTTCATGTTAAAGCCTCGTATCATAACAGATATTACCCTTTAAGCTCCTTTAAGCGGGGCATGAAAAAGCATCTGATGAGGCCGTCAAGCTGAGTGCCAACATTGTAACATGATACGTGTCTGTAATGGTGACCCTATTTTCAGAGACTTTACCTTCAGCTTACCATCAGGCGAGGCGAAGTCAAATTGACGTGTCCTATATAAAAAAAAAGTTCAAGGTAAACACTAATAATAAATACATACATACATACAGTCACGCCTCTTTACCAGTGGGGTAGGCAGAGACCACAGCTTTCCACCTGCTACGATCCTGGCATACATCTTTCGCTTCTTCTACGTTCATAATTGCTCTCATGCATGCTTGCCGGTTTCGCCGTTTAATTATAAATATCTAATTTAATTTCCCAAATTCTCAATCGTTAATCGGTAGTAGGTATATCCGCTATAAGGTAGAGAAGCGTTCGCCGCCCAAGCCAAGGTGGCTTGTGCGGTGAAGTTGTCAAGTTGTCACCCCAAGCTTAACCTATCGGTATGATTTGAGATAGTGCGTCATATTTATACTCTGTCGCACAAATATTTATATAATTTCACTTACGCATAGACTTCTAGATCTTAATAGAGATAATAATTTATCATGAAAGCTTTATAATGGTCTTGTTTTAAGTGACAGCATTTACAAATCTCTAAACGTACTCGTACAAGCGCCCATTAAGCGCTCTTAGGACAATTAATTAGTATAATACGGCAATTTCAAACCCAAATCTCCATAAGTTTTGAATGAATAATGTCTCTTCTTAAAGAGTTATTATCCTCCTAATTATCGCAGCGATAAAATTAAGAAACTCCGTGTTTAATGTCGCGACACTAAATTATACTTTTGGACTTGTATAAAATGTTGTTATTGCAGTTTAACGCGTTGCAGGCCATCGTTCCGAGAGAGCCACGCCTACTCTCTTTTGCGGCGAGACAATAAGTTTTTACGAGCTGAATAGAGGCGAAGATTGGAAAAAATTCAAAGCACTTTTTGTCGAAATTCGTAAAAAAATGTTTTGTATTGTGAGTGGCGCACAATGGTGGATGGAGGAAATGAGAGTCTGGGCGTAGCGGTGCTCAATTTAACTGGTACCCCGCTTCACCGCGCGTGCCCCGCTCCCGCCCTCGTCGCCGCCTGTTCTGTGCATATTGTGTATATGCACGCAATGAACAATCTAGAAGACGTGACACTCCATAAAATAACCCTCACTTAAATACTAATTGGTTAAATTATTGTAAATAATCTAAAATTTTAAGAGAAAACATCGAGACGTTAGTTATTCATGCCCTTAATACCAACGTTAAATTAAAATTTATTTTGACTTGAAATTTAATAGTTAAGCGGTTTAGAGATAAGAATAATTTTAGATGGTTGTTTTTAATGTAGACTGCGTAGGTAGATAAAATTAGGTGTACGATCTTAGAACTAGACCATTAACCAAGTCAAGGACTTTGACTCATTATGGCAGTGGCAATTTTCACACAGCATAAAGGGCATTCTCTAAATGTGGGCTTGTAATTGGCGATCTGACAATATTGATTGTGTACTCAATTTTATTTATTAGTCTTACGGACCTTCTTCAAAAAATATAAATAAAAAGCATAGAATTCATAATAAATAATAATACTAGTAAATATTCTACAACATTCTACACAACGCTCGCGCTATCTAGACCCATGGTAAGCTTAATTAGCTTGCGTTATGGAATCTAGAATGCGGATATACATACTTAGATACTTTTTTTTTTGTAAATACATACATATCATACATAGAAACACCCAGACCAATGCAAATATTTATATTCATGCATACAAATATTGGCACTGAGCGGGGATCGAACCCGCGTCTCCTGCGTAGCAGCCGCGTTCACTACCGCTACGCCACAGAGGCAGTCAGAGGCAGTACGTAGGTATGTTGGTTTACTCATGATGTTATTTTTCACCTTTAGACCAAGTTATAATCACAACCTCTGTGGCGTGGTGGTAGTGAACGCGACTGCCACGCAGGAGGCGCGGGTTCGATTATTTTTTGTATGCATGAATATGTCACGTTAAGCCGTCGGTCTCGGTTGACATACGTACATCAATGATAATGGTTACGGGAAATCGGAGCCCTAAAAAAAACAAAAATAGTGGTCAGGTGGCAGTCGCTATACCTACGGAAAATAATAATATCGAAATCAGTCAAACCCGCAGTTAGAATAAAAAGCGGACCCCGAATTCGCATGCAACAGCGACTAATGCTAGGTTAAAGAAGGATCAATCAATCAATCAATCAATCAATTATTATTGCAGTCCACTGCTGGACATAGGCCTCTTCCAACATGCGCAACAAAAGAAAGAAGGATACCAAGCTCTAATTAATTTTAATTCCAAATCAATTAAGGATATCAGAAGTACCTACATACTTAGATACTTACCAAGATCGAACTTACACCTTACCAGTGTAACACGCCACTGGTTAGACCTGTTTTATTGCTGTAATTTAACATAATAATTTAATATTGTCGTCTGTAATACCAGACATATTAAAACGTGACGAAAGTGGATATACGATACGAAACATGGTCGCTAATCTAATCTACAAACATAGCGCGGTACAGCCGGCCGGCGATGCTTTGTGCCACACGCTCCGCTGAAATTTAATGTTTCGCCGGTGTATAGACCCTTTGAAGGCTCCCATATTAGCCGCTGCCTATTAGCATAAAACCCATAATGGTACCACCTAAGCTTTTAATTAATTACGCGCCAGATACCGGGAAGTTTCAACGGCATATGAACAAACTCATCGTCTTTTTATTCAATTTGCATTTCCCACATCGCCCACAAAAAATATACACACCAACAGAATGTTATAATTAAACATTTAAAACAATTCCCGGGTGAAAAACCTTCAGCCATGTGGCTCTTAGTTTTTAACTACTGAAATGTAAGCAACACGAATGTTTAACAGCGACTCTGACGATGAAAAACTCATAAACGTTAAAGGAAAATAAATAAAAAAAGCATCGACTGAGCAAACAATCTCCGGCAAAACTAATTTATGCGGCGCATTCACTGGGGCCCGAGTAAGATGCTTGAGAAAATCTCTCTTTTATGTTTTGGCAAAGGTTTAATATAAAAATTACTTTTCGCATTATCATGTGTGCCTGGTAGGCGGCAGGGGATCGTTGCGGAGTCACAATTCGCTAAGGGTACCTTTCCGCTCTTCGTTAGATTATCTCACGCGTGACAGCTGCTCGGGGTCGCTACGGTCCTGGTTCTTAAACAACGGATATTCAAGTGCGATACTGGGTTTCCTTTCTTTTGTTTTTTTTTGGGAAAATCCTAACCTACGTTAATATATTTTAATGACAATTTATAAATCAGGTTCAAAAGGTAAACAAAACTCAATGTATTGAAGAAGATATCCATAAACTTTAAAAACTATGATTGGTAAAGTTTTTAAATATAATATCCTGCTCAACAAAACAATTAGGTAGCCTATTGCAGTCTACTGCTGGATAAGTAACTCTCCCAATGTGCACCAAACGTACAAAATAATTAATTGATTGAATAAAAATAAAAATAAATAAACTTAAATTATTCAGCTAAAAATAAATAAACTTAAATTATTTTGTTACCACATGATATTTC
The DNA here is from genome assembly GCA_914767945.1 of Eilema depressum. NCBI lineage: Eukaryota > Metazoa > Arthropoda > Insecta > Lepidoptera > Erebidae > Eilema > Eilema depressum. The sequence goes on from OU612020.1 coordinate 15,446,036, forward strand.
TTCAAGCTTAGTTCTTTCTACCTTTTTTCTTTTGGTTAATTGTTTCAAATTAAATAAAAAAAGCAAATATTAAAAGACACAACCCTACCGCTACCCCAATCTTTAAGTTACTTCTTTTATCGCTCCATATGTAGACGTTTGATTCCGCTGATCCCCCATATTCCTTTGATTATTGTATTACGAAACGAGGGCAAGGAAATCCCGTGTTGTGCACTTTTTTCGTCATAATATAATCTATTTATTGTCAACCAGCGAGTAATGAATGATGTTTTGCATGGCTGGCAATGCGAGTGTTTTGTACTTGTTAAAAGGCACCCCGGAAATAACATCGCTTTCCATACGAGCAAGCAATCAAATATGAATTTGCATTAAGAGATTTTTTGGGATTTATTGAGTTTGATAACAGAGTTTTGAATAATTGTTTTATTTTTTCGACTTTCCAGCGTGGTTGCGTTTTGGGTTACGCGAGTCGCGTGGTATTAACTGTATTGAAGACTTTTTCTGTGATGTGTTTTATTCCATTCATTTGTACAGCATCAGAACTATCTTACTACAAATTCTCAAAATGATCTTAATATCAAGGTATTAAGAGCAAACCAAACTTTTTTATTTATTTAAATTGTAATAATATCCGAAATAATGGTATGTATCTACCAAATATCAGAATAATCAGTCAACAGAAAGGGTAAAATTAAGGCAATAACATCATCGATCTGATGCTGTCTGTAAGCAGTAAGAACATAAACTCTCTGCTAATCCATCAAATGTCACCACTGAGTACCCAAATGCGATATTCTATTTTCAAGACCTAGTACCTAGGTAGAAGGTTCCAGTTTGATTCCGGTTTCTTGTAATAATTTCTTTTAAGTTCAATAGCTTATTCTTTCTTATTTTCTTTTCGTTCCTTGGTTACAAATACCTATACCTAATAGTTTTTTAGAAATAAATATTTCTCATAAAATGATTGTTGACTAAATAATTGAACACTTTGTAGTACGTATATTCTTTTGCCACTGAGGTAAATATTTCTTAGAAATTTTAAGCTAAAAGCGAGAGTTATTTAATGTAAAAGGTATTACTTACAAGCTAAATATTTTACTTCAACATAAAAGTGTAATAAACAACGTATTAGAAAAAGCTGCTTTTAGTTTTATAACTTTAAATCGACTTAAGTCAAATATCCAGAACGGTCATTGAATCCACCGGTCTTTTTCGTAATATGTATTTTGCTAACCGAAGTACCTAGTACAAGGACATCTCCTAGAAACTTGAAATCCTCATCTACATAATAATTACTCATAATTCGAGTAAGTAATTTTACCAAACAAAATATAGCTTTTATAAATTAGATATTAAGTGAGAAGATAGTCCTACACCCATACTGCGAGCATAACTCTGCCACCAATAAAAATATGCATTAAAAAAAGAAAATGGAAATTAGTTTTCCACTATTTATTTATCTCTTACGCTTTCTGAGCCCTGCCTCGGTTTTTGATCTGAATCTACAGATTACAATCTGAGCTCCCAACCTCGTTTGTTCATCAACGGGTGTACCGGCCCCCTGCAGGTGGACTCTGACCCCGAGATCTTGGTAGTGCCCCATACATCCTAGCAGGTCTTATTAGTCTTATAACTATTTTATGAGTATTAAAAGGTGCTGCCCATGCTTTGAAATGCTTAAGAAGATTAAAAATTGTTCTAGTCATTTCCCTTCTCAACTATATTAAAACTGCATTCTTTTGAATATAGATACATAAAAATGCATACCTTGCATGGTATCCTTATGATATTTTAACAATGACAATAAGTACATTTTTCTTAAACTAAACCAATAAGCGTCACATGAAAAATCTGAGACAGACATTCAATTTTCAAAAAAATATGCCTAGCATCATAAGATGCGTAGTAAACAAAAAATGATCAATTTCGCCGTAAGCTAAGAACAAATAAACGTCAATCCTTAAAAACAAATCTGTGTTAGAAGCAACGACGCACACACGTGCTGTACTTTATATGAGGGGTGATAGCCTACAAAGGAAAGCAATTTAACAAAATAAAAAATGCTATATTGGAATTGGAAAGAAACAAATGATACGGGAAATACTTAAATCACCGCTATTGATGCGAAATTGGAATTCGTATTGAAATGGTAAATTACGAGTTTTGAATTTGGTACGCGTGAGAGTGGGGCTTAGGATTTTGTTTTTTAAATAACAATATTGAGCAGGTCATTTAAATTTGGAATTGAACATTCAAACAAAAGAACAGCATAAAACCTCTTAATATAAAATATTCAGTATTACTGCCAATGACAATATGATTTTGCCGATATTGGCCACAAATAATTATGAATTCCACCGGCATTTGACATAGGTATGAGATTTGAGTTTACTTATAAATCATTAAGTAATATAATTATTATAGTTAAGATATTTTAGATAATATAATTTAAAAAAATATTAAGGCTAAGTTATTGAAAGCGTTACAATATTTTAATATAGTCATACATAAATCAACTAATAAATCACGCTATAAATTCAAAATCTTCACTATAATAAAGATAGTAAATGTTTCAGTCATTGTGTAAATATTATTGTTTCATATTTGCATGCAACGTTATTACTCGACGCTAAATCACAAATATGTAAATCAATTGAAAAGACTACCATTAAATAACATAAAATAATATATCGGTTCGTACGTTGGGGCGTAGGCGCCTGCTATTGACAAACGACTCGGCAAATATAAGCCGAATTATGCAGATACCATTCAAGAATCGAGAAATTATAGCCATTATAGTACGTATTTTATCTCGCTCAAATTCACGTTATACTGCACTATCGAAATTGGTTCCAATAAAATTTGCGTAACATCATACAATTGGTAATAAATTCTTATAATTGCGAGTTTAATGAGACTATTATACATACATACGACTTATGACTCTTATACATTTAAGGCTCTTTTACGCAATGGTATGGGTTTGTGTTTACTCTTATTACTTTTAACAATATTCTGCTGCATAATAAATAATGTTGCTTGATATTAGCGTAGTATGGGTCCTAGAATGCAGATAAATTGATATTTGATTTATTGGTTACCTTTTGAGCAGTGATGGAAACGACGGGATCAGTGTTAATAATATAATAAATCAAGATTGACAGCCACTAGTAGTGAACGCGACAGCTACGCAGGTGCCGCGGGTTCGATTCCCGCTCAGTGCAAATATTTGATGCATGAATTTAGTTATTTGCTTCGGACTGGTCGTAGTGGTCGTGCCTCGGAGAGCACGTTAAGCCGTCGGTCCCGGTTATCATATAACATCTATGGCAGTCATTACGGGTAGTTGGAGCCCTTAAAATTCCAACAACTAATCTAACTGCAATACTTCGATATCGCCAATGGGTTGTGGATTTTATCTATACAGGTATGTGTATATATTATATAATATGTGTCATTAAAAATAATATTTTTGTAACATTATACACCACGCCTTGCAAAGCTTGATTGTAAAGATAAACAAGGCAAGTCTATGATAGAATGAGTGCTCACAACGGCTTCATAACTTCGAAAGGGAAAGTTCTCGCGTCGCTAGACGAAACTAAAGTCATAAAGTTTATGCAGTGACAACATATTTCAGAAATGCCGGGCCTTTTATTAGACGGGAGCAGATGATCGTTGAATCCCCTCTTTCCGCAGGAGTTTAAACTTGTGCCGTTCACTGGTATTGCAAAAGTTTTCAGCTCACCGAAAATACACCGGAACGCTCTCAAAAGAGTTGCAGAGTGATTTTTTTCGCCGCTCCGCGTCCGATAGGATTACGTTGACATGTGGGATATCAATCAGAAACCTTTGAACTACTTTGTGAGATTTGGAAGTCCCACCTTACTGAAGATTAATTAATATACCCATGAATTATTCAATAGTAAGAACTATTTTAGGAAAGTGTCAGAGTTCTTTTTGAAATATTTTTGAAGTAAAAGAAACAAAATGATGTATGACGGATAATATTTTTCTTTTTTGCATAGATATTATCACCATATTTCTTAGCTGGGTTTAAGTATTCTTTAGTAAATAGTTCATGTAACTAAACTAACTTCACACGTTTTACTCAATGAAATTAATTAAATAAATTTAATTTATTATTATTATCTTAACTGCGATCTGACTTCCCAACGCCAAGAGGGATAACCCAGCTTGCAGGTGAGATTGGCTTGAACCTCGAATATCTTGATGGGCCAAAAATACCCCATTTTAAAATGAATTATAATATGTGTTTCGTATTTTTCAGTGATATCCAGACTTAGTTGTTATTCATACTTCCATACTAATATTATAAATGCGAAAGTAACTCTGTCTGTTTGTCTGTCTGTCTGTCTGTTACGCTTTCACGCCTAAACCACTTAACCGATTTTGATGAAATTTGGTACGGAGATAGAATAGACGTTGGGAAAGGACATAGGATATCTTTGGTTGCGATAACCGACATCCACGCGGGTGAAGCCGTGAGCAAAAGCTATTTTTTAATATAGGACACGTCAATATGACTTCATCTCGCCTGATGATGAGCTGAAGGCAAAGTCCCAGGCAATAGAGTCACCATTACACCCACCAACAATGTTACAATAGCAGCGCTCAGCTTGACGGCCTCACCATATGTTTTTTCAGGCCTATATTGTAACTATGTACCTATACAGGTTTCTTCTAAAGGATTCTAAAGGTTAATTAATTATACCTACGTGTCGAAAAAGATTATAAAAAGGAATATCGAATAAAATCTCAATAAATTCTCATCACGTATTTTAAAAACTAACTTCACCGCAAGCTCTAAAATTGTTTCGTCTTTCACAAAACGAAAACTTAAGTAAAGCAATATTTATTTACGGTGAACAAATGGTTAGGTACCGTGTTAGCATTTTACGATGCGAGCCAAACATAGAACAATTTGTATTCGCATTCGGTCCGGGCTGTAAAAGTTGTGCAGGTGGAGACGAAATTTGTCCAGGGGCACTCCAGGTGCAATCAGATAAGCAGACTGCCTAATCACACCGCTTTTGTCCGTCGTGGTCATTTTTATTTTAAAACGTTAAGTTCGACGACCTGTAATATCTTGTTGGAGGTGTAAAAATCGTCTTTGGTAGATATAATGATATTATAATATTATCTACTGCAATGTTGTTTTTGTTTAGCAAAGCAAATAGCTTTGATTTGATTTTTGTCTCATAATTTAAAAAACATGGCTTTTTATTTTTATACTTCGATGTCCCTACACCTGTTCTGAAATTAGTTGATACTTTGATATCGTTAAATTATTATTGTTGTTGGAAAATGGCATTTCAGTTATGGTTTCATGAACTTGATTGGTGAAACCGGCACAATATCTGGGTGAATATTTATTTATTAGATATCTAAACCAATCTTCTTCTAAACCAATAATAATGTATCTAGGATTTTTTTATAACCAGCTACGCTACGCATTGATGTCGTTCGTTGATCCGTTTTCTATTTTATCCATATATAACTAGACTATTAAAGGTCAACATATAATGAAATAACATTCAATATTCATTAGTCCTCTAAGTACTTAGTAACTCTGGCGTATTTATATAGAACAATCGTATTCATTTCATCTGTCTGGAACCAAATAGCCTATTAATATTATGAGTAAGTATGATTGATACTGCTCTATTTTGTCCTTGGGGACGTTAGTAGTATTGCTAGCCTAGGCCCGCTAACTGCAAGGATTAATACGTTGTTAGTTACTGGATAACTTTTAATGAACTTGACCTACAGAGGTGAATTCAAGTTATATATTAAACTAGCCTTCCGTCCGCGGCTCCGCCCGCGTGCATCTCGGTTAACGCGACCTTTGCTCATATCTTCGGTTATACTCAACCGATTCCGATCAAACAAATGTAAGATTTTAAGTCTGAGCAAGCCCTTTCTAACAAAAAAACCGCATCAAAATCCGTCCAGTAGTTTTTGCGTCCATCGCGGACAAACAGGCAAACAGAACAGACAAACAGACAAACAGACAGAAAATTAAAAAAAATATTTTCGTGCTTAGCATCGTTAACATGACATAACGCAAGTATTTTTTTTAAATATCTCCAATGTACAGACACGACCACTTTACAATTATATAATAGTATAGATTTGTTTGTTTATACCTATAGTTATACCACAATCTTATAGGGATATAGATACGAGTATTAATACCGTGGTTATCCTGAGGTCTGATAGATATCAATTGGCCTATTGCAGTCCACTGCTGGATATAGTCCTCACCCAATGTTCGCCACGTCTGCCGATCCTCCACCATCTTTTTCAGGTCGGCAGTCCATCTGGCTAGGGGCGTCCCACCTTCCGTTTTCCTTCTCGCGGTCTCCAGTCTAGGACTCGTCTGCTCCAACGGCCATCAGTCCTTCGACAGATGTGACCAGCCCACTTCAGCTTGCTTATTCTGCGAGCATACTCCGATAAATAGTGTGCTGCCAATCTAGTTATATAAACTAGTAGTACAATCTCATCATCATCATCCTAGCGTGTGTTCCCGCAGGCATCTGGAGGTTCCTCGAAACCCTGACGTTTATCCTCCACTTTATTCTGTCTTCGATAAACTTGATAGTGAGCCCATTAACATGCATGACATCTTTTATGACATCAAGTCAGCATTTATTGCGATGATATGACCACATTATTTTATAGAAAAGCAAAACCTCCATCTTTGGCTAGACTTTCATCATATTATCTTCATTCAAACATTCACATTGCGCGGATAATCTGAATATTTATGTACAATCAAACACAAAAATAAAACATATCTCATTACGCAACAGAAGCAAATTCGAAATAATCGTCTCGTCTAGTTAGTCTAGACAAAGGAGCTTGTAGGGTTTGCCAATTGTACCACAGAGACTTCTATTTAAATATTTCCTGACAATTAATTTAATTTAGTTAACAAAGGAGAACGGTGGCGAGTGCTCTTACTCACAATTAGTGAGACATTGCTGCAATCCCAACAGCCAAGCATTGCTGAACTAAGTATTTTAAGGTTGCAAGCTCGCAATTCGTTTCATCTTGTTGCTTTTGTTTTTAGAATTAATAGATCTGTTACTGTTTAATCTCAGTGCATGAATTCGGTGTTGAGGAACCGTTATTGTAAAGGGGTGAAAATTTTGTTCATAGAAGCGATTTTATGTGTTTATAGGTACTTAACTGATCCTGCTCAGTATTTCTTTTTATAGATAGGTACATATTATAATGTACACTTACGATTATTTCCCGAAGAAGTAGGCAGAAGCTCACCGTATACTCACAATTCGCCAGTCACATTTGGTCCCACATAAAGGCGTTCGATCCTATTCCTATGACTAACACCTACCATGGTTCGGTGACTCTTTCCTTTGCCGCACCTTAAAGACCTGGAATTCCTTACCAGCTCACGTCCATACGTCACGACAACCTCTTTCATCAGGTAGGCTGTGTGCTTGTCTGCCACCTAAGAGGTATAAAAAAATTACTGTCACTTTAAATGGAAACATCAACTTGAACGATATCTAAAACTTCAAAAGAAGAATTGCAAAATAAAGATTGTAATACTGCAGTAATCGAATTGCGAGCAAAAACTTACCTTAGAACAACACAATAGGCTTGGCAACCTCGCCTGCATCATGCCATCATCCACGGTGTATGAGCACGCCGCCCTAGGCGGTGGAGATATCAGCCAATTTACAGCGCAGTAAGCCGTAAATACATCGGCTGCGAGCCCTCGGCTACCTATTGATCTCTCAAATAGCACGACTGCCCCCTTTGTTTCCATTCAAATTACAAGCCAACTGGAAATTCTGATAATTTTTTGTCGTATGTTTACTTCCTGATTCGGTTTTATTTTGGACAGTGGTCATATGTATAAACTAGCTTTTCGCCCGCAGCTCCGCCTGCGTGGATGTCGACTACTGCCATCAAAAGTATTTTTTCTAAACTGACGGACTTGTTGTATAAACGTTAGACGCCTTATTTTACTCTCTCAGTAGTGAGTTTTTCAAAATATTAAATGAAAACTGTAGGCCTTGTCATAAAAATAAGTGGCAGATTTTTAGAATAATAAGTACATCAAAATAAAAATATTATTAATAGGTACTCGTATCTTTATATCAATAGCTAGTAAATGGCTAGAAAAAGACTGGTAGGAAAAACATACTATTATCTAACATTTCGTTCTTATGAATCAATCAATCAATTAGCCTATTACAGTCCACTGTTGGACTTAGGCCTCACCCAATATATGCCATAGCACTCAATCATCCACCGTATTTCCCCACTGTCAGTTCCCACATTTCGGCCCCATGAGTCTTAACAGGGGAGTAGAAACCTCGATAACTTTGCCCAATGCTGCCCAACCCTTGTCGACCTTTCGACGTATATCTCCTTCTGGGCTTCGTCTTCTAATCTAAAATTAGCATCTCAGCAATGAAATATCGTATCAGAACGACACAGTCGTAGACAATCCAGAAATGCCCAGGTCTTGATGATGTCAGAAAGCTTCTCGTAATCTACAAATGTGATACATAGCGGATGATTATACTCTCAGGTCCTTTGTATAATCTGCTGAACAGTATTGGCTACGATACTATAACCCTTTTAAAACCCAGCTTGCTCCGGTGGAACTCACAACTATTCATGACGACTCTCAAGAACAACTTGTATAGACATAATTATGACTCAGGAGTGATGGGTCTATAATTAATTCTTCTTCGTCTTCTTGGAGAACAGTACCACCGCACTCCAGTTCCATGTCCTAGATGCTTCCGCTGGATGACGGAATCAAAGAGGTTCGCAAGCTCTGTTAGAACTGGGATATCCCCTGCTTTTAAGAGCCCTGTCCGCCAGTGCGATATTAGCAGTATGAAGGTTGCTGCAGTATGCTGAGGATACAATAAATCACCTATTGGCCTATTGCAGTCCACTGCTGGACATAGGTCTCAGGGTCTCTCCCAATATACGCCATGTTTGCCGATCCTCCACCTTCTGCATCCAGTCCGTCCCAGCCACCTTTCGCAGGCCGTCCGCGTCGGTCCACCTGGCTAGGGGGTGTCCCATCTTCCGTTTTCCTTCTCGCGGTCTCCACTCTAGGACTCGTCTGCTCCAACGGCCATCAGTCCCTCGGCAGATGTGGCCAGCCCACTGCCACTTTAGCTTGCTTATTCTGTGAGCTATGTCGGTAACTTTGATTCTATGTCGGATGACCTCGTTTCGAATTCTATCCTTCAAAGATACTCCAAGCATAGCTCGCTCTATAGCCCGCTGCGGACGGACTAACCCCACCTTCTATGGCCACCACCGTAGGTCATAACAGGCAGGACGCACTGGTAGAAAATGTTTGTTTTGAAGCATTGCGGCAGGGGGGAGGAGAAGACCCGACGTAGTTTGCCAAATGCTGCCCACTCCTGTTGGATTCTTCTGGCTATTTCTTTCTCCGAGTTGCTTTTACCGAGCTGGATAACCTGCCCTAGGTAGATAATATTTTTGAACAACTTCGAGTGTTGAACATAATCTTGGTTTTATCCAAGTTTACACCAAGGCCGACTTGTCGAGGAGCTCCATTCAGGCTGTGCAGCATTTCGCCCAGTTGTTCCAGCGACTCCGCAACAATGATGATGTCGCCGGCGAACCGAAGTGGGTGCGAGATTTACCTACTCCAGAGTCTTGTAGACGTCCTCCAATGCGTTGGTAAATGTTGAGGAAATGAATATAAATAAAACAACATATCATTTGTGGTGGTTTAGTTTTTCATAATTATCTAAAAATATAGTAAGAAAATAAACATTTCGTATTATATTCCTTGTCATCTAAATCAGAAGTGCACTGTGCTTGACTAAATAGAGCCCACAGCTGATAAAAGGAAGTTATTAAATTGTGTTCTGCTATCTCTTATAATTATTGACTTAGTATACTTCTCGTCAAGAAAGGAAGTGAAGTTTTCTAGAAGGCAGGCGTTCGCCCCTTTCGCCCATTTGGTAAAACGTTTCGAGCCATTGATATAAATTGTAACTTTGTTTCTAGCTATGAAGCCGCCTCTTGTGTTATATCTGCGTATAGATTTAAATTCACGTACCTTACTGTGTGAGGGCTTATAAGTTAGTATTCACCTGAATGATAACGTGCTGTATTACTTTTAGGCTTTCTTTCATATACGGTACATCTATAGCTATAATCGCTGTGCTATCATGTCGTGTAGTCAATGTGATGAAATACTATGGTATCATGGTAGTTGGTAGCTGACGCAGTATATGCTCTAAAGTAATCGCTATCTAAAAAGCCCGTTTGGACATTTCAAGTCCATGAAGTTCTCAATTTTGAGAACGTAAAACAATGATATTTTTCAAACGTAGAATGACATTTTTCATTGATGGGTACCGCCCACTCCGCTCAGTGCTGTCCATAACGAGTTTTTTATACTCTCCACAGACTATTAATAAATTGGTTATGGTAAAAATAAATCGATTAAGATATTTTTTTTTAATTTTATCATAAAAATGTCTAAGACAAAGTTAAAGATCGTACACTTATCTGTAAAAATCCGGTCAAGTGCAAAACGTGTGTTAATGCGCAAACACGACTCGTGTTTGCGCATTAAAGATTCCTCACGAAACTGAATTGTGGTGCGAACTAATGCTACATGACCGGCAATATGCTACATGACCGGCAATATGCTACAGTACTGGCAATATGCTACATGGCCGGCAATATACTACAAGACCGGCAATACTTTGATTGCGTTGAATTAGAAGTTTGATTTTAGGGTACTCCTCGTTGAGCGAGAATCCTGAAATGTGAGACGAAGCAAGGTCATAGAGCACAAATAAAAGGAAGCGTTTAACATTTAACATTTTAACATTTTTAACGGATTCTATCGCGATTAATTCTTTATTACTTTAACCCGAAGTTTCGGCTAACTTTCAGCAACCGTGGTCGCGGAGTGACTAAACATCAGCGACTATTTACGTAGAATGAGCTCGCGGTTTCATTAAGTCTGACTGTTTTTTGCTGTTTTCTAGGTCTTTTTTAAATTTTAGGCTTGTAGACTTCAAGATTTGTAGGTTTAATTATGTCTAGAAGCCTGGAAGCCTAAAAACCTAGCCCTGGACCCCCAGAACTATTACCCAGTCTTCTTTAGTAATTTTGGCACAAGCTTCATTCAGCAATGTCATCATTTTCTTAGTGGAGAATGGCCGCTTTGTATTGTGGCGTGCTGCATATCCTTTCATTTGAGCCCAGATCAGCTCAATAGCATTGTACTGACAATGGTATGACGGCGTTCTTGTCACTTTATGTCCATGCTGAAGTGCCCATTCATCAATTTAATTTTTTAATTTTGCAGGTTTAATTTTTTTACCAGTTACAGCAATTCAGCTCTTAACTATTTCGTATCAGCTTCAACACCTGATCTTTGTATCCATGCTACTAAATCGGCCTTTTTGTTTGCTTGAGTAGGTGCTTTATTTATTTGAACTGAGTGGTCACGGTGCATTGTACACAATAATTTTATTATGCACTGTTCAGAGAGGTTTGCTAACAGGTTAGTAAACCACTCTGTGATATTATTTTGTACTTTTAGACTCAAATGCGAGCAAGGTATCATTCACAAAACCACCACTAGCTGACCCGACGACGTGGCAGATGATTAAGCGTCCACCTTTTCCTATTGGCACTTTTGAGCAAGAGGCCTTGGTATCATCTGTTCATGACTGCGGCACGGTATGATTCGAGTTCAGCCAAGTCTCATCGACAAATATGACATTATCCCAATTTGTGACTTTGTTGTGTTTGCTGTTATCTAGGTTTTTTTATTCCTAGGCTTCAAATATCATCTTAAGTCACCCCGGGACCAGGGCTGCTAGAAAGTAGCCGACGTAGGGTTAAAAGTAAATAGTGACAGATAAATCGCGATAGAAGCCGTTAAAAAGTGGTTTCATTTCAATAAGTGATATAAGCGTAAACTTCAGACAGTAGGTATCAAGAAAATGATTTACTAAAGATTCATTTTCATGCGATTTCTATTGGTTATTATTGAGTGAATATTATTGTAATAAAAATGTTAAATGAAAGAAAATTGACTTTTCGCAGTATTGTATTGTTTAAAAATACCTACAATATCAAAGTTTAGATTAAATTTTCTAATTAGAACTTTAAGCCAATGAACTTTACACTACAATACAATACATATTCTAATCGATCAAATACGCATACAAACTTGAATCGATTTATCTTGAGTATCGTGTACCGAGTGGTGTGGTTACATCCCTAGTTACGTCCAAATGACAAATGTCATAGTGGGCCTCTTACGTTGAGACTACTTTAGTACTTATATTATTTAATGCTCGATGCCAATACTACCAATAATGGGTCTGATATGTAGTTCCGAATGTTGTCCTCGCGACGCACGCTGCTATTCTACTATTGTATAATACCACTCGCAGTCCGTGGAACTTAACTGAAGATTGGATACTCCATCGAAGTGAGCCAGTCACAAAAACTTCTTTTCTATTTTCAATCAATTAAATAAAGAAACCGCAGTACATAACTCTTACATAGTACATAAATTAATATTTTTCACATTCTTTGTAATTATACGTGACAGAGAGTGACGTTTTATGAATATTATCATTTGACAGATCAAAATGTGACCTAGCGTTGACACCATCACTTTAGTACCCGTTGTCATGGTAACAAATTTACTAGCGATATTAGCGCCATAATATTTCGTATTTTCTTTAATATTACTTTATTTCGTGGATTTGCCACATTTTAATTGTGATAATTACTATTCGGCGACAAAGCCAAATTCAAAAAACCAAAGATCATAAAAATCTGTTCAGCCGTTCTTGAGTTATAAGAAAGTACGTTTTTGGCACTTTTTAGGCACTTAGGGTCTGAATTTCGAAAAATCGTCTCTTAGTACACCTCCACGCTTCTAAACAAACACTCTCTATAAATTTCAAGTCTCTAGGACCAGCGGTTTAGGCTGTACGTTGTCTCTAAGTCAATCAGTCAGTCAGTCAGTCAGTCAGGACTAAGAGTTTTATATATAAGATAATGCTAGCATGTTGTTACTCATTCATTGGTTGAAGCAGGCAATTATAATTTCAACCACATCCTATTACTCATATTCAAAAGATCATAACGTATTTTATGTAGCCTTGAGAACTACTCCCTTTCTCATTCTTTCTTTTTTCTGGTGTCCTAAGTATGTGGGATTCCCAAAACTAAGTTATTATGATTACACTCTGGCGTCACCAGTTTATCACGATTTAAATATTGTACTCTGAATGGTGAATAGGTATACGAATACACCTACTATACCCAATTACCTCCAATTCATTGGCTTATTAGATTTCAAAGTCAATAAAACAAAATAAGAAACCTAATATAAATTCTGACTTTAATCAATATAATCCATCATTGATTTCAGCTTAACTTGAAGAATTCAGTACTTGTCAAGAATACCCGCGTCTAAGGAATTTCAAATACCGAAAATAAATAACGTTTTTCTACAGTTGGATCATCCATCAATCAAAGTTAAAGGAGTGGAGAAAAGTTTTTTCAAGTTCAACAACTTCGAAGATAATTTCTACGTAAACTAGATACTTTTTGGAATAAAGCAAGCTTGCTTATTTAAATTTCAAGTTTAAGAATTTTATCTGTTTACTTTACTATTTGTTTGTATATTACAAGACTTCAGAGTGATTGAATACCTTCTAAGTTTCAAATGTTTGTGAACTCATCTAAAAATTATTTTAGAAAATATTGTGAATCTTTCAATATTAATATAACAACTAATATGATGTGATCAATGAAATCAATATTCAATAATAAGATAACAGCAAATCCTGAGAGGAATTTCTGCGCTGGAACTTCGTTCATTAATCAGTAGGTAAGGTTTGCAACCCCAAAGATCTTGATTGGACCCCATAGAACCATTCCTATTAAGCAGCAGACTTGCTTTGATTATTTTAATATTAAAAGATAACAAAATCTCACAATACAACATCAAAATATAAGGATCTGATTTGCTTTTACCACCTATGTTCAATCAAATTCTTTGTGAGCTAATAAATGTTTTGATTTGATACGGTTGGTTTTTTGAAATAACTATCCCTAAGTTCTCACGTACTGGACCAAAGTAATCCATCCTAAGGTAATAACTAATAAGTTTTATTACAAAGCATGTGGACATTTTATGAGATGATAAGACTCCCAAATCCTACCACATTTTTTCAAGAGAGCATAAACAATCACGACCCCCTAATACAAATTTTATAGTCCTGTCATAAATGGCGGTGCTTATTATTTTCCTGTCATAAAGTAACAAAATAAGACTGTGGCAATAATGGGAGCACCCTGTAATCTCAACGCGACGGATTCTCACAATGAGACAGTTTTATTATAGAGTTGTGAATCATTTTTATATAACTACATGAGGTTGTTTTATTGCTAAATGAAAATGAAATTGTAACAAACGTTATGACATAATGTTGCGGCTGCCGTTGTTATATATGTACCTATAGGGATGCAGATTCAGGTTTTCAGTATATTTGGATGCTGTTGTTATTGAATCTGTCTGTTTTTCTTAATTTAGATTACAGAAAAAGGTAAGAACTCGAAATTTCTCACAAATCATATGAAATGCAATATCCTACCACTAATTGAATTCTTCAATAATGGATGAAAAAGTGATCAAGGCGGCCCACTTAAAATACTACATAATAAGGACAGTCTGCCTCTCAACAAAATGACTAAATAAATGGAACAAAATATGGATCCCCAATTTCTACCCAATGTAGGAATAGGTCAATATCATTAAGACATAATGTATTGTAATAGTTGATAGCTCGAAAGAGAATTTCAACGTACAGTACAGATCTAAGTAGCTCAGTTGATAGTCACAAAGTGAGAGTGAGAGATTACAAAGTCGCTTGACAATTTTTTTTTTTAAATCCAATCACATTACGACTTCTCTGCTAAAATATCCCATCAAAAGCAACCGCTATTGAAATTAACCAATAACGTTTTACATATTTGAAAACCCCTTAATTTCCTGAGTACTCGTAAAATGTAATTTTCTGTCTCTTTACTAATACAAGCATACCATACAAAATGTCTCGTATGGGAAGATAACATTAAAAGTAATTAGGTATCCATTTAAACGATTTTAAACTTTAACATAAAGAAAATAAGAATCTAAATTCTTTGGTATCTTCATAGATTTGGGGTGCAATATTATCTTCTTCACATCCAAATAAATGAGAAAAAACTGGGGTCCACCGGACGAACTTTTTAATTCGTAATTACAGGACAGCAGCGTCCAAGCTTTAAGCACCATTAACTTTTTTCCTAAATGTCTGTGTCGTATGGGGTTCCGCGTATAAAATGTAATTGGACATTTTATTGTTCAAATACAAATTAGTTCCGGATGTTTCTGGGGAGCCACTCTTTGATAAAATACATAGAACATTAAGTTTATGAGATCGTCTTTTCAAACTGTACATGTTTAACTTTTTAAAAAAGTTTAGAAAGCTATTATACTTTTTGCATCAGTCCCATAACCCAGCTATTTAACTCGAGTCTCTTAAAGTGTTGTCAATCAATCAATCCATTGTTGGACTTAGGCATCTCCCAATGTGCACCATTTCTGCTGATCCTCCGCCTTCTGCGTCCAGTCTGTCCCAGCCATCTTTTGCAGGTCTTCAGTCAATCTGGCTAGGGGCCTCCCACCTTCCATTTTACTTCTCGCGGTCTCCACTCAAGGACTCATTTGCTCAAACGGCCATCAGTCCTTAGACAGATTAAGTGACTGTTAAAGTGTTAATTTAAAATTAAAATTTAAACTACATAATTAAAAATGTATGTCTATTAAAAAATTGTACGCGACAATAGAAACGCAATAAACAAGACCAATATTAAATTGACGCAAAAGATAATCTCACCAGATCTATCTCATAACTCGATGTTTAACACAATTTGGGGTTCTTATACGGGTATCAGAAAATGCGTCGTCATCAGATCTCGACTTGACAATTTTATTGCGAACGTCGCGGCGTATATTGAAAGAGTGTGAGGTACTCTGAGGGCCCTTAACACTTCTCTCCACGCTAGTTATCAGGTTTTTTTGATGTGCACGTGCCTTTCAAAGCACTTGAACCGCTCTTTTTCTGCGTATTTACTTACTGTCATATTGAAGTCCCTTTTCTGAAGTTTTTGTGTGTCAAGTGATGTATCTAATTGAGGTTTGTGTTTGTTACGCTCGTTTTTAGGGTTCTGTACCTCAAAAGGAAAAATGGAACCTTTAAAGGAATGCTTCGTTGTCCGTCTGTCAGTAAAGACCTTTTTCTCAGAAGTGTGTGGACGAATATAGTTGAACATTTTACCAAGTCTCAAATCTGTTTCAACTTTCAACTGTGGAAAAATAAAACAACGCAATAAAAAGATATTGTCATTTGTGTAACAAGTTCGTCCCTTAATTCAGTTTTGTACGGAACCCTCAGTGCGCGAGTCCGAACTCACACGTGCCCGGTTTTTATACATTAGATAAACCTATATACAATATTTAGTACTTATATTCGCGCTAGAGTATCGGAATGTTTATACTGTTGAGAGATGGTACCTAATGGAGCTTGCTACACGATTTTGAATTGGACAGTTGTACTTTTACTTGACGAACTGGATGCGGAAGGCGGAGGATCGGCAAACGTGGCGCATATTGGGAGAGGCCTATGTCCAGCAGTGGATTGCAATAGGCTAATTGATTGATTGATTGACTTTTCCACAGTAGGTATTTTATTTTTTAATCTGACCGGTTTCCCCTCACGGCATCCTCAAAGATTTACAATGACGATTTTAAACCACACTCTTATAAGAATACATAAAAGCATCCCAATGCTTAAAAGTTTCCACAATATTGAGTAACTAAGAACCTCTATATCTCAGTTTATTACAATTACTTGGCAGGGTTTGCTGTACACACACTTGACACGTGTCCCCGCGAATTGTGCCCGAAGGAACAACTTACTCAAGTGGACGCTTTGATTTTCCCTTTTTCGACTATTTCGAGGACCGCCGGTGCGGACACGCTTTTTCAATTTAGTAAATAGTTCTCAAACAAGATTCTTTGACGACAAACGCATTAGGAGTTTTACAGGTACTTTGCTCGTCAAACTTGTCGAGTTCAGACAGAACATAGAAAAAGTTTATCCTGTTTGTCGAATTCTTGCTTTAATCATATTATTAATAATCTTATTTACGATTATAAATGAGAAAATTCGGCTAGATGAATGACTAATGGATGGATTTACTCAATCATACGCTCACCGCATGAATCCTAATCAGCCGGAGCTCACTAGATAATTTCTGTGCTGTCAGTGGGAAGATCAAATCCTCGTCCTGCTTGTCTTCTGCGCTGACGGCACAGAATCTCTCTGTTCTTTCAGGGTAGGCAGCACGAGTGTGACTCTCTTGGTGTTGCACTCGTCCATAGGCTAACGGTAACCACTTTCCATCAGGTAGGCCGTGTGCTTGTCAGCAAAATAAGTAGTATAAACAAGTAAAGTTCACTGAATAAATGTGTTCAAAACCTTATATTTACCTACACATCTCAAACTTCAAAGCATTCTATTTGTATCTAAATATTCTTAACAATATTCTCATATTCCATTTCTTGTGTCGCATTTTCATCTCCGGCATATAATATTATACGTGAGCACGGCAAACATGAAAACTCAATCTACAGGTTTCCATTCAAATAGGACAAGAGCAGTGAATTGTAAGAAACCTTTGACCCTCTCGTCTCCTTTAAACTAATTTAAATCCAGTCTGCGCCCTGATTTTACTTACAAAATAGTTTTGATATTTTGTTCAAATGATTTTTTGCAATTATATTAAGACAAAGAAAAATTGTAAACAGTTTATTAAAACGAGCTCTAGACAAAATTAAAGTCAACTCTAATTACAAATCTAATTTCAATCAGAAGTTCATTTAAATGAAATTTACTGAGATTCATGAAAAATGTTTGATAAAAAATTATATAACTACCTAATATCGTAACTTAGCTCATAATTAAATTCTTAATACCGTCTGTATATAAATCCCTATGACGTATAAATGTGATATTTGAATAATATTACAATTTGGAATCGCTGAAACGTCGACTGAGGCGGGGCCCACATTTGCATATGGATGTAATCGGGTCATACAACAAGCGATAAACTCGAGATATGCCGAGAAAGTAGTGGATATTGAATTTCAGATGTCATATCCTTACTCTATTCTATTAATTAGAATGACCAATCAACCACAGTAGGGAGACATTAAACAACTATGTCCTATCTATAAATCAAATCAAAAGGATTTTAAAGGTTTTAAATTATAACAGCTTTTTTGAGCTAGCTTTACCTTTTTCAAGGTAGTCAAAAGTTTAAAATCTACTAACTACATTGAATACGAAAATATGGAACTATGATATATTATGCACTTGTAAACCCACCAGGCTATATACCTCCTACATATATCTCGATTTGTTTATATTACTGTGAAATTCAGATTTTTTTTTATACCATTACAGGTGGCAGAAAAGCACAGTCCACCTGATGGAAAGTAGTTACCGTGGTCTATGGACGTGTGCAACATCTGGGGCGTTACACTCGCGCTGCCGACCCCGTAAGAACCTTCTAATGCCCTTCTTAAAGAACCCCATATTGTAGTCGCTTGGAAACTAATTACTTTGGTATGAAAACTGAAATAAAAAAAATATTTACGTTACTACTGCTTTCATCCCTATCGGTGAATTCTAAAAGCTCATGGTCCCGCTGTTTTTGCAGCCCTAACTCCACTAGCTAGTGACCCGCAGCTCTTCATTATGCAGTTTTCACGTATGTTTTTCTAACTTTATGAACGTTAGAAGGGAAATTTACAGCTAGTACTTGAGCTAAATCTTTTGGTTTTGAATAATGCTCATTTTTTACATTAGCATTATGGTTAAGCTGGTCTCAGACAGATATTGTAGTCGCTATGTTGTTTTTTCGGACTAGAATGTTTTATTGGAGCATGATAAAAATGTAGATTTGAAATTTAATAACCGTGCATCCATACTGATATTATAAATACGAAAGTAACTCTGTCTGCCTGTCTATCTGTCTGTCTGTCTGTCTGTCTGCCTGTCTGTCTGTCTGTCTGTCTGTTACGTTTTCACGCCTAAACCACTGGACCGATTTTGATGAAATTTGGTATAGGAGTAGATTAGACCTTGAGAAAGGACATAGGCTATGTTTGGTCGCGATAACCGACATACACGCGGGCGGAGCCGCGGGCAAAAGCTAGTTTACCATAAATTCACCTAAAGTCAGAAAACCTATCGATAGTGTACCTACACCTGCGTGTGGGCACCTGTAAGCCAGTATAACTGCTTTTTTAAACCATTTAGATGGTAGACAAGCACACAGCCCACCTGTTGGGAAGTGGTTACCTTGACCTGTGGACGTGTGCAGGGGCATCACACTCGTGATGCCGACCCTGTAAAAACCTTCTGATGCCCTTCTTGAAGGGATTAATATTATTATCATCTAAATTATATCAATCCATTATTCACAGTAAATATAATACATATCTAATACTTATTTATTTCAGAGGTTTTTAAGATTTCATATAGGTATAGATAATAACTAATAGAGTACCCAGACAGAGGGTGTAGATCAATAAAAATCTATACCGATATTTATAGATATCTATATAAAAACAAACGTGATTCACTGAAGTTTAAAATCATTTGCATAACATAAAATTAAATATAAAGTGAGATGCGAGGTATTCACCACGACTTTATTTTTACGATACCTTTGAATGGAATCTCCAAAATTCCATTGGAGTTCATAAAATTAATGAGGGTAGAACAGTTTTTGGTCTGACCAAAGGACGAAAGGCATTCGGTGCGACGGACGTTGGAAAAAGTTAATAATGCCTGAAGTTGCCCGCCCCTAGCAATTATAAATTTATCCGTCTGGACTCCCCCTTACTTTATTTTTCTAATTACAGAGTACAACACAATCACTTAGACAATTAATACTTGCACTATTTGGGTAGCTGCCGTGTTTATTTTTATCGTACTTGTATTTTCTACGAAAAATATTTTTTATATAGTTAAATATAGATAAATAGCCGCGGTGGCCTAGTGGTATGGGTAATGGACTGCTGAGACGAGGTCTCGGGTTTGATCCCAGGTTTTACCATGGCATACACCAATGACTTTTCGATGCTTTTCGAAGTTATGTGTGTATTTATCGCAGGTTTATAAGTGCCCGGTTAATGGCAATAGGCTTGCCACCTATTACATTGGGACCTAAACATAAACGGCGAAATGTGGGTGCTAGCACCTCTGCCTACCCCTTCGGGGATACAGGCGTGAGTTTATGTTATGTGTTATGTTATATAGTTAAATATTATTTCAAGTCCAAGAGGCTAATAAGTACAATAGTGACTAAATTCCAAAAAAAAATTATGTAATAAAACTCGTTTTCCTAATAATCATTTTATTTTATTCCCAATCAATTCTCATTCATCAACTTCAATTATGCTGATTTCAAGCGTGTGACAAGAAAGTGGGTCTGTCAAATCGACAAAACCAAATTGTATACGATATTCACCGCAGAAATCGTGAGTTAATACATCTTTGACACTGTTTAGGGATAGCTTCAATTCTGCAATCTCAAAGGTATTCTGAAAAATCATAAATTAGTTGAATGAAATATAGTTTTTTTTTATACAACTTAGGTGCCAGACAAGCACATCGCCCACCTGATGGAAAGTAGTTACCGTGGCCTATGGCCATGCAAGCCCATGTCTACCTGGTAAGAATGCCCAACTTCAAGATGGGCATTCTTACCAGGTAGACAGCGCGAGTATGACGCCCCTGCCCCTCTAGACAAGTGACAATTCGTTACTCGGCGTATGATGGAATAGAATGACAAATGTATAGGATTTGACGTTTTTGTCATTCGTTGACGCCTGTCATATACGTCAAATCCCATACATTTGGCATTCTATTCCCTCATACGCCGAGCAACGAATTGCCACTTGTCTAGAGGGGCAGGGGCGTCATACTCGCGCTGTCTACCTGGTAAGAATGCCCATCTTGAAGTTGGATACCTACTCATAAACATATAATAGGCACCATAAAAAAACACACCTAAATAATATTGGCATACAGTATTTTTTAATCGAGCATGAGATAAGTGTCTGGCAATGTTGATTATTGATTTTCAAAATATCCCCTAAAATAAACGTAGAAATCAGTAAAACCCAACACAGAACAAATGCAATTTGTTAGTAGAATAGAATATAATAAATTAGAATAGGTAGAAGAAATTATTGATATGTTGGCGACTATCCCATCCATTTATTATTCTACTGTATTCTACTGACGGTGTTTGACAATCTACACCCAAAGTAAGCATATCTTAACTAGCTTGTGTTATCGCTATCTAGACCCAAAGTAAGCATAGCTTAACTAGCTTGTGTTATGGGTTCTAGAATGCGGATAAACATACATAGATATACTTTTTTTTGTAAATACATACTTATTAGTGTTATATTATACATAGAAAACACCCAGACCAATGCAAATATTCATATTCATGCATACAAATATTTGCGGTGAGCGGGATCGAACCCGCGCCTCCTGCGTAGCAGCCGCGTTCACAACCGCTACGCCACAGAGGCAGTCAATGGCTAAAGGCTAAGGTGGCATGCATGCACCTAGCCTAGCCTAAAAAGTACCTTTGTCCCATTTTATTTCTGAGATTAAACCTTAAACTATAACACCTACTATAAAAATAAATATAAAATAGTATGTTACTCACGCTAGGAACAGGACATGCACTAATATTTAGAGTCTGGAACACTGGGTACCAAGGTGCGTCAGGGTCCTTCAAGCTATTACCAAAACTCATTTTCATGTTGTACATGTACTCGTCCTTCATATCCTGTAGTTTCCATATATCTATTTCAATCTGCAAATATTATGTTCATAGCTTAAACTATCTGATGCCTGTGGCTCTGCTCGCGCATATATTGGTGTTGGAAACGTTTGGTCATATTTCCGGTTCTGCTTAATCAAATACAAAGAAAATAACTGCATCAAAATACTTTCAGCAGTGTTTATGTCTATCGCGGATGAACATTTTTTGCACCCATATTTAGAGTCAGGTCACTGAGAGGTGCTAGCGATCTTCCTCGACGGTCCTTTGACGGGGTCTGAATCTATAGCCTTACCAACAAGCGTATATTTTACGGCCTGCATGCTGTCTTGTGTGCCTTGATTGCGGACTTCCTGAAAAATCTACTTTTAGACAAGCGTGCTCCACCGTGGGCCATCGCTTACCAACAGGTGAGATAATAGTCAAACTGAGCCTATCAACCATAAAAACGATCGTTGAAAATCAGAAGTCTTACATCGTAATCACATGTGATTTCGTCTTGCGTTATAATTTTACCACCTAACTTAGCTTCGTCGCCGTCGTCTGACTTAGCTGAACCAAGTTTCATATCGGAGCAGTCCAAAAACTTGTTTTTGAAATCTTTACATTCAAAAATACTATCTGTTATCTTCAAGGCGTAGATTCCCTAAAACACAACAAATAAATCTTGTGAAATTTATTAAAATAGATCCGAAAGTAATTTCATTCAGAGTTGATTTACAGGCGTGAATATAAGTATGTCTGCATTAACGGCATCATCATCCTACCCTTATCCCAACTTTATTGGAGGTCGGCGCAACATGTGTGCTTTTTCCATTCATCTCTATTTGCAGTCATCTCAACATTCACTCCTTTCTTAAGCATAATCATCATTCACACAGTCCATCCATCCATTTTAGGTCTTCCTCTACCCTTGTAGCCATCCACTTCTATAGTTAATGCCTTCCTTACGATATTACTTTCATCCCTACGCATTACATGTCCGAACCAGGACAAACGACTAGCACTAGAGAGACCGCCTAAATCGCGTAACATGTATTCGGTTTCGGTTCTGCTAATTTTCAGGCCAACACTCTCTAGCCTTTGCTATGTATGTATTAACGGCATTTTATATAATTCAGGTATTCATAGAATACCTGGGAAATGTTTGTATGCTATTATACAGAATGCCTGCCTGTTGCTACACCGGCAATGTTTAAAATAATCAGATCTTGGTCTATACTTGCGGATGATTTTGAGGAACTTCTATTTCTGGTTGGTTATAAAATTAATTAAATTTTTAACAAATAAGTTAAACCGACTTCAATAAACGTAAAAGAGTTTAAAAATAAAAACGTTTAAAAATAACTCCCTCGATTTCCCCAGGATCATAGCATCAGATCCGGAAGTCTGGCATCCAAAGTTTGTCCTATATAGCCCGAGTTCATCTATTGTTTTTGACTGCCATATGACCTCCCAACCCGACAAGAAAACCTGCCCCAGAGCCTCGACTGTTAACAAGGGAAAGCTCATACATGATATCGTCTTGGTTTTTAATGTGAAGAACTATTTTATTATACACTAGCTGACCCCGCGAACTTCGTACCGCCTAACAGTCGATTCTTTATTTTTTAATTTTTTTTCTCTCCGTAAGAACCATCCTCGTACTTCAAGTAATATTCTAAAAAAATAATTAGCGAAATCGGTGCAGCCGGTCTCGAGATTTGCGCTTAGCAACACATTTAGGTATTCATTTTTATATTATAGAGAAGATAGCTGACCCCGCGAACCTCGTACCGCCTAACATCTTTATTTTTTTTTATTTTTCGCCCATTATGAACCATCCTCGTACTTCAAGGAATATTCTTAAAAAAAGAATTAGCGAAATAGTTCAGTCGTTCTCGAGATTTGCGCTTAGCAGCACATTTAGGGATTCATTTTTATATTTGCGCTTAGCAACACATTTAGGGATTCATTTTTATATTATAGACTAGCTGACCCTGCGAACTTCGTACCGCCTAACAGTCGATTTCTTAATTTCTTTAGGTATTTTTTAGACATTTTCGAGCAATTTTTTAAATTTTTCTCTCCGTAAGAACCATCCTCGTACTTCAAAGGAATATTCTAAAAAAATAATTAGCGAAATCGGTTCAGCTGTTCTCGAGATTTGCGCTTAGCAACACATTCAGCGATGCATTTTTATATTATAGAAGAAGATAATATGACTTACTTCATCTTCATCATCGTCACATTTCGTCCCCACAAATACGAAAACGACTAAACACAAAAATGCTCCTGTAATTTTCATTACTAGGGTTGCAAAAATTACGTTCAATCAAAAATACTAGTATCTAATAGAAATGGGTGATACAATGTATGTGTCGTTTATATATTATATATTGAGACAGATATAGATCTTTATTGTTGTGGAACATTGTAGATGAGAATGATATTCTTTTATCATTTTCGTCATCATATTATCAATTGTACCAGGATTGCATGAGAGGTAAACAGATATAATATTAGTTGCGTGTTGAGTACCTACTGTTAATTTGTTTGTCATTGTCAAGGACGTTTGTTTACTCTTTGTTAACCGAGTTCAAAATAGTTGATATAAAAACACTCTCTGTACCTATACGTCCAATGAAAGTCTATTATATGAATGAACATACTGTGTATAAATTTAAATTAAGATAAAGGGTAGCTGGGACGGACTGGATGCGGAAGGCGGAGGAACGGCAAACGTGGCGCATATTGGGAGAGGCCTATGTCCAGCAGTGGACTGCAATAGGCTAATTGAATGATTGATTGGCAGTCTGAGTCTACCTTGATTCAGACTGCCAGCTACTATAAGAGGTATAGTTTAGTAAAATCCGTTCTTAACGGATGTTTCAAGTTTGTATGTGTTATAGTTTCTGAAATTTCGTGATTAATCAGTGAGTGGTATTTCACTTTTAAATATTACTTAGATTATATTAAATACTAGCTGCTGCCCGCGACTCTAACCGCGTGAAATTCATACTTCGTCACATTTTATTCTCGAATTCTTTGCCGCGATGACGTGAAGTAGGTACCTAGTTGTTACCCTATGATTTACACTAGGATGTTTGTTAACTAGAAAACCAATATGGAGGTGAGACTATGAGTAAGATATGGTTTCCGGTTTAATCTAAATCAAGGTATTTTTTATAATCTTACCCAAGTATTTGTCATGTTCCTGGAAAATTATATTATCAATCGAGCGTGGGTTTTAAAATATAGTCCACTTCTACGAAATCGAAAAAAGGTAATTTTGTATTAAAAACTCAAACACTATTGATAATTATTATTATTTTGATACTGAATAGTGGAAGCTACTATTCTATCTAACATAAATAACGTGTCTCTTTTATACCGCATATGCGGCTAAACTGCCGCATATGCGGTATAAAAGAGACACGTTTCTTTCATCTTTTCTGATTACCGAAAAACTGATGTGTTAAAGTTTTCAACCCACTTTTTTCAACCCATGAATATTTTTTGTGGTTTCAACCCAGACATTATTCCGCTTTCTACCCACGATACTGTTCACGTCCACCTCGGCAAGATAAAAGTAATTTTATCACAAAGAAAAAAAAATTGGCATTCCAATTTCAAAAACAAAGAAGTTGTTATGTGTTATCAGAAAAACAAATTCCAAACACAATGTTACCGTGATATAAGTGCGAGTATCATCCAAAACACATTTATATTTCATGAGAGCGACAAATGGGGCGCGCTACACCCTGTATATCATTTCCAATATAGTAGTTCTATGTAAATGATGCCTACTTTTAAACTGTCGTAATTTTTATATTCCGATTGGAGTTTCCCCCCTAAGTGTTTGTTATCTAACAGGGAAATGAATGAATGTATTCCCAGTTGTGATTTACCGCTTTTATTCCGAGTTTGTTAGTGTTTTTTATCATTGTTAGTTCACTGTGTTATTGTTCGGCATATTTTATTGATAAGTTTTGAACTGAATTTATGTATTATGCATGTGTGTAAATCAGTTAGTTTGCCAGTATCTTGTACTATGTAAACCTTTTTTTTGGTTATAGCTAGGTACTAGCTGTAGTGAAAAATATGGTCAAAATAATATTTTTTTGTTACAATTTGTAATTTCGGTCGTGGGTGTGTGGGGTGTTGGTTGTTGGCCGACAGGCCTCTACAACCTTACGCGAACAGTGTGGCGAGCGCATAGGGCTCTCAGCCTTAGTTGATTTTAAGCAACAGGCTCAAGGGTCCCTGAGAGGGGCGACCTCGGCTTGGTCTGCTGCTGAATTAATACTGGGACGACCTAGGTCCACATTTACGAACAAGGCGCGGCGCGTGTTCCGCCCTCGTCGGCGAAGGCGAAACCGCGGTTGATTTGGTATAGCTTCGCGAGCTGTGTAGGCTCTTCGCTGAGCGAGTGTTGTTGCATCATCTGGCTCTCCGAGAGCATGTCTAGGTCTACGTATGCGTGAAATTAAACTCGGTGTGTAGTCTACGGCCGCAACCACTAGAGGGTTGGGGTGAGTCGGGGCAGAGTCAAAGTAGCTAAGGGAGCACTGCTTTATGTACTGCCTGATGGTCGGCAGCTCAAGGTCGGTGTGGAGCTCGACATTACGCATAAACCATGGTGCTCCCGTCGCCCGGCGCATGAATTTATTTTGTAATGTCTGTAGCCTATGGATCCGTGTTTTACTAACGTGCGCGAACGTGACACATCCGTATGTCATAATTGGCCTAACACAAGAAGTGTAAAGTCTGACTTTACTCCTAAGCGATAACTTTGAACGAGAGTTCACTAAACTGTGGAGCCTACCTAATACGAAGGCGGCCCGGTCGCGGACCGCTTTAAGGTGTGCTTTGAAGTTGAGGCGATCATCAAGGATGATACCTAAATATTTGGCCTGCCTAGCCCAAGTCATAGGCTTGTCAAACATCCTAATCTGTGTGATCCCCTCTAAGGGGTACAGACTGAGCTTTCTCCTATGAAAAAGCACAGCCTGACTCTTGTCTGGATTTACCTCTATTCTCCATTTCCGAAACCACGCCCCCAGGGTGTCGGCTGCGGATTGGAGTTTCCTAGCTACCGTGTTGGGACTGTATCCCGAGTAATAGATGGCGGTGTCGTCTGCGAAAAGTGCCGTCTGCACGTGCCCAAGCAAAGGGATATCTGACGTGTATAAAGTGAACAGAAGAGGTGAAAGTACCGACCCCTGCGGTACACCGGCGCGGATGGGGTGAGAGCTAGAGAGGGTCCCTTCCACTCGGTAGCGATAGCATCTGTTCGACAAGTAGTCTCGTATGATGAGCACGAGTCTGTGTGGCACTCCCATAGCGAACAGCTTGAAGATCAAGCCGTTGTGCCACACTTTGTCGAACGCTTTCGCCACGTCGAAGAAGAGAACCCCTGTAAATTGGTTACGTTGTAACCGCTCGCTGGTATATTCAACGATGCGGTGGACCTGTTGTACGCATGAGTGTTTGGTGCGAAATCCAAACTGCTCGTGTGGAATGAGACCGTTTGCTTCGGCATACGCGTTCAGCCTATTGCATACTAATCGCTCATAGATTTTCCCTAAGCCTTTAAGCAGACTGATGGGCCTATAACTGGTGGGCTCGGACTTCTTTTTGCCGGGCTTGGGTATCCCAATGACCACGGCATCTTTCCATTGCTGTGGAAAGATGTTATTCGTGAGCGCTGCGTTAAAAATGTATGTCAGAAGGACGAGTAACCTAGCTGGGAATAATTTAATGACTCTATTTGTGATTCCGTCCGAGCCGGGCGCTTTGCGCTTGTGTAAGCCCTTGATGATCTCCTCGACCTCTTCCGGGGTGACAGCCTCGAATTGGCTGTCGCTATCTGGTGGTAACGGGAGTGAGGCTCGCCGTTCCACTTCTGAGTCTACCTCGCGTATGTGCTCTAAGTCGGGGTGTAGGGTGCTGGGCGAACATTGAAGCTCGAGACTTTCGGCCAGACATTTCGCCTTTTCTAAATCTTCGATAGCTACTGACTTGTCCGGTCTAGTTAAGGGAGGCATAGGGGTGACTATGTCCTTTCTCAAAGATCGAGACAACTGCCAAAAAGCGACCTGAGACGGCTCGAGTTCGCTCAGAGTAGTGTCCCATCGAATCTGACGCAAATCCTGTATGCGTGCCTTAACTTCCCGTTCTAAACTACGCAGACTAACCCTGTTGCCTTCGCAAGGGAACCTATCGTAGGCGCGCACGGCGGCGTTCTTCCTCCTCAGCAGATCGCGCACGTCAGCGGGGAGGCTCCAGCGACGGTCTTCCGCCGCCGGGGCCCTCCGCGAGCAATCGTTAATTAACGATTGCACGTGATCTGTGAAGTTGTCGATAGCCGCCGTGGTGTCCTCTATGCTAACGATGTGATCTGGTATTCTGTTCAGATGTACGGATTCGGACGACTCGAGTTGTTTCTCGAGCCGCGCCCAATCCGTAATCCACCTATTCGGGGGGGGCTGACCTGTATCAATGGGACCTATTCTGTTTGCGAGTTCTACCATGACTGGCCTATGGTCTGAGTTAAGCTCGTGCAATACTTCCAAAGAGCCCAAACGTAAGTTTATGTTCTTTAGAAGCATTATGTCTAATATATCTGGCCTATGGTCCGCATTATCCGGATAATGCGTGGCTTCCATCGGTGCTATGATGTCGAAGTTGAGACGGTCCGAGAGCGATTCCAGGACCCTGCCTCTTGTATTGGTAGAAAGGCAGTTCCACATTGAGTGCTTGGAGTTAAGATCGCCGGCCACTATGACCGACGGACCGAGGTCGAGTAGGGCCTTGAGATCGCTCTCGGGTAGGTCTTTGGTAGGTGGCAGATAAGCTGACACTAAAACTATTGACTGATGGCCGGTCATCCCTAGCCGACAGACCGATACCTCAACGTTCGTCAGCGTTGGTGGATCCATAGGTGAGCAGTGCAGAGACCTCTTGTAATAGATGAGAGTCCCTCCCAATCTGGAACTTAGCCTATCGTTCCGAACTATGTTGTAGTTCGCAATGTTAGGATTCCTGTGGGCGGGCTTCAAGAAGGTCTCTTGCATGAGAAAAATGTCCGGTTGGTGTTTCCTAAGGAATTCGCCTAACTCTACCTTTTTACCTGCTATCCCGTCCGTATTGAAATACCCTAGCTTGAGTGATCGTGGTTTGACTCTGCCAGTGTTTCGTAAATCCATTAGGGGTTTACTCTGAAGTTCGCGAGGGCCTCGAAGACGGTCGAGTACCGGATGGTGACACCCAGGAGTGCCATGGGGTTGCCCTCATTTTCACGGATCTCCGCGCCCATGGCGCGCAGCTCCGTGAAATCGAGGATGCTGGCGAAGCGAGCCACGACATCGAGGTCCGAGTCCCCGGTGGTTGGCCGGCCTGCCGTGTTTGTGTGTGAGTCTGCTTGCGGTCGAGTGGCCCTATCAGCCTGCGACCGCGGAGGGTTCTGGGGGCGCGGCTGTCGCGGTGGCGACAGAGGCTGGGAGCGTGTAGGCGGGGGGACATAGACGCTCATGAGCGCGGGAATCCCCGAAGATGGCGTTGTTGGGTCCCTAGCTGGGGTTGGAAGGGGGGGGAACGCTGGCCTTGAGGAGGCTGCGTTGGGTCCCCATGGGCAAGGCTTCGGTGGAGCCGAAGCTGTCTTGGTGGGCTGCGAGCTACCTACCTGTGAGGGGCGCTTGGAAGGGCGCTGAAGTGGCTTTGGTGCTTTCGGGCACCCGCGGTAGTTCGCGGGGTGGCCCGTTTCCCCGCATAGGACGCACGTCGGTGGTGACGAGCAGAGTGCCCTATCCTTCGGACGGCTACACTCTGCTGTTGCGTGGTCCTCTAGGCACTTGACGCACCTAGGGCGGGCGAAGCAGTTCCGGGCGGAGTGCCCGTACTGCTGGCACCGATGGCATTGAGATACTATCCCTTTGTGGTGCGGTGGTTCGACTGTGATGCCAGATAAGTGGCACACAGTCTTGACCTGAAATATGGCCTTGCCCTCACTGGATCGGTCCAGTGTGGCCAAGACCATATCGTAGGGTGTGTTACCCCTACCTCCTGACATTCTGTGGACGCTGTGGATTGGGAGGTTGTGATCCTCCTTGAGGGATTTGGAGACCTCCTCTATGGAGACCTCCTTGGGGATTCCGCGCACGACTGCGCGGAGGAGCTTATCCTCCTGGAGAGTAAAGGAATGGAACTGAAT
Source organism: Eilema depressum (assembly GCA_914767945.1). Classification (NCBI taxonomy): domain Eukaryota; kingdom Metazoa; phylum Arthropoda; class Insecta; order Lepidoptera; family Erebidae; genus Eilema; species Eilema depressum. The sequence goes on from OU612020.1 coordinate 15,476,256, forward strand.
GTTCCGTTCCTTTAGGAGGGTCGTGAGCGCGCGGTGGTCCCTTGGAGAGGGGACAGAAATTTTGATACCCTGAGGGGTAGAGCGGGCGGAGGTGAATTGTATGTGGGCGTGGTTACACCACCCAGAGATGTTTGTCCACCGGTCCTTGTCGTGGACGAAGATAGGGGGCGGTGTGGGCTCCTTGCGAGCCGGGTCGGTGGATGGCCCCTGAGTGGGCTGTGATCCCTGAGCTGGGCGATTGCTAAGGGAGACCGGTGGTGGGTTTCGCGGCGCTTTCGCCGGAGGCGCCGCCTGTGCGGCTGATGATGGCTTCCTCCTCTTCTGACCCACGACGGTGGTGAACCCATCGTCGTCAGAGTCCGTGGGAGTGGAAGATGTTTCCGCTTCTGAGGCGGAGGACGTGGCGTCGGTCTTATTATTTTTACTTACATAAGGATTCTAAGAAGCCGACAATTATCGTGTTATGTTATGTTAATTTTGATGTGTTTTCTTTTTTTTCGTAGACATGAAAAATCTAAAAAGTTTACGGTAAAGTGCAATGAATGTTGAATTATGTTATCAAGGCAATTTCTAAGGGAATAACCACTTAGTAGAAAAAAGTGTTTGCTTCACCGCTTGGGTGCATTCATTTATTTATTTAAACCATTTGCACGAATCAAAAATAGATGTACAAAGGTGGACTTATTGCCATAGGTACGCATTTTCTGCTTGTCAACCTTAGGGTGATACTGAACTTTATAATATGCCATGATGCCTCAGTAAATCACCTTAGCCGTCTGCTAGCTTTTGCTACCTTTAATATAAAAAGATCAGAGGTTCAGTCACATGGCTCAGTTAAGTTAAAAGAAAATGATCAGTTTTTCTATGCATGCATATTGTACTTGTAACAGGAAGAAATGTCTCATATTCGGATCGAGTGTTCCCAGCGGGGTAGCAAATATTCATGCTAAACACAAACAGCGTACCATGAAAATTTATGCTCACTTTCCTTTAGAATATAACCTTGTAAAGTTTATAAAAACGAAGACAAGCAAAGCCTGGCTTGCAAGCTACACTTAGTTTAGCTTAAGGCTACGCAATGAGTTCTAGAATACCGATAAATTAATTATGGTATACTGAGATAATATTTTTAAATATATAACATATGTGTTGCCTTTTACTTAGTCCTTTTCTTTATTAAAATTCAACAATTCTTTACAATAATAAAATCCTATTATGTATTTGCTATGGCTTATGTGTTGCCCGCCCTATGAACCTTTTATTGTCGCTTAATAAAACCCCATAAAGTAGGTAATCTTATGGGAAATACGAAATACCATAGGAGGCATAATCATTAAACAATTTGAACGTCTACGAGAAGAAATAAGTATATATATTTAGGTTTTAAAGAGTGAGGGAATACCCCTTGCTGATGTGATCACCTCTTGGAAAGCCCCGAGTGACGCTCGCGTGTCCAAACCCAATATCTCACATATAAGGCATTTCCTATGAAATTCAATGAATGTATCTTTTATATCAACGTTGGAGTAAAAACCAAGGTGAGTCCAATTAAATAATTGTCGCATGACTGTGTAACAAGTCTGTTTTTGATAATATAAACAGTATTTTTTTTATGTTTTTTTGTATTTGCCTTGTATCATGTCATGAGATTATATTAAAATTTATTTTTATAATAGCTGTATTACAACTTCGGCCGTGTGGAGTTCGATCAGGATTTTAATATATTCGGTGCGGAAACCTTAGTTCTTTTCTGAAAATAAAAGTATCCAAAGTTACTCCTTATACTTACTATCAGCTATCTGCAGTAAAATATATTCAAGATCGACCAGTTACTTCGGATATTAACCAGATAGATAATAATTCAGGTGAAGTCAGATTGACGTGTCCTATATATAAAAATAATAAGACAAACGGATCGACCGACAGAAATTCCAAGAATTGTATGTATTACTAAATTAAACTAAAAACTATTAAAACTAAAAAAAAGGAACTAAATTAATTAAGACTAATTAAAATAATATAACTAAATAAAATATTTACATACATAATGCGTCGTGAAATTCCTCCACATCGTCACCGACCGGCAACGTTCCCAGAAGACTGGCAGCATTGCCACGTTGAATGGCAATGCTTATTCTCTGTGCAAGATAATAACCAGCCTTCTGGTCACGCGTAGTGTCGATCAGCCGCTTTGCCAAATCTTTAAATACAAATCGGGCACTTGGACCCCATGTCCCCAACGTTTCAACCCCAAACGGCTCAAAGATTAGATTAATATTAGATTAAGTACACATAAAATACGTTCATACATACCGTAAAGAATAAATGACGTTGCAGCTAAGAAAACTATCGATTTTATCGTAGGAAAAATTTGCATACCCCTTTCGGATACCTACTAGGAGCGCATAAGTTGAAAAGGGTAAATGATTTAATTATGCGCACTGAAGTGTCAGCGCGCCACTTAATTTGATAGCTGGCGACACCTATATGCAAATGATACGTTACGACTAATTGAATATCTTTGTTCAAAATGTTTAGGGAGCAACTCGATGACTTTTGGGGTCCCAACCCGTTGGTTAAAACATTCAAATGTAATTTAACTTACAACTTAATATGGTAAGCACGTGTGTAAAGTCTTCAAGCATTTTTAACACTGCCTGTAAGTACAGAAATCTAATGCTTGGAGTCTGCATGGTACTATGTATTTAATTTTGTGACGTAGAGATTACTCATCAAGCAGATCCGCCCATGGCGAAGGGTTAAAATTTTCAAAAGGGAAGTCAATGGAATTTCTTTTTACTTCGAACTAGTTTTTCACGCACCTTGTGGTTTGTACCCAGTATACTGCCTGCAAAGACAAGCCGGTGGGAATCGTGTTATAAGGACCCCTCACCATGTCTGCAGCGAAGCCTAAAATTAAAGCGAAGCGAAGCCAAGTAAGGCTTTAGTGGCTGATTCGCACACGTTGTGCGAACCGACCCTTTTGCCATAATCATGAGTCACTTCCTTTATCGGATAACACTAAGTCGTTATTCTGCGAAAAATAATTAAACCACTTTATCCTATTCCTGATAATTTGGTAAGTTTAATTACGGTACAATGACTTAACTTTTTTATTGCTTCTATATCACTTCATTTTGATAATTATTTTTTGCAGTAAAATGAAGATATTTATCTTGTTCATATTTGTTCTTAGAAATATGAGTGTTTTTTGAAAAACAGAAATGTAAGTATTATGCTTACAGGACAAATTCAGAATTTTAGATTCAACCAACTTTTACGGCCACGCTTGGTTAAACTGCATTAGTACACCCTGATAACGCAGTTTGATTTTAACTGACCTTAGTTCTTATTCCGTTGGTGAAATCCTCTCTTAGTTTAAGTTCTACCTATAACATTTTTCATGAAAACCGAAAGTGATCGAACTGTGATACTTTGTTTTCCATGTTATGGTACACAAGACTCAAATCAATCAATAAGCCTGCAGTCCACTGCTAGGCATAGGCCTCCCCCAATGTGCACCATTTCTGCCGATTTTCTGGCTAGAGCGCGTCCTACTTTCCGTTTGCCTCTGCTCTACGACTCGTCTGCTCCAAAAACTATCGGTCCTTCGACTAGCTGATGTGGCCAGCCCACTGCTACTTTAGCATGTTTATATCGAAATTGTTTTTACCAAGCTGGATAACCTGCCCCAGGTAAACATATTTTTGAAGAACTTCGAGTGTCGCTACTTCAATGGCGTATTCAATGGCAATTAGGTCTCACAAGATTTAAATAAATGTAAAAAATAGAGGAATGTTTATAATAATAATATAAAAATAGAGTTGTACATTATAACAGAATATACGTGATTGAAAAGGTCATGAGTTCAGCTCAAAATTTGTTGCGCAAGTAAATAGAGTGCACTCTGCGAACATGGCTGGCTAATTGGAGAGGTTGACAGAGCATTAGTAATGCATCACGCATTTCAACCATTTGTATTAGAGATAGCACTCGATATTTGACTGCTCCGATACCTAATTTAATTCACTTTTGAATATTGATATGTCTCTGTAAATTGACAAAATTGCCAGTCCACCAGACAATAAAACTTTTAAGAAATCTTCACACTTGACACCTGACAGAGTATAATATTGTTTTTTTCTTTTTTTAACCGACTTCAAAAAAGGAGGTTCTCAATTCGTACGCAATTTTTTTTTTTTTTTTTTTTTTTTTGTATGTTTGTTACGCGATTGTGAAGCCAATCCTGGACGGATTTTGAAAATTCTTTTTTTGTTTGATAAAGGATACTTTCAGAGTGGTCCCATATCCAAGATGTCCGGATCTAATGCTATGATCCTGGAGAAATCAAGGGAAATCCTCCGAAACCAGACTGATGCGCCTTCAAGCGCCTACTCTTTTATATTAGCAATCAGATGAATGTTGTTTTTCAAAAGTTTTCAAAGAACATGCAGGCGTTGCTCTTAAAATTACAGTATAGCGAAAATAATTATAAAAAATACAACTTTAATAATGATACTTTACAGTACGTACGTAATAATCAATATTTATGAAATACAGTGACTTAATAGTCATAAGTACGCGTTCTACATGGCTATGCTAGGGAATATCTATAATATAATATATTATAGTAGTACGCGTAAGTAGAGCCATAGATGAATACCTATGTGTACCAGCATTTTCCAAAATTTTGATACTATGGGGGTAAAATAGGTGACGAACCGTTGTATGTAAAATCCGTATTTTGTGAAACGGATTTTATGATCTTTGTTTTGTTGGAGAGAGAAAGGTGGTTCAGGGAGCCAGAATCGTATGACAGAATTCAGGAAGTCAGGATTGGATTATGGGATCTAGGGAAATCCTCAAAATGATGGCAAAAAACTGTTTCTGCTGCTTTAACATATTTAATTTTAATAATTGCCTTTTAAAATTATCTTCACGTGATTTTTAAGCTGCTGATGATAGGAACCTAAGCAGAGGGTGGAAGATGGATCGATTATAACTCACTAAAAAGAGGAAAATAAATTCATTTTAACAAAAAAGTTTAACCGACTTCAAGAAACGGCAAAGAGGCACTGAAAAGTGAAAAATAACGTAATTTACAGACTTACTGATTTATTAGAAGTCGGTGCCAGCCAACTTTGTTTGTTGTGTCTAAACTACTCGTACTATGATGCAATCAATTGAAATATTGCCTCTCGGGCTTGGCACCGACTTCTAATAAATCAGTAAGTCTGTAAATTACGTTATTTTTCACTTTTCAGTGCCTCTTTGCCGTTTCTTGAAGTCGGTTAAACTTTTTTGTTAAAATGAATTTATTTTATAGAATATTTACAACCGAAATTGCTAATATTCCCGTTAACCCCTCCAACTAAGCCACCGACGCTTAAAGTACTTGTTTACACTATTTGTGTATTGTTGTGTACTTGTGTGTATTATATATCGTTTAACTAGTAAGTAAATTGAATGCTGTGAAAATGAGAAGTCTGGGAAGTATAACTGTGGTGAAGATGACGGATCGAGTGAGGAACACCGTGATAAAGGAACGTTGTGGAGTGGTTGAAGATGTAGTGACTAAGATAGAGAAAGGGATGCTTAGATGGTTCGGACACATGGAGAGGATGGACGAAAGGAGACTGACGAAACATATTTATGAAGCGAGGGTGAATGGGCAATCCGGTAGGGATCGACGACAGTTCGAAGACATTTTAAAGAAACGACATATCAAGAGTACCCGAAACCGACGAGCATGTATGAAAATAATTATGAAAGTAGAAGCGAATGATGTAGGTATATCAGGATCATAGCAAGTGGAAAACTGTGGTCTCTGCCTACCCCACTGGGAAAGAGGCGTGCCTGTATGTATGTATGTATTTTTATATAGGAAATCATAAAACGACCAACATTTTCCTAAAGTAAATTATATTTCACTATCTCACAAACAACATCACATCAACACTGTACCAAACATGTTAACAAAATGGTAACAACTAGCAGTTCTTTATCAATAAAAGCAAACTTATGACGTCAGACAATGGCATCCGCATCACTGGTTCGTAGATTGAAGCGTCCAAGTTATCCAGTCTCTATATTCAGCCACAGCAGTGTATACTCCTGGCCAACCGTCTTTTCCGCAGCCGTTTCCGAACGAGACGATTCCTACGGATTCCCATACACCTTCAGGTCTTCTGTACATTAAAGGACCGCCAGAGTCTCCACGACAGGTGTCATGTTTGAACGCTCCCCCAGCACAAAGTTGCTTCTCGCTTAAGTTGGCGCCAAGCGCTCTGTATTTATTGGCGCATTCATTTTTGTTGAATATCGGCAAGCCTAGTTTTAGTTTGACTGGACTGTTCTTGCCTGCAAGAAATATTTAAAAGAATATTAGTAAAAGTATTGATACAAATATCACGTCTCGTCAATCACTTCGTTAAACCCGTAATAGGTGGCGAGCCTATTGCCGTTTCCGAGGACTGGCGGGGGTTTAGTATAACTATGGCCTTCCCGGGTTGGGTGATCAGACGGAAGTCACTTCCACAAAAACCGTATAAATCAAGTGGAAGAGAAGGAATAAATGAACCCCGAGCTCCCAGATGGAAGCCTCGGTTGCGACCGGAAACAACGCTAAGATGATTATGATGACAGGAGAAAAAGGGGCATATTGAAGTTTCACGTTGCCGAAGTTGGTTGGTAGGTTATTTAAAACTACTTAGAAATGCATTAGCATTACCTCATATGAGGCGTGCGTTGTATGCATTTTTCTCGTAAGTACCTATCTACTATGTATGCATTTGAAAACTGATTCGTCTAATTCTTTGCTATCAGAAGTGTTATTTGCATTGAATGATATTATATCACACGTTACCAATGGACCTCACAGACCTATTTGCGTACCTTAATGAAAATTCCCTCAAAGAAACTTATAACCACTCAGTGAAGAATTATTATCTACATATAGGTAACCTATCCAAACACACTCACAGTGAATTTCACCAAAATCGGTACAGGCGTTGCTTATAAGTTCAGTGACTTAGACCAAGTAGTACCTACAGAAAATTATTAACATAATTTTTTTTTATTGTAAGAATAGGAAAGTTACAACATTAATAGCAGGGAAACCCCCGTAATTGATGACCTATTGATATTCGTCGAATAAACAAGTTAATTAAAAATCAATAGTCGACGTACCTTCCAGGGTTTTCCCCCATCCAGCGACAAATACATCGTTGCCGGCAGCTATGCGCTCTCCATAAGAGGCTAAGCAGATCGGTCTCACATAATCTGTAAGAAAAAAAAAACATAATGAATCATCCATTTAAAGTTAACAGGGTCTATGTAAGCTTGATAGTTTTCTATGCGGGTTGTTCGGATTTATACCACTAAAACTCATACCATTCTTAAATTATACCAAATGGAATGTGACGCCCCTAGTGTTGCATACGTCCATATACCACGGTAACCACTTTCCATCAGGTGGGCCGTGTGTTTGTCTGTCACCTAAGTTGTATAAAAAAAAGATGGTATTTGAAGAGAAGACGGAAAACTGTGTACATATTTGTATCCGGGGTGATTATTTATTATGATATTCCTATTTTACTCCATTTCATCATCATCATCATCATTTCAGCCATAGAAAGTCCACTGCTGGACATAGGCCTCCCCTATAGATCTCCAATAGGACCGGTTGGACGCGGCTCGCATCCAGCGCGTTCTTGCGGCCTTAATGAGGTCGTCTGTCCACCTTGTGGGTGGACGTCCTACGCGGTTCTCCCTTGTTTGGTATAACAACGTTTGGTCGAATGTTACTAATTCGAACAACGTTTGAGAAAATAATTGCTTTGCATAATATCGATTGACATAATTTTCATTTCATCGAATATTTATTTGCGATAACAACCTTTGCGCTATTGATCAAAAAGTATAATGCTCATTTCATGTAATGTTCAGTTGATATTATTATGTATTTCATCGAATATTCAATTGGTATAATGTTAATGTAGTGTAGAAATTTATTTATCTGGCCCTCGGCGGCCGCTGCCGCGGCACGCTCGCTTCGCTCGCTCGCCTCGTGCTTGTTGTGGTCACAGTTCTAACCTAACCTAACCCTGCCGATTTCCGTGATGTAAGAAAACCACTAAGAGTATGTTGCATGAAAAACAATACAAGTAAAATTGAAAAACTCTCAGTGCAATCGGCCGGGTTAGGTTAGGTTAGAACTGTGACCACAACAAGCACGAGGCGAGCGAGCGAAGCGAGCGTGCCGCGGCAGCGGCCGCCGAGTGATTTGGTATGATCTCTCGACTAAATAATTATTAGTCTAATGAAGCATTAGTTTAAATAAAATTAGTGCAAATGAAAATTCGGTGAAATGATATTATTCCAACTAAATAATTATGCTAAATAAAATTCTACCAATTAAATATTCGGTCAAATGAATAATTATGTGAAATGACTTTATTGTAACTGAAATTAGTTCAAGTGATATTCGACCAAACGTTGTTATACCAAACAAGGGAGAACCGTCCTACGCTGCGCTTGCCGATACGTGGCCTCCACTCGAGGACTTTTCGACCCTATCGGTCATCAGTCCACCCTGCTATGTGCCCTGCCCACTGCCATTTACTCCATTTATTGTTTCTTTGTTTTTCTTTATAATACACTAGCTGACCCGGCGAACTTCGTACCGCCATATTTTTCGACCGCGTGGTATTATCTCTAAATTTATCAGTTTTTCTCTACAATATTATGCATGTATTATACATATAAACCTTCCTCTAGAATCACTCTATCTATTAAAGAAAACCGCTTCAAAATCCGTTGCGTAGTTTTGAAGATTTAAGCATACATAGGGACGGACAGACAGCGACAGCGACTTTGTTTTATTATATGTAGTGATGGTGATGATGATGATAGTGAAGTGGCAGTTGTAACTAACAACGTATATACCTACATAATATTTACATTCTGAGTGCGACAAAATTTGTTGCAAGGTAATAATAAAGTCCACTAAAGTATTCTAAACCAACCAGCTGATTTTGATATGGTCTTTGCTAAACTGTATTGTTTACGGAGGTGTAATATTTATAATTCTTATTTATTTTTAATTCTTATTTATTTATTTTTAATTTCTACTTCCTACTAATATTATAAATGTGAAAGTTTGTGAGAATGGATGTGTGGATGTGTGGATGTTTGTTACTCTTTCACGCATAAACGGCTGGACCGATTTGGTTGAAATTTGGTATGTATATAGGTTATACCCTGGATTAACATATAAGCTATATATCAGCGATGAAAGGGATCAGAATTCTACGCGGGCGGAGCCGCAGGCAACAGCTAGTACAAAATAAACTATTGAGGAACGGGAAATCGAATTGTATCTATCTTACTCATAAGCAATGACCTAGAGCACTTACACAAAGGTCAATGTGCCTTTAACTTTTACTCTAAGCTAAGTCAAGTATACTAAACTAAGTTAGTAACTTGTATCTGAGATAGTTCCTTCCCACAAAACAATTTATACATTGTAGTTTCAATAACAGTTAATAAAAACAATAGAAAAAAAGTAATTATCATAATATTGTAGATATAAATAATGCTATCTAAACTTTTTGTACAACGGAATAAACTACCTATTTTAGAATAACACTTACAATGCAATTTGCAACTTTGCAATTAAAATTCATATTTTACTTCTGTTATTTGTTTATGCCAAAAGGTGAGTTCTAAAAACAGTAAATTTATCATTAACGTTATTTGTGTGCATGAATATGTCTATGTGCATTGATCTAGGTTTTTGTATGTTGTTCAAATCGATGTTGTATGTTGTATAATGCATTGATCTATATGTTTCTATGTTGTATACTTAATACATAATTTACAAAATATGTAATTATGTATTGCATATTTATGTGCATTCTAGGGCTCACGTTCTGCTTTTCCGTTTCCATGTTTACTGCTTTTTATTTGCCTTTTATTAATCAAAATAAAAAATTAAAGGTAGGAACTAATGGATACATACATGAATACCTAGCTCTTCTCGCCAGTTTGATAATGCCAATATCGTTTCGTCTGCTCTTATCTCTATCTGAGTATTCGGGGTGAGGGTAGGCAGACTCAACTGGAATATCTTGGGGACGGTCGGCGCAAGTGTCGTCCAGGCAATCCACTTCTGACTGTGTGTCATACTCGCCTAGACGAACAGTTGTCCTGAAACACGATAGAGAGTAAAATAGGGTTATTTCGACTCAAAAATGTTCATATATGAGACATTGTTAATCATTTATTTTATATTAAAATACAACTTATACAAGATACAGTCCGAAGTCAACGGAAATATGTGTAATACAGTGAAACCTGGTTAAGTGAGACCTCAAGGGACCTGCAAATTTGTCTCACTTATAGAGGTATTCCACTTACCCAGTGTCTCAGATACCCAGGTATAAAAAAAATGTCTGTCTCATTTACAGAGGGTTCCATTAATAGAGGTCAGAATACAGGTTATTTTCAGTTATAGAGGTGCGATTATTTAGAATAACGTATGATGTGAACATTATACGTATGTCTGAGTATAAATCTTCATTGGGAATTATAAAAGGTAATAAATTACCAAAGGTGTATTTGATTATAAATATCTTAGTTCTGAATTATTCTACAAAGAGTAGCTATGGCATATTGAATTTGACACAGATTCCATCGCGTGTCTTCCCAATTTCATAAAAGGATATTAACTTTAAACATACTAATAGCTTTAGTTTCGGCATTTTTTAAATAAACATCTGTATTATATGATGTATATTAAGGTCATTAAGACTCAAAATTAGTTACGCACGGGATTTGCGGGTTGAATAAGAATAAGTAAACAAAAAAAAAACGGTGTTATCTCAGTTATAGAGGTTAATGCATGTGAAATTCACTCGCTGTCTCAGTTATAGAGGTAACTTCGACGATAAAATCGAAAGAACGAATCCCAGATATAGAGGTTTGCTTCGTCCCACTAATAGAGGTAATTCAGTGCCAAGGTGTAGGGACCTCAGCATGAGTTCCAGTTATAGAGGTTTCTCACTTATCCAGGTCCCACTTATCCAAGTTTCACTGTATTTGCAATTCAAATCAGACTAACGGATTCTACTGCGATTTATTTGTACTATTTTGTTTATTTTTTCATTTTTTTTTGTTTTAGCTGGTGATGAAAGATATTGCCGTTTATATAGTATAAATTCATCAATGAATTTAGTAGGTATTGTACGCATCCCTCAATATTCCTCAATGTTTGAACCCGAGTCGTGTTTGACAGGTTTTTTGAGCGCCAGCGCCGTTTTATCTACCTCATAATCAAACACGTAGTTGCACATTTTAAAGGAGCTTAGAAGGAGCTAAAAATAAAATACTGGCTAGGTACTTACACAATGCCGACTTCTCGCTCAACCGCCCCAGTGATGCAGTGAGCAGCAGTCAAGATGTAGCGACGGTTGATCAGCACACCTCCACATTGGTATGTGATTGAATTGCTTGCTGATGAAGAATAAGTGTTTTATATTAATACTCGCACGTTGCTCATTGGGAGAATGCTAATTAATTGATTGATGAATCTAATTACTCATACTCGGGAGTGTTTTTGGGGGACTACCAAATTTTTTATTGCGCATGTTAAACTCAGAAGACAAGGCTCTGGCACAGATTTTCCTCTTAGGGTTGGAGGTCAGACGGTAGGCTCCTATAAAAACCGTATAAACTATACCAAAAGTAGTAATAGGAGGAAGCAGACCCCGGGCTCAGAGGGTAAAGAGGTAAAGTCCCTGAAATAAACAACGCTAAGATTTGATTTGATTGATTTTTTTTTTTTTTGTTTCGGGCAACAGTTAATTATTAATAAAACTAAAAATAAAAGAACTATTAGGTATTGTATCCATTACAAAATAAATTTATAACGCGACGTGAAATTATAGTTATAGTTATAATTTCATGTTGTCCGTTCGAGCGATGTTTTGATATAGGTACCTATATACTACCTACATATTAGCAGTTGACCCTCAGAGATAGACACACAGAGAGACAACTCGAAGATTAGGTACCGTGTCGAAGAGGTTGGGTCGAGGATAGTAGTTGGCAATTTGGTCAACCAACCAAGTAGGGTCGTATGTTTTTCGTGTAAAAGTGACTGTAGGCTCCAAAATTTTTGCTCAATATTCTGGCTTATCGCCTTGACCCACTGCGTACAACCGGCACGACAACTATTATGGAGATATAAACGACCAGGATAAATTACTAAGTAACTATTAATTGTTATACGATACTACAGGAAAAAAACCACCTTATTTCTATTATGACGAGAAACTATAAAGTATAAACTATTAAGTATAGGTGATGTGTTTCTCGTACCTATACCTATTTATGACGATAAATAGTAATCAAACAAATCGATTTCTAATATACCTGGTACAATACATTAGATCATTAACGATAAAATACTTAGGTAGGTAGTGATAATATGTGTCTGTATTTGATTAAATATGCAATTATAATGACTGGTTCTATGAACACTAAAAGTAAATTAACATATTACTATTCAATGCTCTATTCCACTTTAATCCACTAAACAAATCCAGCGATGGATTTTTAGATACTTAGATATCTTAGAATGTCCACCTAAACAACTGCTATGATATTTTAGAAACTTTAAGAGTAATTGTGTGATTCACCAAATACTTAATTCCGGGGATCCACTTCTATTAAACAACTAGCTGGCCCCGCGAACTTCGTACCGCCTAACATTCGATTCTTTTTTTTTTTAATTTTTCTCTCCGTAAGAACCATCCTCGTACTTTAAGGAATATTCTAAAAAATGAATTAGCGAAATCGTTTCAGCCGTTCTCGAGATTTGCGCTTATCAACACATTTAGGGATTCATTTTTATATTATAGATGCCACTTATAAAATGTCTAATTCCACGTATGTGTATCACTAATCTTAATTCTCTGATAAATCCTAACTGTATACTATACGGATCTCATTATTTATCAATTGGAGTAAATTGCCGTGACTTTAGGCATTTCTGCTATAGGTACATATTAATCAATCGCTTGGAATCCATAATTTTTTTATCAATAAAAAGATATAATAAATTGGAAAAAGCGAAATCAATTCTCGGGCGGGACTCGAACCCGCGATCTTTCCCTTACAGGTAAGCCTTGTAAGGGAAAGATCGCGGGTTCGAGTCCCGCCCGAGAATTGATTTCGCTTTTTCCAATTTATTATAATTTGTTTAGTCTAGCAAACTAATTGCTTTAAAATTATCTCAATAAAAAGATAGTCATTTTATCAATAACTCGTAGTAAAAGATGGTCATTTATCAATAAATTCTATGAGAATGAGTTTCTGAGTTCTTTCTGTTATTTGATTACATCCATTAAATCTCAGAACCTATGACGGTTCGGTCATCACGAGACCTTGCATATTCTTGTACATCGATATATTTAATGGAGTAAAACTTGTTTATACGTACTTGCCCTTATGCATGCAACACAATTGCGTTTAAAACGAGCATGTAAATTCAAGTATAAGGACATCAAGTAAAGCATATTTTTTTAATTAGCAAATTATTTTAGACCTTCGACGTATCGGACGATTTTATTAATTTATTTATAATTTTATTTATAATAAAATGAGTGTAATGTAATAAATACTCAGTTTTATTTTTAGAAATAGTGCGTTGTGCAATTTAATAGGAGCTTTTAATTGGTAAGTAAAAGGTGTTCAGGTGTTCAATTGGTATGACATTAGTAACGATTTAAATCAATACTCCACGGTGTATTTTTTACACAGACTTTTTGATACACATAATAGACTTTGAGTTTCTTTATTTCCAAAACTAATTAGAATCTCTAACTAATAAAATTGCAGTGTGTATTACACTATTAATATGCCTCGGAAGCACGTAAAGCCGGGCAGTAGGAACCCCAAGAAGTCCAACAACCTGGTCAAACGGCCATACTTCGATATCGCCAATAGATTGTGTGTTCTACCGTCTATACAATGGTCTGTGCTCAGATGAACTGTTTGACATGATGCCCACAGCTACATTCTATCATCGCACCTCTTGCCACAGGCAGGGAATTCATCCTCACACATTGCGTCCGCCAACGGTGCGCACTGTGCGGTATAAAAGGAACTTCATCGCACACTCAAGCTGTGGAATGAACTCCCTGCGGTGGTTTTCCCAAGCGACTACAATATGGGGTTCTTCAAGAAGGATATTAGAAGGTTTCTTCATGATCGGCAGAGCGAGTGTGACGCCCCTGGTGTTGCATACGTCCATAGGGCACGGTCACTACTTCCCATCAGGTGGGACGTGTGCCTGTCTGCCACCTAAGTGGTTTGAAAAAAAATGCAAAGTCAATTGCATCCCAACATAATATTTTCATATACTCACGAGTTCTGTATCCCAATAAGGCCATCCAAGGGAACTCGTCAAGTTCCGTGACCTGGCCACTGTAGATCTTGTCTCCATGCGTGTCGATACCGCATTCGTTCCTAGAAGCTGGCGAGGAATCTTCGGGGGAGTATCCATCGCTACCGATGTTCGGTTCCGTTGGTCGGTATATAGGTCGCTGCTAAAATATTTCAGAACAAAGTCACAAACAAAGAAACGGACGAGACTGGTACTGTAAAGGAGGAGGAATGCAGTGCAGGATGTATAGAACCCTATAGGACCAAACTAGCCTTTAAATACAATCACCCCCCGCCCCTTTCCCCGCTGACAAGTGGCAATTCGTTGCTCAGCGTATCATGGAATAAAATGACGAATGTATTGGCGGCTCCACATTAGTGCCGTGAATTCACGCGCGAATTCACGGCACAAGTCGTACCCTCCACATTCACGGGATGCTCTCATTCGTACGTGAAACCCGCTGCTGCTGCAATAACTTTTTTCGCTATCGCCACATATCACTATTTAGACGTCCAAAACAGGAAAGTTATTCAAAAGCCTTGGAAAAATAAAAGATGGTGGATGACTGAAATACATCGTAACCGATCAAGGTATATTTATTTGTATAATATATTTGTAGCCAGGAGCAAACTGGCAAGCGGCCGTGAATGTGGATGTGTACGCGTGAAGGCCGCGCGAAGGACGCGCAAACTCTTTGTCGCGGGACAAAATACCTACTCCGATCGGGGACCAGACGCGCGTGAACCCCGCAAAAACCGTCCACATTCACGTTCACGGAGCTTCACGGCACTAATGTGGAGCTGGAGCCGGCATATAGGATTTGACCTTTTTCGTTTCGTTGCCGCCTGTCATATACGTCAAATCCCCTCAAATCCCATACATTTGGCATTCTATTCTACAAAACACCGGTCGACGAATGGCCACTTGTCTAGATGTGACGTATTTTAGAGTAGGTAATGATTATGAACATACTAATATCATGATTGTATAAATAGATCATCTAAACATAACTGACAGTAAAGAAATATACATAAACTTATCGGTATTTTCAAACTTGACCTAGTTAAATTCGTAAGATAAAGTTCATTCGCAAATCGTATGACCTTGATCTTTGACAAGTGATAATATTTACACCAGTAAGAACTAATGAATGAGTTTATTTGATAAAATATTTGAATTTTGCTAGTGTGTGAACTGTCTCGCCACTCCCGAAGTAGGACTTTCATAAAGCAACGTATACCTACTCTGTATCTATGTATAACAGTTTCTATCAAATTGTATATTAATTACTAATCAATCCTAATCAATCAATCATCATCTTAGCGTAGGATGTTGGTTACATCCGAGGTTTTCACCTCCGAGCCTGGGATCCGCTTTCCGACTTTTCCCCGTACAATACGCATCCAATCTATCCCAGTTACCCTAAGCTATTTTATTAACCATTATTTTCAATACTTCAGAACAACACGACAATGATAACAATGAGGTTAACCAAAGTAACTATGTAAATGAACTCAACAATGATGACAGGTGAATTCCAGGGAAATGTCAATAATAATGACGGAACGGACTACCGGTCTTAAACCGTGACAGAAACCTTGCTTTGACAAGTGACCTACTTCCGGGTATGTAGTATGAGTTTCTCAGGTCAATGTCAAAGAATCAACTTGACTTTTAAAGTAAGTACTAAAGCTTACTGATAAATATAAAATTAATGGAGTATAGTAAAATCTAGATAACTTAGAATACATAGTTTTCCTAGTTACATTACCTTGAACGGTGATTAATTCTTACGGTCAGTATAACCGATTCGTAATAGTTGTGGATGATAGATTTATATAAAATTGCTGATCAATATTTTATTTGATTACTTCAAAGGTATTGCTTCAAGGAACAAACCTCATTTGGAAAGTGACTCCATGAGTAATTTTCTCATAAGTATATCCGTGATACTACTAAACTTATTATATCTTAACAGGAAAACCCATTAACACCCGATGAATCCAATCGAACTTGATACTATTTGCATAGCAGTCACGCTCGCTAATCTCTAACCTAGATTCTCACTTATTAGTACACAAATACAACGTACAGAAAACCTCTAGGGAAAACCGCAAGCAAAATAATATTGGTATTGTGTTTTACTACTATTGGTAATAAGATTCTACATCAGAGTACTTTAGGAAAGGTATAGTAGTGGTATAATTATATAATATGTAATTACCAATTTAGCATCACTTGTCACAAACTAATAATCGCACCCCTATTCAAACAAAGAAATAACTCAAAATTACGTATTTGTGGGAAAACGCAAATAAAATTTGACACCTTCGCGCAGTGTACTTCAATATTTAATTAAAAATAAAGTAAATGAGATATGTACGTTTTAAAAATAGAAATGGATAATTTGATAAAGATAGCAATTAATTGTTATAGAGAATATCCTTATTTATAAAAATAGGTAATTTATTTATATTAATTAAAAAAAAGTTCGTACTTAATTCAGTTTATGATAAAATATTTTTTCAGTACATTCGAAATGGCACCATGTAAATCAAAATAATGCAGTTTTATTATAAAATTATTTATAAGTTTTTGATGTGTTTACTTTTATTTCAGTTTTTTATTTAAATTAACATTAATTTAATACTTTTCCAAAGTAGATAATAGTACATTATGGTACAAGTGAGCAACGTTGGTGATTACCGCCGAGGCGCCATTGAGACCCGAGCCGCCAGGCGAGGGTCTTAAGACAGCCGAGGACGGTAATCATCATGCTCACACGTGCCATACGACGTTTTACAACACACTTGCGAATAAAATAATACTACAAATACTAAATAAACAATACTACAAATTAATTCGTTTTCCTATGCGCGCGCATTTAACAATGGCGGTCGACCATATTTAAAAAAAAATGAGGTTTGAACTTAACTTTTTTTTACTCTGTTTTTTTTTCTGTACTTAGAGAAAAAAAATAGTTAAATTTGAGCGAAAATTTTGTTTATTACACAAGTATTACAAGTTGAAATTATTTATTTAAATACGAAAATGCATCAAATGACCATACAATAGGCGTATTAATTTATTCGTACTATTAAACACGTTATTTTTTGTATCAAAACTTTTTTAAGAACATAGACAATTATAGACACTTCCTATAAAATTAAAAAAAGAATCTATAACTCACTTTTGTGAATAATAGTAATGAAAAAGTCACAGTTTTATAATAGGTGTCATTCCGTGCCTAATTGCGGTAAAATAATATCACTGTTATGAGCAGGTGTGTTGTAAAGTAATATTATATCCTACTAATATTATAAATGTGAAAGTTTGTGAGAATGGATGTGTGGATGTGTGGATGTTTGTTACTCTTTCACGCATAAACGGCTGGACCGATTTGGTTGAAATTTGGTATGTATATAGGTTATACCCTGGATTAACATATAGGCTATATATCAGCGATGAACGGGAACAGAATTCCACGCGGGCGGAGCCGCGGGCAACAGCTAGTTATATTATAATTAACAAATTATAATTAACAAACAACAAAAAGGTGCGTATAGATCACGTTGGCCACACCCGTCACCCGTATCGATGCGTGCCTCTACAGGTCTCATAGCGGTGATCTGGGCAAGGCTCAACTGTATGAGCATCTGCAGCGGTCGGCGGACAGGTTAATCGAGCAGTATCCTACCGCGGACTTAGTGTTCTTGGGGGACTTCAATGCTTACCACGTGGAGTGGTTGAGGTCCACCGAAACTGATTTTGCGGGAAGGGCTGTACACAACTTCGCCTTGACCTATGAACTCTCACAACTGGTGCATTCTATTATTAGAATACCAGACATCGACACCCATTGAAGCTCTTCTGGACCTTCTGCTGACTACGCGCCCGGATGAGTGCTCCGTAAATGTGGATGCACCACTCGGTACTTTGGACCACTGCTTTGTCCCAGCGCAAGTGACTCTCGCGGGGCTTGAACCATCGCGGCCAACAGCTCTTACCAATAGCTACCTCGAGGTCCAGTAAAAAAGCAACCGCCAGGGTTAAGTTTGAATTCATCGGCGGAATTGGCGAGCGTCTTGATGGGTACCCATCAGGTAGTCGTGCTTTTTGGTCGCTCGCCAAAGCTGCCGAGGGAATCTTCTGCCAGTCTTGTCTTCCGTCACTGCAAAAACCCGACGGTAGTCTGGCCCATGGCGCTAAGGAGAAAGCCGATCTCTTGGGTCATCTCTTTGCGTCAAACTCGACTATGAACGACGGGAACTCCGAGCCACCTATTATTCTCAGCTGTGGTGCTTCCATACCTGAAGTAAAAGTCACGCAACGGGTGGTCCGACGTAATCTTAAATCCCTAGATGTTCGGAAGTCAAATGGGCCGGATCATATACTGGCGATGGTGCTTAAGCACGGTGCCCCTGAGTTGTGGCCAGTGCTTACACGCCTTTTCGCGCTCTCCTATTCCACGAGACACGTCCCGGCTTCGAGGAAGACTGCATTCGTGCATCCTGTGCCTAAGAAAGGCGACAGAACAGATCCGTCCAATTACAGGCCTATCGCTATCACCTCACTTCTCTCGAAGGTGAGAGTGGTGGAGCGTATGATTAATACACAGCTACTGAGATACCTTAGGGGTAACGATCTCCTGAGCGACCGCGAGTACGGTTTTCGTCACCGTCGCTCTACCGGTGACCTCCTATTGTATCTCACTAACCGATGATCGCAAGCCATCGAAAGTCGAGGTGAGGCACTAGCGGTCAGCCTAGATATTGCGAAGGCCTTCGATTGGGTCTGGCACAGAGGTCTTGCGAAGTTGCCACGCTATTGACTCCCCAAAGGACCATGCGTATGGATTGCCAGTTTTTTGTCCAACAGAAGTATTCAAGCCGTCGTCGATGGCAGTTGCTCGAACTGCATGGACATAAACGCTAGAGTTCTACAAGGCTCCATGTTGTCTCCGACCCTGTTTCTGCTGCATATTAATGACATTCTGTCTGATGGCTCCATCCATCGTTATGCAGATGATAGCACCGGGGACACGTATTACATGGGCCGTGAAAATATCCCTAGGTCAGAAGTGGAGGAGAGTTGCAAACAACTTTGTCCGAAATCGAGACTACTCTCTCTGGAGTATCCTATTGGGGACGACTAAACTTAGTCCAATTCAACCCCACTAAGACACAAGTATGTGTATTCACCGCTAAGAAGGCTCCATTTGTTGTAGCGCCGCAATTCCTGGGCACAGCGCTTATCATTACCACAAGTATCGGGATACTTCGTGTCGACATCTCCAACGACGTCCAATACTGAAGTCATCTGGCAGACAAGGTCAAGTTGGCATCAAAGAGACTTGGGTTGCTCAACAGAGCGAAGAAGTACTTCACAGTGGGACACCGGCTTCTCCTATAAAAGGCGAAGGTTCGGCCCCACATGGAGTACTACTGACACCTTTTTGCCGGAGCGCCTGCGTGCCAGCTTGACCCTTTTGACTTGGTGCGAAGAGGGGCGTTGAGGCTTGTCGGCAATCCCATACTTACAGGCGATGTAGAACCTCTCAGTCTCAGAAGAGACTTTGCCTCACTGTGTGTTTTCTACCGCCTATATTACAATGGTTTGTGCTCAGATTAACTGTTTGACATGATGCCCACAGCTACATTCTATTCTCGCACCTTTCGCCATAGGCGGGGAATTCATCCTCACACATTGCAACCGGAAACGGTGTGCACTGTGCGGTATGAAAGGAAATTCATCCCTCGCACACTCAAGCTGTGGAATGAACTCCCCGCGGTGGTTTTCCCAAGCGACTAAAATAATATGGGGCTTCTCAAGAAGGACATTAGAAGGTATTTTTAGGGTCGGCAGCACGAGTGTGACGCCCCTGGTGTTGCATACTTCCATAGGCTACGAACCACTTTCCAACAGGTGGGCCGTGTGCTTGTCTGCCACCTAAGTGGTTTAAAAAAATATGGCTGTATGTTAGTTGAATAATGTATTAAATTAAAGAAATAAAAAAATGTTCGTCGCGAAATTAATAATAAGCAGAATCAACTAAAACATCTATGATAATTCCCGTGGATTTACAGTAAAAAAGTAAAACAAGTCGTATTAATATTCAGTCCATTATAAAAAATTTAAAAGAAAACTGCAATAAGTTGGAAAGGAATTAAAAAAACTCACATTGTTTCATATGAAACAGAATTAAATCGAAAATTTTAGGTACAACTTATAACATTTTTACTAATAAAGCGAAATAAGTTTTAATTAATGCACTTTTAGATTAAATAATAAACAATGTTATAGTTAACTGCCAGCAATGCACCGAATTATTTTGTTTTATTTCACTTTTATTCCTACAAGCAACGATCCGACCTCATACGGAGCTGGCGCATCAATGAATCGTTCACTTTACCGGTACCAACTTTTTCGCGCGCGTTAGTGAGAAAGAGACGGACGACGTTTTATGTTGCTCATTTTGATCGTATTGCAATGGCTGTTCGAGTGAAACCATTCTCCTAGTAAAGTTATTACACTTTATGATGAAATCTCCAAACACATGAATTTTGAGTTATTTCTTTGTTTGAATAGGGGTGCGTAATATGAATTAAGGTAAACCACGAGCCAAATAGAGCGAAGGAGTGTTAAATAAAATATAATATCCGCTAAACTCATGCATCGTTTACATGAGGAGAGTTTCTCGCCCGCATGATATGATTATCCTCTTATTCGCATAAGAGCAACTTCTCAGAATGGCAATCCTACTAGTCCTACTATCCTATCCTACTAATCCTACTATAATATTATAAATGTGAAAGTTTGTGAGAATGAATGTGTGGATGTTTGTTACTCTTTCACGCATAAACGGCTGGACCCATTTGGTTGAAATTTGGTATGTATATAGGTTATACCCTGGATTAACATATAGGCTATATATTAGCGTCGAATGGGATCAGAATTCCACGCGGGCGGAGCCGCGGGCAACAGCTAGTTTCTCATAACGGCAACTTCTCAAAAGGGAAAATTCGCATAAAGGCAGTTTTGGTACAGTTTAGCCCTTAAGTATAATAAGTTACTTAACTATGAAGTATTTTTACCACAGCTACAGATTTGGTCAAATTGATTAAATGTATTAAAAGAGTTCATCATGTTTATTCAGTATAAAGAGTATGTATGTAATTTTAAGAAGTTGCAAAAAGGTTTCCTTAAAAACCTTATTAATTTTGATAAGTCACTATAAGTAGCTTTGCTATGAACGCGGTGAAAACTGTACATCCTGGAGTCGAGGTGCGTATCGAAAGGAGAGAAAAAGCTTGCTTCGTTTACACGAGAGTTTCTCGCCCGCATGATATGATTATCAAAAGGACAGAAAAAACTTGCGCGTGAGAAACTCTCCTCGTGTAAAAGACGCTTCAAACAATAATCGTATGTCAAACATAGGCGATATGTGACGTACGAATCTCGTTTGGCATAATCTAAGGCGAGAATGTACCGTTTTCCTGTGTGTAAACACTTTGATACCATAATAGTATAGCGATTATTGCTAGCGATAGTCGCGTACGATTTTTCGGACCGAAACGTGCGAGATACTCTCCTCGTGTGAACGAGCCTTTAAGTCCTAAGGTATTTTTAAAATAATGTTACTGAATGAAAACAATTAAATTAAATCAATCTTACCGTAGGTCTTTGCGTCACCGGTGGATCAGAAATGGGTCCACAGCATACCAAAGGAGTATAACCGTCGAAGCCACACTGTGAATCCCTGAGGAAACTGACTACATGACTCGGCAGAGGCTTCTGCTCGAAAGCAGCTACTAGTTCTGGACAGTCGTATAAAGAGACACAGTTGCTATTTCTACCTGAAGGTGTGGTGCAGGCATCTGAAATTGTAAAACAAATACGTTTATTGTATACTGAAGACAAATAGTCATATAATATAATTATGCATATATAGTAGGTGTGTGGCCCGTGGTTCTCGACAGAGTAGAATTTAGGCCACCCCATCGCCTCCCATGCGGTGTCGTACAAGGTTTAACATCAGACAGATATATACAGTCCAGACTCAGCTTCAGATACATAACTCGAGTCAACAATAGTGCTGCTCCGGGTTCCAAAGTGCGAGCTTTGAATGCGACTAAGTAGTAAAAGATGAACAGCCTCTGTGGCGTAGCGGTAGTGAACGCGGCCGCTACGCAGGAGGTGCGGGTTCGATCCCCGCTCAGTGCAAATATTTATATACATGAATATGGGTATTTGCATTGGTCTGGTCGTGCCTCAGAAAGCACGCTAAGCCGTCGGTAGCGGATACCACATCTATGGCAGTAGTTACAGGTACTTGGAGCCCTAAAAAGTCCAACAACAGCGGTCTAGCTGCAACGCTTTAATATCGCCTAATGTCACCATTGGATTGTGGAGGTCAGATGGCAGTTGCTTCACGGAAAATATCGAGCGCCAGCCAAGTCCGCAGTTAGGACTGGTAAAGCGGACCCCAGACTCCGAGGTGAAAGCTTCGGATGCGACTGGGAATTAACGCTGGGATGAAGAAGAAGTAAAAGATGTTTACAAAATATAGTTACAAATTTTGGCATTCGATCAGAAATAATTGGGGAAAAAATATACAACTATAACGTGACTGTGCTCATCGTGTGCTAAGTTTTTTCCCTAATTCATGGGAATATCCAGCCATCCATTGTAAATGAGTATTATAAGAGGTCTTAATTATGAACAAGGTCATTTACCATATCACTAGTGGCTGTTGTTATGAATAAAAATGTAGGCGAATATTTATTAAATTGATCCACTTCACATAAATAATTTTTAACATTATTTATTCAGAATAGAAAAAATAGATAATTCAAGCTAAACTAGTTAGTCTCGAAATATGACATTTCTGTTAGACATTTTACACTAGTCTAGTATAATACTAAGCTTAATATATTATGTAACTCACATGAACTTTGATTTTTCTTTCCTAACTCATAAATTCGTAATCCATAATGACAGATTTGATCAAAAAAATTCTAGGACATCGTTTTTTTTTTAATATGTATTACAAAACTTTAGAATTGACTAACTTTGAACGTTTGCACAGAGCCTGAGTTCTATCTATTCTATCTCTAGGGTGCTAGGAAAGGTTTACTTAACCTCAAAGATTTTTCGGGGGTTTCCACTCATATTAATTTTAACGTGAATATCTCAGAAAAGACCTATCCGATTTGAAAAATTATCCCGTTTCCGTATTTATAGAAAATATTACGAACTGTCAACTGATTATATCAATAACACTGACTCGTGAAAATATCAAAGAAGACACGTTGCCGCCTAGATAAAGTTAAATACTATTAAGAAGTGTAAAATTGTGTAAAGTGTAAAAGTGATGAATGAAGTTCAGTGTTTCGTCCTATATAGGGGTTCGGCCCAATAGGACGAATCACAGAAATTAAAAATAATTAAAGTTTTCCTTCAGTGATTCGTCCTATTGATTTTTTTTCTTCATTTTATACAAAACTTCGACCCGGCGAACTTCGTACCACCATATTTTCTGTTCCCGCTGCATATCTCTAAAGGGGGTTGGGTAATGTTGGCGTCGTGTCGGAATTGAGCGGCCATCAATGAAATTGGTATAATATGAAAGTACAGTATAAAGTGATCAAAAGTTACTATGGACAAACTTCTCTAAACTATATCGGGACTTAGCTATACAGGGTGGTATTTTTCAACTTTACTTAGATGGAAGTACTCTAAATACTGAAGATAGCGAATTCCACTGAAAAGAAACATTCCCTTATTTTTAAAAAGAATCAAAACTGCATTCATAGTTTTCTGAAAATGCCACACCCGGTAGTCGAACCGACTAAAATCTTCCTATAACCTTCCATTTCATAGATTTCCTTTTACTTAATTTACCAAGTTTGTTAGAGAGATTTGAACCTTATGATCGACCCTATAGATTGATGTAATAAAAATACAGGGTGTTATTTTTTCGAATTGTAGTCGGTTCGATTATAAGGCGTGGTAAACGAGTTTTCAGCATTCCTTAAATGCAGTTCTGTTTCTTTTTTAAAAACATACTAAACTGTATGCAAAGTTTTCTGAAAATGCCACACCCGGTAGTCGAACCGACTAAAATCTTCCTAAATCTTCTTAAATCTTCTATTTCATGGATTTCCTTTTATTTAATTTACCAAGTTTGTTAGAGAGATTTGATCCTTATGATCGACCCTATCGATTGATGCAATAAAAATATAGGGTGTTATTTTTTCGAATTGTTCGATTATAGGGCGGGGCAAACGATTTTTCAGCATTCCTTAAATGCAGTTCTATTTCTTTTTTAAAAACATACTAAACTGTATTCAAAGTTTTCCGAAAATGCCATACCCGTTAGTCGAACCGACTAAAATCTTTCTAAATCTTCTATTTCATGGATTTCCTTTTATTTAATTTACCAAGTTTGTTAAAGAGATTTGATCCTTATAATTAACCCTATCGATTGATGCAATAAAAATACAGGATGTTATTTTTTCAAATTGTAGTCGGTTCGATTATGAGGCGTGGCAAATGATTTTTCAGCATTCCTTCAATGCAGGGCTGTTTCTTTTTCAAAAACACACTAAACTGTATTCAAAGTTTTCTGAAAATGCCACACCTAGTAGTCGAACCGAATAAAATCTTTCTAAATCTTCTATTTCATGGATTTCCTTTCATTTAATTTACCAAGTTTGTTAGAGAGATTAGATCCTTATGATCAACCCTATCGATTGATGCAATAAAAATATAGGGTGTTATTTTTTAGAATTTTAGTCGGTTCGATTACAGGGCGTGGCAAGCGATCTTTCGAAATTCCTTAAATGCAGCTTTGTATTCTTTTTTAAATAAGAGAGTGTTTCCTTTGAATGAAATTAACTATCTCCGGTAGTAAGAGTAGGTACTCGTACCCGGTTCGACTACCGTGTGTGGCATTTTCAGAAAACTTTGAATACAGTTTAGTGTGTTTTTAAAAAAGAAACAGCACTGCATTTAAGGAATGCTGAAAAATCGTTTGCCACGCCTTATAATCGAACCGACAACAATACGAAAAAATAATACCCTGTATTTTTATTACATCAATCGATAGGGTCGATCATAGGGATCAAATCTCTCTAACAAACTTGGTAAATTAAATAAAAGGAAGTCCATGAAAAAGAAGGTTTTGTAAAATATTAGTCGGTTCGACTACCGGGTGTGGCATTTTCAAAAGTCTTTGAATGCAGTTTTGTTTCTTTTAAAAAATAAGGTAAAGTTTCCTTTAAGTAAAATTCGCTATCTTTAGTATGAGGGTACTTTCCTTCAAGGTAAAGTCGAAATGTTCCACCCTGTATATCGCAGCTCCGATATTACTTACAATGAAAATAATGACATTTGTACGTGTGTTTAACACAGTACAATGAAGTGGTATCAAAATTAATTATGGCCGCTGAAAAAATTAAGAACGCCACTGTCCATACTAGATTACCCAATCCCCTTTATCAGTCTTTCTCTACAATATTATGCATGTATTATACAATAAACCTTCCTCGTGAATCACTCTATCTATTAAAAAAAACCGCTTCAAAATCCGTTGTGTAGTTTTAAAGATTTAAGCATACACAGGGACGGACAGACAGCGACAGCGACTTTGTTTTATAGTATGTAGTGATTTGTATAAAGTAACGTCAGCAAGGAAAATGCTTAAAATAATATTGCAGAGGGATAATGAGATAAGTATTATTTTAAAGAAGACTGGTGTCGCAATTTCAAAGTGCCATATAAGTCTTCTGTGTTTGTCTTCTGTGTTGTAATATACTACAATGTTTATATCTATTCTTTAAGTATCAATGTAAGGCGTAACTTAAGAAAATGTTAGATTCCGCTCAAAATAATAAACCTGAAGTCGCGGGCACAATCAATCAATCAATTAGCTTATTGCAGTTTACTGCTGGACATAGGCACATCACTACATATTATAAAACAAAGTCGCTGTCGCTGTCTGTCCGTCCCTATGTATGCTTAAATCTTCAAAACTACGCAACGGATTTTAAAGCGGTTTTTTTAATAGATAGAGTGATTCGAGAGGAAGGTTTATATGTATAATACATGCATAATATTGTAGAGAAACACTAATAAATTTAGAGATATGCAGCGGGAACGGGCTCAGAAAATATGGCGGTACGAAGTTCGCAGGGTCAGCTAGTAATAAATAAATAAAAGAGACATCCAGATTCTTTACGTTTAGTTAAGCAGGTAACTGCAGGTACCTACCTAATAAAATGGTGTATAATTTGATGCATTAAAATAATACGATTGTGACGATTGTTTTTATGATTATCTCATTGTTTACAGATCTCATAAAAGATATACATAATAGATAATAAATAATTGATTTATATTAATATACGACTTTGTGACCTGTACCTGTACCTATATACAGTAATACAAGTATTAGTCATCCTGACGTACTGACTGATTCAATAATGCAGTCTAAGGTTATAAACAAGGACTTTTTGGTGAGAACCAGTAAGAAGCGTCCATTAAAGGAGGATTTTTGAAAATTTCATCCAAAAACTGGCAAAAAACAAACATACAAGAATTTCAACCCAATATGTGTGGAACGGGTTTTGTTTTGATTGATGGGTATTTAAAATTATTGAAGCCGGTAGGTGATGTATAGACGGCAGACCACTTAGATGGCAGACAAGCACACGGTCCACCTGATGGGAAGCGGTTACCATACCCTGTGGACGTATGCAATACCATGGGCGTCACACCCTTACGTGCGGTGTCCTAAATATGCAGATTTCTTTTACAAGGAAGTTCATGTTAACTGGTTTAGCGTGGGTAATTCCCGGATTTACGTCTAAAATATTAATTATTAACCAAAAATATACTTTATTATTAATGTCTATAAGGTTGAGATTTACATGAAATGACCAAGCCTTAAAAAATACAATTTGGAAACTTTAATACCGACTAGCTAAACAATGGTCGATTTCTTTGACCGTTACCACAGATTAATAAATAGTTACTACGTAACCGTTACTGATAAATTAAAGTAGGTATTTCGAAATCTTTGCTATGTGTACTGATTATTGTCTTACTAGCTGTTGCCCGCGGCTCCGCCCATGCTTGTGTCCTTTCTCAAGGTCTAATCCTCTATCTAAACCTCTGTACCAAATTTCATCAAAATCAGTTGAGTGGTTTATGCGTGAAAGCGTAACAGACAGACAGACAGACGAAAGTAACTCTATCCGTCTATTAGTATGGCGGATTAACCGACTTCAAAAAAGAAAGAGGTTCTCAATTCTATCAGTAATTTTTAATTAAATTCGCTATCATCGTAAAGTCTAGTACCTACTATTATGCGGGAACGTTTAAATGAAATATAATCAGTCGGCAATTGAACCGCCTAGTTTTTATCTCAATAACATTTGTAGTAATATAAAATAACAAACAATAATATTATGATGAAGTAATCTATAGTAATTTATGATGTTTTACCTGAGATATTTCCTCTTATTTTATTTTTTGTATTTGTGAGTTAATACCTAATATGCGTTTCTATTACAAGGATGTTCGATTTACTATTTTGTTCATATTATTATCCTTCAGTTTTAATCAAATGAGAATAAATTACATTTGCCTAGAGAGAATCACTTATTTATAAACAAAAGTCTGTGTTACTGCGGCATGTCTACATGGAATTCCCATCCCGTTCTCGCAATTTATAGGAACCTATTCCAGAGGTCAAAAGTAGCCTAGTGTTATTCCATCCCTATACCAATTTGTCTAAGTTTCAGCCAAATTCGTTTAGTTAGTCGATTGACCATGATTGAGTAGCCCTGAAGCAAATTTATTATATCTCACCTATTCTATACTTACAAACTATAATATCAGACCAGTACTTAGTCAGATTAGTAGAATGTATAAAAACTTACGAAAAAGCAACAATAATAATGTAAAAATAGTAAAACTGATATTGATTTATTGTTTTGCTGAGTAAAAGAAAAAAATCCTAAATTAAATAGTCAAATATACCCAGCACAAAGCTTTACGGATACTTTCATTTTGTATTCAAGTATCAGCGCACTACCGACTACCAATTGAGTATCGCTGCTCGCATACTAACCAGGATTTCTATGAACAAACAAACAGTAGGTAATACATATTATCTTATTGCTAGTGCTTCTTGCAGATGACATAACTAATGATAGATTGTCGTAAATTACTTATATGGTTTTGCAGAAATAGCTGCAAAGAGTATAATCAGTTAGGATTAGATTACTAAGACTAGTCCTATCCTAAAGTTATGCTCAGTAATTCCTTTAGGAACTGTTACTACAACTAACTACTGACAATCTTTTGTAGGTATGCAATTGTCTCTTTAGTTTTTTCAAAGGAACTATTGACTCTGAGGCAACAAAGTCCTTTTATTTATGTTTGTGTGTATAATTACAAAAGAGTGCGAAACGTCAGAGCAAGTCAACTTTAGACTGCATTTTATAGATGTCATGGTTTCAAACCTGGGGGCTACCTGACAAGTTCACCTAGGACTCAATATAGCCAGTATAGCGAACAATGTGTGTGTGTGTATGTGTGTATTGGTGTTGTGTGCAACTTATTGCACCACTACCTGAATAAACTTACCTTTTTCTTTCCCCTTCAACTTGATATCGACGCTTCATTAT
Organism: Eilema depressum; assembly: GCA_914767945.1. Classification (NCBI taxonomy): domain Eukaryota; kingdom Metazoa; phylum Arthropoda; class Insecta; order Lepidoptera; family Erebidae; genus Eilema; species Eilema depressum. The sequence continues at coordinate 15,505,401 of OU612020.1, forward strand.
ACCTACTCATAATAGTTGATAACCTTTTCTAATGTATGCGCGGTTGAACGTCTGAAGTCTAGTATAATTAACAATAAATCAGATAGACTGATAATCACATAGCATCTACATCAATAATATAATATTTATTATCTTAACCTTTCAATCCTAATAAACACTCACGTTCTAAATCTTTGAGCAACGTGACTTTTTTGATCACTCGATTCATAATTGCACAGAAATAAGAATGCTAATAATACGAAAGATCAACATGCGTAGAAGAAAATGCAGTTTCAACCATTCTCCTCATACTCTTAGGTCTAAAATTGCGTGCACGTTATTATAAGGCTCGAATACTTACGGACATTACTCCAAAAAAGTATAGACACAAAAAACACACTAATACGTTTCCACATTTTGTTACAATATTATCACTTTTTATCACAAATAATATTAACCTAACATCACTAACTTAAAATAGTTTTAATAAATTAAATTGTTTTATTAATAAATGAATTGTTTTTAAAATGTATATAGTTATTGGTCGGTCGATGCGACCAGATCGCAATGGTCCGCTTCGCTATACTGGATCTTGGAGGTCAAGTCCGTACATTAAATACTTGAATTTGTAGTTTTGTTGTTCCTACAAGTGGCGTTCGTATCAACATTATTGATTTAATAATACATTTTAATAATATTCGACGCGCTTACGTCACTAGCCCAATTAAGGTTTTAACACTTTTACCTTACTATGACTTATTGTGGTATAATTTCGGGATTTTTTTTTATTCGAGGGGATTCATATCCTATCATTTAGTCTTACTAATAATTGCATCATGTGTTATAGAACAAATTAGGGATTTTTTTTACATTCGAGGGGATTCATATCTCTTTTACTGAGAAATTAACGTATCATAATTGGTTAGTCGACAATATTCCTATTCGTAATCATACAATTTATACCGTTTATGTGAGCTGGTAATTTTACAGTCACACAACTACCTGCATGTTTTTTTTTACAAACTAGATATGGTCACAGAATAGGTACTTAATGGTACTGGTACTGGTACTCGGACTGCTCGGACTCGCTACGTGAATTGACCTCTCGGAGGCGAGGCGTATCGGGACTCCTGTTTCAAATTGCATAATATTTCAGTACCTGGGTAACCGAGGTATGCTCGGCTTTTGATGCCATCTCGTTTTTAGTTACTATTTTACCAGTATGCTACCTACAAATACAGTAATGTATAGATACATTACTGGAGTTACTGGTAGCTTATTGGTAAAAAGACGATGAAGATGATGAAATCATCATATTCATCATCATCCGAAAGTTCGCTATTCTATTTGATCTTTCTTTTCCTCATGGATTGTTTTATCTATACTATAACGGGAGTCTGCCGTCTGACCTAGGTACGCGAAAAAAGCCTGCGTTAAAGTTTCCTCCTTCAATCAGCAGATACACCGGCTTGCAGGTGAGGAAGCTTGCAATAACAAAATAGTAATTTTATTAAGATAAAATTTAATTAAACCGTTAATACCTGAACATTAATTTTTATACTTAAATTTTGTATGAATACTAGTTTTAGTCCGTCACAAGAACTACTAAAAAATCACCGCTTAATATTTTTAACTCCTTATAATGTTTGGAGACGTGCACTCCTAAATTGCATGTGTTATATTATGTGAATACATGATGCATCTTACTTCTTTATAGATGGATGAATTCTTCACTCACACATACGCGTCAGAAAGGCAGACGGATTAAATGAAATTTGGCACAGATAGAAACCTCAAAATAGCAAGTAGACTACTTTGTATCCTAGTGATAGGTTCTTGTGGGTGGCGGGAACGGTAGGTATATGGAGTTTTACCTATCCGTATTTCACGACGGCTCAGTGAGAGACACGGAGTCGCGGGCAACTGCTAAAACCTGTTTATATGTCCAGAATAGGCTCGAAATAACAATCTTAATTGCTCAATCCACTGTTGGTTCCTTGAACATTCTAATTCTTCACCTCAACTTCAGTCCGTAGTATAACAAACTTGTACCTACTGTAATGTACAATTAGCAACTAATCATTATGTTGGAACCCAACTAACGTTTTTATTAACCTTTATGAACTTGATATTACCCATTGTTTTTAGATTGTTCCTCATGACAATCATGAATCATGACGCATCGTGAGAAAAATGAAACTGTGACGGGCGTGTGGACTGTTACCGCGTTCAAATATTAACTATATTGTTATTCAGTAATTTTTACGTGCAAGAGTAACAAACATCCTCACATACATACTTCCTCGCATACATACATCCTCACATACTTACAAACTTTCGCGTTTATACTATCAGTAGGATGGCAATTGCCAGATATGAGTAGGTAGGTACACTTAATTCAAAGTACACAATGTTAAGGTTCATGTTGGGCCACGGTAAACCATCGCCATTCTTTACAGGGAGGTAATGGTTTAAAGTGGCGCACGCATCATGGCATGCAATTGGGATATTGTAGATTTTATAACATAATTCAATAATGGTATATGATACGGTCTATTGGAGATCTATAGGGGAGGCCTATGTCCAGCAGTGGACTTCCTATGGCTGAAATGATGATGATGATGGTGTGGTGACGGAGAACGAATACAATTATCACCATCCCATCTCATCCGAAGGGTATCATAAGAGGCGACTAACGGAAATAGTACATTATGGTACAAGTGAGCAACGTTGGTGATTACCGCCGAGGCGCCATTGAGACCCGAGCCGCCAGGCGAGGGTCTTAAGACAGCCGAGGACGGTAATCATCATGCTCACACGTGCCATACGACGTTTTACAACACACTTGCGAATAAAATAATACTACAAATACTAAATAAACAATACTACAAATTAATTCGTTTTCCTATGCGCGCGCATTTAACAATGGCGGTCGACCATATTTAAAAAAAAATGAGGTTTGAACTTAACTTTTTTTATTCTGTTTTTTTTCTGTACTTAGAGAAAAAAAAAGTTAAATTTGAGCGAAAATTTTGTTTATTACACAAGTATTACAAGTTGAAATTATTTATTTAAATACGAAAATGCATCAAATGACCATACAATAGGCGTATTAATTTATTCGTACTATTAAACACGTTATTTTTTGTATCAAAACTTTTTTAAGAACATAGACAATTATAGACACTTCCTATAAAATTTAAAAAAGAATCTATAACTCACTTTTGTGAATAATAGTAATGAAAAAGTCACAGTTTTATAATAGGTGTCATTCCGTGCTTAATTGCGGTAAAATAATATCACTGTTATGAGCAGGTGTGTTGTAAAAACTATTATACCTTGATTATACCACACTGTTACTGACTAGACGGAGTTTTTTGAAATCTCTTCTCGCGGTGGTGTGAAATCTCTTGTTGCAGTGGTATCACCACTGCGAGAAGAGATTTCAAAAAACTCCGTCTAGCCGACGCGGAAACATTAGGTCAAAGCCTCCCAAATTGTTTGATTGATTAACTGAGCATATTATGACCCTTCTCTCAAGTAATTACTCTGAACGACACAAGTAAAAGTCAAAAAGTAATCGATAGATATACGATACCACAAGTAAATGAGTTCATTGAATGAGCTAACTGACGATACTGTGTCAGTGAGCTCATTCTGCGTATATAGTAACACCAATAATTGATTAGAGTTCGGGTACTTTGAGATAACATACACTTCAAATTATATAACCACTACCTTTCGGCTACTGAAAAGTAACCGAAACGTCGGGCTAAATGTAAATAATACCAAATAAATCACGACAAATTCATTATTCATACACACAGTTCACACACACACACACACACACACACACACACAAAGTTCCCAATTATTAGGCAAGTATTGTGATGTGATATATGATATTTTATATTTTATGTTTTTTTTATATTATTTATTGCTCTGCACGGTTTTAATGCTTCTTTTTTTGTATTTATTTTTTGACCATTTTATCTACTTGTTGACATTATTATGTACCTATGGATTAAAGGGAGGACACTGATTCCCGTAATATAGTTTTTTTAAAGAACTAGCTCGGGAACCAGGGATTCTATCACACAAATGTACCTACTTCTATTTGTCAATAAAGATTTTAATTTTATTTTTTTTTAATTATGGTTTTATTTCAATGATAGATATATTTTTAGCGCAAACTAATTACACCTACAACTTTCATAACATGCTGACTGTAGTCACGTATAACTGCATGTACTAGTGTACTAGTATAAAATACATAGTTGTAATCACCATAAGTACAGTCTTACGATAGCCATCATGACTCACGGATTTACCCACAGCGAGAAAATAACATAATACCGCTCAACTGCCTACATATTTCCGTGCTGATTGTACACCATTTTAAGGAAATAATAACGGTCTAATAAATTAAAAAAGTGATTAAACAGGTAAAGAATTCATTTCTAATGAACTACATCGATATACCTACTTGGTTAAATCAGTGGTGACTCTTTTTTGCAGAGTTTTTTTATACCACTTGGGTGGCCCACCTGATGGAAAGTGGTCACCGTGCCCTATTGACGTGTGTAATACTAGGGATAAACCCTCGCGCTGCCGACCCAAGAGGAGTGTAAAATATTTGATAGATTTTGAATAAAAATGATTTATCAATTTTGTTATACCTATGTGTATGGAGCTGCATCAATATCTCCGAGGCCCTTGCCAACGTCATTTGCTAGCTACTACAACTGCCAATTGATGGGCGAGGCAATGGCACAGGCTTTCTTCTTGGGATTGACGTTTAGCCATCGGTCCTGGTTGCCATTATGAACATAGGTATATTATGTCAGTCGTTACGGGTAGTAGCCCTACATAGTTCGACAGCTCGCTAATTATTGATCTTTGATTTCTCCCATGGTTTGTGGAGTTCCGATGGCGTCTCAATTTGACTTGAAAAAGTGGCCCCGGACTCCGAGGTGAAGGCCGGAGATGCGCTCGGGACTAAAGCGAGGATGATGATGATGAAAGTAATCGCTACTGTAAAAGCAAAGATAAACCAAATATCCATAGGCGGAGTAGTACCAAGTGCGGACCCTGGGATCCCAAGTACAAGCTTCAGATGCAATCTGGATTGGCGCTAGTTTAAATGTAAAATAGCAGATTCATTACAGATAGATAACAGATAGATAGATAATTCTTCATTGTACAATAGATTTACAGTAGGACAAGTAGGTAGCATGTAGGTATACAGACAATAGGCGGCCTTATTACAATAGTTTTATTTACTTCATTTAAAAGTTTCCATTAAAATTCATTATAATTACACTTTACCACAAATTTGAATAAATAAATTTTATCATTAACATCTGCTCACAATCGGTCAACAATAACATAATGAAAAACGTTGCGTATAACTAGTTTTTATCACCGTAGTAAGATAAACTAAATACCGGTTTATGTTATCATAACCGCTTCAATACATATGTGTCTATCAAAATAGTTTTTGAATAGTGAGGGAAAAAAGCAGACAAACAAAGCAGGGGCACTGTTATATTTGGAAAAGAGGCCTATTCACAGTGGCAACATAAGTAATCAGTCTCGAAATGATTTTATTTTAAACTAATAAGAACAAATCAAATTATTTTATTGATTTAAATTGTACTATTGTCAAAACTAAAGGTGTGTACCAATATCAGAACAATCAATCAACAGGAAATGGGAAAATCAAGGCATTAATATCATTCTCTCCCTCCTCTGTTACTCCCTGTTACTGTGACTCCCCTGGTGTTGCACTCGCCCATTGGTCAGGGTAACCTCTTACCATCAGGAGGGCCGTGTGCCTTTCTGCGACAAGTTTTAGTCAAGATTTTTTACTTTTTTTTATACCACTTAGATGGCAGAAAAGCACACGCTTCTGCCGGTTCGGTTTGGATCGATATGATGTTGACTTTGGCATGCTGACGTAGACATTATCTTCTCTTCAACCAATGAAGTCGATGTGAGTCGATGAGATATTACATGTCTACATTATGACGTTTTGGTCTCGTGACACCTTTTTTCAGGGATTTCATTGGTCGAAAAGATCTTGTCGATGTATGCCATGCTGAGACTGCTAAACTCGCTGGACTGCACGCCTTCAAGCCTTCAACATCATCTTTAGCGTCATAAACCGTTCAACAGATTCAAATGAAAAGGCACATATGTATATAACTCCCGACACGTATCTTGGACCTAAATCGCAAGACGAACGAGGCTCTGGCACCCGCGGATTGCTTTGTAATAATATGTGCTTGGTGAATTTGAGTTCGTCCACCGCAGTAGCAACCCGTGCTATCCTCAAAAGACACCCAAGAAATGTGTACTGCGCGTATAGGGCACATTTTGAGCACATTTTAGTTCCAAGATACGTGTCCGGAGTTATACCAGGATAGTTACTTTAGAACCTCGGATTCTCAAATACAAGAATGCAACTCGGATATCTCTATGAAAATGCTCAGTCTGACGTGACTCTCTAGTTATAGGAGTGTTAACGCGACTTTTTTATTTTCCCTCATGAATTCGAAAATAAAGAAATTGTTCGTAGGTGTCTGTAATGGTGAGCCTCTTTCCTAAGAGTTTACCTTCAGCTTACCATCAGGTGAAGTGAAGTCAAATTGATGTGTGTGAAAAAAGACATGTGTTTTTATTTTGTCATATTTGTAATTTAATTATTTCGCAATTCTATTTACCTAATGAATAGTTCAAATTACAAGACATGCTTAATTACCACATAATTTTTTTATCGTTACTGACTAGCGAACATAATTAAAATAAAACTAGTGCACCTATAAAAAAACTCATAACAAGTATAAATTGTCAAGTGTATGTTGTAGAATATACGTGGTTTTATTTAATAAAATACTTTTGAGGGATTTTTAATACCTGTCTAAAATAAATGTAAGGGAGAAAAATTAGTTTTAGTATTTTAAGAAACAGTGGGAACCTATTAAAACCTAGGTACACCAGCTGATAGCCTGAAAGTGATCGGCATTTCTTTTACCTCGGGGTTAGGGGGTCAGCAGCAATCGCTCACGTAAAAGTCAAACGAACCAAATTATCGAAAGAATGCAGGCAAGTTTTGCAATCGGGTTGGCACCTCGAAGATGATTTGCATGTTTTCGAATTGTGTAGAATGTTCTAGAATGTACTAGATCAGATGAACGATGTTCTAGAATGTACTAGATCAGATTATCAGATAAATGCAAAATTTAAATCAAAAAACGGATCACAAGTAAACAAAGACGTTAAATAATTGTAAAATAGGTTAAGTTTTATTAACGTTGTAATTAAGATGGGTTTAATTTGTAGGTGAAGCACTTTTAGTACGTGAATTTTTATTTATCCTGAACTCTAACTCGTAACCAAGTAAATAAGTATTTAATGGTAGTTATAAAGTGTTTTTTTATTATTATTTGGTACTAATCTATACCCGTGGCTCTGCCCTATTTAGAAGGTGATAAGACCACAAAAGGGCAACCGGGACCATTGGATTAACGTTCTCTCCGAGGCGCAGAGGAAGGTTCAATGTGTTAAAAGTGGTCTCGCGTTGCTTAACGTTGCAATATATTACCCTAAACCCATACTAATATTATAAATGCAAAAGTAACTTTGTCTGTCTGTCTGTCTGTCCGGCTGTCTGTCTGTCTGTTACGCTTTCACGCCCAAACCACTGAACCGATTTTGATGAAATTTGGTATAGGGTTAGATTAGACCTTGAGAAAGGGCATAAGCTATGTTTGGTCGCGATAACCGACATCCCCGCGGGTGGAGCCGCGGGCAAAAGCTAGTATTTTATAAATATCATAAAATTATTACCAACTGATAGGTAAGCTGACTTAAACCTATACCAATAAATTCTTTTTTAAAACATTTTGATTACCAAGGCCTTATATTCTATACTATTTTCCTTTGAACCTCATCGCATATTTAGAGATCCCTATCACCAAAATAAATACGACAATCGTCATCTAACCCAGTGCCCAATCAACCAAATTCGTGGCAAGTGGGACGCAATTTCCTCACGATTCGCCAACCTATTAACAATATTAACTTTCAGAGCTCGTCTCAGCTAATCGCGTTGGGACCCCCCTTCCGTCCCGTACATTTGATTATACACTCGTTAGCTGAGAAAATAGTTCATTATTCGTTGAACACACGCTGCGATAGCATAGAAACGAAATTGATTGGATTATAATGACAGACTTCTGGAATAAATATTTAATTTGTGAGTACAAATTGCTTGGTTTATTTTCGCCCACTCCACGATTTGCGGCTTTTTCTGCAGCATACCAGCAGTATCATGGAATAGAATGACAAATGTAAAGGATTTGACGCTTTTGTCATTCGTTGACGCATGTCATATACGTCAAATCCGATACATTTGACATTCTATTCTACAAAACATCGGCCGACGAATTGCCACTTGTCTAGAGAGCCAGAGCGAAGTAAAATTATGATTTAGATCCAACTATAATTAAATAATATTTAACTAAGCATGAGTAATATGGATTCTAGAAAGTGAGTAAACATAGTTATATCTTCTTTGGAAATACACCCGGACGTTGTTTACACCCGGACCAATTGTGCCAATGCAGATGGATAAATTCTTACATACTGACCGATCGCCCCAGAGTCAAAACTGGCAATAAATGAATTAGTCTCTTTAATTTAAATTTTTATGGTTGTTAAATTCAGTCGCTTAGTATGAATTCTGGAATGAAAGTGAGGCTTTTTAATAGAGGACTCATTTACAGAGGCATCAGAGTATGAATAGGGAACATCGTGAGATTGTTTAAGGAAAAGATTCGAAGAAATGCTGTGAATGCTGGAATACCCATAGACATACACAGCGCATATTAAAAAACTAGGATGATAACGATAAGTCGTTATCATACCCGTTTTTTAGGGTTCCGTAGCCAAATGGCAAAAAACGGAACCCTTATAGATTCGTCATGTCTGTCCGTCTGTCTGTCTGTCTGTCTGTCTGTCTGTCCGTCCGTATGTCACAGCCACTTTTCTCCGAAACTGTAAGGCCTATGCTATTGAAAATTGGTAAAAAGATGTATTCTGTGAACCGCATTAAAAATTTCACACAAAAATAAAAAAAAGTATTACATTTTGGGGGTCCCCATACTTAGAACTGAAACTCAATTTTTTTTTTTCATGAAACCCATACGTGTGGGTATCTATAGATAGGTCTTTAAAAATGCTATTGAGGTTTCTTACATAATTTTTTTCTAAACTGAATAGTTTGCGCGAGAGACACTTCCAAAGTGGAATAATGTGTCCCCCCCCCCCCCTCTCCCTCTAACTTCTAAAATAAGATTATGATAAATCTAAAAAAAATATATGATGTAAATTGCCATGCAAACTACCACTAAAAATTGGTTCGAACGAGATCCAGTCAGTAGTTTTTTTTTAATACGTCATAAACCACAATTTTCGCCTTTGCTACTACGGAACCCTTCATGGGCGAGTCCGACTCGCACTTGGCCGATTTTATTTACCCAGTTGTCGATCTGGTTAGAACATAGTCATAAGATCAGGTTTATCGAGGTATTTTTACTTAACTTACTTGTACTAGGCGTGTTGGTCCTGGTGAAGTAGAATACCTAGTTCCACCCCGTCTCTTCCTGTAGGTGTCGTAGAAGGTGACTCAGCAATAGGGCTTCTATTCTTCACCTGACAGTAAACTACAGCCCATGACTAAGTGCCCACATTACGGCAATAGGCTCGTTAAGTGGGCCAAAAATCATAGTTGGCGAAAAGTGGGTGTTAAAACACCTCTGCCTACCCCTTTGTGGATTTACAGGCGTGAGTATATGTATTGTCTTCCTTATTTGCTTTTCCACACATAGTCCTAATTCTTATCCAGTCAGTCTAAACCAAGAATTATGTAAGGTGTATGTATGCGCTATTGCAGTTGTCTTAATGCATAAACAAAAGCGTATTACAATACCTTGAAAATTCTGCATTGCCTCGGAATTAATTAACTCTGAATATACACGTAGATATTCTTGACACAGTTATATACCTACGCATATGAAGCTGATTCCTTACTTTGGCTAACTGCCGTTGGATTTCAAATTACCTGTTGTGGTCGGAGTACCAAAAAAAACTAGTGGCACTAGTTTTTAAAAGCTAATACATGCACTATTTTAGTTACCGCATCCGCATATCATTGATATTGACATGTTTTGACTTCGTATGTAACATAAAACTTAAGTGCTAACTATTTATAATAAACTAGCTGACCCGGCCAACTTCGTACCGCCATATTTTCCGCCCGTGTGGTATTATCTCTAAATTTATCAGTGTTTCTCTACAATATTATGCATGTATTATACGTATAAACCTTCCTCTTAAATCACTCTATCTATTAAAAATACCGCTTAAAAATCCGTTGCGTAGTTTTGAAGATTTAAGCATAGGTACATAGGGACGGACAGACAGTGACAGCGACTTTGTTTTATAATATGTAGTGATGATAGTGAAGAAAACATGACTTTGTTACAAAAAATACATTTTATTGAATCAAAAATTTTTGAATCAAATCAAAAAAGATCACTGAAGTACAATTGAAGTTCAATAACAACTTTATACAATGCAGTAGTGATTTGTAGATTGAAGTGTTCTTCTGATCCAATCTAGGTACCTCCCTACTGACGTGTACACCCCTGGCCAACCATCTCTTCCACAGCCAAAACCAAACGATACTATTCCTACAGCTTCCCATTTATTGGCCGGAGATTTCATCATTATAGGACCGCCTGAATCCCCGCTACATGTATCTTGATTAAAAATTCCACCGGCACAAAACTGTCCATCGTCTAAAGAGACGCCAAATAATCCAAACTTCTTAGCGCATGTGTCTTTATTGAATATTGGCACCTGCAACTTTTGTTTAACAGCACTGCGAGGGGCTGAAATAAAAAAAAAATGCGTTATATTTTTTTAATACTAGATACGGCTGCACACCTATAACGCCCGCATACTTCAAAACTACAGACTGCAGCCAATCAAATGTGGCCATACCGCGGCTTACGAAACATCTCCTAAATTTAGACAGAACAAGTCTAAGAACAATTATGGGGACAATAACAGGTCACTGTCCCCTAAACAAGCACTGATACATCATCAGGGTCACGGACAGCCCTTTGCAGGGGGTGTTTCGTCACCGAGGAAACGGCCGCCCACGTAATACTGGAATGCGAGGCAGTAGCCCCCCAACGTTCTCAAATCCTAGGCAGAGTGAGGTCGCTCCGTGAAACCGGTGAAGACCGGAGTAAGCTTCTGCGCTTCTGGGCGGAGCTAGGCAGGCTGCTCTAGCCAGTACTTTTCACGCAAAATGGCCCAAAAAAAAAAGGGCTATGTGCGAACAAAAGAGTCACCTTTCCATGCTTCAAAATCCCGTATCACCATTTTAAAACAAGAATATAGAATCCATTTTAGCTACGGCTTGATTGGTGTAATGTAATTAGACCCAAAAATACTAACTTTTTAGTTACGTGTCGTTTTGTAGTTCCTTATATACAGGGTGGAAGATTTTAACCTTACCTGGAGGGCAAGTACTTTAAATACTGGAGATAGCGAATTTCACTCAAAGGAAACATTCCTTTATTTTTTTAAAGAAATAAAACTGCATTCATAGATTTTGGAAAATTCGCTTGCCACACCCGGTAATCGAACCGACTAAAATCCAGAAAAATAACATCCTGTATTTTTATAGCATCAATCGATAGTGCCAATCATGAGGATCGAAACTCTCTAATAAACATGGTGAATTAAATGAAAGGAAGTCAATAGAATCTTAACTTATAAATTCTATTCCAACAGATACATTACTTTTGCTCAACGTGCCATCACATACCTTATCAACAATAACGCCATTTATTTCGTAAAATGAGTACTAAATGACTAAACTTTGATTCCGATTCAGAATGTAACGTTATTGTGTGACTGCATGAGGTAGTCAAGTCTCTCGATTTTTTTTATAAAGAATATTAGTAATCGAAATTACTAATATTCCTGTTAACCCCCCCAAGTAAGCTAAATTGCTTGTACTAGGAGTGGGTTCACGTCTGTAATGTAATGGTCAGGATTCGAACCCGGGACCTCTCGATCGTAAGGCTGACTCCTTAACCACTAAGCTACCGACGGCGACGCTACTATTATGTCGATTTAGGTCCAAGATACGTGTCTCGAGGTATACTTGGTTGGGCTTAGAAAGCACTTCGTGGTACACCGCATCGCACCCTGGGCAACGGAGATGGCGAGAAAATTGCCTTATTGGTTCGTCTTATAATACGTTAATTGAGACTTTTGAATTAACCTGAGACGGCATGCGGTTTTAGTCGGTTTGAGTCGAGAGAGTAAATACCCCTGCTGGCCAGTGAGGGCCAGCCATGAAAAACAGGGACAAGTAATTGGAATTTTATTCTTAATATGATAAGTGATGGATCCTTGAGTTAAGTTCTCTATTTCGTTAAATCGAATTTGAAAATTGAGTTTTCAGGGATTTCCTTTCATTTAATTCACCATGTTTGTTAGACAGATTTGATCCTTATGATTTATACTATTGATTGATGTCATAAAAATACAGGATGTTATTTTTTCGGATTTTAGTTGGTTCGATTATCGGGTGTGGCAAGCGAATTTTCAAAAATCTATGAATGCAGTTTTATTTCTTTTTAAAAATAAAGGAATGTTTTCTTTGAGTGAAATTCGGTATCTCCAGTATTTAGAGAACTTTCCCTCCAGGTAAGGTTAAAATCTTCCACCCTGTATATATTTATTTTACTTAAAAAAATATATCTGAATTCAATGTCTTATCAATTTAGTAAACTGTGATCTTATCGACCAAAATATAGTAAACTTCGCCTAGACTGGTGCACGCTGCCGGTACAAGTGTTAATCAATAAGTAAAAATAATTCATTATTGCTGACTTACGCCATTGTGTTTTCCCCCAGCCAGCGACAGTCGCGCTGTCGCCTGCTGTCGGCAGCTTATCGTCGTCCACTAGGCATATGGGCTGCACGTAAGCTGTTAACATAAATACTAAATATTTATTAAGGTAGAAGGCCCAAGAAGTCCTGGCTTGTCGTCGTGGATGATATACGTTCAAATGGTCTCACTACCATGGACGCCCAAGATCGTGCTAAGTGAAGAAGAAAGAGCTGGAAGGAGGAGCCTGAGCTCCGAGGTTATCTTGGTCAAAAAGCGTCTCCATGAAGGTGATACTGATTCATTATTTGTGTCATAGATAGATGTTTATAAGCAGCATTATTTATTAAATTATAAATAATGATTGAATCAAATTAAAAAATACATTGGGATCCATCTGGATAACCTGTACTGACCAGACTGTACAATCATCATCCTCCGAGGCTTTTCCCAACTTCGTTGGGGTCGAGTTTTTAGTCTAATTATAAAGCGGGTCAAATTTTGTTATTTTCGTTATTTTCTCAGTGATATTAAAGTTATGTAGATAAACCATAAGCATTGGATTCTCCAACTACATGTAACGAATGCCACAGATTATGCTCGTATCTAAATCACAACAACAGACTATACCTACAAAATTCCCTCATGATAAGTTTATTTTGTGCACTAGCATCGCTTTGGTTTTTTTCGTTACATCGGGAAAAATATCAATATAGATAAACTTAATAAAACTTAATTACCTTATCTAAATACAAATTTTGCTAATCGTTTCAATGATTTCCGTGATATTTCTTTAGGTACCTATATTATCTATGCAAATAAATACGTACAAGTGTAAATAGCTCTCTTCGTCAATCTAACGATGCCGATATCATATGGTCTGCTCTTGTCTGTAGAAATATATCTGGGATGCGCGTGCGCAGATGCTATGGCGATTTCTTGAAGACGACTGTCACACGTCCTATACGGGCAATTCGCCTCTGGGCTAGCAGACATGTCGTGCTCGCCGAGCCGCACTGTTGTCCTATAACAATACATGTTTTAAGTAATCTTGTGATATCATAAAAGATGTAGTAGGGGTAAAGGTAAGGGCAAAAGGGGTCATACTCGCGCTGCCAACTCTCTAAAAACAGAGAGATTCTGTGCCGTTAGCGGAGAAGACAAGTAGGACAATCCTTTGGTCTTCCCACTGTCAGCAAACCTCTCCAGTGAATCTGGCTACCCTATTCACCGCTGGAAACACAACACGAGGTTATTATATCCGCGGTATTCTATAGGGTGGAGGTACTTGCTCGGTACTGCCCCATTTGGACTGCTCGATTGGGACGACGATACCGTCGTGTCCTACCTCGTTTAAATCTCTCCTCTCCTCTACCGTCTCCTGTGACTTGGAGTACAAAAACATCTTAAGTAAGTTTTTATTTAAACAAGGTTTGTACGGTAGCATTACTCACAGAGGTCCATATACTTGTTTCTTATATCCAATGAGACAGTGCGCAGCCGTCAGGACATACCGCCGATTGATCAATGAGCCTCCACATTTGTAACTCATTCTACCTTGGGCTGGTAATCAAAAAGATTAAAATGGTCATAACATGCACATAACCTAATTACATAAAAGACTAGAAAGAAATTCGATTTAACTTCCAAGTACTCTAAAACTACTATTAGTCCACTAAACAGTTACCGAGTCAGAGAACATAATTTTATTTCTATAATGTTCAGCGAGGTTTAGTAATGAAATTCAAGTTGTGGGGTTGCAATCAATGATATATTATAAATCATTGGTTGCAATATTATGTTTATACGTCGCATCGCAACTCTAGTTAGTCCTATTGCTGACATCTTGTAATTTCTTTTTTATAAAAGTTTTTACACCATATCGGGCAAGCTATTCCTCGCCCAGAAAAAATGTCAGAACAGTTTCATTACAAATTAAATTTCTACAACTTTGATTTCGTAACTTTCAATCCATCAACGAGTACTTACCATTCTTATAACCAAGTAGTGCCATCCAGGGAAAGTCATAAGACTCAGCATCCTTGCCGCCGTAGATCCTTTCACCATCCGTGTCAATGCCACACTGGCGACGCGAAGCCGGAAAGGAATCTCCAGCAGAATATCTGACTCTATCCTCATCACCGCCAGCAACAGGCTAAGGAACATTTCCTTTTTAATTTTCAAGTTTTATAAAATTCGAACTAAAGAATTCATTTCATAAACTACTTTAAATAGATTCATAAAACAACGTAAATTTTATTAGAGCTATGTGTAAACATTATTATTATGAAGATATAAGGAAGATTTTGATTGCAAAAGTAAGGGAAAAAAAAAAGTTTTTCTTACCTTAAATATATGCCGTGCCTTTTGATAAGAGATACGGCCGCAACAGACTTTCGGGGTATTGCCTTGGAAACCACAATGCGAACGTCTAAGGAAACTGATGATAGAGTAGGACGTTGGTCTCTGTTTAATAACTGACAGTAAAGCTGGGCAGTGAGACAATGGGACGCATTTGCTGTACCTGCCTAAAGGCGTAATGCAGTAATCTGAAACTGAAATCGACCATTCAATTATCATAGGTTCTTATGTAAGTTCGCCGATTCTAACTGGGGTAGGTATATGAGGACTTATCCAGGTCGTTGGAATCTCAGCCAATCACACTTCAAGGAAGGTCACCAGCTGATGGAAAGTGGCAACCGTGGCCTGTGGAGATATTCAACACCAGAGGCGTCAAATCCATTCTGTCGACCATGTAAAAACCACCTAATTGCTTTTCGTAAAGAATCTAATATTGTAATCGCTTCGATATCCACAGTAGGAAGATGATTCCATAGCTTGAACTATGATGATAGCTTGACGAAGAGTGTATTGACACTTACAGACATGGCTCCAGAAGAGTGAAAATATCAAAAAAACACCAACGTATTTCCACATTTTGATATTCAGAAAAGTTACACTATCAAAAACAATCACTAAATGAAAAAGTAAGTAATACAATTTATTTATCATGTATTAGCAGTTAGATACAATCAGATTACTTTATGATACTGGGTGCTGGATGACTATCCCGTTTATATACGAGTATAATTTGACAGATTTTGTAGGTACCTTCTATTGTATTATATGATAACATTGTTTTCTATTATCCCAAACCGTCATAATAGTCACAATTGTGGACATTTGAGGATATATAAATTTTATCTATTGTATGATAGTCGTCATTAAATTGATTTCATTTATTAATTATACTGAATGCGTATGATATTGGCGCAGGCGCAGGTATGTTCATCTTTATTTTAGATACTGGTACAGCGATTTGTCACAAAATGAAGGAGGCAAAAATAAAAAAATATACAAGAAAGTACTTTAGATTTTTTTAACATTTATTTCATTTTACTGTTTTATTAATAAGGTACAGTAAATTGTATATGCTACACATTTCACAATTCTTTCACCATAATAAGCTACCTTATCAGGTGTCAACATAGGCTTTAATCATCATCACGCTACTATCAGTGATGAACAATATCAGAATTCCACGCGGGCGGAGCCTCTATATTATCTTAACATCAATGTTATCATAACTGGTTAGCAGAATACAACGTTGATTTTATCCAACTGTAGTAGTCAGCCACTGAAGTGTAAATAGCTGGATAGTTTGGTAAACCACAGCCACGTGCAAAAGAAAGTACGCCCACAGCTTCCCAAAAACCTTCAGGCGTCTTCTTCATGAGTGGACCACCAGAGTCTCCATCACATCCATCTTTTTTAAAAACACCACCGGCACAGATCTGACTGGGGATTAAGAACGCTGTTTTTGGTTTTCTTTTGTACACCTCCACACACTTTTCTTTGTTGAAATATGGTAGACTTAGCTTTTGTTTCACTGGACTACTGGGCGCTGTTAAAGTCCTTCCCCATCCACTTTGATACATAAATTCGCCATCAATGAATTTCCTTTTACGGCGTGCGAGGCAGATTGGTTGAACATAATCTGTGGAAACAGCATTTTTATTAGCACCCAGATCACATATAAGTGACCTAACCTTGGCCAGTAAAACAAACCTAACAATAATTTCTCGTATGGTTTAAATGCCCGATGCGAATGCCATGCGAGTTTTTGTAGTAGGTATATAAAAAGTTGCAATATTTACGAGGATGCACTTTCGTTTCTTACGTGTCATCGAAGACCATCCAGTGCCTTATGCGTTAGTATTCTCAGCAGACAGTGTGGGCGGCCACATACACACGCATGACTGAGGCTGCGTAAGGCCTAACGCCTGGGCGTTATTAGACTGAATGGACGGTACAGCAACTGTTGCAGCTGAATTCTGGACTGAGTTAATTGTGCCTGATCACCGCACCTGATAGATAATTTAAAAAAAGGAATCCTAGCAATCATGATCATCCAAATAGGATAATCAATTCTACGTTTGCCTATTCGAAGCTACTTTTGCCCCGATTCTAGCATACGTTTAGCATAGCATACCTTAGAAATTCTAAATATTACGTACCTGTATATGCAGCCCTACTGGCTAATTTTAGGATGGCAATATCGTGTAATCTGTTTCCATAGTTGTATTTCGGGTGGGTATATGTCGAGACTACAGGAATCTCTTGTGGCATGTCTGCACATATACCATTCTGGCAATCCTTTTCTAACTCATTTGATGTGTCGTGCTCGCCTAGTCGTACAGTAGATCTGTAATTGACAATATAGAAAGGGTTGACAATAGTTTCTATAACGTACATTAGAGCTGGAATGCCCGTGCACGTATTTCCCTCCTCCTACAGTCACGGGCGTGAAGAAGCATCTATCTATGCTGTCAAGTTAGGGAGCACCATTAAAATATCAATTTAATTAGAAATAGTGGTATGTATCTTCTGGACTGCATCTCAGCTTTTTACCATCTAGCGGGGTGCGATCAATGACGGACTTTATATACCTAAAAAAAATCCTACTTTAGTCATCCAAATATCACTCATGTATAAATAATCTAGCAATCTATATCCGTAAATATCTCTACGTTCGATGCACGTCGTTTCTTTTAAGAAAGCAAAGTAATACTTACAAAGTTAATTTTCCGCCTAAATGTTCTCTAGCTAAACAGTGAGCCGCTGTCAGGACATACCGGTGATTGATCAATGCACCTCCGCACTTGAATTTCATCGAACCATCAGCTACCGAGAAAAAACTACGTTAGAAATACAACGCTGCAAAATGTATTGTATTTTATTCTAAAAGGCATTGGATACCATACCTAATTATATAGTGATTATATTACATACGTACATATAATCACGCCTGTCTCTCCGGAGGGTTAGGCAGAGGGGAATTAACACCCACATTTCACCAATCATTGTATTCGATCCCACGTAATAGGGGGTGAGCCCATTTCCGTATTCCATGCGCTATTGTTGGCTTGAGCCATGCATCTATGGCTGTCTAGGCTGTATGACCTCCACAATCGATTGACGATATCAAAATTCCAACTATCTGTAACGACTCCCATAGAATGTTCGTATGGCAACCGGGATCAATGACTTATCGTGCTCTCCGAGACGGAATTCAGATTGGTATACCTCGAGATCTTGGACCTAAAATGTGCTCAGAATGTGCTTTATACGCGCAGTATGCGTTTCTTGGGTGTCTTCTAGGATAGTACAGGGTGCGAACGGCGGTTGACGAGCTCAAATTTACTCAAGCGTAGATTATTACAACACAACAACAGGGCTTCCTTTGTCTCGTGACTTATGTCCAGGTTTTTCCCGAGGTATGCGCTACCATGCCTATAATAATATAATGGTTATTAACCAATGCTCACCAGATTTATATCTCAACACAGCCATCCAAGGAAATTCGCCGATATCAGTGTCATTTCCTCCATAGATCCTGTGTTCGAATTTCTTGTCAACGATGTGGTTACCGCAGTGACCAAGGGGAGCTGGTGAAGCATCTTCGGCAAAATTTTCAGTAATACTGTGGTTCCCTGACGTTACATTCTGATTTGGGGCCGTTACAGGTGTCTGTAAAATAACATATGAAATATTAGATTTCATACATATTAAGATATGATTCCGTAGCCGACCGCATACGACAACTACCGACGCACGCAGCAGATGCACGTAATTCATTGCGGCTTCTCAATGGTCCCCTTTATCCGTATCGGAGTTTGACAAGTAATGGGTACGCTGTATGTGCTGCATGCATCGGCAGTTATCGTATGTGGTCGGCTACGGAATCATACCTTGACTGTTAGTTCCCAGGTCTAGGATCAAGCTAACGTCACCTGCAAGTCAGTACATCCGCAAATTAACAAACGAGGCTCTGGCATAGGCTTTCCTCTCAGGGTTGGGAGTTGTTGCATCCATAAAAGGTAATGAGGGAACAGACAACCTCAAATACAACCAAGAACCAGGCTAAGATGATGAATGACTCTCTCAATCTAACTGCAAATTGCCTGACGAATTGAGAAATCATCATCATCGAGATGGTACATACAACAAGATTCCTTCTGATTGCCTTTCTGAATACGTAGTCGGAGCAATGTAAGTTATTCTAGAAGAAGACGGGTACAAAAAGGCGTAAAATGAGCAGAAAGTACCAAAATTATAACCATTAACTCACCGGAATTACTGACATCTTTTTCTCCTCAGTCAAAGGACCGCAACAGACTTTAGGAACGCGATCTTGGAAGCCGCAATTTGACCGTCGTAGGAAGTCTGATACATGTATTGGTAGTGGTTTCTGCTTGAAGGCAGCTAGAAGATCTGGACAGTCGTTGATAGAAACGCACTTACTGCTTTTTCCTAATGGTGTGATGCAATCTTCTGAAACTACAGTATAGCTATTTGTAACAAAGTACCATAGTACGTGGACGCGAAAAAACATCTGTCGAGGATGTCAAAGTAGGGATCGCCATACTAGAGATGGCGGCCACTATTCTTTGGACTGCACCCTAGCTTATCTTTAGGCGGGGTGCAGTGCATCAATTTGACGACATAATTAAAATAACAACTAAAGTTGCCTATCCTAACAAGTAAAGAAATCATGGAAAGGAGTGCAATAGTATTGATAGTATATATACCTATTAATAGTATTGCTCAGGACATATAATATCTTAGACCTAAAATATGCTCCTCATGTACTCTATACACACCCACGTTTCTTGGGTGTCTTTTACGCTGTGCCACTGCCGCGCGCCGTGGACGAACTCAAATTCACAACGTATAGATTACTAGCTGACCCGGCGAACTTCGTCCCGCCATATTTTCCGCCCGCGTGGTATTATCTCTAAATTTATCAGTGTTTCTCTACAATATTATGCATGTATTATACATATAAACTTTCCTCTTGAATCACTTTATATATTTAAAAAAACCGCTTCAAAATCCGTTGGACGGACAGACAGCGACAGCGACTTTGTTTTATAATATGTAGTGATAGTGATGAAGTGATTACAAAACAATGCGCGCGCGCCAGTGCCTCGTTTGTCTCGCGATTTAGGTCCAAGATACGTATCTCGAGGTATACCAAGCGCAAGACACAACCGGGATTGACGCTCAGAAGATAATGAAAAGATAAAATGCAGACTTATTATACTTACAAGCACAACTCCAAGAAAGTATTAAAATATATAACACACAAAGATGATACCACATCTTAGTAAACATTACTTTCAGCGTTAAACAGGAGCACTATAGTAATTACTTTGTTCACAACACAATAAGAATATATTTAGATTCAATTGCAGTCTCAAGCGCTTCTAGACGGTAGTATGGCCGGCGCTAATACAATGAATGTTTGGAAAGTTTAGGTCTGCTTCTCTCCTTATATACTGAAACAATTACTAATTGACGTTCTGCGTCAACATTGAACCCAAGTAACTTACAGAAGAGTGTATAAACAGGACAATGTTTACAAAATTGTTTTGGCACTTTTACCCCAATAAGGTCTGATGTATCAAGCTATTCGTCATTATGATTTTGAAATACACTAGCAAATATCACCTTACAATTTTTATAACAAAAAGATGTCCGGATCCCAAGCTTATCTCAGATAGAAGATATCAATTTTCAAAATATCGTGTTACCTATTTCTAGTTCTTATATTTATGTTTTTTTTTTATATAGGACACGTTAATATGACTTCGCCTCGCCTGATGGTAAGCTGAAGGCAAAGTCTGGAAAAAGAGGGCTACCATTATTGACCATTTTACAATGGTGGCACTCAGCATGACGGCTTCATCGTCAGATGCTTTTTCACGATCTGCTTAAAGGGCCCAGAATTGTAAGAAGGAAATACGTGCACTGGTAAGGAATTCCAGGTCTTCATGGTGCGGCAAAAGAAGGAGTCGCCGAACCGTTTGGTTCTTGAAAAAATCTTATTTCAGTTACTTAGATTGGTCACAACACTATATACACCATCACAACACTATTGTATTAGTATTGCATAGTGTTGTAACGGATCTAAGCTTAATAAGTCTAAGTTATAGTAAAGTAAGGTAGCAGTCGCAACGGGGTCCCAACAACCCGATTTTTGACGGCTTCCCAATGGTGCATGTAAAACTAGATCGAGGTAATCACTTTTTTCACCAGCTTCCCTTATGAAAATCTTCACCCTTCACCGCTGTGATCTAGACTTTTTAAAACCACTGTTAGCCGTGAATGCCAATTGTTATGAGCCAGTGCTTGCAGTCTTTACAACATTTTATAGTGCGTACGGTAGTTTAAAAGTCCTGAAGGTCTGAAAAGGTCACTTTATTGGTTTCGTATTAGGATAATATTTTGTCATGCGGAGCTATTTACACGAAATTAGAATCTGCTTAGTAAATGAATTGTTATGATTCTGCTCATATGAGGGACGATTTTTATAGGACTCTTTGAGATCTACTGAAAATTCATAAATTTACTCGTTTTTAGTGGAATGACCTACCTACCGGTTAGGATAATTTTTGTACGGAATGAAAATAAATAATACAATTTTCCATGAAGTATTTTTATTCAGTTTCAAATTAATCTTTTTTTTTATATGGGTAGTTCCATAAAAGTTGGGTAAAATTCGTCCAAATCTTGCCATACGTGTTTTTAGATACCGAATCAAAAACTTTTTAGTAAATACAGTGTATATAATAATATACTTTTAGTATCTGAAGGGGCCAGTCACTTTACTAGGTATTTAAAGAGAAATTTGTGTTTTTCTGAAATCTGTGTTCTAGGGACTGACGGGTTGTGCTAGGGACTGATGCCTTACTTTTATTATACAATAAAACCACCATGTATGTCTTATATAATTAGTATTTATTTGTTAAATCTCACTCTTATCTTATTCATACACATATTTATGCCAAAATGCAATCAAATTAGGGACAAATCAGTCTATAGGTAAATTTTCTTAGATAATCTCTCTTGAAGCTTTACGAGGGGATAATCGGCTCCCGGATCCGACAGGCCAGTACACTCCCGGAGTGTCAGTATGGTTTTCGTCCCGGGCACGGGACCATGGACCCGGTGTTCGCCCTAAGGATTGTGGCGGGGAAATACAGGGCGAAGAATACGCCCCCGCACTGCCTATTCTTAGACATGCAGAAGACCTTCGACTGTGCTCCTCGCGAGGTGATCTGGTGGGCATTGCGGGTCAAGGAAGTCACAGAGACTTACATTGACACCATCCGAGATATGTACTACGATTCCGATTCTGTGGTTCGGACTACCGTTGGCGACTCGAAAGCCTTCCCCATCACCGTCGGAGTACACCAAGGATTCGTCCTTACCTGTTCAGCGTGATATTAGACGTTCTGTCGAACAGTATCAGAAACCCACATGAGCAGCCACCGTGGTTGCTCATGTATGCTGATGATATTGCGCTGGTGGACGCGTATAGGAGCAGATTAGTGTGACGCGAGAAAGGTTGGAAGGAAGCGCTTGAGAACGGTGGTCTGAAGCTAAATGTAGTGAAGTACGTACGAAGTACTTAGCGTTAAACTCCACAGATCCCACACCCGTTCGTGTAGGCGATGATTTGATCGAGCGTACGGATCAGGTTAAGTACCTGGGATCTGTACTTCATGTAACTGGTGAAATCGACTGAGACGTCAGGGCACGAATTGCTGCCGCGTGGGCTAAGTGGCGAGAAATGACTGGTGTCACGTGTGATACCAAAATGCCAGTCTGGTTGAAGAGGCAGGTCTATAAGACGACCATTAAACCTGTCCTCTTGCACGGTTGTGAGGCGTGGCCGCTGCTGGAGTGACACAAGCAAGAGCTGCGTGTCACGGAGATGAAAATGCGGTGGATGTGCGGCGTCATGCGTAAAGATCGCGTAAGGAACTCTCGCATCCGCGGCAGCCTTCATGTCCGTGACATCGCGGTTATAATGCAAGAGAACACCTTCGCAGCCAAGTCTTGCGGCTTGCGGCAACCGCCAGGCTGCGTGCGTAACCGCCAGGCTGCGTGCGTAACAAATGCCTGGCAATGACGCCCCCGCCGGGTTCAGATAAAAGGGGTAAACTCAAGAAATCCTGGCTTGACGGCGTAGAAGGTGACATTCGTGCGAATGGTCTCACTACCATGGACACCCAAGATCGTGCGAAGTGAAGGAGGAAGATCCGGAAGGCGGACCTTTAACCGGAAGGCGGACCCTGAGCTGCGAGATCATCTTGGCCACGGATGCAATCAAGAAAATGCGTCTATATGCAGATGATGAATCTCTCTTACTAACAATAATAACAGTTTTCATAAAACTTGTGAAAAATTAATTAATCTGACTTTTTTTTTGCTTTTTCTTCTTTAGACAACGGTATTTTTCTTCGCGGCGGCATATTCTACAACAAACAAAAGTTTCTGAATGATGAATCTATGTGAAAGAGTATGACTGTCAGTCCCTAGCCTTTGAATCAGTCCCTAGTCACATTAACAGCCAGGGCCTGATGGTCTAGGGACTGACGAATCAGAACAAAATCACTCGTAATTTTTTTTATAAAAGAAATACCGAGACTTGTAGATAACAACAACATCAGAACAAACAAATCACATGTACACACAAACAAGAGAGAATAATAACTAATTTACTTTACATAAAATAACTCACCTAGGGCCTGAGAGATTGACTGGCCCAGCGCGTGTTTCCTCAGCATCGATACCGATCGCACTAATGTTAAGATAGCCGACGCGGAACGGTCCTCGCGTATGGCTAACTTCACGTTGTTACTTTTGAATGTGTTCATTTTAGAATGGCCGCTTATTTCGATTGCCGCGTATTTTTAAATTTACTGAGTGGCTAGGGCCTGACTAATATTATCGATGACGCTACTTTTCTTACAAAAAAAATATGAACAATATTTAACTTAGTCTACATAATAGATCCAATGAACAAGGTAATGTAATTTTCAGTGTATTTAAGTTAAATAATGATCAAATATCATCAAGTCGTACTAAAATCAGTCGAACGAAAACATTATTTTGGAAATGTGACATGGCTAGGGACTGATATTGAGGATAGAAAAGGAAATTTTTTTTTATAAAAAAAATATATGATTGTAACAAAAGTGAGTGACATAGTAAAAAATTGATTATTTAATATGGCAGACAATTTTATTACTGGATATTTATCAAAAAATGTATAAAATAATACTGAAACACAAAGTTACCCAACTTTTGTGGAACTACCCATATAGGACACGTAAAATTGATGGTAAGCTGAAGGCAAAGTCTCTGAAAAGAGGGTCACCATTACAGACATGTACCATGTTACAATGGTGGCACTCAGCTTGACGGCCTCATCAGATGCTTTTTCACGCCCCGCTTAAAGGACCCGCGACTGCATGGGGAATCTAGGATTATTCTTATTATTCTAGTATTCTATTCTAATATTATTATTCTAGGAATTTCCACTCAACTCATTTTACCAATAACATGTCAGAAACAAGTTAGATTGCAACATGTTTACATAACTTGAAATTAATAACCCAGAAGATATAACAATATTATTCGTAAAACAGAATTTTTTTAACGCAAATAAGACAAAATATTCTTTTATAGTCATTTATTGGCACTTTGAGTTTCATATTTTTTGCCCAACAATGTAATTTCTCTACTGCATATCCACTTAAATCTATATAATTAAAAAAAAAATTACTATATCACAGATAATAATCCTTCTAGGAACAATATAATATTGTAATGTAATTAATAATGATTCTAGGAACAAAGGTTCTTAACATTTTTTTTATACCACTTAGGTGGCAGACAAGCAGGTTTAGGAATGGAGGAGGAGGAAGGAAGGAAAAGGATACAGAACAAACTTTATTTTCAAGATTAAAATAATTAACTAACACTAATAAAGGTACCTAAGGCAAATTGTTTTTGTTTTTACCTAGTAAAAATAATTCAGTAAATAATATATTATAATAAGGAAATAAGTAACACATCAGGTACAGATTAAACTTTGGGAAAAGATAAAGGCTATGTTTGATCGTGATAACCGACATCGAGGCAGGCGGAGTCGCGAGCAACAGCTAATAAATAAAATAATTATATTATTCAAACAAGTGTCCGAGAAAATATCAGTGATTTGTAGATTGAAGCGTTTTTTTTATCCAATCTAGATACCCGCCTACAAAGGTGTAGATCCCTGGCCACCCATCCAGTCCACAACCAAGTCCGAAAGAAATAACTCCTACAGCTTCCCACTTCTCTTTAGGACTCTTCATAATTAAAGGACCACCTGAATCTCCACCACATGCATCCTGTTTGAAGATCCCACCGGCACAAAACTGTTTAGTGCCCAGAGAGATATTCTTTGATTGGAACATCTTTGTGCATTTGTCTTTGTTGAAGATTGGGACCTTCAGCTTCATTTTGATATTACTCCGAGGACCTGGAAGAGAACGTTACAAAAAGTTAGTTACCCAACTTGACCAAGTGGAAGAATATGTTAATAATGTTGCCGGCGTATTATTGAATAGAATGATGAATGTATGAGATTTCACGTATATGCCAATCGTCAGAGTATGTCATATCATCATCATCATCATCACCATTTCGGCCATAGGAAGTCCACTGCTGGATATAGGCCTCCCCATATAGATCTCCAATAAGACCGGTTGGAAGCGGATCCCATCCAGCGCGTTCCCGCGGCCTTAATGAGGTCGTCTGTCCACCTTGTGGTGTCATATATTATAAACATGCGTCAAATCCCACACATTCGTCATTCTATTCTACAATATGCCAGCCAACGAATTGTCTAGGGGGGCAGATATCCCAGCCACGTAGACCGATGCGACGAATCATAGTGCGGTTTTAGTCCACCAACGTTCGACATATACAATTATACACCTCATCGTTGGCCCCGGTATGGTAAAGCCCGAAGGGACGATGCGGAGACGCATGCAAAAATGACTATAAAGCGAGTGACACTTCTCCCCACTGCATTACCATGCTGCACTACTAGTAGTACCATTGGGAACCTTTTCCCTTTCTGCACTATCTAGCCCATGAAGATGATTTTTTGTTAACCCTGGTCTACTTCATAGTGTGGTGTATCCTTAAATGGGTTCGGATTTTTGTGAACACATATTTGCAGAAATACCTTGGAGAGTTTTTCCCCATCCAGCGACGATTGCAGTCGCACCAGCTGCTGACGGCGGCTTTTCGCTATTCACTAGGCAGATAGGTTGTACATAATCTGTATAAATGAAAAAATCTGTATAAATCAATATTATACTGATTACAATCGTGAACTATTCAAGTTGACGTGAAGGTGAATAAGGTTGCTTTTTATTCTTTTTTTTTTAGGAAAACTAAATAGTTATGTAGAGAAGTAGTACTTACACGTGTAAGCGGCTCTCTTCGCCATCTTAACGATTGCGATATCATGTTTTCTACTCCTGTCCTTAGAGTTGTATCCAGAATGTGCGTGCGTAGAGGCTACTGCAATTTCTTGGAGACGGCTCTGGCAAACCGCATACGGGCAGTCCAGTGGTTTAGCAGACATGTCATGCTCGCCTAACCGAACTGACGTTCTATAACAAAAAGTTCTACAACTGTAGATTTTTACAATAATATAGAAAAGAAAGAAAGAAAGAAAAGTATATTTATTTTGGTCACTGCAGCACACAAAATAATCATAAAAATAAATAAATACATTTTAGCAGGTAAAAAAAAAAAAAACAAAAATTAAAAGGAAAAAATCACAATTTTTTTTCCATAGTGGCAGCACTGCCCAGCTTCGGTCTACTTATCTATGTTGTATATTATAACGTACATAACTAATTAATCTGTGGTATCTAAGTCTATGATTATAACATTATGGTGTGACTACTCTTATTAATCTGTGGTCTATAAAAACTAAATACTGTAAATAGTAAACAAAACTTACAAAAACCAACAAAATAATGAAGTGCAGTGCAGTGCCTTACGCCTAAGAAAAATGATTACATAACATAAGCCTAGTTTTTACCTACATTACCGTCCGTAAATACATAATGCGCTGCAGTTGCCAAAACTGGTCGCTTCTCGGCTTGCTGCTGTGACGTAGTGTTCGGTGAGGAACAAATCTACATCAAGCACCGATCTTCCTTCACGGCCATTTTGTGATGTGACGCAGCATTAATTTGCTAAATAGTACGTGTACAGTTGTACACAGTCAGCATCAAATCGATCATGACGAACAAAGTACTCAAAATGATCTTAATACCTTAGTTTTCCCTTCTTCCTGTGGACTGATTGTTCTAATATTTTGTACAAACCTTTGATTCGGACATATAAATCAATAAAACATTGTTTTTTTTTGCTCTTGACACTTTGGTATTAAGATCATTTTCACACTTTGCAGTCAAAATCGTTCTGACGTAGGTACTGTGCTAAACACAATTAATGCGTCTGTTCCACAGTTTGATCGCGATTGAGTAACAAACATTGAATCTTTCATAATTATAATATGAATTGTAGTTACATCTGAATATTACTTACACTGGTCCAAATTCCTCTTCCCGATATCCAACCACACAGTGAGCAGCCGTCAGGACATATCGCTGATTGATCAACGAACCTCCACATTTGTATTTCATTACACCTACAGCTGGTGAAGAAAAAATATGTCGGTAACATTCATATGAGTTCCAAATGGTATATTATAAAAATGCACTAGCCTTCTAATACTCACAATTTTTATATCCTATCAAAGCCAGCCAAGGAAAGTCATTATACTCGGCAACCTTCCCGCTGTAGATTCTATCTCCACCCCTGTCAACTCCGCACTGGCCACGAGGAGCTGGTAAGGAATCTTCCTCTGAGTATCCATCAGTATCTTTGTATTTGTCAGCAGGCTGATGAGATAAAAGTTTTGTTTGTTCACAGTAATGTTATTAATTCATACTCCTTAGAACAAAAATTGTGTCCCGGTTTAGGGATTGAGGCGGACATGTAGGAGGGATACAGGATGCAAAGACTGTTAACTGTTGACAAAGTTATGCTTATTCAATTTTAGTTAAAAAGTTAAATTACTCCTCCCCCCTAGACAAATGGTAATTCGTTGGTAGGCGTATTGTGGAATAAAATAATGAATGTATGGGATTTGACGTATAATATACGTCAAATCTCATACATTGTAATGAAAAAAAAAAAAAAAAAAAAAAAAAAAAAAAAATTGTAATTATATTCTGCCATACGCCGGCTAATGATTTACCACTTGTCTAGGGGGGCTGGTGTTAATTTTTGAGTGTACAACTGCGAATATGTGTAATGAACAACTATTTTTAAAATGCCACTATGAAGAATTTCGTATCAAAATGTTTGATTCCCAAGCGAAGTTCTCATCAAATTACAGGTGAAAATTATAATTATCATAAAAAATATTTCCATACCGTCAATCTCCCGTCTCGCTTCTGGTCAGGCAGTGGACCGCAACAGACTTTCGGTATATTCCCTTGGAAGCCACAATGCGACTGCATAAGAAAACTACGAATATAGTCCGGCATTGGTATTTGTTTAGTGATCGACGCTAGAGATGGACAGTCGTACAGGGAGACGCACTTGCTGTTCTTGCCTGAAGGTGTGACGCAATCATCTGAAACTACACTCATCAATAGTATTCCGGCACCAGCTCTGGATGCATCCAAAGTTTGCATTGATTTATTTTGTCTGAGCCCATAATTTCGAGGGAAAAGCCTGTACTAAAGCCTCATGCGGCAATCAGCTGATGTGTGCGACACTGTCTGTGCAGAATAAACTTTTTCTTTCTATGTAACGACTCGCAAGTCAGATTGGGCCCCGTAGATCTTGATAGGAGCTGCAGAGAATGTAAGGGAATATTCGGTTTTTTATACCACTTAGGCGGCAGACAAGCACACGGCCCTCCTGATGGGAAGTGGTTACCGTGGCCTATGAACTTATGCAACACGAGGGTTACATTCGTGCTGCCGAGCCTGAATTATCGGTATTATAAATCACTTAATTTAGATTTATTAAATATATAATGACCTATTTTAAAACAAAACTTACGGATATAACCCCAGCAGTAAATAACCATAAAAATCACACAAAAGCGCTTCCACATTTTGGTTCTTCTACTCGTAAAATAATATTATTTAAAAAAAATAACCACCATATTAAAAATAGCTGATATAATTTAACAATAATTATACAGTATGTTATAGGTACGATGGACACATTGGTCCACTAGAATGTACTACTGAATACTGAAGTCCCAATCTCTATGTTATATACTCTATTATTTGTTTCCTGCTTGCATACTTAAGTACCTAATACGTCACTATAGTCACAGGAATAACATTCCAGGAATCACATTCCTATGAATACTATGCGAAAACTGAATTCTGCATTTTCCCTTCCCCCTATATATACGTCACTGGTTGTCATATTTTTAGCTCAAAGAAACAGTATCGATATGTTAGTCAGTGTGAGTAATAATGATGAATTGCCACTTTATTTCATCATTGGTACCAACTCTTTTCAAGCATCCATGAACATTTAGAAAATGTGGTGTAGTTATATTACCGTATCACTTAAATTGTGGTCATAGCACTTAATAACAAATTGTATTTACTTAGGTTAACCTTAAATCAATATTTAACCAATCCCACCAGCAAAAGAAACAAATTATTATAATAATATACAGGATAACTAAACCTTAATAAATTTTCACCGAACATCTATCAACACCAACACCTTTGTGATTTTTTTTTTTGAGCAAAACTTACTATCTACAGCTAAATGCTGTACTTTTCTTTCGGATCGCGATAAGAACCCATCCTGTAGGTATATTTGCAAAATCGACGTCACGCGATTCGAAGACGTATTTGAGTTTACCTCAACGATTCACTGAGCTGCTAGACATCGCCATTGAAAATCACAACTTTTGCAAATATCAGCAATGTCTTCAGTTAGAGTTATTTACGTAAAGCTTTTCAGACAGTCGAAGAGGCCACAATCTTCAGAGCGCCGTCCGACAATTTATCACAGCATCTTCCGAAATCAGATCCTGAGGCGATATTCTTTAAACTGAACATTATTTGGCGCAAGGATTTGTAGAAATATGGATCTTTTTGAATCGAAAAGCCTTGTTACATAACGGTGGAGTGTGATTGATGAACTAAATGACAAATGTTTCAATCGTACAGGTATTTAACCCATTATGGACTGAGTTTTTTTGAGGTCCCCGATTTTTTTTTTCTCTTAGTATGTTTTTGATTAGGGCCTAATTAACATGATACAAGCATTTAAAATTTGATCTAAGGCTTAGTTCACACGGAATATGCTGGTACCATATGGGATCGCTAGTCTCTTACCGTAGCAACATTCTAATTTTAACATTGGCATTTATTGGTAAACTATTAGGTATATTCTGCAAGAAAGAAAATAAAATACACAGTATAAGGTAAAAAATGTGTTATTTATTATATTTTTACAATAACATAGTATGGAATTGATAGTTACAGGCAGCACATAGCCCTACATCGCACTTCACGCAATGCTATCTTCTTCGCGATGAGCACTTTTCACATTTCCTTCAGAAAATGCAGGGAACTCCTTTGATAGACCTCCTTTCACTCAGGTACGCGCTGGTAGTCTTGCGTTTTTCGGGCAGGTTCATCAACCGATCTATCTGTATCATCACCGGAGCAACTGGAGCTTGATGACTTAGCCCTAGAACTGCTCCACGTCCAGTAACACGTGAACTAATACGACCACGTCCTCGCCCCCAGAAGTATTTTGATCTGAGATCTTGTTTCGAGGCTGAATTTCAGGTGAATATACATTACGTGGTCGACATTCACGACGAGGTCTTTTTCATGTACTTTTCGCTAACAATACCAACAAGGCGCGCTGAGCTGCCGACCACTCAGATTGTTGCTGAATGCACCAGTGTATTCATCTTCTGAATCCTCGTCTAAGCGCACGGCGGGCTCTGAAGCTGCTATGTAGATCTGGTGAAACTCAAGCTCTTTATAATCTTCTAAAATAGCAGCAAAATAGTTTTGTGTATACTCGAATTGCAGCTAAATAACAACAAAAAATAATTTACTTTGGAAAACATTCACATTATGTTTATTGTTACGTATTTATAATGATATTATAAAAATATAACTACAACATTATACCCTTTTACGACACTAACTTCCAAAAAAGTGAAAAATTCGAAAGCCACGGTAAGCGACTAGCGGTACCATATGGTACCAGCAACTTTAGCAAACCATATTACCGCCATTTTTTTGAACTGGCCTAATGTAACGGATTCACACAATCGAAGCACTCTTATAGAATATATAATCATAATAAAATGATCGCATAACTACAAAACTAAAGAAATATAGGTACTTACTTGAAAAGCTTATCCATTTTTGGGAAAAAAAATTGACACATCCACTTCTGCAATCAATTACACTCAAATGAAGACAATAACTGTCAAACACCGGTCATCGAATAATAGCGCACACTTTCTCGCTTCGATTGCACCAATTTAAGTGTATCTATCGCATCATCCGTTGGTTCAGGATGACAAAACAAAACGCGCGAAAAAGTGGTACCGTACGGGATCGCTAGTCCATAATGGGTTAACTTTGCTTATATAAAGCAACCAAATAATAGCACTTTAAAAAATTGCTATTATAAAAAGTAACAAAAAAGGGCTTTTTTTAAGTATACTCAACTTTCACATGTTTCTTATAATATCCCAAATACAAGCACACCTTTCCTTTTCACAAACATATCGACAAAACATAAAAATACAGGGAGAGATTGCGGCCATTGCTCAGCATCAGCGGCCAGTGTCAGCCATGTTATCGATGGCCTCCTAAATATTATTTATGAACGTCTCAGAACGGAGCGCTCCAAGCACTGACGCTCCTTCTATTTGCACAAACACTTACGACCACACTTGATTTATTGCGCCCTGGTACTTTTGTTGAAAATATTTTCCAATTTTCTATGATTTATTCTGTTATCTTATCATGTTTTTTAATAGTATTTCATTAGTCTTTAATAAAGTTTTCTTGATAGGTATTGTATAACAGTATACCAAGCATTTTAATTTAAGCTAAATATTTACGAACATGCATCACACAATTCCTTTACATCATCAGCACCTACTAATAATTTTCTCAGAACTATGCTTTTTGTTGATATTCTTTTGGTTAGAAAAGTAACAGTGAGTCTACTGTACATAATAACTCTGAGGCGTAACTCTCATTTACCAGAAATTTAGTAAAAGTAGTGGAATTGGAAGATGGACCGTAGGGGACTGATAAAACAGATTTATGAAGGGACAGTTTTGAGAATTTATGTCATCTCCCCTTATCATACAAAATTATCATAGAGTTTCATTCAAGATGTAACCGAATGCTCATTGTGGCAGAAACCTGAAAATTTCATATCCAATGATAAGGTATCGTTGCGCATTTCTGTGGTCATTTCCTTTTTGGTAGATTATACTCCCATAAAATAAACTTAATCTTTCTTTCAAGGCAGTCACTACATTAGATTGTTGACTAAGGCGTTGAACTTTTAACCTTGAAGTTTTTTCGGTCCCACTCAGTACAACATTAACATAGACCCACTTATTACACAAATGTTTATCTTCATTAAAAAGTTTAACGAAAAGAAGAATTATACTATGACTTTTTATGACTATTATTATTTGCGAAATTTTGGATAGATAGATGGACATTGTTACTCAATCACGCTGCGATGAACGAACCTGAATAAAAGGATGATACAAATTCTGGACCCACCTTCCAATAGCTATGTGTATTATATCGATTGACAGGTATTTTTGAGCTAAGCGCCATAGTAACTTTTATTAAGTTCAAATATACTTATCCAGCGATGTAACACACATAGCTATTGCAAGGTGGGACCAGGTTTCATATAAATCCTGGCATTCTCCTTTGGCACAAATATCCATTTTAGTCTAAACTAGGTTACTTTTATCCTGGAAATAATTTTCTGTAGGTCACAAAAACGGGGTCAGTATTACATGTTAGCGGAGTGGACGAACTAATAGTATAAATTATGGAAGTAAAGTATCGAATTAACCTCTGGTACTTCTCCACATTATTCAACCTTACTGTGTTGAAAGTAGGAATAGTTGAAAGTAAATTAGTTTTTATTACTTAATTGCACAGAAACAGCTGGATGGTTCTTCTTCACACATTTAGATATGACCCCGGGATCTTAGGAATAGCTTCATAACGATAGTAGTAACAGTTTCATTATTTAATAGTAGGTACTAAACAGTAAATATTACTGTTATTCAAACATAAACATAAAGAAAACATAACCAAACACACACAAAACATTGAACATTTCCAAAATCAACACAAACTTTTAAATCACTGCAGAACATACCGACACTCCAAACAGTCATTAGAACTTTGTATCGTTCATTACAGTATGTTCACTTTGAATAACATTTACGTTAAAAGCTTTTTTTTCTCATTGATATAAATGACGTCGTCTGGGTATCGAACGTTGGACATTTATCACGCAGAGCGAGCGGATGCATCGTTTGTTTAGTGTCCGATCTAATGAACGACTGAACGATTGGTAGTGATATCTATCTGTTCATTGCGGTGCTGCTTTAGGGGGTCATGGACGGCCATAGTAATTACTACGTTGTTTTGCTTTTAATGTGAACGAACTTTATCTAAAGCAACCGATTGGTTTCAATTGGAGCTTTACCTAAAGCATTCAGTATTATTATACGGAATGCTCACAATTCTTATTCCTAGATATTATTATGTTCACAGACAGTCACAGATGACGCTAAATTACTAAGGTCAACGTTTTTAAGTGTTCATTAGAAATCGATTTGGATACGTCACTGATCAAGTACACCTTGATCCTAAGTATCCATGGTCAGCTTTCAAAGGTTGAGGCTACCGGGAGGTTGATAACAGGAAAATATACATATAATGAGTAATCCCTGAGTTAGATCATGTATCTTCGTTCAAAGACCATTATAATATATAATGCGTTTGCCGTTATAAATTTGATCATCAGACCATGAATTAATGCCGCAAAAAAGAGGTGACTAAGTAATTATCTTTTTTTTTGTGTCCGTTACATAAAAAAATATTTGAGTAAATGATAACAAAATTTAGGTGGTGGGAAAAACGGTTTTTCCTTCGTAAATAATCTTTTTTTATGATTAGATATATATAGTTTTTTTCTGCTTGCGGAAACTCCTCCAGGCTTCCTCTCACCTTCTTTAATTGGTTTTTTTTATTCATTTCTTCCCTTACCTTCCCCACTAGGTATATAACCCCGCGTTTACACTCTGCTCATCGCATTGCTCATCGTGTTGCCGGAAATATTCGCGCGATTAATGCCCTAGCATTCACACACTTGCATCATCCCGTTGGTCCGCAAGACAGTATTACGGACGTAAACTTACGGAGGACAACGCTGTAGCAGTGTACGCATTATGCTTTTACAGCATAGCGAATTAATTAAATAAATTATTACTAAAAACTATAATATACTTATGCTAATAAAATATACGTCTTATATTTTTAAAGCCACGAGCATTCGATGCAAAGTGTGTTCATCGCGAGCACATCGCGAGTGTGTGAATAGTTCATCGCGCTAGTATTGCCGCTCCTTTGACTCGCGCCGCCAAGCTGATATTCGCAGGAACATACGCGGCAGCACTCGCGGCATGACAAATATACCATTCACAACACGTCTCTGCCCACTTCTCTCGCCACTTCCCCCGCTCATCGTCGAGTATGTAAACGCAGCATAAGATGTAACGTGTGAATACTATTATGCTTCAAAGGACCATACTTATTACAAAAATCAAAGTCAAAGTTTAGCAAGACTTGAAACTCACCCGTAGAACATCAAAATATGTATCCCATATGACGGAAAGAACCTAAAATCGCATAATACAGGAAAAGTCGATGACCTAACCATATGTGACAAAATGAATAATGAATCTTGTAACGTAATATTCAGCAAATAATACGTAAACATTTAGGTGTTTATTACTAAAATTCCAAAAACTACTTATGTGTTGTAAATAGAGGTACTAAACCTTGCAGTTCATTAACAGAGATGATGTCAACCTATGTAACGTATTAAACGAAATAATAATTGAAATAATTATATATCTATGAATCACGAATCTTCAAAAACATATTCATCAAGGAAATACCTCAGCCCCTGACGGACTTCAGCCACTTATTGAATAGTAGAAAGGCTCGACGTAGTGTTTCCCCAATCATATCCCTCGACAGTATCGATAGGTACGTGCTGAACAAGCCCTCTTCCATTCCACACGCTTTCACCCCGAGTCTTGGACAAAATCTTGGTTTCCACTGTTGAGCTGTATCGATAGGTGTTTACTGAACAAACCCTCTCCCATTCCATACGCGGTGGTGAAATTCCACACGCTTTCATCCCGAGTCATGGGCAAAACCTTGATTTCTATCGTTGGGTGGTAACGAGATGATCTCGTTGCTGCATTCAAGTTTTTCCTCCATAAATACGTGAAGCTGCAACTTCCACAATAATGACATGTGACCTTTAGAGCGCGCCTATCACTCAGGTCTTTGGCGCCGAGTGTTAGCAGATACTTTGCGACGGTATAGCGCACCTATAGTGACGTTTCATGCATTACTGAAAACATCAATAGATGCACTTATTAATGCAGTTTGTTGTTATGAAGTTTTTTGTTCGATTTGATATGCATGGATAAAATTAAAGCCAAAATACAAAAAAATGGCGTCATTTTGCGGTATTTTTGCGTCATTATTACTACAAATATACGATGTTGTATAAAATTTTGATTTAACATATCGAATTAAATATTATTTGCGAAGTCATTTTGACGGGTATTGTTTTGCTACTGATTGAGGTTGAGGCAGGAGCCTCGGTACTGTTCATACCCGTGATAGCAGTTCATACTTGTAAGGCGTGCTATGTGACTGTTACTCTGTGTCACTGTGTAATGAGAAACCACCATTTTATTACCGGTAGTCACATAATCTAGCATACCGATCTTTTTGACGCTGGTTAAGCGCCAATCTCGCTTGCTTGAATGCATTTTGCAGACCGGGGTTGGCTTACCTACTCATCATTTTCTTATGGACTTATCTTAGGTTTTTACGAGGGTGCCTATATTGTACAAGCATTTTTATGTAATTCGATGATCTGTATAACAAATAGGTGTGCAATAAAGAGTATCTATCAATCCAATCTATTTATCTATCCAAGACGAAAGCCTATATCAGACCGTCATCCGTCAATTGGCAGTTTCATCAGCTGGCGAGAGAAATTTTCTTGGACCCCGAAATACTCTAGGTGATATTTGAACTATAATCCATAGAAAGAGTAATTAATTGGTGACTGAAAATGATCGATGTATTTAATTTATAACAGAATATTATTTTCCTTTATCGCACTCGACGTGAAAAGTAAATATTGGTTTTGAATTTTGAACCTACGGTGTCACTTACAAGTTGAAGTTTTCCTTGTATTGCTTGGTGCAATATATCAATAAATCAATATGAAAAAATACACCTCTTCACCGTATTACCAGAGTAAACATAACATATTCTAACAGCCTTTGAACATTTTATGCTACTCTTTCAAGAATAAATATTACTGTGAAAGTACAGTAGGAATGCAGAATTATTAAACGAGACTAGATTGTGACGTCATTTTAGTTACGTATGGTTCTCAACAAACCTTCATAATGATGATTGAATACGTCAGTATTACGTGCAAGAGTGAATCCTCTACACTTATATGCACTCAGTAACACTGAGTTAGTTTTATGTTATGAATAACGAATACCTAATTAGCGATAATAGAAAGTCATTCAATGCGTATTACTTAGGACGTCATATTACTTAGGACGTCATATTCAATGGCAAATTTTATGTATTTTCTATTGCCACGTCATCGAATCGGTCATGGTACAGGAAAGAACGCTCGCCATAGTTGATAAGGGAAAATCCGCGCACCAATCAACAGCCACAAGCATACCTGCCAAACTGCACGTACGAACATCTCAGCAGTAAGAAAGTTCACGAGAAAAATAAATGTCTGTTTCATCATCATCATCCTCATAGTGATTTCCCAATTGCGTCCAAGGTTTACACTGTAGAACCCGTGAACATTGATTTGAGGTTATTGTTTTTGACGGGTAGGTATGTCGACTTTTCAGAAAATGACTGCCGGTCTTACGTCCCAATCTTGAGAGGAAACCTTTGCAAAGGTATTGTCCGTGGTTTAGCAGGTGCACCAAGAAGTTGCAGGTCTGTGAGGTTGCCTTGGGCCTCTTATAGCCCTGTATCCTTTTGTTTGCTTAACCACCTACTTTTTTTTTATCGTGCGAAAAATCCCCACGGATACCTCCCCCGCCGAAACCGGAGGAGGAGGTTATGTCGGACTCGAACCGACTAAAACGCACGCCGTCTGTGGGCCGTCGGTTGCCGGAGGTGAGATTGTCGTAGCCATATCCCTCGCAGCTTAACCACCTACTTAAACAAAACTTTGTAACTAGTAAGTTACTGCCCGGAGTCTTCTCAGGACGGGTGCGTTTCGTACAGGTACTTGACGATGCTTCTTCAAGTGGGGCGTGGCTAAAGTATTTATCAAGGGCGTCAAGTTAAGGACGACCATTTTAATGCCAATAGCATCAGAAATAGTGGTCCATATCTTCTGGACTGCACCTCAGCTTTTTACCATCTAACGTGGTGGAGTCAATTGACGGACTAAATATAAAAAAGTAGATTTATTTGCCAAACTTTAGTCTAGTTTTTTACGTTTTGTAAGTTCCTTTTAAAGGTTGTATACAGAATAAATGACTTTGACACTTAGTTCTTCTTGAAAGGCCTGGGAATAGTGGGAAGTTGGGGATAGCCAAGATGCAGAAAACGAGTAAAAAGCGGTCCCCGGTCTCAAAATTGCAAGCTTTGGGTGCAACCGGCATTAACGGTAAATCCTTTGAATCCTTAATTGTTTTAATGAAGATAACTAAAAGTAGTTTAAGATAAATAAGATGTTTATCGTGAGTCACGGGTTTTACATACAACAAAACATTGAGATTAACGCCATGGAATCAACATGTACACCAGATTAAAAAATATAAACCTGGTTATTTATATGCAAGTGTATATAAATAATCAAGATTATATTTATTAACCAACAAACAACAACAAAAAACAAAACGTAGTCAAATGACCACGTTTTGTGAAAAAAGGATCGAATATTCGGAACACTCAAAAAATCTTTATTATTATAAATTAGTTATGTCGGTGTATTGGAGAAAGGTATATTCAAAAAAATACTTGAGTTATAGGTAATAAATTAAAAAACATCGCATTAAAAAAATATTTATTTTGGAATTCTTGTCTGTTCGTTGGATTCAAAAATTACTGAACAGATTTTGATGCGGTTTTTTGAAAGTTCTTAGTCGGACCTAAGAACTAACTTATGTTTGATTACAATTACGTAGTAGAACCGGAAAAAGAAACCTAAAATAGAATGACTGAGGCTCACAGGCGGAGCCATGAGTGTATCTAACAATTTCCTGTTAAAAAAACCATAAAATGTAGCAACTAAAAAAAACTGTACAAACTTTTTACTCAATTCGCAGAACGTTGATATTGATTAAAACCTTAACGGTATATTGCCTTAAAATATCAAAACAAAATACCCAAAACAGTAGCACGGTGAATCAGACTTCAAGTACGGAGGCAGAAGCATCTAGGGGAAATAGAAATCATTATTTAACGTCAATGTTTAACTAGATTGGCCTCGCAAATGGGCCGGTAACGATGCCCGCCGATTGCCGCCGCAATGTAAACGCTAAGAACTAAATTAACTTTCAGAGTGCTTCGATTTTATCGTAGCCAAGTTTGCTTTATTATTTCTGTTAGAGGAAATTAGCATTTAGGGGACATGGTTTGAGAAATTCTTGTGAAATCAGGACGGATAACCTTACTTCTTACTATTTACAAATGTGAAACTTTATAGATGTTTGGTAATTTATCACGCTAGAGTAATTGATCGGATATGGATGAAATTCGGCGCAGAGTTAGACTTTGGTTGACTGGTAGAGAATGCCTACGGTATTAAGTCCGCCTATGTACTTGTGCATAAAGTCTAATAAAAAAAAATAGGTAGTCTTGAACAGCGCATTGGCTTTAGCCCCTATTGTATCCCGGCCATAGATTCCTCTAGGTTGCAGACAGACGGGACAGACAACAGCTGCTAAGATCATTATTTATGATAATCAGATATAATGCAAAATGATGTATGTCCATTCAACAATAATAATAGCAGCGTATGTCGCAGCTTGAAATGAAACTATCAATCAAGGAGAATAGGTTATAATACGACCTCGTAGTCCTTATAAAATGGTTTGAATTATTCGGCGGTTAAGTCTCAAGTTTTTTTTACAATTTCAAGACTATTCACTCTCAGGACCTGGGAAATCCATCGTCGAATTCAAGGTCTTACGAGTGGCACTTACATTCATCAACATGCGTTGCCGACAGTTAGTCCTTTACAAATCCAAGATAATTATGAAAATAAATAACTCCTAGGAGCCGGGATCTTGGGACTTCAAGGTCATAATAAGTTACATCTATAGATAAAGTGATCGTGTCTGTACATTGGAGATATTTAAAAAAAACTTTGGTTATGTTACGAGTATGTTAACGATGCTGAACACAAAAATATTATTATTGTATATCTGTTTGTCTGTTTGTTAGCGATGGACGCAAAAACTACTGAACGGAGTTTGATGCGGTTTTTTTTTTTCATTAGAAAGGGCTTGGTCAGGCTTAAAATCTTACAATTGTTTGATCGCAATCGGTTGAATAAAACCGGAGATATGAGTAAAGGTCGCGTTAACCGAGATGCACTGCGAGCCGCTGGAAGGCTAGTTTGTTATAAAGGTAAATTTTGGCCAGTTAGTCCTGTACAAAGATAAGGTTTTTTCCTCTCAGGTATTAGGAAATCTTCGGCGTTCAAGGGCATTGCGATTCCCGGAACACTATTTAGCGGATTTAGAACGACTCA
The DNA here is from genome assembly GCA_914767945.1 of Eilema depressum. Classification (NCBI taxonomy): domain Eukaryota; kingdom Metazoa; phylum Arthropoda; class Insecta; order Lepidoptera; family Erebidae; genus Eilema; species Eilema depressum. The sequence continues at coordinate 15,545,917 of OU612020.1, forward strand.
TACATACGTAACGTAACGTGGGTATGTCCTAAAGCAATTAACCGCCAATGGATTAGGTACAAAACTAATTTCGTAACACTCAGGATAATCCCATGTTTTGTTATTTCCGTATAAGTTCAACAATAATGACACTTTTATGCTGTGCTATTAGTTTATAATGGGTTGTATTTAACGCGGCCACAAATTAATCCGAAAAGCGGGTAGTAAAAATAATAGGTTGGCAGCTATAATGAAGAATCATTTTATTCAATTTATGGGTGTCAAAATTACTAACTAACGCCCACTCAGTATTTAAAGCAACTCATTATCAGTCGTCCATTTTTTATTTTTGTCGCACGGTTTATTATATCCCGTTTATAACCGTCTTTGGGTCTATGTCTATACAGATAAACTGCATTTTTAAATCCAATTTTGTTTAAGTTCTGATTTCGTTCTCTCCATTGTACTTTCTTTATACATACCAGTTAGGTGGTACACAAGCACACGGCCCACTAGATGGAAAATGATTACCGTATGGACGTGGCAGCATAAGGGGAGTCACGCTCGTGCTGCAGCCCCTGTAAGAACAGAGTTTCAGTGCCATGCCAGTGCAGACGACAAAGCAAGAAAGCCTTGGCTCTTCCCACTGACAGAACAAAACTCTCCAGTGAGCTCTGGCTACCTTACTCACCGTCCGGAATACGATATTCTGTAGAGCGGAGATACTTCCCCAGTCGGACTGCTCAATTGGGACGGAAGTAGACCGTAGTTTCCTTCTTTTGGACAGAAAGTTATATAGATAGATACCTTCATACAAGTTAGTTACAATTATTTATTTACTAGCTTTTGCCTGTGGCTCCGCACGCGTGGATGTCGGTTATAGCGACAAACATATATGTCCTTTCTCAAGGTCTAATCTACCCCTATACCAAATTTCATCAAAATCGGTTCAGTGGTTTAGGCTTGAAAGCGTAACAGACAGACAGACAGAGTTACTTTCGCATTTATAATATTAGTATGGATATGGAAGTATGGATAAAAAAATGTAGAAACAATAACTTTTGTTGTTAATTAGTCTAAAACATATCAAACTGTATACATATTCGATATACTAAAGAGGATCTATCTATTGTGTAGCGAGGACAATTTAGAAAATCAAAGCAAAAACGATCTAAGCATAATCATTATTATTAATTCTATGGCCTTAGTTAAACTATCTAAAAGTAGAGGCCACTATTCCAGATGTCATCAGTTCCACATTCAAGACTTCTCCGGTTGGTGGCCTCGCCAGGTGCTTCTTCACGTCCCGCTTAAACAACACAGAATTATAAGAAGAAGGAATGATTTCAGTCGATATGTACCTAGCTAAAAAATCCAATTCTGAATCATTTGCCAAATAGAGGATCCGTTTGAATTAAGCCGGAATTATTTTCACTGTAAATACGTATGAAAATTATATGACTAACTATTATATGCTAATGCCCTTTTTGCATTGATTATGATGACAATGATTTAAATATAATCGTTTCCTGTTCACATCCTGGCTTCATTATCAGAACAGCTCGATATGGTCTAGTTAATTTATTATCTTTCCGGATATCATAACCGGATGTCACGGATAGCCCGGACTTACAAAGTTTCTAGACGATACAATAAAGGTGGCTTCTGGCTACGCTATTCTATTGCGTTATATAGTATAGCAAGGTATAGCAAATTAGAGCAAAATACTATACTATTAATTATGGACACACGTGTCCATAATTACATGCCACATGTCCATAATTAATAGTATGGTGCGCAATATTTTTGCGCTATGAGCTATATGCTATATATTATAACGCAATCTGAAGCACCTTGATTAGAAGTTAACACTGCACATACAGTTACTAATCATAACGGTTTATGTTAACAGTGCATACACAATTAGGTATCAATCATAATAGATTATGGTTATGTATTGGTACTGGCAACGCCTTGGAGTTTATAACCTGGTGTCTATTTTCCTGTCACTCCTTTCCGCAAGCCGCTAGTATTATATAGAGGTAAACAGGTGTACCGCCTAGCAAGTGAGGTCAGATTGACCCCGTAGGGCTTGATGGGTCGCTATCAACGACCATACAACATTGGTTGTATAGTCGCTGGTCGCTATACACCCATTATATTTTATAACCCGTATCCTAATGACCCCTCTTAGCTAATACCTCAAACCCTGGATACCAGCTACAACTGTATAATTTATTGTCTTTGCGGTCGCAAAGCAATCAATTTACAATCAATCTATACCTAACTCTCAAATAAATGAACTGCCTATACATCATTTGAATAATAAATTAAATCATTGATTACTCTAATAAATTGCATTCCCATCACAATCGGTAAATGAAACGAGCCAACCAATTTCCTCGATCAATATCAGTACGTTTCGAGTAGGTATAGCCATTTGTCTGGGTTATTTCTGTGCCTAAAATGGTTTTCCAGATTTAGCAACGAGTCACCTGAATTTTTATATTTGTTAAAGTTATTCTTTCTAGCTAAAATATAAATGCGAAAGTGTGTGCGAAGTGCGAACATTTGCTACCAGGGTTAGTTTGTGTTTAGACACTACTGTGCGGTATTTCCCAAAATATTATCATTATTTAGGTACACGAGTACCATGTACCTACGTAGATACATTGAACATGATCCCGTTATTTTTATTGTTATCCTCAAGGAAAATCAATCTGACTAAATAATTATTTGAACCTTTCCATATCAACTGATCACCACGTTTGGGGAAATTTCACCAATTAAATGTCAGGAAAGCCTCTGTGGCGTAGCGGTAGTGAACGCGGCCGCTACGCAGAAGGCGCGGCTTCGATCCCAGCTCAGTGCAAATATTTGTATGCATGAATATGGGTATTTGCCTTGGTCTGGTCGTACCTTGAAAGCACGTTAAGCCATCAATCCCGGTTACCATGTTGAACATCTATATGGCGGTCGTTACGGTAGTTGGAGCCCTAAAAAGTTCAACAAGAACAGTCTAGCTGCAATGCTTCGATATCGCCTAATGACACTATTGGGTTGTGGAGGTCAGATGCTTCACGGAATATATCGAGGTCCAGCCAAATCCGCAGTTAAGACTGGTAAAGCGGACCCCAGACTCCGAGGTGAAAGTTACGGATGCGACTGAGAATTAACACTAGGATGAAAAAGTACAGAAGTGATTTAACGGGTAATATACCCATAGATTTACAATAGGCTAGTTACTATATAGGGTGTTACTACACCGACGCGGACTTTCGTCACAGCCCTCGAAGTGGGTGGGAAGTGCGAACGCGTGGGCGTCGATGCCACCTTCTGCGAGCAAGTTATGCTCGATAAGAAGACGGCGGAGCGGGCCCAGGAGAGACAAGTTTCCCGATCCGCAGAACCCACGAAGCGCGGAGTGGAGTAAGTCCTCGATGAGTACAGGCCTGGGGTTGATAGGTGAAACCGCCTGTCAAAATAGCAGAAGCTGGCCGGGACGAGGTGTGAGGGGGACTAAATGGGGACACCCTTGTGTTCCTCGAGATGGCCCTTGGTCTGCCGGAGTGCGAAGGAAATGGCTTATGGGCCTGGCCCACTCCTGTATCTGAAGACCCGAGACGACGTGCGGCTTTAGTCATATGCTCAATTTTCATACTAAATGCATATACGGTATCTAGCATATTCTAAGTCTATGGATGGATGGATGGATGGAACCATAGACTTAGAATATGTTAGATACCGTATATGTATGAGGTAGGTCTTTTACTTCACTCAAAGTTAGGTCATCTCCCGTCGGTTTCTTTAGTTGATCAGTTTGCCAAATCAGGCCACATTACCCAGCTTATCAATTTCCTTATTCGCCATCATCATCCCGGTGGTTATAGCAGTTGCAGCGAAATTTATTACAGTTTATATGCATCGCAATGGGCTGTGGGGGTCGGTGGCAGTCGCTTCTTGGCTGGAATAAGTATATCGAAGTTCAACCGTGTCGCAGTTAGACTGAAAAACCCGGACTCCGAGGTCTCGGATACGACCTGGATTAAGTAACGTAATCAGGTGGAGTAGGTATCGCATGAATATGGGAATGGACATTCAAATACCTAATTATCATGTTCATTATAATAATAAATCTTAGCTATATTAGGTTAGCACTGTATCAAAATTAGTTGTAGTTTAATGGCCGGGGTAAGAACCCGTGACCTTCGCTAGCAAGTTCGACACGTGCATGATTGAAATTAATGGCAGTCGAACTCTTTAGAGGTCAGTTGATTGCATATTAATTTTGCCGTTAGATGAAGTCATAGAAATCCCAATTCTTCTTAGTTTGTCACTATTTCTTTGCAATCCAATTTTTTACCTTCCGCATTTTGAATATCAAGGCCATCTAATTAATTTATCTTTATCGAAGTTTTTCATACATATTTTGTTGTTGTTATCAATGTGGTCTAATAAGAATGAACGATTTTTGACTGTGACTTCGAACACAGCTCTTCTTTTTGTCTTAATAACTTTTCTTGATAGTTCGCCAGTGCAATTTCAGCACATAGTGACACCTACTAAGAAATCGGATTCTTGCTTTTTGCAGGTCACTAGATCATAATGTGGACTGATTGATTGATTGATTGAGATCATAGAGTAGAATATAATATATGTGTATATATAATCGTTGTGTAGAATGTTGTGGAATATTTATTTATTTATTATTTATTTTATAAAGCGTCCATTCTCATTGCCTTATATTAAGATTTTTTATAATGAAACACCTCACAAGTATTAAAATCATTCAGTATTTAATGTTTCAATTAAAGCTTTTCATTGCCTAAAATTAATTAATCTTTGGCAGGTTTCCAAAGATCTAATGAATAAAGCCAGATATCGTTATCGAGTTGATAATTTCAGTTTCAATTACAATTTAAACCGGATTGTCTCAAGTTAGTTAAGTCTTAAGTATGATGCCAATTTATTAGTAACTAGCTGCGCTCTGCGGTTTCTCCCGTAATTAGTTTATGAGTTAATTCAGTGCATAAGCCAAATCTGTTTAGAATTTCACAGAAATCTGTCGAACTATTTTAGCGCGAAGTAATGGCAAATAATATAGTTACATTAGTTACTCACACATGCACGCAGGTACTGATGCAATCCACAGGCCAGTGTGCAAGAGATATGTCTCGAGCAATCTCACCTCCAGTAACCTACGAGTCCTACGACCCATAGACGGCGTGCGTTTTAGTCGGTTCAAGTCCGACATAACCTCTCCCGTCGGCTCCGGGCGAGAGGACATTGCGCACGATAAAAAAATAGGTACTAATGCAATCTACTAAATAGCTGAATACATACATAAATTGCGTGAAGTTTTTCATCTCTCACGTATCTATGAAATTTTCACCAGTGAGACTTAGATTTTCTTTACAATTAAATTCAGGGAGTGATAATCTGGGCTTAATAAAAGTGTCAGGCGAATATTTAAAAATAAAACCAATATAAATTCTAAGCTTCTTAAGCTTATCCACATACTCAATGCATCCAAAAACAAAAGCACCCAATTACAGAGGCATCAGGTGGCTCTATACGTGCAATTAAAACAAAACATTGCATTCGGGGGGTTGCCTTTTAGCACCTATATCTTCTTTACTTTATACCAACATAAAGAAAGCTAACGTTGTAAACTTTAACGTAAATCGTTTTGTGTAGGGTGACCAAAAATATGAACATTCGAGAAGATAATATATTACGAGTATGTCTTGGCCTTCAATATTTTGCATTACATATTTATTTTACACTTTTATTAAGCCCAGATTCTCAATATATCGTATCTGCGTCGAACTTGCAGTAAGCACCTTGAATAGTTTAAACTATGTATTTACAAATAGTTTAACTCATGAACTATTTTACAATACGAATTATGATATATTTTTTATGGTACACGTCAATTTGACTTCGCCTCGCCTGATGATAAGCTGATTTACAAGTAATAATATTTTATATGTTTTCGTACCTATTTACCTACCTACCGCGTGGCAGTGTATTGTTAGATATGTTAAAAGACAAATAACTGGCACTGTTTTTTTTTTGTAAATCAATTTATTGTAATAGTAGATACGAAAGTCGAACAAAGATATCATCATTAGTAAAAGTGATACTAAACAGTATAAACTAGGAATATAATCTTTATTTTGCGATAAAAAACCTCCATATATAGTTATATTCATTCAATATCTATGAACATGCCACACAGTCATTGCTAGTACCTACGTTTTGTGTGGACATTTGGGAATTCTCACAGGTGCTACTCATCAGGGTTAATGTCGAGTTGAGATGACTATGTTCGGAATTAACCAGCTAAAACTACTACTAATACCAAATGTACTATCGTAATTAAAAGTGCATTAGCACCGTAATGTTTATAATCGCTTGTCCGGTTAAACGCGTATCTATGTGTATGTAATGTTTAACGCATACATTTATACGTCACACAGTATCGATATGAGAAAATATAAATGTGTGTGATGCGAAACAAAGAAAACGTTATGCTTGCCTTTTCATACTATTATGTTCGAAGCATGCATCTATATAAAGTAATGCAAAAATTCGTTACTCTACGTAAGGCAGTGCGTAGCCTGGTCGGTAACAAGGCTGCTATGGATAGTGTTGAAATCGGATGTTGTGGGTTCGGATCTTAGTTTTTCCACTTTTTGTTGTTTTGTTTTCATGAAATTTTAGGAACAAGTTAACAGAATTAGAAATAATTATTTACAAATAGAAAAATATTATACTTAATTTACAATAGATTATAAATAAAACAATAGTTTAAAAAAAAAAGTTTATTAAAAGAATTATCCAATGTTAATTTGTGGTTATAATAATTTCATCCAAAAAATATACTTTTATAATAAAATTAATATTGCATATTGAGGTTATAGCTTAATTATTCATTTTCTCGAAAGTTTTTTTTTCGGAAAAGAGGATTGAAACTTAACCTCAACCATACAGTCTTATACTAATTACAGGCCAGCACGTCCCTTGATAGGCTCAGTAGTCTCAATAGGCTCAACTGAAATTAAATAACAAAAATATTTAAACAGAATAGCTTAGCACGGAGTAACAATATCACGAGAGCTTTCACTTTAAATTGAGCCTAACTATTTTATATAAAATATAATATATAATAACAATAACTTTTATCTCTCTTTGCACCATTAAACCCCATATATTCTCAATCGGGTTCAAATCAAGGGATCGTGCTGGCCAAGGAAATTCAGTGGCGAGGAGTACTCATAACACGATGCCTGCCGGCTTGCTCTGCAAAGGGAAGTCATGAAAGATGCTTAAGTTTAATGCATTATTACATGTATTACACCTAAAATTCAGTACCTATCTAAAATTTGAGAGAATTTCATACAAAATTGCCATGGTTGTTCTTTGGGATTTGCCACCGGCTTCCCTTTTGAACATTTTCACCCTTCGCCACAGCAAGGAATAACTTTACGTTCACTAAACCATTCGCGAAGTATGGTGGCTCGATGAATGGGACAATTATCGTGCACAAAACTTATATCATTTTTTTATACCACTTAGGTGGGAGACAAGCACACGGCCCACCTGATAGAAAGTGATTACCGTGGCCTTTGGACGTATGCAACACCAGGGGCGTCACACTCATGCTGCCGACCCTGAAGAAACCTTCTAATGCCCTTAAACCCTCATTTATATCTGGATAGACATTTTGCACTGTGGGCAACATTATATCTTCTAACACTTTCACATAATTTGCACTATTTGCACGCGTAGATATTGGGTCTAATTCACCCGGCCCTAGCGCTCTAATCCACCCCCACATAATTTACACTTAGATTCAGTGTTCGGTACTATGTTGTTTTCACACCACCGTATTTTATCCTTATGCCATAAATGTAATCTTCCTTTTTGAGATGATTTAAACGTTTTTTCATCAGAAAATATTGTTGATTCCCAGTTAAAGTAAATACTCTTCGTTATTCGTTTCATATTCTGCTACCATATAACGCCGCTTCAGCAGGTCTTCCACTTCTCCTCCAACTCTGCAACTCTTCTTCCTCAAATTGTTTCACGCAACGACTCCCAGTATTTCTCTAAAAAAACAACAACCATATTACACAATTGCAACCAATGAACAAAATTGCACTACAACAATATTAATTAATTAATTAACTTACAGATAAGCCCGTCTCATTAGAAATTTGAGATATATTCAGACCATTCGAATATGGCCACAATATTAGCTTTTGCTTCAATACTTATATTTGACATTATTGATTTATTAAAAAAGAAATGTAATCGCTCGAACAGTAATTAACACAAACAGTCGTAACCATAGATGATATAATATATAAATAGGGTAGTCGTAACTGACTTCACCAACCAACAACTTCACTCATAGCCAATGAATCCATTTTATTTCAAATGCACCCTCAAATAATTATTTTCTCGCTAAGTTTAAAATTCTACCTAAGAAACATTTTTATATTCGTATCAACATTTATATATCATAACTTTTAAATAATTATAAAACACAAAAAGTTATATTAGTTCCGGTAGGTTCGAACCATCACCGACAGGTTTCAAACTATTCATCAAGCCGCACCTTAAACCACTCAGCTACGGGGCGGCTTACGTATGATATTGAAATTAACAATATCAATCAACGAGTGAACAATATTAATGTGTGTGTATGTGTGTGTGTGAATTATCTTCAAAGATTAAGGTCATAACTTCAAAAGTTTAGTAAGAGTACTGTACGACGTAGTGTTGACGTGTATGTGTGTGTGAATTGTCTTCAAAGAATAAGGTCATAAGTACGACTATTGTTGACGCGCAATAGTTGCGTCAGATTGGTACTGCACTTATGATCGCGATAGTACATAATTATGTGTCAAATTAATGGTTATGCATCATCACACCTAAATACAAATACCCTGATTACTAATAGTTACGTACCTAAGTATTTGTTAAAAAAAAGTAAAACATTCAATTGCTCAACCTTTCGAACATAAAAAGGAAATGTAACATTGTCCACGTTTTGAATTTGCGGTATAGTCACCCTATTTATATGGGCGTGTGTGCACAGCCAGACATAAAAGGGAATTAATAAGGCCATTTCGTAGAGCGATTCAGCAGACAGATAGCCAACGTTATACTTCGAATAAAGCTCTAAGATATACAGAGATATTGAAAGTTATCGATTTTAAAACTCTGGTTTCTCCAGTTCAATTTCAGATCGTTTTATTGAAAACAGTGTTCAATGGCAATTTTATCTGTTATAAGATGTAAATAAAAATTGAAAGTCTTACTTAGAAATCATTTGAATACCACTCACATTATTTTTCTGTGATACATTTTTTAAATATTGCAACAACAAACAGCCAAAGACTAGACTTCCTTATGACATAAAAAATATAAAAATACAGCCAAGACTGTATTTTGTGTCATCAAAAGTAATCTTATACTGTGTTTTATTTCAGAAAAGTTTAGCAACTCGACGTGGATGTTGTTTACATACATACATAGATACATAATAACTACGCCTTTATCCCTGGAGGATTAGGCAGAGGTGAATTAACACTCACATTTCACCAATCGTTGTATTAGGTCCCATGTAATAAGGGGTGAGCCTATTACGTATTTCGTTTACCAACTTCCGAATTAGCTAATAAAGAACTACATCCGACAAATCACTTCTCAGTATTTTTGCGTAGGCGCAACACAATAAAATATGCAAATTATATATTTTAATGTCTCCTTAAATTTTTTGTGTTGATTGTGATGTAGGTAATAAGGGTATAGATACACAAGTATAGTTATTACATCAATCAACAAAAGAAGACTAACTTAACAATAATATCCGTTTACACCTTTTAGCAATCTGCTAGAAGAAGATTAAACTTTGATTGCCGTTAGTAAATAAAAAGGCGTTATATCTTTTATCCGAAGGTGAAAATATTCTGAGGAAGGCGAAATTCAAATGTGCTGTTTTATTGGCACTAACTATAAAAAGAATGTAAAAACCAACCCTCATTCAAGCTCTGTAAATACGGACACTTAGATTCTGCCATCAAAGTTTCGGGTACTCAGAAATCCATTTGAAAAATACACATTTTATATCTAAGGGTTTTTACAGACTATGAATGGTACATGCAACAATCGCTGCTTTGAAGTAGTACATAAATAATTCTTTTTTCGAGCTGTTTTGAACATAAAAATTGTCTCACATTGCGCAGTTACTTTATGATTTAATCTTTTTTAATCTCGATGAGACCCTGGACAATGGGTAAAGCTCTAAAGCTAGGTAATTTAATGTCTAACATAATAAACAAGAAAATATCTAGGATAGCTGTGGTCGTATGCCACTTTTTCCTAGAATAGAATGTATTGTTTTGTTAGAGTAAGTTGCATACGACCACGGCTATCCTAGATATTTTCTTGTTTAATACTTTTTAAAGCGTGATTTTTAAGTAAGAATCGGGTTTTAGTTTTAAACTTTTTTTTTTTTTTTTTTATTTTAGGGCACCCAGCAGCTATAATTTATACATATTTGAAATGTGCTAATTGAGCTCTTTAATTTGATACCATACACGGCGTATTTATCTCAATTTTTTTTTTTAACACAGTACTTTATGACTGCTAGAGGGCGCCACATTAGATTTAGTGACACGTCATATTAGATTTAGTGACACGTCATATGGTATCACCAGCGAACGATCAAGACGATTCTAACGATATGTTATATGTCCAGTTCTAATAAGTAGTTGAGCAGCTATGAGGGAACAAACGAACATACATACATACATACATACATAGCCTGTCAAAATCATAACCCTCTTTTGGCTTTGCCGTAGTCGGGTAAAAATCAAGGGTCATTTATTTGTTTAATCGTAGTTTTTGCCGATTTCGAAAAAAGAGGTTGTTTTATGTAGGTACAGTAAGCTTCAGAGAAAAGGGACCCCCCTTGTTAATGATATGAAAGCATGAGGGGGTCTGTTTTCTCTGACGCTGACTGTACTACCGTACCATTCATCTGCTTGCGATAAATTGTTGTCAACTTATTACCGTCATCATCATCATCTTCATGTAGACGCATTTTCCTGATTGCATCTGTGGCCAAGATGACCTTGGAGCTCAGGGTCCGCCATCCGGCTCTTCCTCCTCCACTTCACACGATCTCGGGCGTCCATGGTAGTGAGACCATTTGCACGCATGTCACCCTCCACGACGTCAAGCCAGGACTTCTTGGGCCTCAACATGTTATTATGATCCCCCATCCTTAGACCAACCTGGGCTAGTATTGAAACTAAGACTTTGAAATGTGTAAACCTAATTGTTTATCCCTTGGTCATGCATGAGCCCCTGATGATAATACTTACTCATACCTACATACTTGTAAATCCAATATCATTATCAGTAACCTATCACTTTCAAAATTGCAATAAGTTAACAAGCTTCAATGTGTATTGTGTAATCGATATTGAGTCTCTGAGTGGACATCGGACAGCAGACAATGCGTATAACTTACGTTGTAATACGACAAAATTGCATTACGTGAGTACAACAGTGCACTTTATGACGCAGTGTGCCACCACCCTTACCGTCTGGCTACGTAACATGATAGAATTGGCCATTTAGAAAGGGTGCGTTTATACATCATCAATGTGAATGGCCTTTATAGCTCTTAAATTCTAAGGTGACGTTATAATAATAGGTAGAATAAGGGTTATATTCTAATATACATTTTGATGTCACTGCAAATAGCTTTCGTAAAAGTAATCTTTTTAATATGGTATACAAATATATTATAATGACGTTGTCGGGGATTAACTCGATCAATGATCGAAGCGGAGATGATGAAAATAGTAAAGTTATTTTTATTCTTATCTCACCATCCTTACCTATTAGGTATTGCAAAGTTGCGGTCAAAGCATGCACTTTGACTTCGGAGCCCAGGCTTTGCTTATTGTAGGTATATTATTTGATTGGTTTGTTAGCTTTTCCAGGCGCGACTGCTATTTGACTACCCGATGTCGAGAAAAAAACTTATAATACAGCTTCTTTAGCAGGTATACTTGCAGATGAGTTTAACTAGCTTCCGAAGTGAGTGCACTCTTCAAAGATGGGTTAGTTGCGAGTCCCCCGAGTTTTGTTTTCGATTTTATATTAGCGTTTTATTATCACGCTATTATGAAGGGGATTGATGGACGAAAACGGAGGAAATGCCATGATTTTTCCAAGCGACTACAATTAAGGAATTCTTCAAGAAGGGCATTAGAAGGTTTCTACAGGATCGGCAGCACAAGTGTGCCGCCGCTCGTATTGCCAGGAGCAAAGGCCCCGGTAACCATTTTCCATCAGGTAGACCGTGTTCTTATTTGCCGCCTATGTAGCATAAAAAACGCGACTAACACCCAAAGACACTTAACTAAAATATTATAATAAATATTTAACCCTCACATACACCACTGGTTTAAATATTATTAAATTATTAATATGCGGTTGTCATTCCCGAGGTTGTCATATCAGCGGTTAGTTTTAATCGTGTGTCGTAACCGTTTACAACGCAATAATAATTTCATTCGGGTTTATGTAGGTATAGGGATTAATGTACCAAGTGTATACTTGTTTGTGATTCCCGTTAATGTCTGTTTGTTTATGTTATAACATTGTTCTAACTTAAGTTTGTGGTTTTAGTTTTGAATGTATTTATTAAAGTTTAAATTAGTTTAACATTCTTTGAGGTTTATTTATTTGAGGGTTAAACTGCATAGTGGTTTAGGTCATACACTCGTACCTACACCTGTGTATTACAGACTAGCTGTTGCTTGCGGCTCCACCCGCGTAAAATTCTGAACTCGTTCATCTATATATATAAAAATGAATCTCTATTTCCCTTGGTCACGTCATCACGCGTGAACGGCTGGACCGATTACACTATTTCTTTTTTAGAATATACCTTGAAGTACAAAGATGGTTCTTATGCAGAGAAAAATTACGCTACTACATAAGGGAGCGGAGCAGTAACCATAAATGTCAACAAATCCGGCAGATTTTCGTACTTTGCGAGCCTATAAATGACTGAAAGGGGGGTAACGGGACTTAGAAATGTGCCGCAGGCGAAGCCGGGGCGGGTCGGCTAGTCGCTGATAAATATTTTTTGTAATCGTTTCAGCAGTTTTTAAGTTTACTCGTAGCATACAAAAATACAAATATTTCCTCTTTATAATACTTAATTATTATCATAGATCATAGATCTATAATTATAGTACAGAAAAGACAGCTAGAACTTTATTACGAGCACGTATGACAATTCTCATGAAAAAAAATCTATGAAAAATGTATGCCAGGATAGCAGCATGTGGAAATATGTGAATCTGCCACAATATACACTAAGTATGCTTAGTTTGATCTTATTGTTTTAGTGAAGTCATCAATCCAGGTAAAAGAAGGCATGCTACTAATTCATGTTTATGTTGTATATGTTTAGCCGCCTCTGAAGTGCTCCTGTGTAATAATACATGAGACGTACAACGACTAAATTACGAAAATTACGTCACACAACCGATTCGCAAATGATTAACAAAAACTAGGTGGCTGTCCGATATTGCGTAGCACTCTCGTAGCGGAGAGTAACTCCGCATCGGATGATGTCATGCAGGGGTTGTGGGTGACGTCATCTCGCTCCCCTCTATGGGAGGTGGCTTGGATCACGCCCAACAAGATGATTTAAAATACGCAGTTGAGAAATTGTTACACAATCTATGTAATTTATGGGTGGATTTATAATAAAAGTTTTATAATGAGATTTTATATAAATATTGTATTACGAAATAGAGCTATGTTTTGCGCGTGAGTTCGTTCACTTGAATTTCAGGTAACGCATAATGCAGTAAGGTAATAGAGGTGAGGTAGGTAATATTAAAAATCTCATCTTCTTCTTCATCCTAACGTTAATTCACAGTCGCATCCGAAGCTTTCAGCTCGGAGTCTGGGGTCCGCTTTACCAGCCTTAACTACGGATTTGGCGAGACCTCAATATTTTCCGTGAAGCGATTACCATCTGACCTCCACAACCCAATCGTAACATTAGGCGATATCGAAGCTTTGCAGCTAGATCGTTGTTTTTAATATTAAAAATCTCATATTTTCCTTTATTATGTCCCATGCTTCCGCATTGATAATACTCATTACGATTACGGTCGGTTCAGTATTTTGGTCCAGAAAACTAACAAACAACTAGTAGGTATTAAGTAGATATAATTATATTTAGTTAACTCGAAAATAATTCATAGATTGACTTAAAATTTGGATAAGTTGGCCTATAACCTGATTACAGCACCAAATACCAAGTCTTACCTAGCCAAAATCTAACCCGCCTATTAACTTTTTGCCAAAGAATTTCAATGAAGTTCAAATCGAAAATTCGAACATTTCGACCACCTATCGGACCACCAGTTAATTTAAAAACCTATCTAAGTATATTAGAAAGGTTTTATTAGACGTCATCAATTTTATAAAACTGTCAAGTTGGAATTACATTTGCACTCTTTATAAATAGAACATGCATTGAAAACTCTGAAAGGATCCAACATCGAGGCAACAAAAGATGTTTTCAAGTAGTAAAAATAAAATATTGCTATGAGCAAAACCAAAGGCGTCGACGACTCGACGGTCATTGAAAGTATCCAGTTCTGCGCGGCGGCTCCACAGGGGTTCAATCAGACAGATTAAAGGTTCTTTGAGAGGATCTGATAAGATTGGTATGACCATTAACTAACTATCATAGGTACTTGTAAATGTGAGTACCTACCTACTGTTCTGCAGTCTGCTCAAGGGCTGTGTGTAGGTATGTAATGGGTGGCTATGCTTTTGAATTGAGTATTTTTTTCATAATTGTTTAATGAATACATACATCTAAACAACAACCAAAGGGGTAAAGTAGAGATGTGTTAGAGAAATAATATTAGGTATTATTTTTTTTGACAAGGTTTATTCTAAATAGGTAGATACCTCACTAGTGAATATGATATAGAAATATACTTATTATGCATTATACGATGTAGATTTCACATCAGTTTAAACTTCTGCAATAGCTTTAAAAATAAAATATTTAATTGCCTAGATATTATACTTAACGTTTCTAGCTTTCACTCTGTACATTTAGTTAGTGCGTAAGAATCATAAAAATTTCCGGCGAATTACAATAGAGTAATATAAAAGTACAAAATTCTATATACACTTGTACAGTCGACAAAGGAGACACGGTTGCACTTTTGCATACAACTTTATGTGAAAAAGTGCAACCGTATATTTTTTGTCGAATGCACCATAACTCACAGATTCACAGACCGCACTGAGACTTTACTATAATGTTCCCATTTAGATAAAACGCTTTCCTTGCAAAGTAAAGTCTCAATGTGAGCTATGAATTTCGGCTCGAAAACTAACGCTATCACTGCGCGCTGCTAAAAACAATAATGAAAACAAAAAATATTATTCATGACCTAGTTTTTTTTGTAGGGTAAAATATAAAAATCAGCTTACAACACTGATGCAGTGCATTCTAAAATTGAAATTCGAAATTCTAACGAGTACCTATGAAAAAAAAATTAAAAAAAGAAAAATCTAATATCTACCGAATAGCCCGAATACTAGTTTCATTGGCGTTGCAGCTGAGCTTCCTATCCCAAATGCAACTGTTTAATTTCGGTAAGATCTTTCTAGTATTTGACTTTCTGTCTAGCCTTGCCTTTGCAGTTGGTGCTTGGTAGCCAATTCCACCAAATAGGACGAATAGGACGACTCGAAACTTCTTTCCTACTACGAACACACACGCTGACGTAGCTTCCCATTTCATAAATGAGGATTTGGTCATTGGTTTTTATTTTTTACCGTGAATTTAATCAGAAGGCCTGAAATTGCATTAGCTTTCGATATCATGTCCAGAAACGGCAGTATTCTATTCGATTTTAGCAAATTTTCGTTACTGATCGTTTTCCTAAATTAAATAGACTTTTCTTGTGTCTTTTCTTTGTTTCTTTTCCTTTCCTTTCGATACTACGGTTACTAAATACAAAAGTTTCACATTATGATTTCCCATTATTATAAGAAATTTCATATTATAGTACACACAAGTAGGAGAATTGGCCTTCTTTCCTATACTATTGTGCTATTATGATAGCGCTTTTATACTATTGTGATGTGTTGAACCTTTTCATCGGTCATAGAAAACAGGTTATTAAACCATTTGTGACAATAGTCAAAGCGTTTTTTTATTAACCACAAAAGACTCACCCCGTACTCAAGAAATATTGCCTGTGGTGCTTACGTCATCATAAGCGTACTGCGAGAAAGACCAACGGCTCTTGAATTATTTCACCATATGCGCAGTCAATTACTTACAGCCTGGAGGAAGCAGGTGCATATTCGGTTGTGGCAAAATGTATTTAAGCACATACCATCCTTCTTTACAATAAAGCGTTTTTGAACTTTCTCAATATGCCAAAACATCTGTGGTTGGTATACTCCCTTTCTAGATATTTTTGGGGCGCTCAAGTCCAATGATTACAATTCCATCTGCTAATTTTAGGTGACTGGGTTTAAAACACAATGTCCTTAATTCAGTTCGATAGCAAAGTTATAATATTGAGTCAGGAAGAGCCCCTTTTGAGCGAAGTACCTAAATTTCACGATGCCTATGAAGCAAATTGCCTAAAACGCGAAATACCTGAAACTTGAAGTACCGAAATTGCACGATGCCTTATAACTTAATTTGTCTACAATGTACTTTGACAACAATGTTTAATGCCTAAGAATGGATATGCC
This sequence comes from Eilema depressum, assembly GCA_914767945.1. Classification (NCBI taxonomy): domain Eukaryota; kingdom Metazoa; phylum Arthropoda; class Insecta; order Lepidoptera; family Erebidae; genus Eilema; species Eilema depressum. The sequence goes on from OU612020.1 coordinate 15,562,747, forward strand.
TAAAATGAAGATTGCCAGTACCAACCAGTACAATACAAGGTACGGGGCATTCAGGTACGGCCGGCCAAATTGGTTTACCACTTATGACAACACTTCTTTCTAATGTAAGAAGGTCTCGGACCTACTTTTTCTTTATAATAATATGAACTCTCAAGCAAGGATGTAACCAGGTTTTAATTGACGTGAGAAGAAAGGGTTTGTAAAAGAATAAGTGCAACAAAAATATGTATAAGATAGTTAATTTTATCACTGTACCTACGACTTACTAGATCAAAACTTTCCTCTTCTCTTTTACCTCCGGCCTCCAGAATAGACAGAGGTACACCCACCAACGTCTTCTGTCCTCTCACGTCGTGAGCTCATCTACCTTCACTAAACCGTTCATACAAACCCGCAGGTTTCGAATGCTTTTGGCCTGCCCTTTTTCGCTCAGTTCTTAAATATTTATTTTTTCAGAATAATCGTGGGTGCAGGGGGCTTATGCCTATACTATCATTGTAGTCTATTTAATTCTAACAATTTTTTTCCTCTCATATTTCAGCGCCACTCGAGACAACGTTGAAAATTATTCTCGCAAGACGACTACGAATGTACGAAACAGGACAACACCTTCGGGTATCTGCACATTTCATGTTTTTGAGAAAATGTAGACTTCCGGATCATCGAGGTAAGCCTGTTCTCACATGTAAATATTGACACCGTCTGATCTCATCATATCACGAAGTCTCTAAAATGTAGATTTTTTACGAGCAAACATACTCTTTGCAAAATATTTTTTCAAATTCTTGTCTGTTAATCTGCGAAGGACGCAAAAACTACGGAACGGATTTTGATGCGATAATTTCATAGAAAGATCTTGGTCAGACTTAATATCTTACGTTCATCGCTATTGCTTGAGGAAAATCAGAGATCTGATCAAAAAACCGAACATTCACGCGGGTAGAGCCGACGGCATAGGCACAGAACAGATAATTGGCATAGGGTAGTTATTACTACTTATTATTATTGTAAATCAATTGTATACCTTCTTACATGCACATTAGATGCTTGGTTTCTGTTGAAATAACAATTCTGAATGCAATTTTCTTTCTATTCTTCTCTGTTTGTCTTTTGTTACTAGACAATTTGTCATAGGTGCAAAAAGTCACATCTTGTTGCCGGTTATGTAATAAAATGTCTTTCATGTTCTTCAATACGCCAGTAGTATAGAAAACTAAGTAAATCTGTGGTTATTCACAATAGTACATTAAAAACTACAAAATAGATCTACTAACAAAATCTGATCGTAAAATTGAAATTATATAATGCTTGATGAGGAAATCAGATCAGAAACCGACCTCGTTTCTGTTTTATTACACGATTTTGTGGAATTATTAAATAGGCACTCGGGAGTGCAAAGTAGATGTTTTCAATAGACTTTACTCGAATAAAAATGTTGAATGAAATGAAATTAAAAAAAATGTTATGAAGCCCGCACTTGACGAAAATTTAATTAGCTCTCCTAATTAATCCATTTTTAGTTAGGTAGTCCTAGAGTTCGTCAAATTCTAAAAATATGAGTTCTAAACTTATTCCGAATATTTTAGAGGAATAAACTAAAAGTTTTGCACTCGAAATTTCATATCACAGAATTAAAATAAAACCATTTTTAACGGCATCTTTCTTGATTTATTTGGTGTTATTTTATTATATGCACTAATCCCGACGTTTCAGTTTCTTTTCAGCAGCAGGTCACAGAGAAATTCCGTTAAAATAGTTTTGACTAGGCATATCAGTTATAGTATCTAACATTCGCATAAACTGCCTAGAATATCGATTATGGAAACTAAATATTTAGCTAAATTGTTATTAGGCAATTGTTCATTTCCGTTTTTATTATTTATTCCCACTAGAAAGAGACTGTTCCCGGGTTCAAGTCTCGCTATGGATGTTGAAGTATTTTTCCAGTCTAAATCTGTAAGGAAAACATTTCAATACTTATCAGTATTAGACCTTTGATTCATTTTTGCACCTTTTAGGTATATACTTCATGCGACTGCAGTTTTGTCTCGTTATTTTTAGGTTTATGTATTATATTACAAGTCAGTACATCCCCTAGCCAAATGGACCGACGACCTGCGAAAGGTGGCTGGGACGGACTGGATGCGGAAGGCGGAGGATCGGCAAACATGGCGCACATTGGGAGAAGCCTATGTCCAGCAGTGGACTGCAGTAGGCTAATTGATTGATTGATTGATTGATTACCTATTACAAACCATTCATCAAAAGCATTTAAACATCATCAAAATCTATTGCACAGTTTAGATGATCTAAACGTACATAGGTACCTACATAATATCGGGCAAAGTTTTTGTTTTATACCATTCCGTTGTATCGAGTACTTACCTAAACAAGAAAATAACCAACGTAGTATCGAGTAAACAAGAAAATATCCAAACGCAAGGCGTGTATCGTGTTCAAAGCGCCATGTACTCGTTTGTTGAGTGCAGCACACCGGTAAACACAGCGTCGTCGGTTTGTCTGAGGGTACGCCCACTATAATTCAACAATAGGTACTTGAGAGACAAAAGTAAACAAATACAATATTAAAGTTAATATGTTAAAAGTATTTGTTTTAAATAATGTATTTTATTTTACTTTGCTAATAACTCTCAAGTTTGCTGCTGGTCGGGAAGTTGATAACAAAGGAATAGCTACTATGCCTAGACATGGCGCCTGACTACTACATGTTGTAGATAATTGAAACGTCATTCTAGCAGATCAAAGCAGATAGCTTCGTGTAGCTGCAGTGTTCAAATCAAGTCAAATCAATTTTATTAGCCGTATTCACTGATGGACATAGGTCTCTCCTAATGTTGGGATGGGACACATGACTTTTATTTCAATTATGGCAGCTATCTATTAGAATAGAAAAATACCTTACTAAGAAATATAAATTACTTTAATCTTGAGTACTATATAAGCGATTCTTAATAACTTAGTCAGTCACTACTCACTTTTAAGATAAGGTAGATAATTACTTTATTTAGCTAATGCCGAATATTATCTTCGTAATGATTGCCAACTACTGGCGAAATGAAAACAATTAATTGCCTGGTTGCCTGGAAGAAATCGCTTCCAGCGATAAGGCCGCCCATTGTACATTGAACTGTAACATGCTACCTACTAGTACTACTGTAAATCTATTGGTGTACAATAAAGAATTATCTATCTATCTATCTATCTATTAATATTGGTCGGGACATATATCTTAGACCTGAATTGTGCTCAAAATGTACTATATACGCGTAGTACACGCTTCTTGGGTGTCTGTTGGGCTACAGGGTGCTACTGCGGTAGACGAACTCAAATTCACCAAATATGAATTATTAAGAAACAATCTACACGCGCAAGTCTCGTTTGTCTTGCGATTTAGGTCCAAGATCAAGATCAAGATTATATCCCGAGATATACATCTCTGTTTTACCTTTTGGGGGCATACATATATATTACATATAAATCAAAAACATTTAAATCAAAAAGCATACACCTACTATGTAGTAATGTCGCTTCTGCAAAATGCTGAAATCTATTATTAGGTACTCCTCGTTTGGCAAACTTTTAAAAAGTCCTAAGTACAAATAAATAATGTTCTCACGTGGTGCGTGAACATTGAACAGTTGAACACGTATCTAAAAGTTCGCTACTAGAGATTTTCACGTCCACTTCAACTGACAAACGGTTGAGACTCCAAGAAACTTGTTAGAAAACTAAAAAGAACTCGTTGCAAAGATGTTAAGAGAGTGCCGATTGTAGAAAAAGCTTGCGACAGAAAGACAACTCTGTTGTGTCCACGGAGGACAGAATATGTTGGTTGTCTTTTAATTACAATTTACTGTTAAAGTCTATGAACATTTGAATGAATTTTGATGCATTTATTATGCTGATTGTCCAAATCAATTTACAAAAAGAAAAGAGAATCGACTTTGGACGGGACTTGAACCCGCGATCTTTTCCTTACAGGGGGAATGCTTTAACCGCTAAGTCAAAGACGGAAAGTATAGAGGAATTTGAGTTGGCTTCGTGCGGTCTCAGTGGCTTAGCGGTTAGAGCATTCCCCCAGTCCCGTCCGAGGTCGATTCTCTTTTCTCTTTGTAAATTGGTCTATGAACATGTTTGGATGTTAGTATGTTTGGATATTTGTTACTCAGTTACGTTCAAACGGCTGAACGGATCTGACTGAAACTTGGCGCAGGGATAAATTATATTTTTATACCTATATTAAGGCTACTTATTTATCTCGGGAATGAGTTCCCATGGGTGGTGGGAATAGGATCAAGATTTAACACGAGCGAACCCGTGGACATCAGCTAGTTATTACTTAATAAAATCTGCATTATTATACACAAATGGACTTTTAAAACCTGACACCTACCTGTGGTATCCTTGAATCACTTATATTTACGAAAGGATCACCTTGAATGTCTAAACATAGACGCAAACAGTCGGTTTATTTTTAAATAAAGTTAAATAGAGTTTTAACGACTATAGACATTAGTATTATTATCATTAATCCATTAATGTTTCAATGATAGGGAGGTTGCCGTAAAGTAGACTCTTTTCCTATGATTATTGTAGGAATATACCTCCACACGTGAAACTTCTGACAGCAGGCTTTACTGTGTGACATTGAGGCTCAAGCCCAGTCTGCGACAGCCACTCGATTTAATTTACATCTCCGCACCAATTGTTCCCAACTCCAGAGTTCGACGAACGGCCGGGCGCCGTCTCTGATTTATTTTCCCTCAACATCCCTTAAACGGATTTTAGTACCTTAGTACTTACCAGAACTTTAAGTAGTAGTCAGTTATAAGAGGTAATATAATTTGGTGATTTATTGTGATAGCCTCACTCTCACCTCTATTGTTGTGAAGTTGATTTACTGATTGGTTGTTAGATTTACGACCTTTTATAACAGCTTTTATTAATGATCAAACGAACTTACCTGTACGTGAAGTTCGATCATAATTACTGGAAGGGATTGGCTCGAAGATATTCACACATGTAGTTTCACATCGGACTCGCCTTATCGCACTGTATTTAGGAGAAATTAGACCCTTAACAAAAAAAGTTAAGTACTTTGGTATGCCGTCGTCGATCGCGCCTTGGATGGACCATTAGGTTTGGAGATTGCAAAGCTGTTGGCATTTCACAATTTGGGCTAGAGTAGTCTAAGGGGAGGAGGGATGCTAATATCTTCGAGCCAATCCCTTCCAGTAATTATGATCGAACTTCACGTACAGGTAAGTTCGTTTGATCATTATTACTTTCGGGATTGGCTCTCGATATTCACACATGTAGATGTTGAGAGAACCTAAGTCTGAAACTTAGGTGAAATGCCACAATAAATTAATTATTTCGAATGTTTTGAGGAACGAGAACGTACCTAAATATATTTCTAGAAATAAATTACTAGGTTATTTATAGGTACTAATACAATTAAGAAATTTGTATCATTCTTCAACAAGTGAGCTCAATAATTCATGTAGGTATTACAAGTTCAGTATGTTGTTTGTAACATCAGCAATATTATATGAGTCAGTCATTACATTTCTATGATAATATTTAGCAAATATTGAAGAAATTGAACTTCAACCTACCGTTTTTGGATGACATAATATTATATAGGTAGATTTCATTGCTCTTTACGTTACCGTAATTATTGATATGTCAATACCACTGCTTTCCAACGTACTCTTTATTCCACTGTCTCGGTGTCTGAGAAGACATTATCTATTTTAGGATAAACAGAGAATTAGCAATTCTTAATCTTTACGTAAATAAGTTTTTCATCCCACCATCTCGGAAAGAGTATTTTTGCTCTTCGATAACTGAGCGTAAAAGTCGTTTTTATCCTCTAGAGGATAAAGTAAATTTAAATTTAGAACATCGTGTGTACTAAGTAGGTTTGTAAACTCAAAACATCATTAAACCTATTTACTTCTACCTCTATGGTGTCGAATTTATCATGCAACTTTTTTTAATTTATGAAACGTAATAGGCTTGTGTCCACTAAGAATAAATCGGGTTGATGTATGTTCCTAGCGACTATTCTTGTTATAAAGATAGCAAAAAGCATAATAGTTTGGTATATAAAATAAGGATTACTTTTATTTTTATAAAATAAATTTAGAGAAATTAGACATTCAGTCACGTGACATCAAACACCAATCAGAGAGCGTGACGTCACGCCTTGCGCCCTGTGTTGACAACGTAGGTGATTTTTCGCCATGTAGGCCTAAACGAAAATTGGAAAACAGTTTTTTAAATTAATAAATTTATAACTGGAGTGCAGTCAAAACAATAGGTACCTACCTATAAACTTAAATTATAATACATAAAATAATCTATAATACTAAGTCAAAGTAAAAAAAAAAAACTAAGTTTTTAGTTATTTTTTACAGTTTTTAACTGTAAAATAACAAATTGTGATGATAACTTGAAAAAAAAAACGTTTTATATTAATATACTGATATTTTGGCGTTTGGGCTACTTTAGGCTACTTTGGGAATGAAAAACGGCGATATTAGGCCAAGCGTGGTTGGCAACACAACACTGCTTGCGTTATTGTTTTTGTTTACGATACGTAGTACGTACCAGTATATAAATATTAATCTATGCACTACACATGAACTTGTTTGACAGTTTTGACACGGGGTCACGGCGTGACGTAACAAAAGTCGCCATTACAGTTTGGAGTGTTTTTGACATAAATTCAAATCGACTTATTAAATCTCAAAATAAACCATGTAAATGATTGTTTTATATCAAAATAATATATTTTTGGGGTCATTTAGGTATAGAAGTATTGTATTAACCATTTTTTCAAATTTAGGACACAAGCCCATTATAAGGAAGGCCCCAGGATGACTCCCTCTATGTATGGATTTGATTTGACTCCGAGGCTTGGTCATAAGCATAGATATCCGAGGTCATAAGTATAATAATATCTCTGTTTACACCATTGACGTATTTATTCAGTCTTGCTTAGTTAAAAGATGAAACTGTTCATCCCATTCTATTAATGTTTGATAGGTTGTCGTGTAATCTATTCATATTTGCATATTTGATATCATTAAATATCTTTTGGGTAGATTTTAAAACCGAAGAAGGCGGTTTATTATTCGAGGTACTTAATACGTAGGAAGTGCTCTGTACGCGTACCCCCTACCATCTGTGCTACCATCACCCCCGATTTTACATATATTTTCCAAATCGATACCTTGTGAAAGAAAGTAGATACGACTCTGACGCTAAAAAACGGTTCAAAACGGTAAAAATCAGTCTCTTTTATAATAACCGTAAAGTAACATCAGTGATAAGTGTACCAGTTGATACATCAACTGGTACACTTTTGACACCGCGAAATCGAGATATCATTATATGTACTTATCTAACTAATCTATAAAATAATAAACTGTCGGTTTGTTAATATTAAACTAAATACATAGAAACTTCATTCCACGCACCCTCAAGCTGTGAAAGGAACTACCTGCTGCGGTTTTCCCAAGCGACTGCAATATGGGGATCTTCAAAAAAAGTTCAAAGGTTTCTTCAGAGTCGGCAGCACGAGTGTAACAGCCACAGTAACAACTTTCATTCAGTATACATGTTATAGGCAATGTGTATAATCCGGCATTGTATAGAATGCCTAGGCATTCTATACAATGCCTAAAACGTTCAGGCAATGTGTATAATGCGATTAATTTCATACATTGCCTAGGTATTGTATACAATGCCCGAAGCGCGTCAGGCAATGTGTATAATGGACGGGTTGTTGTAAATTCGTCTCTTCAAAATGATATTTCATGTGCGAAAATTCGTCTCACCTTGATAAATAAGTACTGTTAGCAAAAAAATTTGAAAAATGGATATTACTGCTGAAAGAAAAATTGTTCATTCCGACTTGGATAGATTAGGTTAGAAGGCTAATGCGGGAGCGGAGCGGAGCGGAGCGGAGCGGAGCTCCAGCATTAGCTTTCGTGGTCATTTTTTTTTTAACCATGCAGAACTATAGGCCACGGTAAGAACTCTCTTTCCATCAGGTTAGTTGGCTGACCAGCACAGGGATGATGGTAAGAGAGTGGTTGCCGTGGCTTATAGAAATTCTGTATGGTAATAAAAAAAATAACCACGAAGGCTAATGCGGGAGCGGAGCGGAGCGGAGCTCCCGCATTAGCCTTCTAACCTAATCTATCCAAGTCGGAATGTGCAGCTTTTCTTTCACTACTATGTGAGAAACATTCTACGCAAAAAACACGTAGGTACTTAGGCATACCTACCAATAGAACACAATACATGTCTTATCAGCACTGTCTACTGGTGGAAGTTGAAATTAGGATTAGCTCTCAAAAGATTAGTATCTATCTAACTAAATCATAAAGAAGAAAAATATATTACATACATTGCCTATGCTTCGACCGGCATTCTATACAATGCCTAGGTATTCTATACATTACCTAGGCAAAGTATAAAATAGTTTAAAAATTGAATTTCATTTCATACATTGCCTGAACGACCCCGGCATTCTATACATTGCCTAGGTATTGTATAGAATGCCTGCATTATACACATTGCCTATAACATACATACTCTAAGTTACACTCGAACCAATCTCGCCTGCACACCGGTGCATCTGTCATTGATGATATTTTTACAGGGGGGACTGTTTCACTAATCACTTATCAAATCATCGAGCACGCTTCTACATATTACATAGTATAGTAAAAATTTGGATCTTCAAACTTCACTTTTCCGCAATCAACTAATATACAAGAACTTTATAACATTATTTAATTTGACGCTCCCTCCCAAAGTCTAGACATTAATTTTCTTCATGTTTTAAGTATTAACTACTCTGCTTGTAAAATTTTGTGTTCCTGCTAATGATTAGGGTAGCCACATTCTCTAAAAGAGGACGGTTTGGCAGTTCAGATGTTTAAAGTATAAAGGTACATGAAACTGTACTTTATACCACCTTAATTTAAATTTTAATTCACAGGGGGTCAGTCGTTATCTCGCTATAATACATTATATCGTTGATTTCGTATAACAATGCTGTAAGCATATATGTGTAGTTGTATTTACAGCACATAATAATATCAATCAATCAATTAGCCTGTCGTAGTCCATTACTGGACACAGGCCTCCTCCAATGAGGGCCCGATCTTCCGCGTTCCTCATCCAATCCATCCCAGCCGTCTTTTTCAGATCGTCAGTCTATCTAGAACCCACTGCCATTTCAGTTTGCTTATGTTGTCGGTATGAGTTATTTGTAAGTTCGCTAAGCTGATCCGCCTTATAGCTCCAGGGGACTTTCGCTAGCAAAAAAAAACCAACTGTGACCACAACCGAGTATGTCGTTTCAAAATTCGAAATAGGTACCAAAATTCTTACAAATAACTAAAATTTTGCGAATCCTACTAATATTATAAATGTGAAAGTTTGTGAGAATGGATGTGTGGATGTGTGGATGTGTGGATGTTTGTTACTCTTTCACGCATAAACGGCTGGACCGATTTGGTTGAAATTTGGTATGTATATAGGTTATACCCTGGATTAACATATAGGCTATATATCAGCGATGAATGGGATCAGAATTCCACGCGGGCGGAGCCGCGGGCAACAGCTAGTTAAGTATTACCTAAGTATGGATATGAATTAGATGTGAGATGTGAGGTCTTAATTAGCAATATCTCAAAAAAAAACGGTCGAAACGGAACTCATCTCTTTATTCTTTTTTAAAGAAACGACAGTACTGGTTTCAGGGTATCCTACCAGTAAATTACTAAGTAACCGGTCATGTCGCGCTAATAAGTAATTAGTATGCGCACTCGTTACTTGCGACAAGTAGTACAAGTACGTGCGATTCATCGTATCTTCATCTTATACGACCTTACAAAATACGTGCTTAAGGCAACAAGGTTGTTGAACCCATCAATCAACAATCGGACCCATTAACACTTGAGTTCATAATAAACAGTAACACGAATTATACCAGTGTCGATCCCCAATCTGAAGTACTCCAACACACTCAGCATTGTTACGGATTGTCATTTTAATACTCGACACACGATTTCGTCGGCTCATAAACTTGATACATCAGTCCAAAGCTGTGACTACAGATTTTCCTGCACGATCTTGGCATAGAGATCTATAGGATAAACTTGCTTCGCTAGCCATTTATATGAGCAAAGACGAAACATCGTAAGTCGTTTAGTCATGCTGTCACTATGTACGTTTAACGAGCACATCATATTTTGGCACAACGTATTCTCATCAAGCCTGTTCTATTGTAAATATTGTCTAGACAAACTACACTTTGAAGGTAATTTAGATTTTCAAAATGCCTCATTTATAAATGTTTACTTCGCCGTTCTAGGGTATGTATGCGTGGGTATATGAATGCTGTCGTGAATCGCGTTCAATTTATGTTTGAAATTCTCCAGCAGAGTTCAACTTAATAGATATAGAAACTTCTCCTACATATTTGGTTTCAACTGAGTTTCTATTCTTTATATGGAACTTCTAAAGCTTCAAATGACTAAGCTATTTCATTTACAAGAATGTTAATAAAAACAACTGAGTAACTATTAGGAATAAAAGACAAAGAATCGCAAAATAGAAAGGTACGCTATTCTAACGAGCTACGCTTCGAATTGATTTCATGAACTTAACCTATTCGTAATAAATTCTGAGCAAAACAAAGGATCGCTTGAGTTTCGGCTTTGGTTTCGAGCGCTCACAATAAACAACGGCCCATAAACTACGTTGCCTGACATGCATATTTCTTATTTTTCTTTGAAACATCTCGAACTGATATTATTACCCTAGCGGGCCGTAAATGCCGCTCTATTAATTAGGGGCCACGTTCGAGGCGGCTCCTGAACGTATGACATCATGCTCCCGCGATTTTCGACAAGGCTCCTTTGTCTCCAAACCTGACAGATTCGGCGTAAATCACATCGAGTGACAGCCATGGCAACACCAATCTCAGAAAATATTATATTTTTTTATGTTCGGATACTCTTTGTCCTCAAGGAGTACGGTTGCGTCAGTACCCATCTTGCATACCGCTGACGACAATGTGCTGAATGATGAAATGGTTTCACGGTTACATTTGTTTGTACAGACTCAAGATAAATATCCCCTCGTGAGAGCCAGTCGAAAGGCGGTTTGATAAAAGGAATATAAATGTTGATCGCTCGCTTGTAATGATATTTACAGCTATTGAAATTCGTCGTCAATCAGCATAATTATAGTGAAATATGAGATGATTGTTACGACGAAGTATGGGCTCATATTTCAAATCATGGTAGAGAGAAATCGAAGCTGAGGTAACAAAAACAACACGCTGTATTTGTACCATGTTTTATTTATAAATTCAACTCCAAGTAACGCTTTAACTAATCGCGATGATGACGTTAAAGTACAAGTGGAAATAATTACAACGCGTTGCGTTGTCTGCAACAAAGACGGGTCGTGTCTTGGGGCGGTGGTGTCAAGAACAGGAATAGAACGACTGAGCCCCCGACTGAGCGTGAAGTCGAGGTGTTTCCAATTTACAAACGACGACATGTCTAATGCGCGACAAGATTTACAATCAGTATTAATTTAAAAACATCGCAGATGACGTTATGAGCTATATTTGAAAATCTCATTTGAATCCCCTTGATAGCGTCATGTAAATGCAACGTGCTTGATGGTTCCTTTTTATTTAGTTGGCTGAAAAATTAAGGTACAAAACTGCAGTGATCAAGACTCTATAAAAAACTCGTAACCCTCAGCCAGACGAATCACGTATGTATCCAAACTACAATGAAAAACATTTAATTAGTGTCAAACACGCGATCTTCGGGTCTCGGGATACAGTTACTCAGTTATAAAAGACGAGTGGCCCCATCACCGATGCTCGTAAAGTGGCTGCAATGAAAAAACCGTAAAAAAAACGGAGTGCCTGAGTCGAAAATATGATTTTTGTGGGTTGGTTCCTTAAAAATGAAGTCTGCAGCTGCGAAATGAACACCCTCGTTCATTTTGAGCTTTAAACAAAAAAGAACTCTGTGTTGTTTGAAAATTGGCAGTTGTTGCAGAAACATAAGTTTAATTATGACTAGATTAGCGTAGGTATACCTTTGCGTTCAAACCTTATAACGGTTTACTTGATGATCCAGCACCCTTGATCCCCCTCGGGGACCCCTCGTCACTGCCATAGATACTACTTGGATGTTCATATGACAACCGGGACCGACACGACGACGATGGCCATACTATCCGACGCACAGAGATGCCTCAATGCGTTAACAATAGTGGCCCATCCTAAGACTGACCTGACTAACATTACTTAACAATGAAAGTTATGTACTAACCTACCTACCAACCTAACCACGAACCCCTCATATCCATAGCGGTCATTACCCTTACAATATCTTTTACAATCTACGCAAATGTATTTTACACTCTCGCCTTAAAAGTCTTTGCCACGACAGGACCCTTATTCGCAATTGCCCACCGTAACGTAAACATGTTTAATTAGATGCGTGAGTACTATCACTATTGTTTGGTTCCGCTCTAATTACTCCTACAACCAATTTTATCTACAGTACTATGGGGTACCGCTGTGATTTGACACGTTTCGGACATGAGGCACGGTTAGTCTCGATAGATATAATCATAACCTGTAACGGTATAAACGCAAGACCTCAGACAATTAGAATGATAAACGGACCTTATTTGAATAATAAATTAAAAGATAAGATAATATTTATAAATTTAACTATCTGTTTCCTGCGGCTACGTCCACCTAGGGTTTCCCAACATCATAGACAGCATTATAATGCGAATTTGTTATTATAATGCGAAATGGTACTTCAAAGTTCAATTCAGGTACCTGCTAAATTATCAGACTCAATTTTCTAGCTGGTTTACTTTACAAGATTCCTGAATTGCACGGGCAAAATTTTCAACGTACCTAATAAGATTTACAAAACTTGACTGCAGGCAGAAGTCCAGCGCACATTCAAGCGCATTAAAGCGCTGTTATTTAAGTTCATTATAATTTTATTCTCATGTATGTAACCCAACCAGTTCAGATTATTGTCGTTGACATAATCGTATAAACGATTGGACATATTAATTTTTGGTTTATAGTTCTCAGCAATTGGTCCACGGAGAGCATTTATTAGAGCATCCGCTATTGTGAAGTCAGTGAATAGGTTATGTAGTGTAACTAGTATAGCATTGATGTAATCTTAGCGAAACAATTTAAAGTCATTTTTGAATCGTCCGTTAATAACTTTGATTACCGAGTGACAGGGTGACTGGTCTCGATTTATTGACTTGATCAGTAATCAGTAGTCAATTGTTTCGTTCTTATCTTCTGTTCGCGGTAATTGAATTTAATATACAAGATGGGATGGTGGGCCCCCATCAAGGACTTTGAAACCTTCTTCTCACCTACAGGTCGGTAGGTAAGGAAGGACATATACTGATTGGTGCAGTATTCCTCTCGGTAAAAGTGAAGTAAACCAAATTATGTTAGAACGAATACTGGACTCCATAGTACAACGTTAGATACAACCGAGTTTGCCGCTCAAATCAAGAAAATATTATGTGCTCGTAGCTATCTACATTATTGTAGAACTTTTTACCCGACTGTCATAAAAATTTGTATTTTTTTTTCCTAGACCAGATAACAGATTTAATCAAATTTATATAGAACTACTCTTGGACAACCAGTCTCCTGTTAATCAATACCTAAATAAAATAATTGCAACTAATTGATTACATTCTTGAAAAATTGAGACTTCTGTTTATAATCCGGTAAAGAATAGTATTTCTGTAACATGTTGCAATAGCAAAAGTTTCAGTTACACATCTACACTAATATTATAAAGAGGAAAAATTTGGACCTATTTTTGTATGTTTGTATGTTTGTAATGAATAGGCTCCGGAACTACTGTACCGATTTCAATAATTCTTTCACCTATAGAAAGCAATATATCTGGAAGTAACATAGGCTATATAACATCACGCTACTACTAAAGGGAGCGGAGCAGTGAGCATAAATGTCAATAAATCGGGCAGATTTCCATACATTAAAGTTGGACCGGAATCCGAATTCCACGCGGGCGGAGCCGCGGGCAACAGCTGGTTAATAATATTTTGCCAGTTCTGTTTCGAAAAAAATACAAAAAGACATTTTCTATCATGCGAAAGCTTTCACAAAATATACATAAATATTATGTTTCTAACCCAATTTCAGAGTTAGGAAACTTCACAAGTCCGATATTGGCTTCCTTTTAAGGTCTTTTTGATGTGACATCAAAAGGAAAACGAATCCCTTTTCCGGTTCGATACCTGTCGTCATTGTCATTGCCTTAGATCATCGTACACTTCGACTTTTTCATTGTGATCTACCCTCATAACGTTATGAATGAACAGATTTCTTTATTACACACGAATTCTTTTTCTAATTCAATCTCCTGATCCTCTAGTTCATTTATTTATTCGTTTCAAAGTAATTCACTCGGGAAGCAATAGGATTTTTTTTTCTTATTAAAATAGTCAAAGAGGGAAGTCCTTTGGGACGCTATCGCATTGTTAGTCTACCTGTATTTCATTTAGGTACGTCCAAAATAAGTAAATCTTATTATGCTCTTCATTCGGCATCTGGTTACTTGAGGGACGAAGTTCATTTTATATTTATGAATGTTATACAATGCGTTCAAAAGATTCCGGTTCTTTCAATAAGTTTATTTACTACGTATTTGGAACTTGGAACCCCTTCTTCCGTATATACCTACGTCTTTCTTTGTATACAAATTGCGCTGATAATTTGATTCTAAATAAAGATACTACTAGTGACGCCTCCAGAATTCATGATCCAAGTGCCAATCCCAAACTGCATCTAAATTTTACACTTTGGAGCCTAGACGCTGCTCTTTTACTCTTTATTTTGTTTTATCTTACGCCTTTAAGGAAGTGACTGCCGTTTAACCATCCAATCCTCTCGTTTGTCAATCAGCCTGCAGGTGAGGTTTGCCTAGAACCGAACGTCTTGGTGGAGGTGGAGCCTCATAATGCAATAAAATACTAGTCAAGCTAGAGTGGTGTTCACACACGAAGGTTTCTGTACCAGGGTACAAGCTTTAGCAGTACTGTAAGCATTTAAAAATGACATATAAGAAAGAAAAATTGAGAAAATACTATTGTAAAAGAAACGAGAAAGCTATTACATAGTTCCCAATTCCGTATTAACCAACGAAATAGGTATTTATTTCGTTAGTCAATACGGAGCCCTTAGAGCCAATATTGTAGCATGCAAAGGCTCCAGTAATTCTTAAACAGTTCTAAAACAAGAAACAAAATGTCTTATTTACGATGTCTGATTGAGAACAATTGGCGCCATTCTCGAATTGATCTGAGCTCCTTTTGGCTCTCAAGGTTACAGGCTCCAAAGTAAACACAAATAATATTTTTTCCACATTGAACTTGAACATTACCTCACAGAGCGTATAATCTTATTTTTTGTTTACGACTGTTTGTAACGTATAAAACTATGTAAATTGTTATATAGGCGTGGCTAATCACGGCGCGATCAAGCTATTTTGCACCAATTAGTTTTGCAATTTACAGACCAGCTAATCTCTTACACCCGTAAAGCAGATTATCAGGTTTGGAGAGAAACGAAGGAACGCGTAGCGGGTTACGATTTTGTAGTCGCTACACCGAAGACCGTGTTGTAAGACTTGCAAGGTATTAGTTATTATTGACAGTAACTTATAAGATCCATTCTATATCTTTAATCACTAGACAAATATAGTCTTAACCAGGTACTCACTCTGCTATACCTTTTCCGGGAACAGCTAATATAGTTTATAGGGAAACGACTCGAGAAACGAGAAACTTATTGCTAAAATATTGAGCGTGTTGAAAAAATAAGTTTTGATGAATCCGTAAAAAAAGCAATACTCATTATTCCCTACTAATTATAATGTTTTCCTATTTATGAAACTACTTTTACTTTATAATAAACTTGATTTAAACCAACTATGGCTTGAAGAATTTGCTATTTACATTGATGTTACTAATTCTAAATAACTAAATGACTTTCAAATTGAAAATTAAATCGGTAGCATACCTATAGCTGAACATTTCTGTTCATAAGAAATCTATAATTTAATTGTAACATCACAACATTGTGCTGTTATTGAATGTGGAGCCATCATAAACAGTTACTGTCCGCGAAGTGATTACGGGGCCCCTCGTATGCTCATGCACACATAGATTTTTAAACACAAGCGGAGTGAAGGGGCCCCTTTTATTCTTTCTGTTAAGTACACGTTTACGACAAACTCGTAAAACACGGATCACTGAAAATTTTTGATATGTAACTTTCCTATTCAAATGCGCACTTTACGAGGCGGCCCCATTATAATTTTACTGACGTCATATTTTTTCCTGTCGTACTGATTATGAACGGTGGTTCAAAGGGATTTTTAATAAAAAAAATATTATATCTTTTTAATCACTTCCCATTTTTATTGCTCTACTTCACGTACCTTTGGATTTATTCACCGTGGCGCTATAAAAATCTCGTTGGTGATATTAAATTGCAGGATGTTGCAGTATTGAAGGCAAAAAGGGAGAGTTACAAATTCACAATAGAAAATAATCCTTAGGTTTAAAATTGGCATTCTTCTTCATGATCGAGTCAGTAACAACAATTTCAAATAGATGCGCCCAGCCCAAAACTCGGTGACATTGGTTTTAAGTGCTCTTAAGCAGTGTTCTGGAGACCGACAGGACGCGGATCGGTATACGAGGCTAGAATGGCCATGCGGATACGGGACACTACGCCCTCGATGTAGGCAATATGGATCAGATATGATCAGCAGCAGAGCATCACCACCGATTGAATATTCCTTCGCTCTTTCATGGGACTTAGAACCTATGCACTTTTAAAACAATATGTTTCCAATAATTCATAAGAAAAATTTCCAAAAATCCCGCTTTAATCCCAAAAGGTATCAACTGTTCAATTATTACATTATTTTATTACATATTTCAAATTCATTATTATTTCGTAATTAATCTTGTACATTTCATTTAAGAGCTGACTTGCCCACTCAACTGTCATTGCTAATGATGACATCGTGGTCAGCATTATGCTTTCTATCCTTTGATTACGGCTATAGATAGGTGACTGGCCCATGCGTTATACTTTTGAACAATCCTTGTTATTGTAGATACCTGACCAGACTTTACCTCACGTTCGTATAGAATTAATTCGTAAGGGTGAATTTTTATTTGTGTGGGTGGGATATATCCCATTACAAAAGGTATCCCATTACGAAACTTCATTTGGCCCATAATTTGATTTCATAAGTTTGCCCTTGCCCTCATTTTTCTCATAAAGTAAATGCTCACACGAGACTAACAATGGGAATATAAATAATGGTGCTTAGCATTTAATCCAAGACTTATCTAAATGACGTAATTCCTTCATGGGTGGTGAATTAGCTATAGCATCTTACTTGCCAATAATATTATGTTTTTGTAAACACATTCATTGTGCTTAGTTACAGGTGATAACAAAATAGCCGTGAGTTTATATTGCTAGAATATTTTCTGTCAAGTAAGCGAAACTAGTACTTCTTCTCCTTCATATGGTCTTTTCCCGGTTCTAATCGGGGTCGGTTCTCCTTATCCTTTTTCTCCAGAGACGTGTATTTTAATTCGTCGAGGGGTCCACTTTCTGCTTCCTAAGATTTTTCGTTATGGTCGTATATAAGCAAATCTAGTACTGTATCTACCGAAGTGTAAATGAAGAAGTATTCTTTAATTTTATTCCTTCCTGACTGATCATCGTAAAATGGGAAGTTTTCGGCACATTGACACTCCTGCACATATGAAAGTGAAATCAAAGTAATAGTCTAATTACAGTACTTCTATATCGTCAATGGGTTGTGGAAGTCAGTTAATTCATGGCGAATATCGAAGGTCAGTGAAACCCACAGTTAGACTGGAAAAGAAGCGGACCCTAGACGGGATTAACGCTAGAATGAAGAAGGAGTAAAATGGGAAATTTTCAGCACTTTTACACTTTTGCACATATGACAGTGAAATCAAAGGAAGAAAAGAGTAACTACCAGGTGTACTGGCCATGCTGGTGAAAGAGTTTACCACTAGCCACTTACCTTGCAACTAGGTACTTACTATTGTGGGTCGGTTTGTGAATAAGATAATGGCGTTTTGATAGTAACAGGAACCAAAACTTACCAGGATACTAGCTGTTTGTTTTTTAACACACAAAACTATAGGTATCTTAGCTTGTATGATCTATACAAGTTTACGTTCCCAACAGTTATCAGAGGGCATTGTAAACGGTGCGAATCGTTCCACCCTTACATTAATGGATAGCGATAGCGCGACAAGACAGCCCACATTTGACTATATCGAACAGCATTTTTTTAAAGATATCATAATTGATACAAAATATTTCGAATAAAGCTTCTTTGTCTCTTTTATCGGGTTGGGTTAACGTTCTCACGGTACAAGCCACATGTTTTTCATTGCGTATGTATTTGTTCTTATTGGACAGTCCTTGTGACATCATGTGACTATAAATTGGAGCAATTTTTGAATCAACTCGTGTTGGCAATAAAAGATCTGTTTATTTTTGTTTTTTTAAACTCATTATAGTCATCTGCTGTTAGTGCAGTCATTTTACGATGCTTGGTCTTGAGTAAACAAAACAGGATTTTTTATATCATGTTTTATGTGTATAAATAATAAATGGGCATGCAATACTGATCTAACAAATCGTTTTTATGATTCTTTGTATAAGTCATTTAAATTATATTTTATTTTAAAAATATACGTTTCAGTAGTGAATGCTTACGTTAAAGAAGTTAACCGACAAGGTTCAATAACAATTCACAATCAATTGTAATTGCAGTTTTAATTACACCACAATTTGCATTCAATTATTGCATTTGCTTTAATTATGACTACAATTATTGTTACTTGTTGGCTTGAATAAAAGAGGATATTTCAATTTTTTATATCTACTTCATTAACACATCGTTTATTAATAGATAATAACTATAACATTTTTAATAGTTGCCTACTACTCACTGTATACAACAACAAGAAATAACCAAACATTTTAATTTTATAAGGACTTACTACACCAGTCAGTCATGTCAGATGTTTGCCGTGACTTACCTTTTTCTTTCTTTTTGCTCTTCTTCTCGACTTCAAGAATTTGCCGATGCTCTTTTTATATTTCTTGAATGCTTTCTCGGATAATATCAATGCTCTTGGCCTGCTAGTTTCTTAAGATCCTCATCGCTTCTCCAAGCATAATTACGCAAATTCATTATTTACTGATGTAACACTTTGATTCGCCTGCTATTATCACGAAAAAACGCAGCAATCAATTCGAACTGGGAGCTCGTTTCCAACAAGATACTCGTTGCATTGAAACGTCGTCATAAACATCAATAAAGCTTATTTATATGTAGACAGCAAGTCCTTACTTAATTAAATGACGCTAATGAAATAAAACAAAATGTTGTGGCGATGCAATCTATAACCAGTTCTGCAAACGGCTTCAACAAGTGGTTCTTTATTGTCAATATAACTGGACACACATTTGTTGTACTCTTTTTTAATAAAGGAACATGGTGCAGGCACTTGATCGAACGCATAAACAAAACCGATATAGTATCAATGTACAACACTCGACATGCCAAGCACGTCTTACATATGGCACCTAATTCGCTACACATATTATACCGCGACACTGTCGTCTCGCTTTTCTGCCCCATTATTACTTGTCCACGATATAAATAAACTAAAAAATAATGACTAATAAACAGATAACTAAATAGTTATATCGTTTCACAGAATTATATTAAGGCCAGGTCAATAATCGTCTACAATGTGTGGCTTTGTTGGACCCATAGTTATGCAACCGAGTTGAAACTTTAGCAGTGAAATTGTTCCAAGAAACGTGCTTTGTAGAAAAACATTGGAGGTTTTATTGATTCGAATACGATATGGGAACATAGTCTGGATTCGGAGCATAACTTCGGTCGCTTAGCGAATTTATTTCGTTGATTAATCTTGATTATAATTTGTTTTGCGTTCCAGTAGTCGGAGTTTATTGACATTAGTAGGGCTCTGCTTTCTATTTGTTCAACATTGAATGAATCATGCGCATGATTAACATTTTAGTTATTGTGTTAGAAACATACAATAATGTGATGGACATGTAGACGTATGTAAACTGTTAAAACCCCATTGTCTAGTTTACTAGAACTAAATATTATATTTCCTTAACTGCTGAGTGAATTAACAATGGTAATGTTCTTTTTAATGAGTTATAACACTTTTGGGTGCAGCATGGGAGCAGCTTAATTTTGACATTTTGGTTTTTATACTTTATTTATTTTGATGACATAATGTGATATGTGACGTACTTAGGTACTTGTAGTCAACTAATAAGTCACAAATCACGGGTTCGATTCCCGCCTAGTGCAAATATTTGTATGAATGAATAGGTAAGTAGGTACGCATGTTTGCATTGGCGTAGGACTTCCTATGTAAATATTATGGGGAAAAAATTTACAATTTAAAACTCACATAGAGATTATCCACATAAAAATTATCTAGATTTAGATATCACAATCTCAGATGTAGGTACTTAGGTACCTAGCCTAGGTTGGTACCTATAAAATAGTGCTGTATATAATGTCCCACACAATTAAAATTTCAATCGTCTGTATTGTGTATTCCTTTATAATTCTGCAGATGCTTCATCAGATGTAACTAGGCACAAAATGTGCAACCACTTTAGTACTTATACAATAATAAGCCCATCATACTTGCATCTCCAGTTCCTTGCAAAGTAACCAATAAGTATGAGCCAGCGAATGTGTTAAGCGAAACAAGTTAAACTGGTCTCCAATATTACTGTACTACCTTTTTTGTATCGTATCCAACATTTTCACTGGACAAGCAACACAATAAAGGGAAGGGACACATGCCATTGTCGTAATGGTACCTATAGATTTGTAAACGCATAGCGAACACAAAGGTACCAATAACACATCCCAATTGTGCGTATAGCTTTACGGATGTAGTTCAGTAAGTACTCAATGTACTAAATTCTTGGGCAACTGAAAACGAACGATTACACACACATTTTGCGTTTTGGAAAACACCGCAGCTGTACCCAATATTTCGCGGCGAACTCGAACGCCCATTATTCCGCACCATAAATAATCCACTATACAAAAACGCTAACCCTTCATTGCCTCTTCCTTTTACGACTCAAAGAAAAGAAATAAAATATGTGCGAGCCAAAACAAAGGGTATAAAACCGAAATGACAGGGCCACACGCTTTTCAAGGAGACGGCAACAAAGCAGAAAAAGCTATAATTTCGCATTATGTAATACTCGGAAGGAGTCGTCCGACGGGATTCGTATGCAGCCAGCAGGGTTTAAAAATAACTCAAGGTTAGCTCGCAGATCGAGGGTCCCATTGTGACATCAAGGTCCACCGGTTTTGCAGGATGCCTATAACCAACATGCCAACATGTGTATGTGGATGCGCTGACGATGCGTAGGCTGCGTTATCCGTAGGAATTCTGTAGAAACGTTGCGTGTTTTGTTAGTAAATTAAAGCACGATTTGCCTTTCAAATGGCTTGATTATTACTTTGTAATTCTTTTTACGTGTAACTTGGCTGTGTGCATGGTAGCAGTAAACTACTATACCGCAAATATTTGTTATTTTACTTTTTGGGTTATTTATTATTATAATAATAAATAAAGGAAATAATAATTAATCTTTATTGTTCATAAATGTTTATTACAGTTTTTGAGGTCTCCTTAAAGTAGCAAAGGATAATTTTGTGCCATGATATTATTATTATGTCTGTGGCCTTATACTACAGTGTCAATTAATTAGAATTTGTTAAACTAATTTTGTCGTTGAGTGTACATGCCAGCCCTTCAAGATTTCTTTTTTTTTTGTCTTTCATCTTAGTTGATAGGCCACTTAGTACCTAGTATAAAATAGATTATTATCTATTACATATTCACCACACTCAAATTGAATTTAATTGTAATGCCGCGTTTATTCAAACTTCTCACTTCATAATATTGGTATCAATTAATGTTGATACTTAAGTAATCTTTGTAATCAAGATCTTTCTGCAATCATAGTTTTAAATTTAAACCTATCTCATCAAAGTATACCTACAATATAGTTTTAATAATTATTGGAAGGAATCGAGAACATTCGTTCATACCAAGTATTCAGGTACGAGGTATACTATTTGCTTTCAATGGTATTTGATACCTATTTACAACGTTTGCAAGTTTGATGAATACAAATTATTTTTATAATGGAAGGACACTATGAATTCACCCCCCTTCCATCCTGTCTGACTTTTAAGAGAGCGACTGCTGTCTGACCTCCCAACCCCAAGACACAAGCCTGCACTAGAACATCATCCGTTGATCAACAGGCGCACCGGTTAGCAGGTAACTGTTTGTGGTGGGCGCTGTAGATCTTAAGACCCATTTACATAAATGTGTACATCCATACATAAAGGAAAACTATATAAAACTTGCTAATAAAAAAATGCGCAAAAAATGTACAAAATGAACATCGAGATGACATTCAAAAACGTAATTTTCAAATTATTTCTAGAACGTCCATAAAAAAAAAACTGTTAAAAAATACGCTATAGCGCTGTTATAGCAATGAATACGTGACCTCATTGTCCTTAATAACTCAATAGCATGCACAAAAACCTCCAAGTCTCCCTATGCAGATTACCGAAGCGTGACACATGAAGGTAACCCATTGTCTTTAGCTTTACATTGCCCCTTTAACATAATATGCATGTTGCTTTCTACGTGGTTTCTTTAACACAAAGTAATAATACAAAGGGGAATGTTGTTGCCAAATACGCAATGTAGTTTCTATCTGCAAGGTACTTTTTCAATACTGAATAGGGCCCAAGTTATCCTTGGGACCTATTTAGTAAAATTAAGTATTCAAAATGTGTGTTTTCGAGACTTACAAAAACTTATAAAATTAAAATTTTAAAACCTAATTGAAAACAAATTGTATGTGATTCTGAAGGAGCCTCACGAAAACCTTGGTGATTTTTGTTTAGACAGATCATACGGAAAATTATTTTTTACGATTTTATTTCTAATCGAATTGAAATCCAGTGATACTTTCCGAAGTTTACGCGAATATCAGTGATTGAAATAAAACCACTATTTATAGGATTCTGTCGCGATATTTGTTATTATTTACTTGTAGCCTGTTGTTTCGGATAGTTGGAGCATACCACCAGCATGGGACCCAGTCATTCATATAACCAAACCCAGTAAACAGCAAAATACAGCAAGACTAAGGCTGAAGTCAAACGAGCGTATTTTTTTGAGTTGTGAGTCGCGTAATTTCGGTCACTGAGTTCGATTTCATAGAAAACTTCTGTTTGCAGACAACTCATTTTACGTCACCGTGTGAATCAAACAGGACTTTTGTATGAAACCGAATGCAGCAGAAATTACCGAATTAATAATAAACCGAAATTACGCAACTTACAACTCAAAAAATTGCGCTCGTTTGACTTCAGCCTTAACGACACAGTGAGCTCATTCTGCGTAAATAGTAAAATCAACAATTCATTTTTTTTTTCGGGTACTTTGAGATAACTTATACTTCAATATTTGACAACTACCATCTTCAGTCACCCTGCGATCATGGCTAATAAAAAGTAGCCAAAACGTCGCGTCGGGCTAAAAGTAAATAATAACGAATAACTCGCGATGGAATCCATTGAAAAGTGAGTTTATTTTAATGAAATCTAGTGCTTTAAAAACGAGGCGGTACTATATCTGGCTCACGGGGGCCCCTTAAGAGGCTATGTCGTTACCTACATTGTTTGGAACATACGTTAAAGGTTAAGTTAGACTTATTGGTACATGATTTAGATCGTTATTGTCTCAACACGACGGTAAACAGGCTTATACTCACGCAGTCACGCTTGTGGGCAAATATGTTGTGTTTACATTATCTAGCCGACTGTATGATATTTAGTAATAAAGGGTAAGTCTATTGGCGTTTATTGGGCCCATTACTGGAATTGGCGTAGGTAACTATTGAGAATTTCTGCACAGATATAATGTTAATCTAGATGGTATAGGATGTCATTTCAGGTTTGGGAGTCTGAACTCCCAAACCTGAAATGGCAGTCTTTCCCGGAAAATCTGACATTCCAATCCAACAATAAGCAGAATTCAGTATCTAAAGTGTAAACTTTAGACGTAGCCCGAAAATCGCTATAAGGATGATGTTGATAGTTTTTTACATTTCAGGATATCACTGTGAAAATAGCTTACAGTCTATGTAGGTTGATCACAAGGAATAAATAAGTTTTGATTAAGTGCAGTAACATAAACAGACACCAAAGCAGACACGCTGCACTGAATTGCATAAGTATAGGTTAGGTATAAGTGCATAGTAGTTATAATAAGTATTACAAGTTGACATATTATGGTGACGCGACATTGTTATGTCGCCGGCGTCCATCATCGTAATGACGTTAAATTATATAGTTACAGGTTTCCATGCCTAATTATCAGCACATAGGTACAATAAAAAATCAAGAATATGAATGGTTGGAATGACCAATCCTTGAAACGGAAAAGTTCGTGAAAATGGGCTGGCTTTTTAGGAATTCACGAACGGTGGAATCTTTGTCCGTCTGGAGTGTTTGTTATATAGATTTTTTTTCCTCGCTGACCCTAAGTGACTGTTCCATCTGTTATCGGCCAGATTCCTTGCACAATCCTGTGCACAGCTCCAAAGAAATCAGAGAATCTGTTTGTATTCTCCTCTGTCTCCACTATGCACTTTGGTAATCAGAGCGATGCGTGAAGGAACACCAATCACAGAACTGTCAAATTATTGAAAAACCGAGTAACTTGAAATGATCTTTAAACTAATATAGGTAGGTAGTCACACGAATCTCCCATTTGAATAAGCATAGACTCACTTTTTCATCCTGGTATACACCGTATGGCCTTTGCTTGAGTCCTCATATTATGTCAACGTCCAGTTGGTTTTCATAAATGCTGGCCACTCATTACCTGGCCTCCTCTTTGAAAATTCCTCGATCAATTCGAGTTTCGAGTTAAGTAATATTTTTCAAATTAAACGTATCTGTAACGTATAATGTCTTTAAAAGTTAAAGTCTAACACAGAAGTTAATATTATAAAAACTAGTCGATATGACAAGATACGGGTATGGGGAATGGGGAAGACCTCCCTTAGTACTTACAAAGCTCAAGCTAACTTAACCCTTACAAACACCGGTGTGGGAGACATCGAGTGTTTAAGTAAAGTATAAAGACGAAAGGCCTTGAACGGGAGGGGACTGCAGGTGCACCCAAGCGTACACCTGCCAACATTACGCAGCGTATGCACTGACCTATAAAAGCAATAATTAATTAATTTATTCCCAGCAACTATCCTCCGATGTGGGTCAAATAAAAATGAAGTTTTTAGGGTCGGTGAAACATTGGGGCTGTTAATTAGTTCGGTACCTCCTGTCCACTAATAATGAATGTATGGTTAAATGACTATGAGTAAATTGGCGGTTAAGCGCAACATTACGTATTAAGAGCACACGTGAACAATATAGAAATAGGGTTCTGTATCGCCAAAATGACTACTTTATACGTACAACTCAGTAAAATCGATAAATTCACTCGATGCTTCACTGAAAACGGGATATAATAAACCGTGCGACAAAAATAATAAATGGACGACTGATAATGGGTTACTTTCGAATTTAGTTATTTCGATACTGAGTGGGCGACTAAAATACTGAGTGACGCGTGTTGCTTCACAATTTAGAAGTTATGAGGATTCGAGTATAGCGCGCCCCAACTCGGATAGGTTAGGTTAGAAGGCTAACGCGGGAGCGGAGCGGAGCGGAGCTCCCGCTTTAGCCTTCGTGGTTATTTTTTTATAACCATCCATAAATAGTGGCTCACTTAGTATTTTTGTACGCCACATTCAGTAATTTTGACACCAATAAATTGAATAAAATGATTCTTCACTATAGCTGCCAACCTATTATTTTTAAACTTTTTTAAAATTTTCAACTGCCTACTCCAATCACCTTACTACAGTACATTAGAGGAGAAGGAAGAGTGTATAGAGCGGCCTAATGCTGGCCATGGTCGGTAGCGAAAGTGCTTAGAATGCCCCGCCTTCGTTTACGAGGTAGTGATGCGCGCCAAAGAGGCGGCGGAAAAGGAACGGGAGAAGTCTAGCCTATCTTTCCATACTCCGTAGGTCTAGCTCTCTCCCGTGACGTAGAAGGCGCACTGGGTCGATATTCTGTCCTCCATGAGCGCGGGCTTCTTATTATTATGAAGTCTTGTAGAATAGAAAGATGGAATGTCCCTACATGTTTACGTGATGTTTACGTCAACGACTGTCTTATATCAAATCCCCTGATTTGATATAGGACAGTCGTTGACGTAAACATCAAGTTCCATACATTTGTAATGACAAATACATACAAATACAAATTCTAAATGTGTAAATGACAAATATACATAAATAGAATGCTATTCTACAATACGACGACCATCGTCTAGGTCAATTACCACTTGTCTAGGGGGCTGCAGTGCTAACTTCCACACTTGTACCTCAAAGCTACGACAAAAAGCCATCCGAGTGCATCTTTATTGTTACTATAAAATAAATATTATGAACAGAACCTAATAAGCTATTCAACGTTACGGACTAAGTACTTGACCAACATTCTCATGTATTTTTTATGTACCTTGCACATCCGCTTCACTGCACGAAAGGAAATAGGGGTTCGATGTAAAATTTTACAACTGCTGTCGTGTTTCCACCTCCATATCTGTAACTTTATAAAAAGGTCAGAATTTATTCAGAGGTAACGTTTTATTTATGGAGTTATATCCATATTAATCGTACACTACTAAGTATTATAAAAATTTATATAAAAATTTATATGGACTAATGTTTGTTATTCAATCATGTATTGACGTCAAAACGGTTGAATGGATCTGGATAAAATTTGACATGGAGATCAATATTATAATTTAAAATAACATACAGGTATTTCTTACCCCGGGAATAGGTCAACTGTAGATCACAGAAACGGGTTCAGTATTCCAGGGTTGTGGTCAGAAGCAACCCAGTCTAATTTCTTTTCACACCTAGATTGCTAAACTTGTGTTGTTAAAACTAGGCATCGAGCTTATAACCTGAAGAAGAACAAAGAATACTGTGTTGTGGTCTGGTGAAGAGGTAAATTTGTAGGGTGGTACAAAAGACAACACTGTCATGTGGTACCTAATTACGATGTATCGTTTATTAGTTCCCATATAAAATACAGTATATGTATTAAAGATGATATGGATAGTACCTAATAAAGGTATAGTACCTAATTTAACACGATAAAGAGATTCCACGTGGACTTCAGTCCATCGAGTCCTGTGGGTATCCATCAGTCCTATTTCTTGAAAGCCTTGAATTATTTTAGATATAATTATATTTTTTTACTCAGAAGGGGTAAGCAGAGGTGTAAGTACCTACTTATTATTAGCACCCGCATTTTACCAGCCGATCCCGTGGATTAGGGGTTAGCCTATTATACAGGCACTTTTAAGTGACTCCGAACTGCTCTAAAGATTTTCTTCAACAGAAAAGTTCAATGTTTCTTGCCGAACCGAGAATTGAGACTTTATTCACAGAAGTCGCACTATGCTGCCGCCGCTGCGTCATAGAGACAGTTGGTAAATTAATTATTTATTTAAATAAAAAGGTTGTTTAATTTTATTGGCGATAACAGACTGAGCTAAACTTAAAACCAAGAGAAAAAAATCCTAAAATATGTATATTCAAATCGCCTTTCATTTTCCACTTTTCCAGTAAAATATGCGGGCCATAATTACGTACTATACATGCATTGAATGGCATTCATAATAATAAAGCCAGATGCACGATACTTATCCATATTTACGCACATACATACTTATTTATAAATAAATAAAATTTCAATGGCCATTCAGAGGTCACACAGATGGCGGGTCTTCAGACAAAAGCGTCACAATAATATTGCTGAAACTCGTTTGTTAAAGACGTAGTTATTCAACAAACGAATTGATCCTTGAACGGAAATTATTTTCGCGTACACAAATGCTCTATTCCGACGTCATAAAGCATTTAATCCCATATTACTCTGCTCTAAATAAGCAAAAGTATAGTTGTATAGGGATAATTCGACTGGTGTTTCGATACACGTGTTCCGGCAAGTTCCCCTCACAAAGAAATGCACCTATCACCTGGCTCCATGGAACACAAGAAATAAAATTGGGTCACACGTTACGCCATAAGTTTCTTTATTCCCTCTCGAGTACTCACTCAGGGCTTCCAGCCTTGGACCGGTTCCGTGGAACAAGGCGATTTTGTTCCTTTGGCCCTTTCATTCGTGCCCCCTATTAACACACGTGCGCGCTTTGAGAATCCTTACATTCGATTCACATGAATAGGGGTTTTCGATTCACAAGTGTTTAGTTTTTAGGATATAATAATTCCGTGAGTTAGGGTGCTAAGTAGGGTTGCCAATTTTTTTTGGTCGTAATTATTTGATCGATCTGTTTCGAAAGAATCTTTTATTGCAGGAAATATGAAATATACGAGGTTTGTCTATATCGATGTTGCAAAAAATGCGAATAATTCATTTAAAATAAGAATAATTATTATAATATTTAGGTAAAATACTTGTAAGTCAACTACCCTATTTCACCTTCCTTCACAATAAAAAGCTACAATTTGATATGTCAAATTGTAGCTTTTTATTGTAAAGGAAGGTGCAGTCAATGTCACCGAGTTCTGGGCTGTGCGCATCTAATTTTTATTTTGATTTGCTGCCACTGACACGATGAAGCAGAAGCTTAATAAAATTACAAATAAAACTTGCATTCTTTAATGAAATATTAAAGAATCAATCAAATCAATCAATTAGCCTATAGCAGTCCTCACTGCTGGATATATGCCTCTTCCAAAGTACGCCATTTCTACCGATCCTCCGCCTTCCGCATCCAGTCTGTCCCAGCCACCTTATTGAAGAATTACATACTATAATTATTATTTTTGCCTACAATATTATGTCTTTAGTGCGCGAACCAGAATATACTTAGTACAATGTGTGTTTCTATAATGGTGTATGGAACTCCACCAAAATATTCGAGGGCGCAATCCAATTTCGTGTGC
The DNA here is from genome assembly GCA_914767945.1 of Eilema depressum. Classification (NCBI taxonomy): domain Eukaryota; kingdom Metazoa; phylum Arthropoda; class Insecta; order Lepidoptera; family Erebidae; genus Eilema; species Eilema depressum. The sequence goes on from OU612020.1 coordinate 15,592,148, forward strand.
AAACCGGCTTCTAAGAACACCTGCTTATTGAGGGACTCTACTGAGACTGTCACGAGCTTTCTTTGTGGAATGGCAGAAAGCTGGTGTTCCGGTTTGGCAGGGCCCCGCAGATCTTAGGGGGACCCCATAAAAATAAACTTATTTCTCTAAATTAGAAGCTAAGCGCAATAATTTTAAAACGTCTCGATCGTTTTGGGTGATTTATTTTTAATTTTGTTGGAAATTGTTAGGACAAGGTTTATAACTCTATTGCAAAAGTATCGAATGACAAAAAGACGTGTATAGTACGATCAAGTATTAACGACAATAGTTGCATAACACTGAAATATTTACATGTGTTTTTTTTACATTGGAATACATTTATCGATAAATTGTGTGTGGGGGTCCAAGTTAAACCCACCTGCTGACCGGTACTTACATGTGCTGATGGTTGCTTTTAAGGGATAGTCATTATTGCGATAAGGCCGACAATTGTATAAACTCATAATTATATTTAATGTTTAATTACTCAATATTTTATACTTGATGTACCTACAATAAACAGATATACTGAGGTACGTACCGATTTTTTTTAATTACTAATAAATATTTCCTTTAACCCCTCCAACTAAGCTAAATTGCTTGTGCTAGGAGTGGGTTCACGTCGATAGTGTAATGGCCAGGATTCGAACCCGTTCGAATCCTCGATCGTAAGACCGACTCCATAACCACTAAGCTACCGACGACGCTTTGACTTGACTAGGCACTAGAAAGGTACTGATTAATGGACGAGGCGAGTAGGTGCACCAGCTCGTCTGTGGGTCGTAAAACCTAGGTAGGTACTTACGTACCTATTTACCTACCTAAGACATGAATTTGTCGAAGTTATTAAGGAGTCCATCCTATTAAAGTTGCTCAACCTTGATAACGACTAACTTATCAATAGACAAAGGTTGTAAGCAATACAATAGGTATTGTTAAGCCGTTTAGGGGTGTGAATTATGTACCTATTCATTATAATCAATTCACTTGTTGTGCATCAACTTTTTCTTTTGATTGTACACAAATATTGTATTATGCAACAAAATCTTATCTGTTATTTACTTTATCTGTGCTGCTATCTGGAGAACTGAACAGAGTGCAGCTTCTATTATCTCGCGGCCACTGCCGAGTCCGAGTCCGCTTTATTGACCGCTCCCGCTCCCGCTCCCGCGCGAAAGTGAAAATTCGCTAGGCACTTTCTCCCCACCGCCGGCGTGTCGGCCGCATCGGCCCGCCCCTCGCTGCACCGGCCCCCGCGCGCCCTCGCGCCGCTCGCCGCAAGGTCAGCCCCGCGTATACAGGCGGGTAGCGCGGCGGCGGCGGCGCGGCGACGCGCTTCGCTCTTGAAATTTCGCTTTCGTTCACTCGCGGTTATTAGTCGGCCGCGCGCGCTCCGACAAGCATGTGTCTCGCGTGACGCGCTCTACTACTTCCGCGCGGTACGTTCGATTTCGTTGGCAAGTCGATCGTGGCATGGCTCCACGACGGCAAGGCGCGACCGGCGAGCGCGAGGCGGAGGAGGCTCGCGGGTGCTGTGTTCCCGGCGAGTGCCTTCGCCCTCGGGAGGCTGTTCGCATTGAAGATGCTGTTCGCCTGCTATGCAACAACGACACGTGCACCGCCGGCCGGTACATGCACCGTGAGTGCTTCGAGCAATGGGAAGCCAGTGTGCTAGCTTATCTCAAGTCTTGCGGCAGGGCGCGCTCGTGGTCCGAACGACAACGATATCAGAACTTATGGACCAAGAAAGGTTATGATCTAGCATTCAAGGCTTGCGGATGCCGTTGTGGTCGTGGGCATCTAAAAAAAGATCTAGACTGGGCGCCTCCGGGGGCTGCGATTCGTGCCGAGGAAGAGAAGAAACGGCGGCGACGTACACGATCAGGGCGTACTCCAGCAGCTTTGGACGGTCGCCCACGCGCCTTCAGTCTGTCTAGCTCGGGTTCGTGCTCGCCACCATCGGCGCCTTCAGAACCATCCGCCAGTCCTATACATGCTCCATCACACGCTGTTACTCCTGCGAAGAAGCTGTCAAAACCAGAAATCATATCTGACAGGATCAGGTGAGAATCCATTTCGAATTTCTTTACAAAATTTTCTTCAATCTTTGGAAAAAAGTTTTTTCCATTCTTGATTCCATTTGTCTACCATCCGTACATTTCTACGAGATTTAATAATATAATAAACTAGCTGACCCCGTGAACTTCGTACCGCCTAACAGTTGATTCTTTTGTTTTTTAATTTTTCTCTCTATATGAACCATCCCCGTACTTCAAGGAATAGGTATCCTATTAAAAGAATTAGCGAAATCGGTTCAGCCGTTCTAGAGATTTGCGCTTAGCAACACATTTAGGGATTCATTTTTATACTATAGATTTTATATACCATAGATGCGGGGGTGTAATGTATGTATGACATACATTGTGTTATGTCTACACGGCTAGGATGATCCACATTTATCAGAAGGCAGTGGGTAAAAAGTAGGGATAGGTACATACCTAGTTTTAAAAGTAATAATTATAAAACCTACTGGTTCAGTATCATAATACCTGTGTGCAGCAGATTGTAAACATACCTACGGGTACATTGAATTTTGTTTGTGTAGGTAGGCATTGGTTCGCAGAATGACCTCCGCCCCCCATGAGCGCGGGCCTGGGGGTGACGGGTGGGGTCGCCTGTCACCCTAGCAGAAGCAGGCCACGGCGGTGGCACGCATTGCGTGCCCCCCCATACCCGGGGGCGAGTTGGGGACTCCGTGGTCCCCACACCGGAAGAGGGCCATATCGAGAGATATGGCCCTGGGTCGGCCGGGGTGCGAGGGATATGGCTATGACAATCTCACCTCCGGCAACTGACGGCCCACAGAAGGCGTGCGTTTTAGTCGGTTCGAGTCCGACATAACCTCCTCCTCCGACTCCGGCGGGGGAGGTATCCGTGGGGATTTTTCGCACGATAAAAAAAAAAAAAAAAAAAAGGTAGGCATTGGTTACACCACCTACGGGTCGTATGCGTATCCTAACGTGGTGTATATATTGAATGCAATTCTTGGCGGTTGCTTATATCGTATAGTATATCAGCTCCACATAATTGGCGTAGAACTGGTTGGAGGCGGCTGTGTGCGGATCTGGGCCCCACGGAAACCGGCCGGGCGGCGCGGCCGGCCCTTCGCCCCGCCATTGAATTTAGATAAGATCCAAGTTGGACTCGATGTTACCTGCTAGACCTACCTATGTTTAACCCTTTTAAGATAAAATGCTTCATGCTTACCTACATACATTTTGTTATCTCATTTTCTTGGCAAATTTATGATTTTTTAAATATTTGCATGTGTTGTTAGGAGTGTCTGAGCGCGTTATCTATGCAAAAAATAGGTACGTAGGTACTTACCACAAAAAGTTTTATAGCAAGCAAAAAATAATCTATAATGCAACTGTGTGCCTATGAATCATAGGTAGGTACATAACATTAGAGTTTGTATTAGTAAACAAACCGTTCAAATACCTACCTATGTATTTTGTTATCTCATTCCTAACATATAAAAACAACCACTTACTTCCTGAACTCGATGATTGATATATTTATTTGTCTACTTTTTGTGTAGATAGCGAATAGCCTTGCAATTTTTTTATTCAAGACATTGTCATGCACAAAAAAATACTTCATGTCGTAGGTAATAATAACACACAAAAACCTTAAAGTGTCAACAATAAAGGCACCTAACAGTTAATTCTATTTTGAAGTTTTAATTTCATTTTGCAGTTGGTATAAAATTATGTTCACTAAAATTAAATCTCATAAAAATTTAAATTGTGACAACATACATTGCAAATTAGTTTTTTTTTAACAAGAAAAATAAACCACAAAGTAAACCTATCCTGCAAAACGGAACGACGAAAGCACGTAAAAAAAACCGGCCAAGTGCAAGTTGGACTCATGTACGAAGGGCTCCGTACTATTCTAGCTGCTTAAATATTTATTTTGTTCAGTTTTTGCTTTTGTTTCACTTTTTTTGTCAAATTTCAACTGTCTACTATCACGGTCCATGAGATTACAGCTTGGGCACAGACAGACAGACTGCCAATGAAGTCTTAGTAACAGAGTTTCGTTTTACCCTTTGGTTATCGAACTTAATTTTTTTTTTAAAGTAAATATGTACCAATACCTACTCACTTTCTGTCACAGGCACGCCATGGTCTCAGTACTTTTTATAGTTTTTTATGAACAATTTGAGTAATTTGTGCCCAAATTAGTGGAACCTTAAAAATGCAATTTTGTCGGCTTAATACATTAACTGCGCTCCGTTGCACAGCTGGCTTCCGCTTCCTGGCAAAAGTGCGTTTTTCCCGAAATTACAGCAGGTGTCCGTTAGCCAAATTGTTACCAGGCGGTCTGTGGTCTGTTTCCGCCGAAAACGTTCCCATAGCCTTTTGTCGTTGTTTTGTTGGTTACGAATATTGAGATAATTTTTTGTCTGTTACAACACCCATACTTATGTATATTGTACTGTACATAGGTATTATTATTTTGTTAATATATCTAATTGACTGATAAACATAAATACAATTGGTAAAAATTTTCAAAGATATTTTATTTAGTAAAACGAACGCGTCCCCTAAATTCAGCTAAATAACAAATTAATAAATGACATTCTACGTATTTCTTTTAGGTTTTCTAGCTCAGGTAGTTACTACCTACTGCATCTTTATTTAGTGAGTTTTCTTATACAAATAATGCACCTATCTACGTAATTAATAACGTTGTTTTTGTAGCTATACCAGTCTTCCATTGAGATGACTGAAACCTGTTATCCAGTCTAGCTACATAATAACAATACGTTCATTATTATCTATAAAACCACATTATGTACCTACTGATAACAGAACATTATGTCACTGTGGCTACAACCAAATTTATGCATTGATAATACTAGCAGAATCGTACACATAATATTTTTATTTTCAACACTTAAACTGGAAAATATCGATATCACTCACTATTTGCGATGTGTGTCCATTTCGTTACACATAAAAGATTTTGTTACATACAATTGCCAAACAATAGAGAGATCTCTGTTCTACCATTCTATTTGCAATTCATGAATTACATTTAAATGAATTCGCTGAAAATAATGATTTGAATACCGGGAATTAATTATTTCACGATTGCCTTGAAGTTTTTTGACAATTATAATTTTGTTTCCACAAAATTGACGCATGTTATGGAGCAAATACTATAAAACTAGCTTTGGTAATTGTAAGCCTGAGAAAAAGATCATACACTCGAATGTTTTTAATAATATCATCCTTGTTTTATTCCGCATGAACTATAAACAATCAATACGCATTCAAATAGGAAAAGAATTCGGGCGCCAAAATGAACATATTTAACAATTACCCATTCAATTTTATTAACTATACAGGAATTCGTTTTCTAATTGTTTAAACATTATTATTTTGCAATGACGAGGAAGTTTTTTGAAAATGGTGAAAGTAAAAAGTATAAAAATACTGGACCTAAATAGGTGCCTGTTATATTCATTCTTTTTTAAGTATCCCGCGCCTTCATAATTTAATTGTAACTCGTGAAGTCGTAAACATCTTTTTGCAACTTTTACAAGTTAATTTGCACTAGAAATGGAGTAGTAGGTATATCTAGAGTTTTGTAAGGAACCCTAAAAAACCTGACGTTTTGCTTTTTTTCCTACATCTGAAAGATGCACACACATATTATGTGCTGCAGGGAGCCTATCCGTGTGTAGGTAATTGGAATTATGTTGAATATATTGTACTTTATTGAATCGTGGGCGAAGACTGCACGACCGACCACTCTATATCCACTCGTTATTTTAACTTGAACTAATAAAAATGATTTACAAGAACATCTAATAATTTATAAACGTGCAATGTACCTACACGTATATTTACCATCTTGAATCTTATATACGGGTAAAAAAGTTCATAGTAATTTGAAGACAAAGGAGGAACAGCGAAAATCCGGGAGGCTGCGCGAGTCTTCTCAAAATAATTTCTAGTAACAAATTCTGACCGCCGCCGGCCCCTACTTTTTCAGTGGAAATTGACCCTAAAATAATAATAAAAAAATAAAATAAGTAATGCAGATCAAACCTAGATTTTTTAAGTTATTTATACTTTGTCGAGCGAATCATGTCTTGTGCCCAAAATGATGAATTTACTTGATACGCACTTTATAATTTCTAGTACTATTTTTTTACTTTTTACTAATAAAAATACATAATTCTAAAAATGTAAATCCCAACGAGTTGTCTATACATACTATAGTTCCAAATCTTACGTCATTAGGCGAGCCAACACTACCAATAAGTTTTTCATCCCACCATCTCGGAAAGACTATTTTTGCTCTTCGATAACTGAGCGGAAAAGTCGTTTTTATCCTCTAGAGAGGTAAAGTAAATTTGAATTTAGAACATCGTGTGTACTAGGTTTGTGGACTCAAAACATCATTAAACCTATTTACTTCTACCTCTATGGTGCCGAATTTATCATACAACTTTTTTTTAATTCATGAAAAACTCAGACTCGTAACCTCCTTGGTGTACTTTTTTTTTAATTAAGAATTTTTTTCACGTCATATTGTTGACATTGTTGTTGAATTTTTATTTTGTTGTATTTTATTACTAGTATTAATACACATATTATACAGCCTCCATGGCGTAGTGGTATTGAACGCGGCCGCTACGCAGGAGGCACGGGTTCGATCCCCGCTCAGTGCAAATATTTTTTATGCATGAAAATGGGTATTTGCATTGGTCTGGTCGTGCCTTGGAGAGCACGTTAAGCCGTCGGTCACGGATGCCATACGAACACCTATGGCAGTCGTTACGGGTAGTTGGAGCCCTAAAAAGATCAACAACAACGGTCTGGCTGCAATGCTTCGATATCGCCTAATGTCATCATTGGGTTGTGGAGGTCATATGGCAGTCGCTTCACGGCAAATATCGAGGTCCAGCCAAATCCGCAGTTAAGACTGGTAAAGCGGACCCCGGACTCCGAGGTGAAAGCTTCGGATGCTGACTGGGAATTAACGCTAGGAAGGAGAAGCATTTCATTATTTCCTCGCTGAGGTGGGATGAAAAGTTACGTGTTGCACTCGAGTGCAAAGATTTTTCACCTTGTGCTCTTTTGATTCCCTCGCTAACGCTCAAGATTCTAATTTGTGAATCACTCGCTACGCTCGTGATTCAAATTTAGAATCTTTCGCTTGCTCGGTCATCAAAAATGAGCACGCGGTTAAAAAGCAACTTTGCACTCTTGTATAACAAATAACTATTTAAAATCGATTCCAAACAGAACAAATGAAGCTGTTAGTATGCGCTGGCGCATCATTTTGTTTTCGATTATGTTGCCAACCCATAAAATACAACCTATTATGTTCTGAGCCTTCAAATCAGACATCTTTTTTCTATCATAAACAGTCTTTTAATTTACGTTCATTTATACGGGATTTAACTTAAATGACTAAAGTACATTTTTAGTCTGCAAATTTTATCTTTTAGAAAATGTTTGGGTTGTTGTTAGGGGAGGTGTAATCGCTAAAAAACAGTACATGAAAAGTTAAAACTACATATTTAGAGATTCTCAGTACGAACCAGCAATTTTCCGAAATAACCGACGTTGTCGATACAGTTGTTTGATATTTCGAGTTCACACAAAAGTAAATGAAAGTTTCAGGAAATGCGAGATAAAAATTTTAATCACTTCCACATGTGTCTTTGTCAGACTAGTACAAGAGTTACTTTGAGCGTACACTTAACTTAAGTACCTAGCACACTGCGTACAGAAACTACGTAACACAACACAAAGTGCTAGGTACTTTCCAAGTGTAGTGCTATTCTCTAAAATACAATTTCGATGTCGATCCAAACAAGAAAGCTCACTTTGGGTTTTGGAGAGTTCGCCCACTTGTCCTTTATCATTTGAACCATTTGAAGGCTTTGTGTACCATAGTTTTTGATCGAAAACTTCAAGTTACCCAGAAAACATTGTGTTACATATTAAGCTTCACAAACATGAATTGTATAAATTCTGAAATAGATTCAGTGAATGAATACCTATTCTAATATAAATAATATGATGCTTGTTAAGGTCTTCTAAAATTAAATATAATAAAGATTAATTTAAAATTCTACGGTCTGATGCCCAAAATCTGTTCAAATTAACAGTGGCTTTTTTTATTACACAGTAAATTAAATTTTCGAATTTTTAATGTTGTTAAAATTTGCATTGCTTCATTTTAGGGTTCTCTACACGAAGAATAAATATAAAATAAAACCATATCGTGTCAAGTCAACCATCGATATCTCAGCCGTCTAACGTTTTTGAGTAATATTGGATTTTAGTAGTAGTAGTAATGATTAGTTTAGTAGTAGTATTTATTAATGACACATTGTATGAGAACTAATAAAAAAAGATGTAACGACATTTCAAAACTCAATAAACTGAATAAAATCACACAAGGGAGCCATACAAAAATAGTTTTTTAAACAGTTTTAAACAAATACGGTTTCAACTGAAGCCGTACGAAAGTTGCCATTAAAATGGCAATATTTATAGCCAAAATGTTTGATAGGTACAGGTATATGATATTACATACGGTATACTCTGCTTTGTAGTCTAGTTCGTTAATAACCTTCTTTGAATTGTTTTACTGCTTTTTTTTTCTTAATACAGCGAACCGGTTTTTTTTTTATGATTGATGAGTGGGCGTGTCTCATGTTTATGTAAAAAATAATTGCCAGCTTAGAATTTTGGTAACACGATATTGTTAAGTTCTTTAGCTTAAATACCTTAATAGTATCATTTATTTTTTTCAAGAATCATGTAAGTAACAGCTGCCATTTACAAATCAAAGCATTTTTTCTAAGAAACAATCACTTCTCTTAATTAGTCACATTTTACACCTACACACGTGCTAAAAATATTTAGGTAGATTGTGTTATATCCTGCCTACCTATTCATAGATTTTTGAAAAAGTTATCTAAATTGTCACCTACGAAAAAAAAATATTTTTCTACAAACAAGTTGTGAATACACTAATACAGTGATAGAAATTAACCTAATAATAAAACTAATGTTCCGATGATAGAATTCTTAATTTAAAATCACGTTTGCTTTAAATAGTAACAACAAAATATTAATCAACGCTTGGCTACATACCTATTTAAAAAAAAAAGCAAACTGTTTTGGTTGCTTGGTTACATCAGACGCATTAGAATCGCGCCGTAGCCGTAACCTTGAGACCGGACCTCCGATGTAAACACTACCAAAGACCTTGGTTTTAGTGTTACGTGTCTTTTTTTTAAGAATACACCTAAATGTTTTTAAAAATAGTAATTCAGGTCATGCGAGATGTCTTTTTTTTTTATAAAGCCGTGACTACTACGCTTTGATGTTTGGTTGAATTAAATGACATTCAAGTATAGTCCATAACGACCATAACATATTATCTAAGGCGCGACCACTGAGTCAGTCGCCAGTGGCGCGTGAAGCAGTCTCGGTAGGAGGGGAGGCCGCTTAAGGATATCACTGCACTGCGTTCAAAATGTCTTGAGCTCATAAAGCCATGTGCGCATTGTCAGGTTTTTATATCGTTCTGAGCTCAGCTCAGAGCTACAGTTTCATACCTACCACTTTTTTGTTTGTCAAAAACATGATTGTTGTGATTTTAAGATGACAGACGGAGATAGGTATAGTTACAGCTATTATTAATAATATAATTATGTCCGTATCATAAGGTAAATTTTATTTGTAGTGTCGTGTCACACGTAATTTGCTTCTCTAATTCTTCTAGACATTTTTGCGTGCAGAAACCCCTTGGAACTCCCATAACCGGAGACCGGCACTAATGATAATGTACTATGTGGGACTCGAACTGACTAAACGTGTTTCGTCATATCTCGTCATGGGTGTCCTGTGAAATAAGTGTGCTATACGAAGGATTAGGATCTTCAGAGACCAAGAATTAAAGACCTTATGATTAGCAATTTTTAGCTTTTAGACAAGCAACAAGAAAAAAATCACACATTGTTAATTTATTAAAATATATTATAATATATTTCCATTATCCGCAAAAATTACCTCGTTAGTAGTTTTCAGTGCTAATTGACTTTTCTTATTTCAAATTGCAGTAATTTTATTTAATGGGTTAAATATTGAATTTCTACCTGCAGTAATTTCAAACTTTGCAAGCGTGTGCATAAATTTGCAGTAGGTTATCTGCTTTTATCAATTAAACAGTGAAGTAACTAAACAAAAATTTCTTAGATTAATGAATTCCATTTTATACACACTGTAAAAGTTCTATCCAATATCTACCCTGACGTAGTTCTTGTTAGAATTATTTTGGCTATAATTATTATTACAATTGTCTATAGCCTGAATTTCCCGCCAATAATAAAAGACGCTGATTTCCGTTCCCATGGCGCGGCGTGATGGTGGCGCGACGGAGCCAATGCGCCGGTAGTCGGCACGGCTCGTTAGCGCCGTTTTTAGGGCGTGATCGACGCAACAGCGCATGCCTGCATAAATTGCATCCAAATACAAAACCTCAACCACTGCAACAATCATCTGTAATGTGCAACAACTCTGTCTGGTCGACATTGTGTCCAATTTTTTGGAACACGATACGCGTTTACAGGCCGAAAGTTAAGCCGCTACATTGCTGCAATTTTTTTTTTCCATTTGCAAAGCTTAAAAAGTGCCGTGTCTCGTAATTTTACTTGCAAATTCTTTAGATTATGCATAGTGCAGTCGGTCGAAGATGTATTTACGTGTGCATTGTATGCATTGTGTTTTAGTACGCATGTGGGCACGCACCAATATGCCCTACTATTACATAGCTTTGTACACAGGCGTATGTTCAAGTTCCCCCTTTGCATTCAGTTTCACGGCGTCTGAGTTAAATGATCGATGCAGCCCTACGATGCTCTTTACTGTTTGAAAATTATTAATGGTCATACTTGATATCGTGTTTCTAATTCTACTTTTTTCAAATGAATCTTAACAGCATGTAGCTTTCGTCTTGTAAGTCGTATGACGTTCACTTCTAATTTGTACTCGCCCAACTGGTTGCTGGTTCGATTTCATTAGAAAATGTTTATGAAATATAGTATTTTATCGTCGCGTCGTCCCGTGTACATGGTCAGTGCTGCAGTTGAGGTTCATTACGCAGTCAAGCATCGAAGTTGCGGCCATTTACAGCGAACTATGCATAATTTACCCATTAATTCTCAAAACGACTCTTGGAAGTTCTGCTCTCGCCAGACAAGGATGACCATCCTTGTAATAATGTAAGCGACAGCTTTGCATGAAAGTTTGAAAGGATCTTAAACAGACTCCATTTGTGACTAATAAAATAATTTACATCTCCTGTGAACAACTGAGCCTAGGAGGGGGACGAAAGATGCCAGTCCCTTTCTTCTTAGTGCATTGGTGCACTTAGTCGGATAGTTCGGATGCCGCTTCTGAGTCGCATAAAAACAAACTAATAAATATTTTCACATCGTTCGCAGTGCAGCGAGCGGGAGAAAGTTCGGGTAGGTTCAGGGACGAGTTGTGGCTATTTGCGTCTCGTGGCGGGCGATCGTCGATGCAATTAAATTTGTAAGCAAAGCTTTATGTTCCCGGGGCTAAATATAAGGTGATCGCGCGACGTTGCCGTGCCGACTGACTGCGAAGGCAATCACTTTCGTTGCATTCCCGCTTCAGAGACTTGGCATCCAATTGTTTTCCGATGGTTGCAACATGCTGACTCGTTTGTTTCCTGCTTGTTGTGTAGCCAAACTACATGCACAAGTGCTTAACGAATGCTTTCTCGGGAAATATTGAATTTCAACTCGAACATTACGTTAGCACTTGTTAGCTTAGCTGCAATTCAATAGCGATTGTCGACCAGTTTACAAATTTACTTGCTCCAAATTGCGGTATGGCAACGACTTTAAAAGGTAATGTATATCTGGATGATTTATGTAACTTAATTAAACTCGACCTCTGTCATTTAAATATTCAAATATTGGACTGAATTGAAATGATAATCGCTACTGCTGGTACCTAGAATATCATTAAAGCGTGAGCGGGAGCGTGAATTGGATGAAGCAATCGGTAGAAGTAAGCAAAGTTCAGTAGTTCAATGAGCTCGAACACCTATTGCGTTCATTGTCCCTTCGCAAAGGTCAAATCTACTGTTGCATTCGCGTTTCTTGAACGTGAGCTGTACCTGTAGGTACCTATAGGCTTTGATTACTATACTTGTCTACCTAAACACCGCGTTTCAGTAAAACGGAGAATGTGAGGTTTCTGGGTTTCAGGCGCAATCCCGTCTTAAATTAAAGAATGAATAGTGACTCAATATTCATTTAGCTCACTTTCAAACATACATTGTGTTGTATATTTGTTATCTGACTGAATGCCTTAGATATAGCAATGTCATTCAAAAGCCAAAATGGACAATCTGTTTTAGAAATGCCCTGGTTCTGACATGACATTATAAACTTTGATGTCTATCGTAATTCGAATTCAAAGAGTTGTTTAGCTAACGCAAATAAAACTGATTGACTGACAGCTTTGTGTGTTTTAGACACAGAACATATAATAAGAATTATTACTAGTTCTGTGGTTTTAGATATCCGCCACCTACATATTCGCTAAAGAGTGAAAGAGAGGAGAATGGTTTTAAAAGAGACCACACTAACTCATCTTGGAGCAAAAACCACCTGATAGCTGGTGCACTTTCTTATAGCTGACTATTACAGAGCGACTGCCATCAGACCTCCCAATCCCGAGAGTAAGGCTTGTACTCGAGCCTCGTTCATTAATGAACAGGTGTACCTACCGGCTTTTAGGTGAGATTGGATTGGTCCCTTAGGTCCTGTTTGCGCCCTGTACACCTTTCCTTCATAACGGCTTTTTTATATGCAACGCAGTTGTACTTATGGACTTTTTTTTAAAATAATTTTGCATCGCAATAATAAAATCAAAGCATTATGCAACATTGTGTGAGTCCTCAAAATGTAAATTTAATATGCTAAATGCTATTTATATACAAAGTTAATCATGTTTTCATATACATAATGAACTAGTGATTTAAAAATACTAATCAATTTGTACTACCTATTCATATCAAAGAACCGGTTTTTCTTCACTTTTCGTGTTCATAATCAGTTTATAATAAACATACTATGTTCTTTGGAATTAAAAATCGAAAACGAGTTTCAGTAAAAGGATGTAGAAAATTTTATCCAAATTTCTGTCTATTAGTTTTGTAAAATCAACTATCAGGTAAGTACATCATCAGACGGTGATAGATGAATATTTTTTTATTTGCTTTTAGAGTCAGGGTTAGAGGTCAGGTGGCAACGCTCTAGTAAAAACCCACGATACCAAATTATAGAATGGAGGAATAGGAGAGAGCTGACCTTGGGCCCCAGAATGCAAATCTTCGGTTGTAACCGGGATTCGCGCTCAAAGCTCAAATTCAGAATAGGTTATATAATGAACAGTAGGTCGATACATTTATCACAATTTTGGTCTTACTCGTATCTTAAACAATTACAGTCGCACACCGCCGCTGGTTAACGTGAAAATATAAATTAGTGCCATCCACAAACAGGTCCTTGTATCTTTATTTGCAATGGTCCTCAAGGTTACAATAGAAGATATGAATAATATTTTTTGATTGTTTTTTTTTTTTGATAAGGATAGCTAGCTGCCAACTAGCTGACTAGATTAGCGCATCAATTTTGAATCGTTCTGAAACTATTTCGTAATATTATAGCTAGGGGACAGGGGATACCCACCTACTAATTCTGGTATGATGGTGTTAGAAAAGGAAAAATTTCAATTTCCTAAGCTTGTTTTGAATTTCATTAAATTTCGTTTATTCGTTTCAGCGTAAAGGAGCAACATTCATAGAATCATACTCGTACATACACACATTCGCAATTATAATATTAGTGTATTCGTGGGATAGTCAGTGCAGTATTTTAGTTTAATACGTCCAAGTTAGTATTAAGTGGCACTAGATCATTTTCCTTTTGTTCTTAATAACTGGAATGCATATTTCACCCATATTATACGATCTCTGTCTGACTTTCGACTCTGAAAGTGGCTCTATTGGACTTACAATTATGATCGTGGATAAAATTAATTATAACAGTGCTTTCCTTGTCCATTTAATTACACAACAGTTAATCTGTCGGCTATCAAGCAAGTTATCCATCTAAATATAGAGTTTCCTTATGATAATTATTTTGTTTATTATGAAGGTAAATAGGATGCTTTCATTCGCCAAGTATTTAAAAGGGCAAATGTTAATCGCATATCTTTTCACTCGTTAGTTTACTTACAAAGTACAAAAACGTACAAGTAAACAGTTTTGTGTATTTATACCGAATTTGTACACAAAGATGGAGTATTTTGGTACATTTATTTGTATATTTCTCGACATTCCACGTCCGCCAGAATTAATATTGTAAAGGATCACCGCGTTTGGATATGTGAAATATACCAATAATATTTCAGAGTGCTTTTGATATTCGAATGCAGTTCGATGAATGAATATCATATCTAACTTAAGTTGTCCTTACATATCTAATGACCATTTTGATAAATTACGTTTAGCTATATCGAAGTTTGTTGAATTTCGAACGGTCTGTGAGATCTTCGAAGGCATTGCCTCCTTTCCTTTCTTTTTCTTAAGTTTTCTATATTCCATGACGCTGACTTTTCGATCTGACGTACGAGTGATAAATAAGACTATCAACCAAACCAACAATAGATTCGCAAAACTAAGAACCAAAGAAACAATCTCTTGATTTGCAAAACTATCGACCAAAGAAGCAATAAACTTGATTTTGCAAAACTATCGACCAAAGAAACAATAATTTTGATTTTGCAAAACTATCGACCATAAATTCCAATCTGTTGATTTTGCAAAACTGACGACAACAGCCTTACAATAGAACAAATTTATAAACAGAACGGGCGTGACGATACATAATCTGATAATGCTTTTCTGAATGACAATTCAGTGTAATAAATTCTAAGTTTGCACTGTCTCATTTGCGAGTCAGTTGGTCGTGATTGTTTGTAATATATTCGCTGTAAATCGTTCTCTGCACTAGTCTGCACTCCACGGAATGACGGCCGCTGCAGATTTATAGTTGCGTTGACTCGTTATGTTGATACCGTATCAAATGTTGCTCTGCTATTATTAACTCGTGTTCGTATGAACTGTTATCGAAGTCTGATATGTATTTCAGGAGAGGTTATAACATTGATATTAGCTATTGTGTTTTGCTTTAGGGGTCGAGGTTGCATATTATGTATTATCCAGATTCACAAGGTCTGCAAGCTGGTACAATTGCTGACTTACCAAACTCTGGTGCATACTTTCACCTTTCCTTAGATGATGATTGAGTAGTTGCTCTTTAGTTTGTAATAATAAGAACTATGACAATTTGGTTCTCCAACGAAACGGCTACTTTCTGTCGGACTGACAATCTGTAGTCAACAGAATATTACTTGTGAATACTTGAAGTAAACAACATGGTTATTTATAGCATGTTGAGTGCAATAAAATAAAACAGTATTTTATGTATGTCACAATACTAACCATAGTCAACAAATATATGGTTGGTAAGGTCAATGCGTTACACATAAAGTCGTTCGTTCATAAAACAATATTGTTGCTACATTGTTGTAACAGTACACTTTTGTTTCCTGCTAAACACAATAACATTTAACTGATGTGACACTTAAATATCATAACTACTTATGGAATATTGGAAAATTATGTGAACTGCGCGCAATGTGTTCCACACCTACATCACTACATAGACCAGACGAAAACCAGTACTGATTATCATACGAGTATAATACATATCAGGTAATAACATGATATTGTATGGTGCATTAATATGACTAGTGCCCCATGCAGGTTTTCAAGTGTATGACACCCGTATTCACAAACAATACTTCGCTATGCGTACTACCAAAACTGTGCAAAGAACGACAAATTCTCAGTGCGTTCGTTTTGGCAAGCCTTTTTATTCATAGACAACACGTAAGTAATACTTCGTTGAGGGAACGCACCGCGTTAGATAATGCTCCATGATGTTTGTGAATTAATTTTACCAGCCCTATGCGCTCGAGCACACTATGAGTGCTATGAGACCTCACAGTGTTGTTTGTGAATACGGGTGTTAGTTTGACTAGTGTCCCATACAGACATTCGAGGGCCAAGCCTCACCTCATCGATAAACCAGGTACATAATACCTGCTGATTGACGGTGAGGGTGAGGCTCTAGCGCCGGCTTGTTTCTAGGGATTTGAAGGCCACATGGTGGTAGCTGCAATCAGTCTAAACACTGTTCAACGTACCTTGCGAATTAGAATTCTTAATATACCAGTTTGATTTCTGTTACCTGCGTTTGAACACAGTAGTGGAAAAGCAATATGCAAGTTCATTTATAGAATTGTTTATCAAAATTAAATTCACTCAATGCTCAACTCTGAGACTCGACGTTGAGTTGACGATGATGACGCTGAGTGGATAGCTAAATCGTAATTATCTTATTTATTATGTTTATATTTTGACTGACGGCTTACGCATTCAGTCACGTTTTTTGGGTGCAGGCTTACTGATTTATCTCGCAGCTCATAATAATCAGTGACTTTAGACCTATGCGTGTATGAATATCAACATTACTTTTTTTTACTATTGTTGATTAAAACAATTATGTTTGTAAAAAAACTAAATCAGAGACATGTTTTCACTCGGTCTTTATGTGTTTGCGCCCTTTATCGCCCTTTAACCATTGCTTTTAGGAATGTGGTACTGGATCGGAATCCATACTAATATTATAAATGCGAAAGTAACTCTGTCTGTTAGGTACGCTTTCACGCCTAAACCACTGAACCGATTTTGATGAATTTGGTAGGTACAGAGACAGATTAAGCCTTGGGAAAGGACATAGGCTGTTTGATTACCGATATCTAGAAGCTAGTAGATGATATACTCGTAAATGGGTGGCAACAGGCACGGGACCAAACGAGAGATTATTTCTCCTCACGCATATCATTAGAGCGTTTTCACATTATCCGATCCGATATCGGTGTCGGATGATTTTATCACAGTGAAAACAGCACATGGTGTAGGCTATTCATCGTCCGACACCGATATTGGATCGGATAATTTGAAAACGCTCACATACATTTCATATTGCGATAAAAACAAATGAACCTAAACTGTTCTGTTTACACTGTGTCGTAATAATTACATAACAACCCACACTACAACAAATTTTGCTGATTTAAACGTCTGCACTCGCGCACCTGTGTGAAAAATGTTACTTTTGATTTATTTCTTACACTAAAATTACCAAGAACTTGTTAGTTTACCTCTTAACAACTTTAAATGGTAGGTTTTAAAGCAATTTACGCTGTTTTATGTTGTACACTACATTTTTTGAAGATTGAGTAGGTAATGTGCAAACTCTCGTCTATTGGACTTATTGGATTATTTTCTCCCCATTTTTTTTTCTTTAACAAATTATCATAAAATTTGTGTAAATATCACTGGTAACTAAGAACATCATTAATGTAGGTGCTTTTTAAAACATGCTAATCGAAAAAAAAAAACAAAAAGTTTTCTTAGAAAAACTAGATATGTATAATTTACTCATTTTTCGCGTTTTATTATCAACACCAATTGAATAGTATGTTTGGATTTTTGGAATATGCTACCGTTTTGTGATCCAGTCATTCACAATTAAATTAGTAAAAATAAAAAAATAAAAACAGATGTACGTTCATTCTGCGTAATCGTAAACGTCGCATCGGATTCAGTGTAAAAAGTAAAAAAAACACGTTCGTACTTATCCGTTAATTTTCTTTTTTTTGAGTTTTATTTCAAAAATTAAATAAAATTGTTAAAGAGATACATATTATTATCTAGTGATTGTAGCTAAAAAGTTGCGAATTTCTATGTAGACAAGACGTCTAGATGACCTTGAACGCGTACACTGTTGAATCGACAACGCGAAAAATATATTCAGTTGCACGTGGAGAAGTTTTTATGTACAAAATGCTCATGAATACATAAAGAGATGATTATTTTTATCATTGCTGCCAACATGCACGTTGTTAATATAATCTTATATCATATAATCATAACTGGAGATAGTAGAGCAACTTACTTTTAAACTAGATTCCACCAAGTAATATAAACGCGTTTACTATATTTTAACTGCGTTAAGGATATTTTATCAATGAATTGTTTTAACAAACGTAAAAACTAATCAATGAATATGTAGATTTACGCAGCATACTTTGGGTTTTTAGGTTTCTTGAGCTCATGTCAAAGTTTTTAGAGTAATGAGCAGTTTTCCAGTAGGTATTTATAGGGTTCCTAAGGACAAGCTAGATGGCACAGCAGGCACTTTTGGTAAGAAGAGTGTGGTCTCACATCTAGTGTTCCCTAATTTATGGAAAAAATGTTCTTCGGTTTTGTAATAATTTACTTTACATAAATGTTTTGACATTTTTTTTTGATAATATTATTATAAATATAATATTATTTTAAATTACAGACAGTGACGCGAAAAGAATTAAGCGTTTTATCATATTTTATCTATTGTAATATGGGTAAATGAAATTAAACTTTGGCAACATCGCACAAACAAACCACAGAGTACATTAAAATTACCAAAAGCTATGCTAGCGCCATCTCTTTATGATTTAAAAACCAACTGATTATTATACCTACTGGAAAACTGCTCATTAAAACGAAAGCTATACTTAGTTACAATATTTATTTAAAAAAAAAAAACAGTTCAGTAGTCTTCAAGTACTCCATAAAGATCTCAAACTCTCATTCTGGTGCACGATAGAGTCAACTACTAAACCGAAGTCATTGTTTTTTTTTTTTTTTTTCAATTTTTACTTAACTCGTCTTCATGGAGTACCAAATAAAAGCCTAGTAGTATAGTATTTTCGTGTGACAACCCTAATATCATTATATTACCTTGCAGTTTAGTTACACGATTACTTTTATCTCACATTTACCTTTGACATTTCGTAACCTGGCTCTGGCTCCGTACTAACGAGCTCACATTTAAAGTAAACAACAGAATATATAGGTACATACTCTTATCGACAATATTCCACATCCTTATTATTATGACATTTAACTTGAAGTAGGCTATATAACGACGCTACCTGTTTTGAATATTAAGGCTTCAGATATCCAATCTTAAACAATGTTCGACGTGATTGGGTTTTACGGCCATCTAAAGAATTGTAAACACCATATCCACCGTATGTGAATATAAAATAAGTTTTTATAATTATATTAAGAAAACATATGGCTTTTGCGAAGATTTTTATTTTGATCATAATAAATGAAGTAGGTACTTGATTTTGCTATTACGACTTTGCAATTGGCAGACGTTTCTTGGCGATTAGCAAAAGATTTTTTTGCAATTAACACACGCTTTAATTAACATTGCTATAGTACCCGGCTTGATTTGGCACATCAGCAAGAAGAATTAGAATCCACCTAGGATCTGCTTGTAGAACTCTCAGAGTCTCTATAGTGGCAATCGGACTGAATGACAGTTTGATATTTATATGTATAAAGTAGTTAAAACCGCTTATGATTAAAAAATATTAAAACTATAACGCGTCTAAGAGATACAGTTTGTTCGGAAAAAATAACTATTATTAAGAGGTATTTCGGATATACTTTTTACCTCTAAGGGAACGAACTGAAAGAAAACCAATTATCTATCCTATCAAAATTGTGTAAGTATGACATGTATCTACACAATTTTACTCTATAGAAATACTGACCGAAGATCGTTTTAGACTGGGAAGCGTGGGGACACGATACACATTCATTGAATGGGATAAAACTTCGTCTAAATTTCTCAGAAATGGCATTGAAATTATCATGTTAAGAATATAGATCACTGAAGACCTTGTAATATTTAACACTTGCGAATTTACATAGTACAATATTTGTCACAAGACAAATATTTTTCATCGTTCATGCATACATACATAATGTATGTTAGTTGCTGTTGTATGTAAACAACATTATACAATATGTTACTGAAAATAGAGGTGAATCTATGAGTCATTCGACATTTACGTGTACGAAATTCTGTTCCAAATTATAAACCTGACACAAACTGCTCGATAGAGACAGTTTTATATCGATCGGAAAAACCATTTCATGTGTGACTCACCGCCAAACCATGAGACTGCTTATCATGATACTAGCGTATAAAATTAAATCACTTTTACGACTTTCATCTTTTTTCTCCAATGATCTTACATAATTATTTAGATATTTTACGAGTATCTCAATTTCTGCCATGTGGAATTTGGGACATCCCATCTCTTTCCATGCATACAAGGTGACTAAGGGATAGGTAGGGCTGTTGAACATCAGACAGATATACATAGGTATATACAGCCCAGACTCAGCCTCAGATGTATGGCTCGAGTAAACAGTAGTGCCCGGAATACGGCACTAGGCTCACCCCCTATTACGTGGGACCGAATACAGTGATTTGTGAAATGTGGGTCTTAATTCACCTCCGCCTAACCTTCTGGGAATAAAGGCGTGATGATAATGTATGTATTTTATCTCAATACTGTCCTGATGTTCTTGTCATAATCAATAGGGTCGCGTTTGACCACCCCACCTGTTGCTAAGTGATGTGGTCGATGCTGGACCACGTTTGCGTAGAAGAAAATAATACACTGTGAACTTAAAGACATTATCATATTAAAAAAAGCTAAATGATTATACAGGCCGGTGCTATATACAGTGTTGTAAGAGGCCCGACGGGGCTTAAAATGGCGTGTTAGTATTATAGATGTCAAAATGATCTATCCATGTTTGTTCGAGTATTATGCACGATCTCGATATGTTTTATATATTATTTTAGTTGTAATCTTAATACAATGCGACTAATGGTCGGAAACCGGTTTCGTTATAAAATAAATAAGAATAAGTTTAGTATATACATACATGGTAACACTGTAAATTAATCTCAAATTTTTTTGTTGTAAAAAGTATTTGAAGTTAAATCATTTCACATTAGAATGCTAAGTAGTTTTGATTTTAACAATTTGCATATTATCTACTCGTATACAGATAATATGCATCTATATTATAATATTCAGCTGATAAAATTCCAAAAAATGTATTTACAACACACCTGCTCATAAAAGTCATATTATTTTACCGCAATTAAGCACGGAATGACACCTATTATAAAACTGTGACTTTTTCATTGCTATTATTCACAAAAGTGAGTTATAGATTCTTTTTAAATTTTATAGGAAGTGTCTATAATTGTCTATGTTCTTAAAAAAGTTTTGATACAAAAAATAACGTGTTTAATATTACGAATAAATTAATACGCCTATTGTATGGTCATTTGATGCATTTTCGTATTTAAATAAATAATTTCAACTTGTAATACTTGTGTAATAAACAAAATTTTCACTCAAATTTAACTTTTTTTTTTCTCTAAGTACTTACAGAAAAAAAAAACAGAGTAAAAAAAGTTAAGTTCAAACCTCATTTTTTTTTAAATATGGTCGACCGCCATTGTTAAATGCGCGCGCATAGGAAAATGAATTGATTTGTAGTATTGTTTATTTAGTATTTGTAGTATTATTTTATTCGCAAGTGTGTTGTAAAACGTCGTATGGCACGTGTGAGCATGATGATTACCGTCCTCGGCTGTCTTAAGACCCTCGCCTGGCGGCTCGGGATACTATGGCTCGGGTCTCAATATGGCGCCTCGGCGGTAATCACCAACGTTGCTCACTTGTACCATAATGTACTATTTTGCCTATCCAAAAGTTTTATAATATTTTTACATGCGTATCTACTTAATATAAAGTATTTAGTTCAGTATTTAAAGAACTTAGACTAATATATGAACGATGCAACAGATTTGAAGTAATAAGTATTATACCTACTTCTGGCTACAGTGGCTACTCAACCAATGCAACTGAATAGAAGAATATAACTGAATGCCTCAGCATAGCAGGGGCATGGCGGGGAACACCCCTTTTTTCTATAATCTCTTTGACCATGAATTACCAATAAAATCAGCCACATGAAAAAACAACTCAGTTTATTGTCTAAAGAGACAGGAACTGAGTTTTCACGATACTTCTTAATGATATTCGTGTAAAATGCGATAACGTAGCTTAATTCGTTTTGATCCTGATTCAATCCAGATTTCCCCAATGATAGATTCATTAGTGAAATCCACTAATAGAAACATGACTAGGTACAGCAAAATATCCCTTTTTAGCGACGATATCTTCATATATTTTGTTTTGTTTAAATTTCAGTATCACATTAAAACTAGCAGAATTAAGATAAGCATACAACAAGATATGAAATGTTTCAACCTACTATATAATGAAAACAATGTTGCTCGGAAACATATATTACAAATTGCAAGTAAATAACAGTACATTGATAACGCTGTGACATAAATAAGTTGTGGTACTATACTTATCCTTCATACTTCATAACAATCATAACATGTATTTATATAGTAGTTGATTCAAACGATCCGAAAATAAAACCGCTGTTGACTGTCCAGTGACTCAGCCTAGTCTTTTTTTACAATCATACTTAGATTGTTGGGGTGCAGGGTTGCTTTGTAACTGTAAATACTCGTAATTTCGAAAATATTTTCTTCGTATACTCTGGAATGAAAACGTTTATTTTTTTATTGGAACTCAATTTGTGTGTCGTTCAGTTAGTGTAATTGTTGAGTTGTAGATTGAGCAATAATTGTAAATTTCTTTTGGTAAGTGCTTTTCAGGGCTGATACGTACGGCAGTTAGTACGATATTATGTATTACGAGTAGCTAACAAAGATAATCTATCTATCTATATCTAATACATAAAAATCAATGCCACTTTTCGTTGTTAGTTTATAAATCAAGAACGGCTGAACCGATTTGGCTAATTTTAGTTTTGAAATATTTGTGGGTGTCCAGGGAAGGTTTAAAGGATGAGAAAATAGATGCAGCGGGAACGGGCGAAGTTCGCCGGGACAGCTAGTTTTGTATAATTCTTTCATCGTCGTTTGTTGCAAGTTGACGGTTTTTTATATTTTTTTATCTGTTGTGGATAATCAGTTTCAGTTGTACTTACCTAGCTAAAGTATAAATCTAGACTCTCTTTGTTACTTTTACTCATCAGGTACTCAGGTAAACAGATGCTTCAGTCTGTCAATACAATCAATGATGGCAATATTGCAAGTCAGTCGAAAGTTTTATGGGTTGTCTCGGTACTTCATTTAACTACTATCTGTTGCTCTATTTTGATTAAGAAAACACGTATTTTTTGTCGGCTTTATAGTTGAGAATCATAAAATATAGTATTATGTGATTCAATACAAGTGGAAGTCTTATAAATTGAGGCATCCCTAAGTCATAATGAAGATAGTCTGAGATCGATCGCCATGCCCCCGTGCGCAATTGAACTAATTGCCTAATTATTTTTATTACCCGTTTGTTTGTAGCGCACATCTCTCATCCAATTTTTCAATTAAACTCTTCTACGAAAAATATATAAATCGGAAAGCAAACCACGACCTTTTTTCAATTAAATTCTACGAAAAATGTACATAAATGGTAAATAAAATAAACTGTTATTGACTGATTCAATTCGTTTGTTACGGTGACCATTATAAATAAATTCTACGCCCACAAAGTACAAGTATTTCATCGGCGACATTGTGGAGAAATATTTGGTTTAATTGGATCGGAACCTTTAGCCGGCGCCATCATGAAATTATTGGGAATTAGTGTCGGCATTAGAACTGTTCGTTGGAACTGTACATTTCCCGGAATTGAAGTGTACTTACTCGAACATTTAAAACATTGATAACTATTCAAATTCAATTCTTAATCATTCGATCAGCTATTATAATAAACAATACATCTATCAGCTTAAAACCCAGCTATAATGATACACTATTTAGACGTTTATCCTTGATTTATTTAACATCGTACCTACGTGACTCCTCAAACCATAAAACCTATTATTATATTTTTTTATAAATGTGTCTAGTTATGGTTATTTTTTTTGTATCATACATGTAATTATGTAGGCGAAACCACTGCGCAGTTAGCTTTTATGGCTAAAATCGTGAGCGAAATAGCCGAGAATGTTAGGTAATCGAATTTAGTGGAGCCGGCGGGTCCCATTGTTCAGTCGAGGCCAAGGTCTGAGTTGTTTACATCGTACGTTCCGGCGATGATGCATCATTATCAACGCTAAAAATCACACACTAATGCGCTTTTTAGGTGCTACATCTATAAAAAGGAGACAAAGGTTGGTGTGCTGTTCACACCTGCTAATTGATTTGGACACTTGCAATGATATATTATAAACTATAGATATGTTGTCCACACTCTAAAATGGCGACAAAAAAATGATGACTTTTGGTCATCATTTTATGCACCAATCAGAATCGCGACAGTGCGCCACCCAAAAAAAAAACGTTCTTAATAATAAATTTGTAATAATAAAATATAATTAAATTAATTAATATAAATAATTATTTATTTCATATTAATTAATAACATTGTCGTATTTTTAGTAAGGAGCTAATATTTTGTGTTTGTGCCATTTTTGAAAGCCGCCATCTTCGTGTAGACGTATCTATAAATATAATACATCATTGGACACTTGGTTTTTTTTTCTTTTGAACAGCTTATAGTTTATTGATTGAAGCGTTTAGGAATTAGTAGGTACTATTCGGAATTTGCGGGGAAAAATCGATGACCTATATCAGTGTACTTATAAAAACCCATGTTACATTCCTTCATCAAAAACTGTAAACAATAAAATAATAATTTAAAAACCCATAATTTTTCTCCGCCTCAAAATTGAAATAACTACCCTACTGTTTAACTCGTTTAGAAGAAAATGTGGGTAGTATCAGTTTCTATTTTACAACCCGTTTCGAGGTATTTACGAGTATTATATTACCGTTGAAAGTGGTATCGTCATTGACATGAGATTTCTGGACTTGACAGCTCTTGTCAACACGAGAATATTCTCGTTTGTAAATAAACAAAACTCAATACATATTTATTGATTAGAAAACAAGCTATCATCACTAGCTTCCGCATCAGAAGTGGGATGCATTCTTAACTGACGGTACGAAGTGACGGTACGTAGGCATATGAATAATCTACGGTTCCGCTTCATCAATCTCTCGCTACAGAAACAAGAATTAATCTAAATATTCATAATGGATATTGCTATTGACCTTGGTTCGAATTCACAATAACAATTGTTCAAAACGGCAGTAAAACAAATTGTGTTATACTGTACACAGTTGTAAGTGCGATTACAATCTGATATTTACAACGATTTACATTTTAGTTTAGCATTTATTACTGAGTGAATTGTTAATAAATGTTAAATTAACATTTTGTTAATTCAATTAGTGTATTTTTAAACAAATGGTGCAACAGCTTGACTGTAAACAGTAACTCCCATCCCACATGTTTACCGAATAAGTATCACAGAGGCCAGGAAACTCGCGCCTAATATTATGTAGGTATATTATAATATATGCCCGTATCACTAGGCATTTTCTTCTTATTTCCCTACTTCCCTTCCCTTAATTCCCAAACTATATTTTTTATCCCCTGTAATAAAGGGCGAGCCTATTGCCTTCAATCGGATACTTTTCGATACTACTCCAAGTTGCTTGACATTTTTTTGACAGAAAATTGAGTAACATAGGCACATTCTGTGGTCCCAGTGTGCATTAGTTATTTTATTCAGCATTAAAAAATGTAGTTGTTTACTCTTGACGAGATACTAAATTATATCACACGCTTCACTTAATGCGGAGGTAGCTCATGTTGGTACTTACACAAAATCAATGTAATGTCCGTATTAGTCCAACTGTCCGAGGCGCAATGAAGATTTGGACGGACAGTTTATCTGTACGACTTCGTCTGTAGACGTCTCGACGGTCTGTGATAGTCCCTTGCGTCTTATTGACCGTTGGTGCGTAAACAATCACTTATTCAAGTCAGTGAATCGTTAAACCCTGCCTAGAAACAATGTGGATGAGTTCGAAATTGGAATATATCTTTGATGTTTCGACGACTTTCATTGGTTATCTTGATCCTGTAAGCTGGCATCACTACCTGGTCCACATTCATCTTCATTCCAGAGTCTAATCAAGCTTAAGAGCCTGGAGGGCGGTCTCCTACCATTTCTCCCCTGTTGATTTGACTTATATTTCGTTAATCAGAAGGTGAGAAGATCTTAGTGGGCTGAAAAGATTAATTGCAGTATTTGTTTACACAATGCATCTTGGTTCTTTATCCGTATGTGTCACTATGGTCCATATGTAAACTAATTACGTAAGTCTGAGTCGTCCTAAAAAATTTCGAAGCACGTTTGCTTCACGCATGTTTAAATGGCGCGGGCGCCCCAATGGCACCTTGAAGTGTCTTTGTTTTTAAGCGCCAGTTTCCTTTGTCACAGTGCGATAATTGTTTCGTCTCAAGGTTTTACAACGGTGGGAGTCCGTTTAGGGTGAAAATATCTAGACCGTGACCAAAATAAATGTAAAATGGAACAGCTTGTTGTCCGATAAACGCGCATCATTTTAAATTGGCGGGTGTTAATGTTGATTGTGGGAACAAAAAGTTTAAGAATGTATTGTTGTACAATATTAACATAATATCAACGTGTAAAGGTCATCTGGTGTAAATTGGCACCCCACTACACAAACTCTTTGTTTGATTCTATCAGATAAAGTACACAATGGTTTGTTTATTTAAATACTCAATAAAGGTATCTTACAGTTTATTTTTAACCAGTTTCAACAAAACGATGTTATTGAATAGTAATTCTTTCGCACGGATGCTATTTTGACGTACCTACCGTTCTTCAAAACCTCGTTTTTCTCATTCTGTGATGATAGCGTGTCATTCAACCTTTTAGAGCCTTTTAGAGTGGATTTATCAGTACATCAACAACACAAAACCATCTCACAATAGGTCGTGTAGTTCAGAAGAAATTACCGGAGAATATTTTATAGGTGATTTGTCGAAATTGAGAATATGAAATTTATTTACATTTCTTTTCATGTGGACCGATTTCTACAATAATATTATTAGATGGAAAGTTTACCACACTCCTATTACGATGGTTAAGCTCTCATGGATCTATACATATAAAAATCAAACTAACATATTATTTGCAAGCCATCTGTACAACATCTGGGCGTATAATTCTTTATTTAGTACGAAAACCAATATCTTGGTCTGTTGAAGTCTCGTTTTTTACCAAATATATTGTATTTAGACTTAGCTTTTTGTCGAGTCTGTAATTTTTTGTTCAGTTATTCGATACGATTGCGTTACAATTACTGGTTTTTGCGTAAGACGATCTTCTATTAAATTTATTTCCTCGTGGATGTATAAAGAGTATTAAGTCGTGGTGAATCATATCAATTTACTAAGTACACTAGAATATTAAACACTAGTTTTGCCTGCGGCTTCATTGCTTCGGTATAACCGAAGCTTTTTTCTGGACGATAGATATACCACGAGACATGTATCTTGGACCTAAATCACGATACAAACGAGGCCCTGGCGCCCTCGGATTGTTTTTTAATAATCCTTGGTGAATTTGAGCCCATACACCGCAGTAGCACCCTGTGCTGTCCTCAAAAGACACCCAAGAAACGTGTACAGCGCAAATATAGCACATTTTGACCATATTTTAGGTCCAAGATATAAATATCCCGAGCAATATGAAAAGAGTTTTTCAAGAAGGACATAATTATTCAAAAGGTGTCATACAGCCGTGGTAATAGCAAAGTATAAATAGAAGTAATAGCTTCCCATCACGTCAGTCGTACAAGCATGACGCTTGCCTGTCACTTAAGTGGTATAAAAATCTTACATACTTTTCTGTATTTACTCCTGACGTGTATGCAAATTTTGATGCTGATCGATTGAGTAGTTAAGGCGTGAAAGCGTAACAAACAAAATCACTCTATCGATTTTATCTCTATTTGTCATATCTGTTAGCATGTTGTTGTGAAGTTTAGTGCAGATTGTTTGCAATCTTTCTAATCTAACAAGGTAGATAGGTACAAGAAAATGTTTCATTACATTTTGGTTCGTATCAGCAAAGCCGGTTGCAGTACGTGGGCTGCATGAATGAGAAAGTCTTGAACCGGTTCACAGCCAGCTCCCACTGAGGTGTCTACTTTCAAATCACAATAGAGATTCGACTTATCTCCTTACTAAGCCGAACAAACAGTTGTTGAACTATAGAACTACATGCTTTACAAAAATTTATTCAATGAAATTGACCTCACTGGAATTTTAAATTGTTATTAATTCTATAGTTGTTTGCGAGCAGAAGTTTGAGCGAGTTGGAATTGGAACTGCCGTGGTATACTGTCGATGAAGGCAGTTACGAATAAAAAAAAAACGCTTAAAAATTTTTTCAATAAAAAATACATATTCGTGATTTCTAGTAATTGTAAACATGAAACCAAGTATACAGTTTAAAAAAAAAAATATATTAATCAGTATTTTTGTCAAACCGCTTATATTCTTTGGCTTTACTCGATTGCCACCGCAGATTGTATTGTCCCCAAAAGTAAATAATAGAAAAAAAAGGAGATACATAGTGCTAGTTTTTTTACTACCTAAAAATACTATACCTATTATGTATCTATTTTGAGCGCCGTTCACCGTAGTCTATTATGCCTGACATTTATTCGAAACGAGTTTTATTTTCGCAATATATAATTTACAATAATTAATTAAATTTCTATTTTACACCAACAATACTAATTAGGCACAAACATCACTAGTATTCTTGTTAACCCCCCTCTTGCTGAGCTAAATTGCTGGTGTTTGGGCGGAGTTCGCATCGGTACAATGTACCAGTTAGCCTTGCCACGATTGTTTGCTAAACACAAATGTTAATATAAGAGGTTAATAAACAAAACACATCGTTTTAAAGAACAGTCTTGTTGGACAACTTCCAGTGCTTTTAGCACTTAAGTAATGAGCTAAAAGCAGTTGTTACCGTGAGTACCGCACCTTTGACTGATCCTAATCCTAAGTAAACATGTTTTGGGCGTGACTTCGCTGGCGCTTGCTGCAGTTGAATAGGTATATAACCTGGTATGAAATTGGGCAATTGACTGTCTCGCCAAATTAGTTACTTTTTAATGAACTTCATAACATTAACTTGTATGAAATAAAAAAGTATAATTTACTTTTGATTGTCAAATAATTATATTTTTGAATTTTTCTTTCTTTTAAGGATACCAGATTTGAATGAGTGTGTCAGAAAAATGTGGCAAAAAGTGCTTGCGAGTTCAATTGCTCACAAAACTACTAGTTTACTATTATAAGTTGGGTGGATGATTAAAAAACATGAAATAAAAGTAGCTTTTGTCTTTCTTAATTTAATCAACTCAGTTATTCAATTATCGGGCTATACTTGACCTCATGATCATCGGAAATTATTACCTTACCCCCTTTATTCCCCTAACCTAAATTGCTGGTATTGGGAGTGGGTTTACGTCGGTATTCTAATGGACCCCGAGACCTCTCGATTTCTTTTGCAAGTAGTATAAAAATAAAGTAAAAAATTACTAGAAGTTATACTTATATAATATAACCCTTATTTAAATAAAAATACATAAATGTATATAACAATAAAATATGGAAGACTATGTGGCGTAGTATTTTGGTCGAGTGCACACACACAGCGGGACCCGGTCTGCGGGCGATCCACGCGTTTGCGTCCGTCCGCCCGCACTCGCGATATCTACCTATAAAATCACTCGACAAAAACATCGTTATTTTTATTCAACGACCAAGGCCAAGCTCGCCATATTGCATTCGCCATATCAACTCGACAGTGTTGGTTGTGTAAACAAGCTGTTTTATTATGATTTCTCATTTGAATAAGTAGGTACTAATCAGTGCATTTTTATTATACACAATACTTTATTAAAGTGTAGGTAACTTAATATGAAATTAATAAAAATAGCAATAACATACTTTTTCATACGAGCGCCAATCGTGACTGTATTCAAGGGTTGCGGTCTTGCGGCCAACGTAGCGCGGGGGTCCGCTTTTCCCCGCTTTCTATAGAGCGGACCCTTTGCGCGTTGTGACTACACTGTTTGACCAGTTTACCCCTTAACCCCGAAAGAGGCCCCCATTCACCCACATGTTTGTTTTGTACGAGTAACTTACCTTCTTATTCGTCTTAATTGTCATTAACTGGGGCTGTCCATTAATCACGTGAGGCTCAAAAAGGGGGGGGGGGAGGGTCGGAAAAATCACGAAACATCACCAGGGGGGAGGGAGGGGTATATTGAGATATCACGTGTATTTATTTTTTCTTATAACTCGCGATTTTTGTAACGATTCTTAGTTTTTTAGCATTAAATATTGGATAAAAAAATACACGTGATTTTGGCTAGGGGGGAGGGGGTAGTCTAAAACCTCACCACGTATCACCATGGGGGAGGGAGGGGGGGGGGGGTTAAAAAATTCCAAAAAAAATATCACGTGATTAATGGGCAGCCCCTGTGAATAAACTAATAAATAAACAAAGTTATAAGCGTAGTACATACGAGTATAATACATGCCTACACTTTGTAATACCTATGTACACACGCACATGTGTACTGTAATTGTAATTACGGTTTATTCTTAGCACAATTTTGTGTTGATCTCGTTACAGCATTGTTATTACAAATTACAAGGTACTAATATTGTTAAAAAAATTGTACAGTTTCTGTATTTTGTGGTATTGTTTTAGAAATCATAAAGGCGTTAGTGAATGCTATTAAATCTCGGCATGTTTTGGTTATATAGGTAACAAAATACCTACATTAAGTTTATAATAAGGTTACTGGTTGGTACATAAGCTCCAACTCAGTATCTGTCGATACTATGGAACATACATTGTACCTTAATAAAATAACCCTACCACTGCATATAGAGTAGCGATTTAAAAATAGGGCGAACGATAATGCTAAATTGTGTACTGGTAGAAACTAGGAAGGAACGCAATGAATTATACAATAACAATTTTTTTTACTGTACTAGATTTTTGCTCACTAGCGAGTAAACAAAACGAATGTTTTGTCAATTCTAAAATTCAAAACAACAAGCTAACTCTGGCGTCCGCCTACCGCGTGCCGCTGCTGTCATATCTGATCCACATTGTATTACACGTGCTTAAGCAACGAGCGTGAATTCGACAAAATAAATAAACCTAAATGCTCAGATAATATCTAGATATTTATTTTTTAAACGTGCTCACAAACGTGGCGGCTTATTGTTTATAGGAAAATTCCCAGCTAACACTCTATGGTAACCCTTTAACCACACGTGATATTCTGACCTCCTCTATAAATTAATAACTCATTCCAGAACAACACATTCTTTGTTCTCTTGTTTTGGCACGATGACTTATTTTTATATTCTTATCGATGGAATGCCAAATAAACATTTCCCGCCACTGTTTACAATTTCGCAGCGCCTTATCATTTTATGTCCTAATTTTATTTACACGTGTAACATTAAGAGGCACTAAGGCTATCGTGTTGCGTAACTGGGCCGCCGGTCTGTGGCTCCGTGCCGCCATTTTTTGTTCATGAAATTAAACTAACTCATTGTACGGCCAAGGTTACCCATATTAAGTCGAGCGCACTTCCGTTCCGTCATCGGCGTCGCAAGACTCGGCTGCAAACTCCGAATGAGTAAGCTTAATGATAAAAAAATATCAATTTAAAATGCAAATTAGTGGCTAGACAGCATAAATACTTACTTTTCTAATCCTTTAATACCCAATCTTACTTGTATTTAAATCACGGTACTTTATTTCTTCATATTAATCTTTTATTAATCATCTATTCGGTATGCTAGCTAATTTAAATAGACCCGTATCGCGACAACACGTCAACAATATAATCGCCGTTTTTTTATCGGTACGTAAATGTAAACACAGCGCTATATTGACACACCCGCAGAGATACGAAAGCCGGTATCTAATTTTGTTGGCCTTGACAGTGAAAAAAACTTGTTTTTTTGCGTTACCTTGAGACTTTGCTTCGCGTTTGAAGAATAAAACATCGATGCACGTTGTATTACTTTATAGCTTATTGATTTTTGATTAAACGGATTGTTTTATTGTTACGTTTATGATTTTTTTTTATTTAATTACTATTTATTCTTACCTTGTGCTGATTTTAAAATGTTAAATATTTTATTTTACGTAGGTACCTACATTTTGAGTCTCTTGAATCTCGAATCGAATACAATTTTAAAATATCTCGTCTTTTAACTGCCAAACTGGTTTGTGTTCTTTTTTTTTACTTGTTTTATTGTCATTTCCTTTCAAGAGACGTCGTATATTTTATTTTAAATATTGGTTGTTTTCAAGGGCTTCGGATAATATAGCCGGGAATAATAAAACGCCACGGTTTAAAAAGTATAAATACAAGTTGATGAATGAAATCTCGTTGAATTCGCTTAGCGTCAAAGCAGTAAGTCTGCGTGTTACCCGTAAATCCGTATAACTCGATTAAGGTATAAACCATTTCAATACTGACGGCACGAAATGTACTAGTTGCAAAGGGCAGTGTATGGAAAATTGGATTCCGATTCATTACTGCGCGCGGTGAAAGGGTTAAAAAGTTGTAAGACACCGCGAAGTTGCTCATGCAGCAAAAAGGGATGAACTTCATATTTGACATCGTGAATGTAGGAATACCCAACTATTTTTTTTTTCATACAATTATAATTCACCTTTTTCCCATGAAATGGTTCCCAAAATGATTTCTAAAGTTTTATGTAATTTTGTTCACAGAGCCGGTGCTGGTGCGAATGGCATATTTTCTAGAAGACTGGACTTCTCTACTTTCAATCTTCTTCCGAAGCACAAAGTGAATTCATATCAAATCAAGGTATGTACTTATTTGTAATCTTCAGATTTCAACGCAATATTTAACAGAAAATATCATTAACATCAAAAAATCTATTTAGGTCTGTATATGGCGTAAAAATAGATTTGGAAATTGAAAAAGTATTGCTTCCCAATTTAGCAACTCGCAACGTCATAGCAAGAAAAAAAAAAAACTAAAAATAAAAAATAACGAATGAAAATTTTCGTTACTGACTACAGTATATATAATTAGTCATTGTTTTCAACCCAAGATGCGCTAACTGGACGCATAATGTTAGCCAATAAAATATTTTTATTGCTTGAAAGGTTTGCAGAGGTGAAAGTTTGCTTTTGTTGTTGCCGCCATAAAAACACAGGCTGACACTTTTAGCGATAAAACGCTGTCACGAGTGGCGCCGGGAGGGGTGGCCGGTACGTTTTCTACCAAATAAACGTAACTTTTGTGTAATTTAATCGTACCACTGGGTGGTTTACGAGCCACGCCTTAACCAGACGAAGTTTTTTGTGTTGAAATGAATAGATACACTTCAAAATTCTAGAACGCTATTTCATTGTTAATCGGTTTGATATCTCGAGCAGACATCAGGTGATGAAGTGATCTACTAAAGTGTATATTTTACTAATTGTATTTTCATTTTCTTTTATATGCCTTGCATAATTTGCATCCCTTTAGCTTGGAAGTCCCTTGGAAATAATTGCAGAGGACTTCGCCGTTAAAGTCGTAGGGGCCTCAAAAAGTCAACTGCTGTCCCGAGATTGATTTTAAATAGATAGATTCCATAAATAACGTTTCTAAATAACGTTTAGTATATTCTCTTATTTGAGTCGAAATTTCGTGGGCCAGGATAGGGGTAGGTGTTTCCAAGCTAGTCTTTTCTAGTCTATGGAAATATAGCACAATCTACGAAAGTATATTAACAGTGGAAAAGTATATTGTATTTTTTGAGTTGTTAGTAATTTTCAGATTAGTGTAATGCCATAGAATAGAATAGAATAGAATTGTTTATTATTTTTCAACACTAACTCACAAAATAAGTAAGACATTTCAACATGCTGCGATAAAAACGTCATACATCATTTTTATTAACGCTTGTGTGCTAAAAGTCGCATAGAGCGATAATATTATGTAGATAGGTACAATAGATATGCGAAACCTTGCAAAAATTCGTGCCAAGCTGATATATTTCATATTCACATTTCAAGTAGCCCACTGATTAGCACAAAATATTTTTAGTTATTGATAGGTTTAAAAAAAACTACTGCGAAACGTAATTAAAGCTACGTACTTACAGAATATTTGCACTTTTTAAACTTATCACTTATTTTATCAGTCATTTAGAAAATAGAATCACAGTATAGAAATAGAATTTCTTTTTGCGATTTTAGTCTAGTTTAGAGAGTCTGGCATCAACAGAATCAGTATCAATATAAAACAATGTCATGTTACGTGCGTGACAACTATATTGTTACCAAACGTGGTAAATGGTGCAATCTGTAACAAAAACAAATAATTAACAGATATTTTCCTAACACGCAGGTACACTGTGAGAATCCATCACTTAATTATAATTAGAAATGTATACAACGTCTCTTACAATGAAACAATACTTACCACGCTAACACAAGAAAATTGACACGGTGACATTTAATATTATGCTGAGCCATAGGCCATGGGTTAACAACAAGATTCTGAGCCATTTTCGAAGCTGTACGTAAGCCAGTAAAAATTTAAGGAAATTGATTTTAGACTATTGATATCGTAGATGCGGCATTGGTGCTAAAAACGGGCACTTTTTCCGCGCGCCTGACTAACTTTCTTAAGGTTAAAAACAAAAAAAATATTTAATTGAGGTTGCCAATACAATTATATATGTTTCGGTGTATTATTTCATATCAAGTTTAGTAATGTTTAAAACACTTTCCTCTCTCCACAACGAATGAATCTTCACTGGCTTGTTCTCGACATGGATGTCAGTCGTTTTATGTATTTGTTATGCGACGCTGGTATCTAATCTCCACGGGCCTTGTGCCAGTTGTGTGTCAACCGACGGTCATTCCCCTGTCCGCCGAGCCACTGCTATTTTTGTTCTGCATTTGTTTGTTGTTTATTACAGCATATTAGCATACACATTTATTTATATTCATTTGTTTTCTTATGTTGATTGACTAAAGCCCGTATGCTAGAACGGTTTTCAGTTGTGATTCGACTCTCACGATGACTATTAGGACTGTCAACTAGAATACAATCTGTTCTCAGATCTAGCTATAAATGGAGATTCAGGAGTGAGTAGCGTTCTGGAATACGGGCCTGAGTGGTCGCGGTTTCGGTTTTGTTAGGGGTTTGCTTGAATATATCGCGATATCAACAGGGAATACACTATATTCGCGTTGAAAAATGTTTCTAATTTTTTTAAATTATTTACTTTGCCGCATTTTGAAAGTAAGCACGTTGATTCAATACCTTTAAAAAAATCAGATATTATCTATATCCATAGGTATCTTCTTTCATAATACACACAATATCAGTTTTTAATTGTGGTACATTTTTTAGAGGAACCCCGTTTTACTGTATGAATGAAGAAACATTTCAACTGAACTGTCTTGTACATACAAGTTTAATATAATACACACAAGTATGTTTAATAAACGTTTTAATTCCAACATAAACCAAGAAGTAATTGGCATACGTAGTTTAAATTACAAGTTTTTGCTGTGTGAGTTTAAACACTACTAGTAAATTTAAAACCCATTCGAGTCTTGTTTCATTGCTCTAACAATTGCATGATAAATTTCAAATTGGCTGTTGTTGCTGTGAAAATATTAAGCACCCAATTAAAATAGCTTCATAATATGTAAATGATCAGTCAAAGTAAACGTTGAGTCTAATTATATTGTGGTGGTTAAATATCCGAATATATAACAGATTTACAAGACTTCCGGTGAACACATTAATCATAAGATTAATAAACAATCAGTTACGTAATGTATAACTTTGTCTTAACACGCATTTATTTTTTAACCACAAATTTTTTGGTCCTTTGTCACAAAGAAAGACTTTAATTACCATGAACCGGTCGCTTTCATGTGCTATTGGAATTCAGCGTTTATGCGTGAATATTTTCATTTCGTGGATTTATTTTCATTGCAAATTATTGGGTAAAATATACTAGCTGCGTTTACATTCATCAGTGAAATCTAGCCTTAGGCGCCTTGCCCTTTCGCTGGAACCATGCGGCGGAAGTACTTTTTTAAATGAGATATCAGTTGAGTATCATTGAATATAGATAATGAACAAGCATAAATAGTGATGCGTGATTGTCTGACGCGGGAAGTGCTACTTGTAACTAAAATGTACGCTCGTGTTTCTACTCAGCACGCGAGATAATTTAAAACATTTTCTTCACTTATCTATCGCGTAAATAAAACGACCGGTATTGTCTTGGAGCCGAGTCGTTTCGCTCTACCTCGCGTGAGAATACACCGTTTACTCACCGAGGGAAACTTCATAATTCCCCACCCCGCCTTATTACCCTCCGCGTACTACAAACTACAACCACATGATCTTTCTCTTTGCCGGCTCGAGAGCTAAAAAACGATCTATTTAATTCTGCAAAAACTAAATCGTTCTCAACCAATGTAATTCAATAGGCGAGCCATAAAATAAATATCGACCGACTTCCTTCTGGAATCTAATAATCAAGTGAAACGATACAGAAATACGGAGCCGTAAGCATGATTGATATTAGCGACAAGCGAGGCACGTTTTCGCAGAGCGGCATCATTAAATCCGCGTCCACTTCTTCTATTTATGGTGGCCCGCTGTCTGCCAGCATATTGATTGCGCCGACCGGTTGTATTGCTCGTAAGACCTAAAGCCGGGCTTATGAATTTATCGCGTCGGTAATTTTCACGTCTACCGTCCATTTACCTACGTTCAAAAGTATATCGCTTATCATAATCAAACAGGCTAACGAGCTGAACGAATTCATAAAATGTATTGGGACTTTTTTTTCGTGATTATTTAAGCGTGATGGATTGCCATTATCTCTTATATGAAATGGGAACGCCTGTGATGAATTTAGGACGTAATAACAAGGTGTTATGTTGTGTATTAGAAAAGCACGTCTCGTCGGAAGATGTGGCGGGCACGCGGTTGTCCATGTAACTAAATCCGACGGACTCCGCACAACCGCAACCCGATACTGTGCTCAAGGCTTCCCATGTGTATTAACACCGCGTTTTTTTTTGCTTTAAATCGTTTTGCTCACCGAGCACAAGAGTCGGTAAACATTTTGCAAGAACATAAATTTTTTATATAGGTAGCAAGAACTAACTCGTGCACAAACGCTCGTATGATCTTTGAAAAATAAATTATTATCAAGCGGATAAATAAATGAGTCACAGGTCACAAGTGAGCCTAAGTTATGCTGTCATGCCGTCTGTTCATCATGCACTGATATACTGCAAAATGCATCTCGATTTTCTCAACGGACCGTAAATGGCAAGAAATGAGAAAGTAGCCGGTTAATAGATACAATAGGGCTGGCTGGATAGGTCTCGTGGTGCAACTTTCCTTCGCTGTAAAAAGTTGTAGAATGATAGCACGACGTGCAATAAGTTCTTACTAGTTAAGATATTGGCCGTTTCATAAGAAGTAGATAAACGTAATTACTCCATTACGTAGATGATTGCTGGTTAAGTTTAACCAACGATTCTCTTTAAACGATTTAGAATTTAGGAACACGCAGTTTGATGGCGTGGCGCAACAGATAGTCGATCTTGCGTATTTTCTTAATGTTTAGCTTTCGACACAGTGGATAGGCTACCAGAACTATAAAAGGCAACAAGCGTGCGAACTCCCGCAACCCGTAACTGCTTGCGAGACCATTTCGTGTACGTACTTGTGATCAAGTTTTTTTACAAAGTTATCGCAAGTATCCACTTGCAGGACACTATTGCCATATTTGGTGGTACTTTGGGGCCGGTTCGCATCGTACTGTTGAATTCAATCTTGATAAATATGCACCTCGTTTGCGTACATTTAGGAGTTGTTTCTTTTATTTCGCAGTAGCACGTATAATTCTGCAGTATTGAATAGTCGTTAAAATTTTATTGTAACTTTTTTTTTATTGTTGAATAATGATCTGAGGTTATATATAACCGGTTGCGAACGTAATGTATTGTCATTATTGTGTCTATTGAATGTTGCCCAATGATGGCAATGCCCACACGGTGCAATGTATCGCCGCCGTCGCCTCGTCTACGCCCACGCGTAGTCAGCTTGTCGCGCTCGACTCGCGCGCATCACATTGATATTATGACAGATGAGCAGTCTTCTTATCTGTTTAATATTATGTTTTAATACATTCATTTTTAGAACACAAATATTAACACGAATCTGCATTTTTTTTTTGTCAAAAACAATTATGTAAGTACATAAAATTGTGCATCAACTGATGTACAAGTGATTGAGTAAAGCCAAACGTTTTCACAAACTTTTATAAATTAGTAGTGGGATTTTAGTTGTATATTTCGTAAACACCTTGTACTAATATCAGCGTTAAAAACAATCTTGTGTATAATTTCAGTGCATGAAACTTACAGAAACAAGTTTGTATCACTAGTTGTTAACTAGAATAGAATTAGAGCGGCCGTTGATCCCATGCCTGCTATTATTATCACGATAACTACAGCAATAATGTTTGGAAAACATTGGCTTGATTTGCGCCCAAGCTTGTTGGCACATTGGCTTATTAATAGCAGTTATAATTACATAATTACTATCGGCACGCAAAAGTTTGATCACTATCTTATTACTTTATAGTTGATGTAGATACCTTTGTTGACTACTTGGAACGTAGATATCAGTGACAAGTGACGAGCCATGAGATCAAGATGCGAGTAGGTTGGCCGTGGCAGTAATCAAAACTAGGATTTTCAATTAACGCGAGACGTTGTTGTCTAGTCTATCTATATTTATAGTATACCTCGGAGCACAAATCTTGGTCACAAGTCACAAGAGACAAGACACCCTCGGTTTGCTTTGATATGATCTATGATTTGTGGATTTGAACTAGTCCACCGGTTCATGAAAGGAAACCCAAAAAACGCGTACCTACTACATACGTATACAGCGCTTTTTGAGCACATTTTGAGTCCAAGATATGCCCCGATAATAGTTGCGAGCCTAACGACATCTATTGTTAATCACGTGTTAACCTAGATATATCGGTGTATTAGGTAAAGTTATAAATTATGTGGAATTATCAGTTAGTTAATTAAATCGTTTAATAAGTGACTTTTACGTACGTTATCGGATTCGTACGTGACTTGTTTACCTACTGATAAAAGTGAGAAAAACAAAATTAGGTAAAAAATATATATTGTTCGTTTTTTTACTCATTATTGTTTTTTTATTTAGTCGCCAAATAGATGGTCTACGTGATTATATATAATTTTATTCTTGTTTATTATTGTATACTGCTAAAGTGTCGAAACAATTAGTGACCCGATTCAAGATAACTGAGTGTATATTTATAAACATCAAAAGTTACTGTCTCGCGTTTTGCTATCTAATCTCCAATCGTTGTCATGCTAGACTTAATGCAATATTGCAAGACAACTATTTTCTGTAGGGTTAAGGTACCTACTTCTCTAATAGGGCAAAACCCACGAATTATCTCTCAGAAGTATAATAAGTTGTATTATCTGCGTCCAGAAAATTGGTACAAAAATATACATCGAAAAGTGAATTATGATACACTTCTATCCCAAAAACAAACACCAGAATGGTACCTATTCGACAGAAATATTTATGGTTTTTTTAACCTTCTGTTTATTTTTCTAAGTCTGAACGCCTTAGTTTCTTACCAAATGGTGTTCGAACTTTTGCTCAACGTAAGTAACTATGAAGTGACTATTTGAATACGGGTTCTATAAATTTTAAATATCTTGACATAGTAATTTAGCTTCGACGATTTTAGCGCCTTTTATGGAACAAATCTAAAAATTTACATACAATTTTATAAGACTCCTTGCTAATAATGGGTTTATTCCAAATTTTTAACTGAATCAATAAATCAAGTGTATCATAATTTGCTGTTGCTAATATACAATATAAATGAACTGAAATTAATATTTAATACGGATTAGGATTTATAATAATGTAGGTAATAGGTACCTAATAAATACTGATTTACGTTTGAAATGTCTTCTAATCTTTTGTTGAAAATAAGATTCAAGGTATGAAAATTACTAACTAAATTATAAAATAATCTCGTGTCATATATTTTTTAAATTTCTATCTATGAGCAGTTTTCCAGTAGGTATTTATAGGGTTCCTAAAGACAAGCTAGATGGCGCAGCCGGCACTTTTGGTAAATAATTTATGGAAAAAATGATCTTCGGTTTTGTATTGATTTACTTTACATAGATGTTTTGACTTGTTTTCTGATGAAATTATTTTAAATTATAATATTATTATTTTAAATTACAGACCGACGCGAAAAGAACAACAACAAACCACAGATTACATTAAGATTACCAAAAGTTATGCTAGCGCCATCTCTTGATGAATTAAAAACCAACTGATTATTATACCTACTGGAAAACTGCTCATTCCGAACATCATTTTCGAAGTCGTAAAATGCATAATTTAATATTGGTTTGTTGGGAAGGTGCCAAATTAGATTTTTTAACGTGGGCCATTATTAGAATTCTAGTTAACCTCAAGTAAATAAATGAAACATTTATAATATTGACTGAAGTATATTTAGGTATATGAAGGTATGAATAGTAGTTAAGTAAATCCAGGGCTCCAAATTTCAAGCTTCTGGAAAGTTATTCGAGAGCTCAAAACAAGATGATTCCTCATCAAAATTCGCTCTAGTCATAGAAAAGACTTAAATTTTGAAATTTCCAAACCTCATTGCATTAGGTACTGTGTAAGACAAGTTGCCCATAGTCACAAAATGATCAACAGTTATTCATATTCTAGCAACCCTTATAGTAGCGCACACTTATCCATAGTTGTGGCAACCCTTGTAGTAGCGCACATTTATCAATAGTTGTGGCAACCCCTGTAGTAGCGCACACTTATCCATAGCTGTGGCAACCCTTGTAGTAGCGCACACTAAACTTATCCATAGTTATGGCAACCCTTGTAGTAGCGCGCACTTATCCATAGTTGTGGCAACCCTTGTAGTAGCGCTCACTTATCCATAGTTGTGGCAACCCTTGTAGTAGCGCGCACTTATCCATAGTTGTGGCAACCCTTGCAGTAGCGCGCGCACTTGGCGTTAACCCCGAAGTCGGCCGCGGG
This sequence comes from Eilema depressum, assembly GCA_914767945.1. Classification (NCBI taxonomy): domain Eukaryota; kingdom Metazoa; phylum Arthropoda; class Insecta; order Lepidoptera; family Erebidae; genus Eilema; species Eilema depressum. The sequence goes on from OU612020.1 coordinate 15,633,567, forward strand.
GTCGACGCACGCGCATAACCTACTTAAAGTGCACGTCGATGCAGCTTGCTACGACTAGGCTTGCAAATCTACGGCTCATATTGTGATTTGATTTGCTATACTCGTACCTGTTGGCTGCGCTTCAGATACCTTTTGTTTTATAACCAATCACGAAAGAGAATAATGTAAACTTCAATTATTGTTCTGTATTAAAAATTCTTTGTAATTTTTTGATTAACACGTTGAACGCCATGTCGGACAATGCTGTCCGACAGGCGAGTTTCCCCTGAGGCCAGCACATTTTACCATGAAGTGTCCAAAATCGTCAAGTTGTTTTTTTGTAAATATTCTTAGGAAATAACTCAAAATTAATGGCCGACTTACGGGAATAACGATATTGTCATTATTTCCTGAGATATCATACATCGGACACCATTGTCCGTCATGGCCTGCGAGAGAGTAAAACCGGTTTTTCCCTCGCAGAGGCCGCGCGGGTCACATTGTCAGCCCCCTCCCGCCACGCTTTTTTTACGATTTACGATAAAAAAATATTTTTTAAACCTAATATCTAACAGTTAAACCGAAACAGAGTTAAACTTAAAAAAAATTCTTGTTAAAAATGCCTTCTTACAAAAAACCTTAAAAAAAATTCTTGTTAAAAATGCCTTCTTCCAAAAAAATATGACCTACTAAACCCATTACTTGTTTAATATGTACTTGACTGTAACAATTGAACAATTCAAAACACTTATTTTACACACCTAGAATATATTTGATAACAATTTATTGAAAAGCCTATAATTTCTAAGTCCTTTTGGTTATTCTCGGGCCAAGCGGCAAAGAAGTACTGCGGGGCCACGCGGGTCGCTCTGCGTACAATTTAGGCTTGTATTATTGACCGACAACTCAGAACAGACGTTTAAACATAGTCCTGACTGCCGTACAACATTGTCCCCCACGGCCCAAACGGAATATACTGATGTCGCCCAACATTGTCCGACATGGCCTGAATGAAAATATATGGTATTATTCCTTGGCGTTCAACGTGTTAAGACTGCTTTGGAAATTTGACCCTCATTGCTTTAACTATCAACATTTCTAACCTCCCGTAAACCTTTTCAACCCAAAGTGGCCTGGTGAAAGCCATAAACATACTACCAATTTTTTGTTATTAAGGAGAATACCAAAAAAATATAGCTGACAAATTATGTACTCGAACGTACCTATGCTTAGCAGACCTCTACCTACAGGCGACAAACAGTACCTCTATATTATGAAATAAAATATTATTTAATATTTCGTCGCAGTCGTAGAACAACGACGGATTTGACTTTTTGGAATTTTTTTTTTTTTGCTCTAATTAACTTAAAATATGGTACTTTACAAAAAAAATAAAACATTTTATCAAATTTCATTACAAATGAACCAAATACAGAGTTGAATACTGACGGTTTTGATTAATTAACGTAAAACAATGACGGATTGATACTTGCACCGTTGTCTGTCGCTGTCCCCTGCCCCCCGCGCCCTTTCCGCTCCCGACGCATTGGCATTACCGTCGATGTTCTAGGATAAGGTCACGTTAGGAGGAACAGTCGTCCTCGGATAAGTTTTGTCACAATGTACTATAAATTACATAATTTTTTGTTTATTTTAAGTAAATATAAATTTTGACGTCTTAGAACAGCGGTTTGTCAAATCCGTCGTTGTCCTTGGGAAACTAAAATATATTTTTTTATATCTTTGTTTTTACCTTTTATCTTTTAAAATAACATCATTCAGTTCATCCATGATTAAAATTGTTTGTTTTTATTATGATTTTTTTCAGTGACGCATAATAAAATACGTCGATGTTTTACGTACCTATTGTAGGCGTATGCTATAAACCGTCATTTTTCTAGGGATAAGCGGAGGACGAATATACTGAACCGACGTTGTTCGTCGTATAGATTATAATATACGTCTTTATTCTATTTCATATTTCAAAAATGTTGTATTAATTTGCCAAAATACTTACATTACCTTAGATTATACAATGATATAATTGTTCCTAGAAACCTTATTCTATAGATTTATTTTAATTAAGGTTTTTTTTTTCACCTGAACGATGTTCGTCGCACAGCAGTATGGTACTGGTGTGCGACGAACATCGTTCAGCCAATCAACAGACATGCTAATTTGTAATGATCCATTTTGCTCCCAACATTAACCAGATGAGTTGGAATGTCTATCAGTGAACACTATTGGTACAGATTCTGTGATGGAGCGTGTGATTAATACACAGCTCCTGAGGTACCTTGAGGGAAACGATCTCCTGAGCGACCGACAGTACGATTTTCGTCACAGTCGCTCTACCGGTGACCTCCTGGTGTATCTCACTGACCGCAGAGCGCAAGCCATCGAGAGTCAGGGTGAGGCACTAGCGGTCAGCCTACATGTAGCGAAGGCCCTTGATGGCGTCTGGCACAGAATTCTTCTTGTGAAGTTGCCACGCTATGGACTCCCCGAGGGACTATGCGAATGGATTGCCAGCTTTTTATCTAACAGAAGTATCCAAGTCGTCGTCGATGGCAGCTACTCGGACCGCATGAACATAAATGCTAGTGTTTCACAAGGTTCCTTGTTGTCCCCGACCTGTTTCTACTGCATATCAATGACATGCTGTCTGATGACTTTGTTTTTACCTACAGCACCGGGGACACGTATTACACGGGCCGTGCAAATATCCCTAAGTCAGAAGTGGAGGAAAGTTGCGAACAACTTGTTTCCCAAATCGAGACTACTCTCTCTGGATTATCCGATTTGGGACGACTAAACTTAGTCCAATTCAACCCTACTAAGACACAAGTATGTATATTCACCGCTAAGAAAACTCCATTCATTGTAGCGCCGCAATTCCTGGGCACACCGCTTACCATTTCCTCGAGTATCGGGATCCTTGGTGTCGGTATCTCCAGCGACGTCCAACACCGTAGTCATTTAGAAGACAAGGTCAAGCTGGCATCAAAGAAACTTGGGGTGCTCAACAGGGCGAAGCAGTACTTCAGTGCGGGGCAACAACTCCTCCTTTATTCGGTACCACATGAAGTACTGCTGTCACCTTTTTGCCGGAGCGCCTGCGTGAGCTTGACCCTTTCGACTCGGTGCAAAGATGGGCGTTAAGGCTCGTCGGCAATCCCATACTCACAGGCAATGTGGAACCTCTCACTCTCAGAAGAGACTTTGCCTCACTGTGTGTGTTCTACCGCCTATACCTAAAATGGTTTGTGCTCAGATGAACTGTTTGACATGATGCCCACAGCTACATTCTATCATGGCACTTCTCGCCACAGGCAGAGAATTCATCCTCACACATTGCGTCCGGAAACGGAGCGCACTGTGCGGTATGAAAGGAACTTCATTCCTCGCACACTCAAGCTGTGGAATGAACTCCCCGCGGTGGTTTTCCCAAGCGTAGACAATATGGGGTTCTTAGAAGGTTTCTTCGAGGTCGGCAGCATGAGTGTGACGCCTCTGGTGTTGCATACGTCCATAGGTCACGGTAACCACTTGCCATTAGGTGGGCCGTGTCTGCCACCCAAGTGGAATAAAAAAATCGTATTAATAATACCAAATAAATACTTTTACAAGTATATAAGTAATTCATTGTTTACCCTATTTACTTTTTTATTTTCTGTCTTTATCTTGAGACTTTTAATTATTATGATTAAGTATAATTATTATTGATTAATAGTTTGGGTTTCTGCTACCTGGTTATGCTTATGTTATCTAGGTTTATAAGTGCCCGGTTAATGGCAATAGGCTCGCCACCTATTACATTGGGACCTAAACATAAACGGCGAAATGTGGGTGCTAGCACCTCTGCCTACCCCTTCGGGGATATAGGCGTGAGTTTATGTATGTATGTTATGTTTATTGATTAAAAATGCCAAAAACAGATTTTAGTCAAGATCTGATTGTTTTTTTATAAAGTTCTTATTCTTATTCAAATTCAAATAAATTTATTGCAATTATGAGAGTTAAGTTTATTAATTTGAAATTAAAGGTTTGAAGAATTAATTACTGTTTTAAAGTGATTGATCTTCGTCTGTAGGTTGCCTTCTTATTAAGTAGAATTAGCAGTAATTATTGCAGTTTTGATGCATTTTTTTAGTAATTTTGTACTAATAATTTCGTAAGTAAAACATTTCAAAGTTAGCTTCTTTTTCATTTCTTAAGTCCAAATCCGTCACAAAATTTTGAAAGGATTCCCTTAAAAAGTGACGGTATGTACTGTACGCCACTTTTTAAACAAAGATAGTCCGTAAAATAACGACGTATCAGATTATTCGTCACCTTAGTGTCCACAGAACAACGACGCATGTGACTTTTTTACTAATTAACGCAATATTTAAAATATGTTGCGTATGTCATGTTATAAAGTATTTAATTCATAGCAACATATCAAAATTTTAGAAAGATTGAATAACTAGTTTTCAAAATATGACAACATCTATAGATGAAAAACTTTAAAGTGTTCTCCTGTAAAGTTAGCAAAAGTCACATCCGTCTTTGTTCTACGACTGCGACGATTTATTCTCTCTAACCCATCCCAACGAATCCACTAGCTGCTCGAACTACATCAACGATCGAACTCACACCTTTTCAATTGAATTTCCGATACCTCATCCATTAATTACGTTTACGGTAGTGCCTACTACTTAAAGTACACAGAACACGCCCTTAATAGCTGCCGTTATTAGTCATTAACGCGATTGTAAAATAAAACCGTATACTGATTCCTGTGAATATACTAATAAAATAGTTTTAGTGCGAGACTCATAGACCGTACTAAACAAGAGAAAGCAACACAAATGATTCAAATGTGTCGATTATGGCCTATAGAAAAGATTCACAGACCGTACTACACTTTACGATCCTTATAAGCTGGATTACTTCAGCGAAAATCCTTTCATCCAAAGGATCTCAAGTTTTACTCAATGAAATTCAGTGTCGGAGGACAGGCCTATGGCTGAACTATTGAATAATTTAAAAGTAACTGCAAACCGTTAAACTATTTTACCCAACGCCTGGTTTTAAAAAGGAATTGAATGTCGTCATTTAATTAAAGTAAGCATATAACCATAATTACTTATAACCATAATTACTTTCAAAATAAAAAAATGTTTTTGTTTACGATAATGTCAAATAATTATTACGTACCGTAGTGTACCGCAAAATATTCAATGAAAATGCGATTCAGAATTCAGCAAGTTACGCAAGAATCTTGACAGCCACAACACATTTATCTACAAGTTTCCTTATGAAGCATGTTTATGTGTATGTTAATAAGTCCACCACATAAACTGTTCACATAATAAAGACCTAATTGCGAGGTGTGGTCTGGATACTATGCATCATAACTAGGGCTGCAACGTTAAATCGAATAACGGATAACATCGATTACTATAAGAGCTATTGGGATATTAACCATGTATTGTTTGGAGTTTCTGATATTTCGGCGCTATTACAAGCATAATGTTCACGGAGGAACTGGAGACGGTGAATTTTTTTTAAGAGTAAGTAACGGAGGAGAAAATTAATAATAACGAAGAAAATATAGCGTTGTTATATCAATATCCATAGAATGTTAGCGATATCACAAAGATTAAGCATGGGATTTAGTTTTAGTTAGGATGTGGTATTATTTTTAACATCACAAGGCAACATCAAACATTTTACCTTTTTAAATAAAAAAATATTTTTATTATTGAATCAACTTTTCTATTATTTTTTTAACTTTAGAATATATCGGTAACATTTATAAATAAAAATTATCGATACTATTCGATATAAGTTCAGCTTTTTTTATCGATACTGAAATAACAACGTTGCATCCTTAATGAATACCCAGCTAGATGAAGTAGCGTGATCAGTTGATCACATTGACTGGTCACGCACGACAGACTCTGATCTCATAACACTAGTTAAGTTTATGGCCTGGATCTTTGCCGTACGTACGTTTATTGGAGCACGAACTTTCCTATGAGTACAGTCACCTATACCGATGACTGTATCTACTAGTATTCATACTTTACTGCGAAAACAGTGCACAAATCTACAGTATCAGTGGACAAAAAGATATAAAAACTAGTTTTTTAACCACATTTGCTTAGTTCATAAAAAATACTCATGTCATAAAAATAGAAGACGCGAAATATTGGAACAATCTAGCAAACAATAGAAAGATTTTGGTCTTTGGCTACCCGAATAGGAAATAGGATAGACCTGATATGTCAAGAGTTCTCTATAAACTGTCAAATTCGCTAGGCTAGCAAGCCTATGTGAACAGAAACTGGCAAATAAAATCTAACCACCAGTTTGTTCTAATTGCCAGTAATTAAAATGGTTTTACAAAATGTATCAACAAAGAAGATGCTGTGACTAGTACGCTACACGTAGGAATATACTACTAGGAGTGCGTTAGACTATGCTACTAGCTAGTAATGTTCGATAGACTAGTCTAGAAACTAGTCATTACGTAAACTATAACCACACAGTGTCTCAAGTTCCAGAGTTATTATCTTACGAATCGTAGACAACATTGTCAATTAATGTAATTATGGCTATCTATTCCCTATTAACAACAACAAAATGTTCTGTAATTATGGCTGTTTAAACTGATCGCTTTTCGTTATTTATCCCGCCTACACACCACCTAGCTCTAGCTAGCGTAATATCGGTGTTTATTATCGGACCTGCAATCAACAGGTTATAGGTTCAAATCTCACTCAGATCACTAGACCGACTTGAACTCTGGATAAAATTTAAAATATTTCCGCAAATTAATTTAAAAACACAAATATTTATTAACTTAAGTGTCAATCAACTTCGTTCGGAAACGACTATCTAGTTTTTTACAACACTGACTACACAATGTTGTAAAATCATAATATTATTTTACACTAGTAAGAAATTCTCAGAACGTTTCCATCCATATTACCTATCGAATGAAAAATGACATCTCGCAAAACTTTCTAACACATCGCTGAAAAATTACAAAAATCTTAGTATTGCGTGTTTGTTATCTTAATAAGATTAATTTATTAAGTTTCTATCATAATCTGTATGATTTATGTGCTCCACATTATACAGCGTAAAGTATCAATATTTCATGTCAAACATAAATACAAATACCAGTTCTTAATTTTATTAGTACATTTTATTCTTGCGTTAACCTAATAATGTCAAATAAAACAAATCTATTATCTTTATCAATAACATAACGGACAAATATAAGTGAAACGGTAGAAAAGTAAGCGATGTGTCTACGTGACCTACCCACACGTCGCTCAGCCTATGACAGGGCCAAGAGTTAGTCACGATTCGTTACAAACTTGTAAGACGTAGTAGCCGACTTAAACAATTGTATCTAAACAATTATATACGATAATTAACACAGTTGTGTACCTGTCGCAGCCAACTAGCTTGATCAGCCGTTCAATTACGAGCCTGAATGATATTCAGCCGTATCGTTTATTACAACATTTAAGGAACTGGCTGGCTGGCTAATGCTTAAGACATTCGTGCGATGGGGTACCACCCAGAAATAAGACAGAAATTTTGTGATAGCTTTATTGAGAAAAGCAGCGCAATCCGACTTGGATAGGTTAGGTTAGAAGGCTAATGTGGGAGCGAAGCGGTGCTCCCGCATTACCCTTCGTGGTTATTTTTTTATGACCATGCAGCATGGCCAGCATGGCTAGGCAAGTAATTAAACGTCATCGATCCAAGTCATTTGCCTAGCTGTTTACTGAAATGGCTGAATATCATTCAGGCCGTTAATTTAACGGCACCGTTTAGTTAACAGCCTAGGCAGTTAATTGAACGGCTGATTAAGCTAGTTGGCTGCGACATACCTACAATCGATTACAATGTTACATTAACTACACTGGCCACATAATTGATGCGATTATTCTATAATCACTATATCGAGAACTTTAAATTATACATAGAATTACGCTTACGCGAATTACGTAATTAAATAAAAGTACGTTGTTGTTATATCAAAAGCTAACTACTCGTAATTGTCAGGGATTTGTTACTCTTCGTGGCGGGAGGGAAATTTTTGAGTAGAACTTCCATTGAGAGGATCGTTGCACGACTATTAACCGTATGTAACGGGACTTTATTATATTGGTTACAAGGGGAGTTAAGTTACACCGTACAGAACAGGGCATACGCGACAATGATTGTTTGCTATCGTAGCGCAACGTCGACCGTCTGCTCTCACTGCGCGGCACCGACTGTCTCGTAATTCGATTGACATGGCGCGTCGCACGCGCCACAAGTACATCTTTAGGAGTGGTGTAGCTGGTAGACGTAATGTCCGAATAAGCATCGCTTGCCATAAGTACATGTTTAGGAGTGGTGTAGCTAGTAGACGTGATGTCGGGTTACATACTCCCCCTCTAGTTCGGACAAGGCGCCCTCGCGTTCGGACTAGCACTCGATTAGCCTACGTGGCCGACCGCGTCTGCGCTTCTCCCTAACGGGTGGGTCTACGGCGCTGCCTACGTAAGGTGTCAAATGGGAGACGTGATACTTCCCTACGTACTCACCTCTCGTGATGCCTTCCACTATGTATGTCGTGGGGCTCGCCACCTCCTTAACCCGGTAAGGGCCATCCCTTCTAGGTATAAACTTGGCGGGTTGGTCGGGAGTCACATCCACAGCCACATCGTTAGCGCCTCGCATCTCTAATAGGGCTAGGTTACTTACCTTACTATCAGAAGGGGTTCGTCTCCCTTCGTCCTCGTATCTCTCCTTGACACGCTGGGCCCTTTCATGGACCTTCCCAGCGTCATGGAAGTCAGCAAATATCCTTCCTCTTTCACATACAGGGACCACGAGGCAGGCGGAATCGACGTCATCTACCTCGGGTGCGCACCTATACGGTACTCCGTCGGATATCAAACATCCACGGTTGGACCGGTTTCTCCCCCTGATGGGGTCGTCGGGGCCCTCCCCCTGCATTGGAACTGCTCCGAGACAGTAACCACTACTGCCGGTCTTCGGAGAGGAAAGCCTGGTTTCGACAGTACGCTGCAGCTTCTCTATCTCAACGCCTAGTAGCTCCATCTTACCTCGCGACATCCGGTACGATGGGGAAGCGGTCTGCTCCTGCTTCTCATCGACTCGAATGCGTTGGGTAGCGCGCGGCGTTGGGGGTCTCGCTGCGGCGAAGCGCTCGGCCTTTGACACTGCAAGCTGGTCCAGCTGCGTTCTCCGACCGGGTAACAGCTTGAAGCCCTCGTCCTGCTTGAGACTGACGGTACTAATCCGCATCAGCTCTGCGTCGTTGGCGGTTTCAAGACTGTAAGACTGCACAAAGGGGAATTTCTCCTTTGGTAAATTATTAAAAGACCAACAACCCTGTTGGAGGTCGAGTAGTATACCTGCTTTCGCTATGAAGTCCTGTCCGAGTAGCGTTCTGTTGTCGGCGTCCGGTAACACCAAAAAGCTTACGGGGATAACTCGACCCTGTATAGTAACGGTGGTGTCACCTATTAAGGTTTCACGTGACTGACGCGTCCCGTCCGCCAGGCCTATGGAGCGACGCACTTCGGTAAAACTTACCCCATTGTCGGTTAAAATCTTGTAGAGTCCGGGACTCGCAAGGCTCTCGGTGGCGCCGGTGTCAAGCACGGCGACACCAGTTCGAGATGCTACTTGAATCATCACTGTGGGTCGCGTCACATCTGAATCGTTAGTGACGGCACTTTGGAAACTTACCTTATTAGTTGCGGAGGCGTCCTTACACGTCGGGCATTTAGACCGTATCACACCTTCCCGTCCGCAACCATAGCAAGCCAGTGGCACCTTGTTGTCCGTTGTACTATCACTACTTTTTGACTTAACCTTACACTCATCTGTCGTATGACCAAACCGTCTACAAGAAGCGCAGCGCGGCCCTACACGTTTCTGTGCAGAGTCGCGATCGTTGTTTACATTTTCGGGTTTAGCTACAACTTTGCTATCGGCGATCGCAGGGTTGACACTGCGACGCATTGTATTATCCGCGGCATTAGGGGGAGCAGTATTAGTATTTGATCGACTCACCTCACCCAGCGACTCCTCTACATACCTCGCTCGTGAAAGCAGACCGTCGACACTATCAACACTATCTCTTGACACTCTTTCCCTAACCTTACGATCTAAGAGTCCGTATACAATGTCTAGCTGCACTATCTCCGGTAGATCATACGGTAATCGCGAGAGGTTTGCGCGCACTCGCGATATGTACGAATCGGCACTTTCGTCACTCTGTTCTCGGGCGAAGATCTCACGGAAGATCCGATGCGCGGGGCGGGGTGCGCCGTACATAAAACGCAGCCGCCGTAATGCTTCGTCCCAGGTCTTCGTGGAATTTTTCACACCGTGCCACCACACGGCGGCTTCTCCAGTCAGCAGCATCGGTAGCCCCCGTAGTGCGTGCTCGTCGCTGACGTTCGCACATTCCTTGTACACCTGTGTGCTTTCGAGGAACGTTTCTAGCACATCGGCGCTCCGGGTGGCCCCGTCGAATCGGGCCGTGCATCTGGTGAAGTTGCTCGTCGGTCCGGCACATTCGGCGAACGTGGGCGTCGGCGTCGGTATCGCGACACCTCGCATCACGTTGGTCAGGAGCCTCGTAAGTTGATCTTCCGACATGGTGATCGTGCCCCTGTCGGCCGCCATCGGCGTCGTCGCGTGGTTTGCCACGGGTTCGTCGATTGTCGTCGGCGTCGGTGTTGCGGCGTTCTGCGCCGCGTGAGCGTGACGACCAGTCTCGCTACTGCAACCGGCGGCGACGTGATCGCCGGCGCTAACCACGTACCTTGTCTCGCTGTTGGCTCCGTTGTTTGTTGTCGGCGTCGCGGCGCGCAGCGCCGCGTGAGCGTGACCTTCAGTCTCGCTACTGCAACCGGCATTGTCGTGGTCGTCGGCGGTTTGTTGGCGTGTCCTTGGCATGTCTGTCGTCTATGCCTACGCTCGTTCTCGATCCGACTTGCACTCAAAACGCGGGAACTGTCCACGGATGTACGCAGGTAGGTAAATGCGGCGCGTCGGTGCCGCCTTGTTAGTATTTACTTGAGTACGGGCCACTAGTTGGGCGCAATTTGTAACGGGACTTTATTATATTGGTTACAAGGGGAGTTAAGTTACACCGTACAGAACAGGGCATACGCGACAATGATTGTTTGCTATCGTAGCGCAACGTCGACCGTCTGCTCTCACTGCGCGGCACCGACTGTCTCGTAATTCGATTGACATGGCGCGTCGCACGCGCCACAAGTACATCTTTAGGAGTGGTGTAGCTGGTAGACGTAATGTCCGAATAAGCATCGCTTGCCATAAGTACATGTTTAGGAGTGGTGTAGCTAGTAGACGTGATGTCGGGTTACACGTATTGTTATTGCCGACATTCCCAGTAATGAACCGCTCGTTTTCGTCCTTTAATATCGCCGCTTTTGCTCCGTTTACTCTCTGTAATAGTTCGAGCTTGATTCCACCTCATCTCTTCGGGTTTATTTTCGTCTAATTATTTCTTTAATTTGACAAGAGCGACGTAGTCGACTTCTTTTTTTTTTCAATTTTCTTTCAATTGACTGCGTTCGTATGCATTTCGATGAAGCAAGAAGATATTGATTTTCCAAGTTCCTTTAAAGTCTAAATAGAAAAATCCACGGCATCCGATTTTCGCGTTCACTCGTCGGACATTTCCCAGTGATATCCTCTCACCATTGCACCGCAGCCAGTCGAAGAGTGACAATTCACCTGAAAACTTTGCAAAATATTCACATCAGCTGCCAATTGTTACAATATATTGAGATTTCCAAACTTTCTCTTTGTTGGAGATTTTGCATCTCGTTTACATAATGAGATGCCAGCATTGTATTACAGCTTGCAACGGCTTATCAACGTCCATATTGATATTATTCATTTTACACAAGGGTATCGCGTTTTACGATACTGACGAGCTCGCTCTATGATATTTACAAAACACGACCGGCATCGTGACGCAACTATAGATATTTCCACACTTTCGCCCACGAATCTTGAAACGGCAGCGGCCGAGGTGAAGTTCAAGACTATTTATAAAATGAGCCGAGCCTTACTAGGCGGCTATTGATCGTGAAAGAGCACGCACCCCGACGTATTACGGTAGGTTAGTATGGTCGGCGTTCGTAGCTCCCGGAACGCGCCGAAAGCATCCGAAATTTTACATCCCCGGCCGTTATTGATCGGACTTGACATTGAAATCGTAATAGACGCAAACAGCTGGGAAGCGAGGGTGCGTGCCGGGATTCCGGGCCCTCCTCACGCAATACCGTCTCCGCCCGCGCTCCTCAATCGCTGTTATCCAATATAGATTTTTAACTTTTATTTGCGTAACCATAAAAGAGAAAAACGTTCCTTTGTTAGGGCAAGATATCTTTCTATTACAATTTGAATGTCTATTTGAGTAATTCATCGGTGTTAGAATGAAGAAGATCGTTTGTAATGTCTAGTTATTAATAATTATGCACGAGAGCTGCAAGACGGGCGCTGTGGAGTTCTAAAATCTCATTTATATTCAGTGCGGTCTGAGTTTGAATGTTATCTCAGATCCATGTTTAGGTGTTGGACGGGATTGCTCTAATCTGGAAACTAAACACATTGTTGAGTTAGCCGAAGCTTTGTTCACTCAATGACGCCTCTGTGATGCGATTCTATAGTTGAATTCGTAGCCAAAGTGAATCGCCCAAGTTTGCGCGAGACTGAACTTTCAAAACTTTTCTCTCGCATAAATAAGTTTCTATTATAATATCTCTGTTTGTTTGTTGAGCAAAATAACTTTAGATTAGGAGGAGTAGGTACACAATCTTACTTATTTATGTACAAACAGGCTAGATAAGACTATGATATCTTAGCTATTGGTGGGTGTAGTCACGTAAGCCTTTATTTTCCGTTAGACATTGACTAAATACAGTGTTATCATTGCAAAGACATGTACAACGTGCTTGGAAGTCTGTATTATAGTAGTCTATTTCCTTATCATTTCACAAATATGTGTACTTACTTCCTGGGTGCAACTAGTTTCACCGTGTACCTGCGTTTCCTGTAGCAAGGTGTTTTGCTGCTAAGGAACAGTTAGCGGTAACATTAAGCTTTCCTTTCTGATAACACTAATTACAAGGTATACTTATATTGCCCCTTCGTTCATTGATAGAAATGTTAGAGAACTTCTAAAGAGTCAGACAGTATTGTTCAACTAAATTCAATGGACCGTTACTAATTGTAAAAATCTTTAAGTTAAAGCTAATCTCTTTGAGATGGCTTCAACAGCTTCGATCAAAAGAATGAATGAAGACCGGCTAGTTGATATAAAAGAGAAAGAAGTGATAAATTTAGAGAAAAACAAGTAAACCTCTTACTTACTTTTCTCTAAATTCATCACTTATTATCAAGAAAATGTTGACATTTGATTTCAAGTTCGAGATAGCGATAATTTTAAATTCAATCAAAGGCTAATCTATGAATCTGCTGCAGCTGAATACACCGCTGTTTTTGTTGAATACAAATCAGTTTTATCGAAATTATTCCATTACCGCAACTGGTCTAATAGAAAAATTCATAAATAAAAAATGCGCACGATGTCTGCTTCGCTGCTATTCTATGGAATCACGGCACCTCCAAGTTAAATAAGTGATCACCGGTCGGCGACTACGTGATCTGAACACCAATCACTATACCTATCTTTAGATGAGGACACCTGCCTTGTAGCTATTTTTTTTAACCATCGCAAGTTTTATACCTGACACAAACTGACCATGATTTTTGCTGTTGACTGGCACTTTACAGCGTAGTTACTTGTTTTTATCTTTAAATGTCATGTTGTTTATTGTATTCGCTATTTCCACGATGTGAATACGAAACCCGCGTGAAAAGAGGTATACTTATTTACATACCAAATTATGATTGATACGATTTAAAGTTTAATATAAATTTCGATAGATTGGCTGTGGCGTAGCGGGCGGCGGGTTGGCCGCTAATCGATCGATGTCTGTGTGCACACTGCTTGGTGGCTGCTGCACCCGTGGACGATCATTTATCTCTTTCCACCCCGACCATAGCCGATACACCATCCCTGTCGCTTCGTTATTCATCGTCCCTTACCACCCGGTAGTCAGCTGCCTCCCAGTGTTCTCCCGTATTTAGACACTGCACTATCTAATTTATGTTTTAAATTGTCCGCGTTTAAGTCCTTCGGGTATACGACGATAACGACTATATCTACGGTTATCGTTATGACTTTGCAAGAGGTAACGGTCTATATCATTATGAATTTGTCTGGCTTCTAAGTTCTCAGCTAGTTTAGACAGCACCTGCTATGAATGTGGCACAATATTGCCCTTTAAAGTGTTCAACCTTTCATTCCGTGTCTAGTCTATAGTTTTTATAGGTCCTTAAGTTATTGTTTTGAAATAACGAGTATTGGACATCTACTTTCAATTGTGGCGGGGCCTTGGCATGAGTCCGCCGCTAGTCGGCCAGCATAGGAATAGCAGTGGCATTTGGTACCAGAGGCGTGTGCCTGCACCACAGTGCGCTTACATAACGCACCTGCCATATCGGGCCGAGCACCGCACCTCACGTTCACTCGCTCATTCTATGAATTACTTATAGGTCATAGACCTCATCCATTATTTAATTCTACCTTTAGCACTATAATCTCGATCACTGATTGATATTTGCGCGAGCGCATGCCACACATCATAAAGATCTTTACCCATCATTGGATTGTATATGAGCTGTGGTATTGTGTGTACTTCTTAAAGCTCGTAAGACAAGTTAATAGTATTTAAGAAACAGTGCTATCGTTGCTTAAGTTTCCAGCTAAATCTTGGCTTTATGTAGCGAGTGTAGTCGCCGTTTTAGTACGATTTTTATTCATCTGTAAAGCGCCTAAAATCCTACAGCGTTCCCAAGAGAGAACTGGGATAAAACGAGATTTCACTGCTAAAACTCCGCAAGTGTTCTCTTCAAATACTGTGCCAACAACAACGGGTGAAATTTTTAACTTTGTTAACTGCAAACTACTTTGAACTCTGACTCTTCTAATGCGAGCAGTTTAATTGTAGTGCATCATTGTGTTTGACGTGCCTATAAATTACAGTCTCGTATGGAACTGTCGTGACATTTACAAGCTGTAGATAATTCATGTGTTCGTTTCAAATAACTCAAAGTATACGTGACTGGTTCAGTACAAAGTATTACAGTAATGCGTCTCGACTTCAGAAAAATACAAAACGAGCTATCAGGTTGCAAGTTACAACAGTGTAAGTTGTTAGTTGGCCCCGCCTCGTCGTGCCTCGGGACGATAAATCGTGGCGGGTCGGTGCCTCCGGTTAATACTTGGGATTAAGAGCGTCGAGCATCCCCGTAAACTGAGATATACATCATCCTGGAACACGCTTACAGCCGGCAATCCTATATTAAATTAATAGCGAAATTAATAACTGTGCGAATAAAATCCCTCGTGTGGTGAGTCTTCGTGTATGGCGGCTAGTAAAATTTTATCTGGTCCGTTTCCTTCTGTCACAAAGTATGCATGAACAAGTACCGAATTGATTCGTCACTGTTGTTTGGTATAATATATTCCGTATTTACGAGTGCTCTGATCTTTACAGAACTTTCAAGCGGCTCTAATTTTCCTGGTTATAAATAGTCATTTCTGGAATTAACTGCTTCTTATTAACATAATGGAGATACCTCATGCGTAGTCAAATGTATTTTATTTTGACTTTGATATCGCTAAGTATGTTGTTTGGTGATAAATATCACCTCTATCTTAGTGTCCTCATCTTCCTCCTAGCGTATTTCCAGTTGTTTCAATTTTGGAGCCTGGAGTCCGCTTCTCTACTCCTAACCATTTTTATTTGACGCCTACGCCAGAATCTTGTCCATTGTACCTACGACGTGCACACACTGCCAAAAAATAAGCATACACCTTTACATGTGTGGGTGTATGTAAACGTATGTACTCTCCTTGGCTGTATGTATGTACACCAACCACCGCTACATCAGTATATAAGATATGAATTGATAAACATGAGGTAACCTCCCATTGTAATGGATATAACCTAATGTTTTACGGCAATAAACATGACGAAACATGATTATGTGGAGGATTTTTATCTGTTCAAAAAAAAATATGATGTCAGATGCCAGTGTTTACATAGGTCACATATGGGTGAGATTAACAGAAGCCCAATTGGCAAAAACATTAGAACAGTTGATTTATTATGATTATATCTATTGCGAGGAAATATATATACCTAGTAGGTAATATATATTTCTGTGTTGGTTCCCGATGGAGAAGAATAGCCACCCCATCTCTTCCTGTGGGTGTTGTAAAAAGTGACCAAGAAATAGGGTTGTTCTCCATCCGACAGTAAATATACAACCCATGACAAGTGCCCGCTAGACGGCAATAGGCTCGCCCCCTATTACGTGAGACCGAAAATCGTTGTTGGCGAAATGTGGGTCCAATACGCCTCTGCCTACCCCTTCGGGGATTTACAGCCGTGAGTTTATGTATGTATGTATGTAATATACCTACTGTTAACGAGGAATCGACTTCCCTGATACTTTTCTCGTACTATTTACTACTTAACATACCTAACATTTGAGCAAGTGCTTTTTTTAATTCGTAAACAGTACGACGGCGACGTCATATTATTAAAACCTTGAACTAAGTAAGAAACAGACGGTTGTACAGGACAGGTGTAAATTTGACATCTGTCGTATAATAAGCAAAAGGTCTTTAAAAACGACAGCACTTAATTTATACCCTTAAATCCCTTATTTATTGGAACTAGACTTATAAATAAACGGTGTTTATTCACAACTGGAGATTAGAAACTGCTCTAAATTTGTCCTACGATTTCCTACTACCTATGATACCGCGCAAAATCACTACTCGGGCACTGAAACCAAACATTGTTTGTGTCTCGAGGTTGCAATGGTTATGTTTAAGGATTTTTTGATGAAGGAAGTTATTTTTTTAATTGCATGTAGGTGAGTATTGCATGAGTGAGATTTTGTGCAAATATAGAAGACAGGAACTTCGAGTGAAGTTCCTGTCTTCTATATTTGCACAAAATATAGCCTTTAAATGACGTCACCGTCTCTAAGTCAATGATCAATTTATTCCTTAAATTCGTCACAGCTCACAGGATGCAAATATCGATTTTCTTCTCTTACAATTACTGTAATGACAGTGACATATTTAAACGTCCTGTGCAAAAACTGATACGTTGATAATATTTTCTGATCACGAAAAATCTTGTATCGACTTATTGGTCTGACAAACGACTACTGTGGTCATATGAAGCATGCATTATGCTAATAATATTACAAATGTCAACGAAGTCAATTGAATTCCACTATGTGACATCGCAATCTGTCAATGTACGCATTCAACTACAAGACGCCTGCAAATATGGTCATATGTCTTACCTTTAAAGTTGACTTTATACGACATGTAATGTTTAAGGCATAGACGATGATTAAGTTTTCGTAACACATATAAAATGTATTGTAGGATTTATTTTTTCAACTTATTAAAGGTTGTTGTGGTTATCGAAATAGCAGGCAGTCAGGTTTCACAAAAAAATGGGCATTTTATTTAAAAAAGCTATTTGTACATTGAAGAACACTCAAATATCTGTCCCATGAAGACATTGGCCCTATAACTCTCGATGCAGGGCGTCTTGGTAAGGTAGTCACATAAATCGCTGCACAATTCGTGTAGTTGCATAATTAGCGTTCGTTGTGCTAAGTACATATGTATTTGGATCCTAACCCCTAGTCAGCGAAAATTTTTGAAAAGGTTTGAACAACTACTTATGCGTTCATGTAAATATGAATCCCAAGTTTAGAGCTTACTTGTAATAAGTATACATATTAAAAAAAAGGCGCAGTTGTCGATTTGCAGAAACCAGACTGGGTAAACATTAGGCCCGTATTAAAAAACGACACTCTGTCCTGAATCTCGGTTTATCTGAGGACTGATTGACGTATTTGAGGGATTTTATCTATACAATCTGTCCACGAAATTCAGACTGAGTACCATGCTAGAATATGGGGCTTAGAACACTCTCTGGGACATTTACATTACAGATAAACTAATAAATACTAACAGCATTTTAGTGCGTATGTTATATCACTATTTGCGTTATTTCAACACATATTTGACATATGTCAATAATAGAGTATACAAAATATGCAAGAGCTAAAGTACTTTGTAAGAGCTAGAGTAAATATACAAGAGTTAAGAGTACATTGTACGCAAGAACTTAGTGTATTTAGTCTTATACTCGTAAATGAGTGGATGAGTCCCATTGTTATGGTGGCACTTCACATGGCTATTTATGTTTGGTATTGGGCAAAATATTTGACGTACCTACATGCAAACTCGTTAATACAGACAAATACAATTTACTTCACAAAAAAGTATTAACTTCAAAGAGGTGTCGCATGTGAATTATCATATTTTGCCTACTGCTAAAAGGCACTAAGTACTAGCCGTACAGAATTTAAAAAACTAAATAACTTGTCAATTGTACGTATTTGGTATTGGCCATTTTTTGTCAAATAGGCAATAAGACCAATGTTTGTCAAATACACTGTCCACAGATGGTAGGTAATTGTTTGTCAAATATGTCAAATACGCAAATACAAATAGCCATGTGAAGTGCCACCATTAGGTATCTATAGAATAATCTTCTGTATTGTCGATAATGTCGATATAAAACATGATATCGATGTTCTCTAACAATTGCGTGCTTCTAAAACATTATGTCCATTGAACTGTATCCTAAATCCTTTCGAAGTACAATTTGTTGCATCTATTTGCATATGAATGTAATAATGGAATCATTATGGGAACGGAATGCAAATATTCTCTCTAATTCGAAGGCTAACTACTGGTAGATAAATGTATTCGTAATCTATGTCGTTTCAGGTCTTTAGACGCCTTTCAAAGGGTCTTTATTTTATCGAGTATTGTGTTTGTAGATTGTTTTGTTTTTGTGTTTAACTATTTGTTTTATTGTTATGCTGCATACTATGATAATATAAATCCTGGATTCAGGAGGCGGGCAAAGTGTTTAGTATGAAATTTTCAACTGAAAATTGCTAGTGCAAGTGCTATATTGAAGTGGCATTTTTTACTGAATTTCAAACTGATGAGTTAGGAAGAGTCCTGTTGACAGGATAAAGCTTGCTTCCTATTTTACCATCCAGTAAACCAATGGCAAAGACTTCCTATAACCCGATTCCTACCGGCTTCCCTTTGATGAGATGGTAGAGATGTTTAAATTTAACAAATTATATCGAGGTAAGAACTTTTTTCCACCGGCTTCCCCTTTGAAAATCTTCAGCCTTGACCACTGTAGTAAAGTATTTGTATATTTGACAAAACATGAGTACGTATAAATAAACCTTTACGGGATAAACCATGTATTATAAAACTTACAAAAGTAAATTCAAAGAGTAGGTACATAATGCGTATTATTGTATGTATGACACTTTTGTCATTGATTTCCACATTTTCCACAAGAATTTACCGTAGTCGTATACATTTTTCATTACGCAGGAGTGGCTCCCTAATAAATAGATACTTAAAGGCCTTCCCACACCATTAACGTCTTGTGATTAAATATCGAACAACGAGCCTCGGCAAAGTACTCAAAATGTTCGCCGAAATTGTTTTTTATTAATTTCGTTGTTTGATGTTCTTCTAAATGCTTAATTTGTTTAATTAAACATACAAAATTATTAATTATCAGTAGAAGCCTGGCCATGGTAACGCTTTGACTATTTAGCTGCCAAACTGGGTAATCACATTTTTAATACTTCATATTTTGATACAAACAAACAAGGAAAAAAAAATCAGTTTTTAATGAGACTTTGTTATCGTGTTTTTCAAATGAATGCATGACAATGGAAATATAAATCAAAACTTGACATTTTAATTATAATGATTAACAGTAGGCAGCATTTTATGTAGTTGAATAGCTCTCAATAGGTCACTACTTATCACAAATAAATACATACCTATTAACTGACCTCGAACAACCATCCTTTAATTGAATGTAACCTACGATTGCTACATACTCTACAAATAGAATTGTATATGATACGTAATAAGATGCCGTATAAAGTTTTATTAATATATTTTAGTACGAACTATTTCGCCTAGTCACTATTTTAATATTTTTGCGTACCTACTGAGTGAAATACTGACTAGATTTAATTATATTTCCAAGTTCTCGAATCGATATATTATTAGTTACATTCATCAGAGCTATCGAAACATGTATAAATTATTGGTTATCCAAAATTCAACCTAAGCATATGAAGATATTGGGTCCATTATTCTTTATATTAGATAGTACTAAAAAGTTGCAAGCTATATAATTATAGATACTGTTGATAAGAATACTGAGATAAATTTCCATCGAGATTTATTATTATCATTATTTTGCTACAGCCTCGACAATAGTTACGTAACGTGGGTGCAATGACCGTTAGATACTCATTTGTCTATTGCCTTGCGTGACCGGCATCTGATGTTTGCGACTTAGACAACGAAGGCCAGTGAGACTGCACAGATTGCAGGGAGTGTGGGTACACTACCTACAACTGAGCGTTAATTTAATTAAATTAAATAAGAAATATTTAATACTAGTAAAATAATAAATAAAATTACTTCATCCGTTTATTTCATTTCATGTTTTTAAATAATAGAAATTTTACTTTTCAATAAGATATGCAACGTCCTGAAATGCATTCTATTAATAATAATATAATCTATACATTAATAGTAAATTCAGATTTGATAAGTTTAGCTTTATTAGCTATTACAATTGCCAAGTCTAAGTCAATACTAGTTCAATTTTTTTTACTAGTGTTGACTAGTAAGTATATTTTTACGCAAGTCTGGCGCTGTCCTAATCTCATACATAGTTGCAATTAATTATATTATTTTGATATTAAGGCCGCCGGATGCCGTACGTTAAGTGGAACACATTTGAATGGGCGGATTGAGGTGTCGGACCTTACAGTCCCATATGGTCGATTAGAATGTTACACTTAGTAGAAGAGCGAGTAGTTCACCATAATGAGGGAGTATGTGCACTTTAAGTTACAAATAAAACTAAAGTATGACTATGATTATGAGTTTATAATTTTAAATAACTGTTATGTGTAATATAATAAGTTTAAGTCCTATTAATATTCTAGTAACCCCACCTGCTAGCTAGTACACCTGTCGATGAACGGACGAGATTGTGGTGCACGCTCCCTCTCGAGGCTTGGACTGACTAAAAGGAACCAAAGCTGGAAAGGATGTGTAGGAGGGCAGTACCCCCGGGGTGCGAGAGAAATACCTGGCCCACCTTACACTCCGGTAGCTGTAGACCGGAGACAGCGTGCGGATTTAGTCGGTTCGCTTTCGATATAACAGTTCCCCGCCAGCCAGCGCGGTATATTCGCATGGATTAAGTACCGCACGAAAATAAAGGAAGGTAGACCCCGGGTTCCAAGCGGGATAGACGCTCGAATCAAGTTTTACATGCTCAAGTTGGATATTTACCTAGAAATCTGAGTTGCTAGTATATCACCCGTATTCACAAACAATACTGTGAGGTCTCATAGTGTGCTCTCATAGGGCTGGTAAAATTAATTCACTAACATCACGGAGCAGTATCTAACGCAGTGCGTTCCCTCAACGAAGTATTACTTAAGTGTTATCTATGAATAAAAAGGCTTGCCAAAACGAACGCACTGAGAATTTGTCGTTCTTTGCACAGTTTTGGTAGTACGCATAGCGAAGTATTGTTTGTGAATACGGGTGTATATGTTGTGTGTTTTATCTATGTGTACTTGATAGCGCGACAACAATGTAACATCAATTTGTATTTGAACGTAGAACTTTATGCACGTTATGTAAGGTTCGTGCGTGCGGTATGTTTATAGTGCGATACGTTCGCCTTGACGCGGCCGTTACCCTCGGCGACCGCGATACTAGGCCGCGGCTTATCATGCGTCGCAATAAGTTCGCTATAAGGTATAGTTTGTAAACACGTGGGCTGGAAGAGCGGGTAGCGATTTTGGTTGAACTTATTTTTAAGGGCAAGAGAACCGATGAGGTGTAATACAAAATATTAATGGTATAAATTCGTGCAAAGCTGTAACGTAGCGTTCTACAATTTTACGGACATTCTTGTCATTGATGCACAGGTAAGAAGGTACATAATCATAAATGGTAGAGTGGTAGCTAAAGGTATGATTCCGAAGGCGACCGCATACGATAACTGCCGACGACGCATGCAACAAATACATCGCTCCCATTAAATATTAAGCTCCGATACAAATAAATGGGACCATTGACAAGCGGCAATGAACTACGCGCATTTGCTGCGTGCGTCGGCAGTTATCGTATGCGGTCGGTTGCGGAATTATATATTATCTTTAGAGAGCAGACATGCAGTCCAGAGGCCTCGGGTTCAAATACCAGTCAATTACAGTAACCACGTGAACTCTAGTAGTTACTAAGTTTTAGTTCTTGTTTCACAAACAATAAAACTTATATGTAGGGATTATACAGTGACATAAGATGATCGAACAAAATTTATCGCTTATCTTATGTCACTATGTTCACACCCGCCAGACTGTTTACTTAAACGCATTTGTGTGCATTCAATAAGTGCGATAAAAAGTCTATTTTAAACGCTCACATACCGTTTTATTTTATCGGAGTCATAAGCAGTTACTAGAATTCTCTACAGGTTGTAGAGAATTACGAGTATTACATGTTTCCTGTGACAGATAAAGTATTAGTTAGTTAACTATAAATAATATATTTATTACTAGCTTTTGCCCGCGGCTCCGCCCGCGTGGATGTCGGTTATCGCGACCAAACATAGCCTATGTCCTTTCTCAAGGTCTAACCTACCTCTATACCAAATTTCATCAAAATCGGTTCAGCGGTTTAGTCGTAAAAGTGAGACAGACAGACAGACAGACAGACAGAGTTACTTTCGCATTTATAATATTAGTAGGGATTACACTTCTTACCCATTGAGGTAGGTAGTAACAACATCATTCTTCATAATTCTGAAATTTCTTATGCTGCACTTCAAAAAATATTGAAATCAATTTAGCCAGATAAAAATGCCAACTGTGAAAATGCATGTTCACCTACCCTTTCTATTAAATACCGGTGTGATTATTATCTGAAAGGAGTCCCATCAACTCTAATAAGATTTAGAAGTTCAGCTAATCTCATATGATGCACCTGCTTACGAACGAGGCTCTGACGGTGTTAAACGGCTGGGAGATAAAGACGTTAGTTGTTCTCTCAATGAACTCAATCTTAAAACATGCGGACTCCGGGCTCCAAGGATCAACGCTAGTTTGATGATCTTGTTCATGAAACTACAAACATTATTTATAGTGTACGTTTCAGTTGTAGCGATGCAAATAGCCACATGATGTGACAGTAGCAGATGCTTCGCCTTTCTCCGGATTCGCTTTGGCGAATCAAAAAGTTAAACCTTGACAATACAAAATGTATAATCTTTATAATATTATTATAAGTTACTATAAAATTGATCGATTAGTTACAAAGCATTTTAGATGCGCTATCAGATTTGAATAAAACTAGAAAATAAATTTCTAGCTGTTGTCCGCGGTTCTATCCGTGTGGAATTATGATATTGTTCCTTCAACGAGTGGGATAGCCTATGTGTTATTTCAGGCCATAATCTATCCTGGTACCAAATTTCGGTCAGACCCGTTCAGTCGTTTGAGCGTGATTGAATAACAAACATTTTCACAGACTTTCACATTTATAAATATCTCCTCAATAATCCTATAATTACTTTTTCAAACTGAGATTTTTCTAACAGAAAATCTAATAACACTCAACTCAGGAACTGAACACTGAAGTCGCTATACATTTTATCATCTAATAAAATCTGAAAATCAATAACAATTATTTATTGATGTAAACCATCATTATATTATAATACTAATAAATAAATCAAATCTCTAAGACATATCAATGACATTAGTTCTTGTCGATTACTAATATCTTAATATATTCTATTACACCTTATTTGAATACATTTGTAAGCAAATAATATGATCCGATAAACAACGCTTGACAATGCAAGACATGAATCACATTATTAAAATATGTAGACAAAATAATAATACATTTCTCGTCATGATCCGGGGCACACCAAATATTCATACAAATATTTATAAATGCAAAAGGAGGAATACTCTTACCGACTAAGCTACCTGGACACGTCCTGAAAAGCCGCCTGATAGTGGGTTCAAGACCCCTGATTTATGTTGAGTTTTTCCGATAAAAATTTATAGATTTTTTTTTAGTTCACATTTGGTAAATAAGGGGGAATACAACGTATTATCTTAAAGGCTCTATCACTAGACATTACTAATCATTCAAGAGCATTATTCAGTGACTTATATTAATAAAACCATTGAAAGGATAATATTTCCTTTTGTGTTGCAAAATAAGTTTTTTCATACATTACGTAATAACTTAGCCTTTTATAGAATACCCTTGATATAAGTAGGTATTGAATGAGTTCTTCATGTTTATTTTATTATGTTGCACATTCAAGTATTACAATACAACATACATTATAGTACTTGAATACAATAGGTAGTTAAGTACATGCCTTTTTGATGATGGATGACACCTTTGGGACCTAAACCGACCCCTCCTGCTAAACAAAGGTGGAGGTTCGGACGCAGGCTTTCCTCTCGGGATTAAAATGCAAATTTTAGACGCAATTGGAAAATTGCTAAGATGATGGTGGTGATGGTGATGATGACGACGACGACGACGATGATGATTATGATGAATGTATATTTGATGATAGTTACATTGAAAATGAAATTTACTCAACCGATTTACTTTAAGACATATCTTTTTAATAATGACAATTTACTGTTATACTATAAATATTAGGTACTCTTTTCCTGATTTAGCCTTATAGGGCGAAATGTCATAAAGTGTCTCGAAATTATTTCTTACTAGCTTTTGCCCGCGGCTCCGCACGCGTGGATGTCGGTTATCGCGACCAAACATAGCCTATGTCCTTTCTCAAGGTCTAATCTACCCCTATACCAAATTTCATCCAAATCGGTCCAGTGGTTTAGGCGTGAAAGCGTAACAGACAGACAGACAGACAGACAGAGTTACTTTCGCATTTATAATATTAGTATGGATATCGAGTTTGTAGTGTATAAGGGCACTAAAGTCACATCTTTACGACCACCTCAACTCATATCAGCGAACGATAATTTCATTGAGTTATTTATTAATTTTCTCCTTATAATAATTGTCATTCTAGTGTTAAGATAATAGGCAAGGCTGTTAACAACTTTGCAAAACAGAGATAAGAACTGACATTTTATAAGACAAGGTTATCGATGCAAGCTTGCACGCCAAACGGTCGGTTTTAACTTGTATCGTTCGTATGATAGTCTAATCGTGTTTTTGTAACAGTGGAAATGTACCCATGTTGCAGTTGTCACTGATATACTATACTCAAGCTTTTCTCCCTTTTTATTTCTATCCTTAAACAATTATTTTATACCTTTGCCAATTTAGGCTTCTAGCATATTCTTCTTCACCTGAGCACCAATCTCGATTTCATCTAAAGCGTACACTTTGAAGCCTGGATTCCATTCTCCTACTTCTACATTATGTATATGTGTATTTGTGTAATCCTCGTAAGCCTGCCTGTAAATTCCCGAAGGAGTAGGCAGAGGTGAATGAAAAAAAAAAAGCAAATTTCGCCAACTTGATTTTCAGTCTCACGTAATAGGGGGCGAGCCTATTACTGTCGGATGGACAACAGTCTCTATCGCCTTCTGCGACACTCACACCCGTATTCACAAACAATACTTCGCTATGCGTACTACGAAAATTGTGCAAAGAACGACAAATTCTCAGTGCGTTCGTTTTGGCAAGCCTTTTTATTCATTGATAACACTTAAGTAATACTTCGTTGAGGGAACGCACTGCGTTAGATACTGCACCGTGATGTTTGTGAATTAATTTTACCAGCCATATGCGCTCGAGGACACTATGAGACCTCACAGTATTGTTTGTGAATACGGGTGTCACTGTAAGAGATGGGATGACCCTATACTCCACCGGGAACCGGCAAGTTGCAATACAAGCCCCCAAACCTGAAAGAAAAGTCTGCGCCAGAACCTTATCCGTCAATCACCAGATGTATCGGCATCTAAGGCATATTCTTTGTTACCTGGAGCTTTCGATAGGGAAACTCTACGTGGGTCTTGTCTGTCGTCCAAAAGCTTACTGGGGCCTCGTACATCCACCCATTGGCTACTGGTGGGTATATTCATTATCTAAAATAACGATGTACAAGAGAGATACGTTATCGGTTTTGTTATACAATTAGTTATCAGAATCTGATAGGTGTCTACAAGTACTTCAAAGATAAAAAAGTGCATTATAGCTAAAAGGATATAAAGGCAGGGTCCTTTGAGGACCAAGCCAACCTAACTAGCCTGATAATCAACGGACAAGGCTGTGGCGTAAGCTTTCCTCCTGGGGTTTAGTGGTCATATGGCAGTCGCTCCCAGATAGAAAGGGTTTTGATACGAAGCGATTTCAGTAGTGGTTTAACTTTGTCTACAGGCCCAACAACAGTTACCCGTTATATTTTTGTGATATTTTTCCATACATTAAATGACGTTTCACGCGACGCCACGTAGGACACAATATAGAACAACGACCATTTGATTTTTACTGTCTAAACGCGTCGCGTTGTCGCACTTGTCGCTCACCTAGGACAAGGCCTTACAGCTTTTGGCGTAAAATTGAGCGTTTTGTATCTTAACAATAATATAAAATAATGTACCTATTTAAGTTTTTATTATGACTAAATTACATAATGTAATATCCATTTAATACAACATTGACAAACTAATTTACATTAATTTAAATAGGCAGTTATAAAGATAATCTCGCGAGTTAACCTCCATATTATTATTTTGTTCTAAGTAATTGTTAGCAAATCTATTGTAAACTCTGTCGTATTTAGCTAAAAAGGGTTATACCAACTAGTTCAGTTGGGGTTAACCCTTTTTAGATTAATTACGATAGAATTGCTGTCTGTCTGCGTACATACAATCACGCCTTTATTCCCGGAGGGTTAAATAGAATAGAGGTGAATAACACCCACATTTCACCAGTCGTTGTATTACGTCCCACGCAATAGGGGGTGAGCCTATTGCCATATTCCCGGTACTACTGTTGACTCGAGTCATGCATCTGAGGCTGAGTCTCGGCTGTATATATCTATCTGATGTTAAACAGCCCTATCCCCCCTTAGTCGCCTTGTACGACACCGCAAGGGAAGAGATGGGGTGGCTCAAATTCTTCTCTGCCGGGAACCACGCGGCCTATGTCTGTCTACTGTTATGCAATTATATAAATTTGATTGTCACTCAGGCAAGCAACCTCACTTTACATTTTCGGTTTATATTGACTTTTATGGGAACGAATGCAGTCGAACCACAGTGACCACCAAACCTCGAGAGGCAAGCCTAAACACAAGTCTTGCACGTCAATCAGCAGATTGCTGCATCGACTTGCAGGTAATATGAGCTTGGACGCCGAATATCTTGTTAAATAAAATAAAATTCAATACCGGATTTTAATACGGCATAAATTAAAATTTGCATAGCTGCCGTCTCTAGGCGCCGTATTGTAAAGTCGCCTTCGAACGCTCAGTGGCGTCAACTATGGAAATGCATACCGTTTATTCGTTATACAACAGTAATATTAGCACTACAAATAAGTATGAAGTTATCTAAATTAATTTATGTGAGCTATAAACAACGGTTTATGACAATAACTGTGAAATATCGCTGTTCTGTGGTTACTACTAATTTTGATATGTCTTCCTATGGCTGTCGTAAAAGGCGACTAAGGGATAGGGCTGTTTGCTCTGTAAAAACACAGCCCATGAAAAAGTGCCCGCTAAACGGCAATAGGCTCGCCCTCTATTACGTGGGACCGAAAATCATAGTTAGTGAAATGTGGGTGTTATTACACCTCTGCCTACTCCTTTGGGGATTTACAGGCGTGAGTATATGTATGTATTATCACTACATATTATAAAACAAAGTCGCTGTCGCTGTCTGTCCGTCCCTATGTATGCTTAAATCTTCAAAACTACTCAACGGATTTTTAAGCGGTTATTTTTAATAGATAGAGTGATTAAAGAGGAAGTTTTATATGTATAATACATGCATAATATTGTAGAGAAACACTGATAAATTTAGATATATGCAGCGGGAACGGGATCAGAAAATATGGCGGTACGAAGTTCGCCGGGTCAGCTAGTGTATGATATAATATTCAGTTTGGTCGAGCGTAACGTGTCTGTGGTTTAGCAGTGGTGTTAAAGTGCTCGAAGGACCATTTGAGTTGTCATTTCCTGTGACCTTTATATTGTTAAGATCGTAAACATTGTAAACTTGATAAGTAGTAATGGTAGTTACGGCCTTGTAGCTTAGCTTATAGGTACTTGCATCATCACCTAAAATACTCCGAAATAGTAGCTAACCCTGAATTCAAATATCCTTGAAGATAGTTCTGTTTATTGTACGTATATTTGCCACCACATCCTCCCTCGTTCTGGATAATGGTCGTCATCTATTTTTATAGTGAAGCTTTTATTACAATTTTTGTGCTCAGCCAATTAGTATCTTCCCTTCTCAACCGTCTAACACATAAGAGACAGATACTTAGCCTAAAAAAGTATCACATTTAATTCAATACTTTTGTAGTACTTTGTAACAGGTATCGTTTCCTATGAAATAATTCCTAGTGGAAGACTACATGGACAAAATCGTGCTGGTTTTACATAGCTCATCTTAAGAATTTGGTGCTTCCTTTCGAATCTTTGACAGTGTGGCGTAACTCTAAATGAGGAAACTTCTGCAAACAAAAGAAGTATCAGTACCTTCTGATACTCAGTTAATCAGTATCTATATTTGTCTCTTATAGATTTTGTATATACAAAATTTAAAAAAAGCCACGTCATAATGGTACTAAAACATTTCAATATACCGTAATAAGCACATAAAACGAGTACTTCATCGAATATTTTTATTCTTGGACAATTCCCAAGATGAAAACTAATATCGTATGTCTAAATTCACTGAAAATTTATTACCAACCACGCTATTAACGATGATTTAATAGTTTTATACACATTTTACTTCTTTTATCATAACTCATGAATATCTTTTCTAGTTTTGTAAACAGATTGTTTGACAGAGCTCCATTTTTTGATATTATATTTTATGGCGTCCATTATTGTGGGCTAATACTCGTATATTTCATAGTCATTATCGCACTCCATCCATCTTTTTTTTTTTGGGCCTTCCTCTGCTCATAAAACACTGAATATTCGCACCTTTCTTCTTATATTATGTCCATACCATGACATTTCTCAACCGTATCTAGCAGGTGCACATCAGACTATAGGGGTGTTTTTTTAGTTCTTGAAACAAAAAAGGGTACGGGAGAGGTTTAGTACCCTTCCAGTAGAGGCTCTCGTCTGTGTTGATGTTTCAAACGGTTTGATAATAAAAAAGGGAATCCTGTTAAATATGATTTATCAGTGTCATCGTATTTATATGCTACTAATATTATTATTGTGAAAGTTTTTGATGTGATGTGATGTGATGTTTGGATGTTTGTTCACGCTCTAATGGCCGAACAGATCTGGCTGAAATTAGGTATAGGAATCGATTATAGTCTGGAATAACACATATTCCCATGGGTAGTGGGAATGGGATCAAAAGAGCGACGGCTTTACCCGTCGCTCTTTTGAGCAGGGTACATAAATCGTAATAGATATTACTCAAAAAATATATCTTTTGTGGTCCGTTCGTTCAGCAGATGACTGTTTCGTTCACGTTGCAACACGACCAATGTTCTATTTTTCCACATTTACTGCGAGCCTAGCCGCCATCAAAAAAATCTGAGTCAGACTTTAAAACAAGCAATAAAAATACGATTTGCTCGTAATTCTATTGCAAAAGGGTAATATTAAAGATGTTTACTGTTCTGCAGTAACAATTTTATACTTGTTATTACTCATGCATTTACTGAGAAAGGGAAAGTTTTATCTATTGTATCTATAAATAGCTTGTAAAGTCAGAACGGTCCTGTAACTGTTGTCTCCTCTGCGTGGTAACTGATTTTATTTTATTTAGTTTATGAAATACTAATTTCGTAACTATAAGAATCTATTACCGGGATGAAAGTAGCCTATAATGTTATTCCAGACTATGATTTTTGCCGAATTTCTTTCAGGTCCCTTCAGCCATTCTGGCGATGGTATGACTGCGTGATTACATGCATCTCTGGACTAAAAAATTGCAGTCATAATAATAGCGACGAGTGTTTAAAAATTGGAAACTTTTTTCTTCTCCCCTATTTCATCTTTATAATCATCGGTTTGTTAACTAATATGTGTGAAAGTAGCACCGTCTTCTAAGAAGACTTGCAATACTAACACCCGTATTCACAAACTATACTTCGCTATGCGTACCACCAAAACTGTGCAAAGAACGACAAATTCTCAGTGCGTTCGTTTTGGCAAGCCTTTTTATTCATTGATAACACTTAAGTATTACTTCGTTGAGAGAACGCACTGCATTAGATACTGCTCCGTGATGTTTGTGAAATTATTTTACCAGCCCTATGCGCTCGAGCACACTATGAGACCTCACAGTATTGTTTGTGAATACGGGTGTAAAAGTACAGATTACCTCTAAAAGTGTCAGTCGAGGGTCGACGGGCAGTTCTGGAAAAGTGATAATAATTTCTACACACATGTAAAGTAAGAATAAAAATCGAAGAATATGAATATTAATCTACAGTTCTACACACTAAGAATTCATACAAAACATATTGGTCTGTTGACTCAGCTGCGTCTACGCACGTGGTCGACCACGCTGAACACTGAACACCCTATCGCAACACTTCACCTCATGTAAATATTTCCTTACAGTCAAGCGATTATTGTCAGCGTGTCTTACACCTAATCAATTTCTTGATTTTCTTGGAAGTTTATATCTTTGAACTCTTTTATTGCAAATTTTATAGAATCTTGGTGAATTCACGCTTAGTAATTTTATTAGGAATCACCATTCTTAGTTTTCATAATTCAGAAATTGAGTTACCCACTCAGTCCTCTTGTATCATCATCCTCCTAGTTACGTTCCCTCCCTGCTTATCCTAAATGTTTGCACTTTGGTCCGTCGTCCGCTTTTATTAGCCTTGTTTTTCATTAAATTCAATCGAGAGAAAAAAAGGCTTGGAACGCCACATTATTAATCAAGCTAATTAATTGCTATCTGACTAATTAGTAATAAACACGCGATCCTTACTTCAGCTTCAAATGTGTCCACACTAAGTTATATGAAGTCTATTCAGAATCTCAAGTTGCATATAACTCGAATTTCAAATCAATTTCAATAACAGAAGAAACTTTTATTTTGGCTTGCTAATACTTAGGCAAGAACGAGAATAAAACGAGACAAATATCGATAATTATAAATATTAATTATGTTTGTTGCCAAATGACCGGGCATAAAAAAACGAGTGCGCATTTTATCTAAGTAATGACGCGTTACGAGAACAGCGAGTACCCGCCATAACAATACAGCTAACGATAAAACGAAGTTAGGATAAGTAGTTTTCCATGTAGCGAGAACATACAGACGGCTGTCTCGTCTGCGGCTCAACGCAAACAGCAGAAACGACGACGTCCCAATTCCTTTAGCAACATCGTTTTTTATTTCGATTTCAACAGTCGAACATGTTGGACTCGACCCTGCAATCAATTACCTCTCGAATTTACGACATCTCGTTCATCGAACATCATTTTATTGGCAGGCAACATTTTAATAAAAATGTCACCGTTCTGTCTCGGTCGCATCCGACGCGAACCTCATCAAAATCGCATCAAAACACCCCGAACACCCACTTGATGGAGCGCTAACATTTTTAACATCCATTTGAATCTAAATTTTACTTAACTTCAGTTGTGACGAGACGCTGTCTTCAGACACGTCATATCCCGAGAAGACGGAGCGCAATAAAATAATAACGACTTTGTTACATACTTACCTTACCTTCATGACTATATATTCGCGTAACTTTTATTTTATTCACGTACGAGTTTTCTTGTCACCAGTTAGCGTCGTATTAAGATGCCTTTGTCACTTCACAGTATCGTGGTATTCATATCTCGAGAGCATTATCGCGTAATGTGGAATGTCGGGACGCGCGACTAATTCATGCGAGAAAATGTCTTTCAAGACACTGAATTTTTGTGAAATATTTACACTTACGAATCATGCTATGTATGGAGACAAATATTTTGCGAATATTTCAGTATGGAATATTTTCAATACCAGCTCTCGTATTCCTCAATTCTGCCTGAATGAAGAATATGGCAGCTGTTAACAAATTTTTCGCTTCGTGCATTCCCCGTGCGCATACTATATTGACACGGTTTATATAAATTACGAGTGCAATAAATATTGTACTCGTAATTTATATAAACCGGTTCGATCTTGACAGTTGAATACTGATGAGCAATCTTAACTAGATTGCTAAACCAAACAATAACAAAACTGATGGGCACAACCATAATTTTCTCTAGAAAGTTATAATCTCCATTGCCCTGTGCACCGAGGCTAGGTAATCGTGATTTAGATAGCATTCACTATGTTGTATTCATTTATCTTGCAAGATAAAACTTTATGTACATTCTGTACAAATAGTAACATTTCTGAACCAGTTTATTATTTGAAAAGGAAATAGTTTAAAGGGTAGCTCAGGCGACTTGTGCAAACTACAACAATTTACTATTACTTTATTTGTAATAGAAAGCATTTTCTGATACAAAGGGTAAAGTATTAACGTGAAGCTCTCAGACAATGGCAAACACGAGGCGAACGCAACGCAACCGTCAGGATAAATGTATCGAGCACCACAAATACCATCCGCTTTCAGACTTATTGTTTAGGATGGCACTGGTGAAAAATTGCTTCCTCCGCTATTTCATCATTTCTACATATTTCAACGTCGGAATAGCTTTCAAATTCACAATCGCTACAACTGGTAGCGATACGTCTATCTATCGGTCTAGGATAGAATTGAGTCCATTCAGAACTTAAATAATTATCTTGTTATTAGATCTGTAGTATTAGATATCTGGCTGCGTCTAATTGGATTTAGCAAGGTTTCACATTTTCCCCGGCCTTTCAGAGCATTCTTAGACTATGCGCCAGCTATTCGCGTTGTATTTAATTTATCTTTTCTAGCTATGTCGAGTACCGTCGACGGCAAAATATAATAGGAAAAGTTTCATTTGGGTAATTAAAAATAAGCCACCCCTGGGAACAATCCAGATTTATCGTCGTTATTCAACCTTAAGTCGGATATGTCTGCTGTTTTATAATAAAAGCTTGTTTGTGAACATTTTACTGTGTACACAGATACTAAGGACAATGGAAACGATGTTGACAATGTAGCATGAATGCTTTTGCAACTGTTTATTAAGAGAAAACACAAATGACAACAGAGTACCTACATTTACTTGCTTTCTACTTTTATTTAAGTTTTTGAAAAAGCTATTTTCGGAATCTTTTTACGAACTGTCCGTATAGTGCTAACGATATAATCGTTTAGATTATCTGATACTATGTTTGTTTTTCTTTTTCCGGTAGCAATAAAAGGAGCGCGCTAGTGGGGTGTCGCCCCTTGCAGCTTTTAATTATTGCGTCACCTTCAATTCGGAAAGTTTTAATGTGTGTACATTCGTTTTCTGCGGAACGTGAAGTACGACGCTTCGAGCGCTCTCTATACCTCTCGACGAGCTCTTCTCACTTTTGTTGTTTGAACATCGAAACAAATATAATAGAATCAGAAGGTTTTGTGCGAGAATGAATCCGACTTTACGCATTATTCAAACATCGTTTAAACATTTGTTTCTTCAAGTTTCATTTTGTTTGGTTAGTCTCACATACCTTTAAGTATATAGCAGATGGCACGTTTCGACACCATTGAAACCGCAAAGTTTACTGGCTGCCAAGTTTCTCCGCACTATGTAAATTCAGTAGACGTAATTAGAGGAAGTTGCGATCGTATATGCCGTCGAATGGCTCGGTTCATTTCTGTTAACTGACTCCATACCAGACTAAATCGTTTTCTGTCCTGTTACCACAAATTTGTGAATGCGGCTGCTTTTACCTCTTCTAACTCATACACTTACCTAAACTCAGTTAAACTTTTTATGTCCCGGTTTACTGCCGTGGCGAGTCATCGTAGACAACTATAAAAGGCGACGATTGCAAGACAAAGCGTGATCGGATTGAGTAAATAAATAGTCTACGTCGGAGTGCTCATCAATCTTGCAGTACAAAAGTAAATTGTGTAAGTTTGCAACGGGTTCGTCGGCCGAGACCTGCAACCTCACTAAACTGTCGGGTGCGCGACACTTAACAATTTAATTGTCACTCATTAGTCCTGAGGCGACGACTCTGGCGCTGTTTTAATTAACACAATCGTTCATAGACGTTTCATTAACCGCGGGTTCGGCGGGTTGGTATATCCGTCCATTTGGCACCCAACAACGGCTTCATTCACTATTCGGTGTTATCAATCAAATGTGTACGTATCTATCGTTCACGTCGTGTGAGCAGCTGCTCAGTGTGAAATCAATCACGCGAGTCCCGCGCAGACTGACACGACAGGACACGACTGACGAATGCAATTTACATAAGGAGCATTATCATCTGCTGCCGAATATTGATCGTTAAGTAGCAAAATGTTCGACTGGAATATTCGTTGCTGTCGAAGTTGGTAGTAAGATATCGCAGTGGTGTTTGCTATGCCGGATGACCCGCCCCCGCCCGCTCGTCTCTTGGCAAACTGCACTGCACTGAACTGCAAATCATACTGAGTTTGTTTGCGTAGGTCAACGCTCTCGCCGGGTACGTTTTATGTGTTCCTGGTGTCACGACGTCACTCTAATAATAGATAGGAATGTCTAACATCAATATATGCAATGCACGCTGGAATGTAAGTTACTTCGGTATAGGTTCATTCTGTTTCATGTAGATACCTACAGAGTCAGAGCATAGAATTTAGCTGTACGATATTAATTCTCAATTAGACTTCATACTTGCCTTAGTCATACATGCAGTGTACCTAGATGACTAACTCAACAGTTAAGTTGTTAATCAAATGGAAAACAATGCTTTATTAATCGATATGACGCGTAGAAAAGGGATTGGAGGTATTGCGCTTTGACAGCTCATAATATTATGTTTAATTAAGGCGTAGCACTGTGCCAACACTGCAACAGTAACTCGTTAAACTTTCATTATTATTCGGTCTCACAAATTGCTCGTACGTGAACGAATTGTGCTTCACAATCGATCTCCGCGGCGCTCGTGAGCCTTTGTTTGACTTCGACTCCGAATTCAGCGTAATTGCCTTTCAGCCTTTCATTATTCAACTTTATGCAGTCATTTACTTGTATTATTACGAAGGGAGAGTTGCTGCGGTAAGTGTCGTGGGTGGATGCATTAATCGTAATATGTAAATGTGGGGATATGAAATATTGAAATGGCGAACGTGGATTTACAATAACGTCTGCACTTTTAACAAATGGGGTTGTAGATGTCTATTGTTTTAGGTTTAAGATGTTTCGGATGAGTATTTTATGTGACTTTTTTGTTGTTGCAGATAGAAGACGAGGGTAACCACGGCAACGATGACACACGACTGTTTATTCTGTCTACCCTGGCGGGGCAGCATAAGCCGCGCGTGTCCTGTGCGCTGTGCAAAGAGACCCTGCATGTGTTCGACCGCTACCCACTTGTCGATGGGACTTTCTTTTTGAGCCCGCATCAACACACCAGTAGCGCTGTTGAGGTAAAATTATTTCTTATTTTGCCATAACCGCGGTAGCCAAGTGGAATAGGTAATGGACTGCTGAGACGAGGTCTCGGGTTCGATCCCAGGTTTTACCATAGCACACACCAATGACTTCGATGCTTTTCGAAGTTATGTGTGTATTTATCGCAGGTTTATAAGTGCCCGGTTAATGGTAATAAGCTCGCCACCAATTACATTGGGACCTAAACATAAACGGCGAAATGTGGGTACTAGCACTTCTGCCTACCCCTTCGGGGATAAAGGCGTGAGTTTATGTTATGTATGATATGTTTATCTTGCCATGGTACAAATAAATAATAAAATTTTGAAAGATCTCTATTTTCAAACTCGTTCCAACTACTAGAAACATACATAAAATTTATTGAAATATATGGAATGAGACGGCGTCGTCGTGGGGGCTAGCTGACTGTTTACACAGCGAATTAAGAAGGATTCACGGATCCTAGTATTTGTTTACTCTTGAATTAACATGTAAACCACCCAGCTACATTTTCTGTACCATTCATACGAGTTGTTTTTGTAGTACCTATATCGTAAACAAGCAAAACTTTAAAGGATTTATCTTACCTTTTTTAACATTGAGACAAAAGAAACATGTAACTTTATTGTGCAGTGAAAGATAAAATCAAATAACTTGAATTCAATAGACCGATTCAAAAGTAATGTGAATTAAAGTGGGCGGGTTCTTTAGTTAAATAAAAGCTATATCTTAATTACTTAAATAAAAAAAAATATGATCTTGTGACGGTAAAATTTTGTGACAGTTTCAAATTCCTTTGGCAAAATCAAGTTTTTGCTGATACTTGACTACATCGATAACACGAGATTCTCATCTAGAACCGGTTTCGGCAAACTTATGTTAAGTGGTCTATAACATAATCAACCTTTGTCGGAGGCTTTTAAACTTTGTTACAGACGATTAACTCGATGTAGGAAAGATTAGCTTTTTTTTACGTTCGGAATCCCCTTATAGCCTCACCGGAGGTTTCGAATCCACTAGAGTATTGTACCTTGCTCTTCAATGTCCGTCAGCGTTGCTAGGGAACTAGCTGCACCCCATTGAGGTAACTCGTCGGTTTCAAACACAAACTGGGCCCATACCATGAACTCTTAAAACAGGTCAATAATTTCAAAACTACCTACCTAAACTACCAACTGCAAATGTCACTTTATAATCCTGTATATTTACATGACATTACAAAGTGACATTTGCAGTTGGTAGAATGACAGCAGTTCAATTATTGACCTGTTTTAAGGTTTATGGTAAGGTCGCTGGCCTTGACTGTCAACTCTGGTCAATTCAATGGTCTTTCCGTCACCTATAGAGAATGAGCACGGAACATAGGGCATGCTTATGCTTGGGTAAGTTTTAACCCCCGACAAAAAAGAGGGATGTTATGGCCAGATATTGTTGTTGAAATTATGGGGCCCAGTGCGCTTAGGAAACAGGCCTTTTTGCCTCGAGGCATAGGTACACAACCGGCCATCATCGATTTCTTCCTTACAAATTCTAATGTAAAATGTATTTCGTGCAGGTGAAGGTAGAAGGCCGTACGCAGTATCTAACGTGCGTATGCATGGCGTGCCTGGAGCGTTATGATCCTGAACGCACCATAAGATGTCGCTTCTGCGGACAGAAGTGGGATGGTTCATCGCTCGTACTTGGGACCATGTACTCTTACGACATCTTCATGGCGACGCCGTGTTGTGCTGATCGATTGAAGGTTTGTATATTAACTATTGTATATGTTGTATGTATGACACGTATAGTATCGTAACTACATTTGATCAACTTTACCCATGCAGTTACGCTACTATACGTAGGAGCGCCGAAGTATCATTCTGTATATTTGCGTTCCGTAATGATTTTTTTTTTGTAAAAAAAAAAAAAAAGACGTGTGGCACTCGGGGACTGCGCGGTTAAGCTATTGCATAGCATTTTTTATGATTATTCATTTTATAATAAATTTACAATAAATAATAATTTGAATTTGAATTTCGGATTTCGGATTTCGGATTTCGCACTTCGGATTTCGGATTTCGGACTTCGGACTTTGGACTTCGAAGTCAGAAGTCCGAGTCCGAGTCCGAGTCTGAATTTGAATTTGAATTTGAAAACTAACAACTTATGCAATTATAATTACTTACGTTAAGCGAAGCTACTTCGGAGCAGCTCGGCTCTGTTCGTACGAGCTCGGAGGTGTTACAAATTTTCGTTACGGAATTTCTGGATTCGGTCCCCGCGCTCAAGGCCCGAGGCCCGCGATAAAAGCTATGCAATAGCTTAAAAACACTGTAATACGTATTAATAAGAAGCCGAGTGCATTAATATATCTATTATTCTTTTTTTCGTGATAGAGTATATTATTATTACATTTTCATCCTCAATATAATATCTTGCACATACCTAGTATGCAAGATTGGGTGTGGAAGATATGAATACCGCATATTATAATGACCTGTCGCCAATGCCACACACAGCATATTTTTTGATGGTGTAATATTCCCTTTCATTTCAATATTCATTTTATTTTATTTTTGTCTACAGTGCAACAGCTGCTACAAGCCACTTCTGCATCCTCAGCAGCGGCTGAACTACTCCGATTATTCGCACCCAGTGACGTGCCCTAGCTGCCGCATCGTGGACACGCACTTCGTCAAGCCACTCAGCTACTGCTTCACCAAACGGGTCTTTCCGCTGTACCAGCAGTGGCCATAACAGTCGGCGGTGCCGGGAACCTCTCCCGGCACCCCCCCTGCTTCCGAATCGTGGGGATTAGCACCGACGCCTCCGCGCCGTGCATCACCCCCTGCGTTGAGACCCGTCGTCAACACGAGCATGGCTTCCCGAGCCCCTGAAACGTCCGCAGAAGAGTCGTCTTCGAAGTTCCTCACACCAACTCTCGCCAGCATTACGGAATCGCTATCGCTGCTTGGTTTGAGTCCAGAAACATTAGCAATGAGTCTTGGAGAATCACTTGCTGAACGCTATCTGGCTACGCTAAGGCCGAAACCAGTGGAGCGACCGGTGATGGGGGGTTGCGGTATCCCGCGCCGCACTCCTTTGGCCGAACCCTCTCTGCAGCTGTTCTCTAACGACTTCATGGACTATTTGAACCAGATCGCTTAATTTGACTGGTTCCTCGTGGTACTGTGAAAACGACGCGGCGTCTATTGAACTTTTCTGTGTTGCGATGTTGTTCTCTTGGACTTTTAGACGTTAGTAATAATTTCTGTTAAATTAAGTTGGTATTATTGAAAATAATTTTATGTGTCAGTTTTAGATCATACTATTGATTTTATTTTAATTTTATCCTGCACTTTGTTGATTAGAAGTTGATTTAATCGAAAGTTAATTAGCGGTGTAGTAAGATGCCAGAAATTGCATTTTTTTGTTTTCGATCCAATCTCAAATTGAGAAGTATTTCCTTTTGAAGGACCTTATTCGTGTGTTTTTAAATTATGATTACCTTCAATTTCAGTGATACTGATTACCCTATCTGATAGGGACGTTCGAGTGGCGTGTTGTTTAGTTCAATTTAGTTTATTAGTTATGTTTTATTTTAGCAAAATTTTAAACCTAACTTAAGTGTTATA
This sequence comes from Eilema depressum, assembly GCA_914767945.1. Lineage (NCBI taxonomy): Eukaryota > Metazoa > Arthropoda > Insecta > Lepidoptera > Erebidae > Eilema > Eilema depressum. Next base: position 15,673,285 of record OU612020.1, read on the forward strand.
CAATATTTTCGTAGGTTTATTGTGAACTTTTATTTCCTCCCACCAAATGGCACTTTATTAGTGTAACAATTACTAAAGATGCCATGTTAGGTCTTAATATCAGTTTCATTTACTTACTTATATTTACACATGCATACCTAATTTAACAGTAATATTGGTAGAGGATTTTAATTGTAAGTGATTGCTGTGTCACCAATAATATGATTAGCCTGTCTATATTTATAATTGTAGGTTATGTAACGTCGACTTGTTGGTTTACCTATGTTTCAATAATTACTTGTAAAGATCTCATTGATTAACGGTATATAACACGGAAAAATTATGAAGAAATCAAATATAATGTTTTGGAATAGTGCCATATCAGTTGAAGCAAGGGTAATTAACCTTTGAAATTTAAAATTTATTAAATGAAAGCCGTTAATCATTGAAGTGCAGTTTTTATGACAAATTAATAGTTTTTTTTTTGTTATTATCTACTATACGTTTTGGCTATCTGAATAGTTTAGATTAAGAGTTTTCTTATTGTCATGAATGTCTATTTATTTGTAAGTTAAATAGCGCTTGGTCATTTACTAAGCGTAAAATAAGTGATGTGCACATTTACTCAGTAACTGTTTAACGTTAACTTAGGTAAGGTTTTTTATACATTTGATACTTATAACTCGCGAAGTGATTACAAGTGATAATTCTTAGTAATAGTGCGTGTTAGTGTTAATCTAAATAACAACTAGTGGTGCGGATAGCTGAGCGAGTTGCGTATACTTACAGAGTTATCGCGATATCCGTGGGTGACTGCAGAATTTTAGGCAATAATTCTAATAAAGACTTGACACTTTTTATAGATAAAAAAATTTTGCATTCTTCTTAAATCGATACTGCCATTTACATTTTACTAATCTAATTGACACATCGATTCATATCGACGTTCTAAGCGATTAAACTAGCATGACGTGCCTATCGACTAGTTAGTACTAACACACAAAATCTCTATATCATTTATCGAATTAAATCTGTACACAGGACCACTTTCTTCTTTATCCGTTGCAAAATCCACGCGTTGCATTGCGAGAATAATTATTTAGTGTCGGAATTATCGTAATAAATAATTATGGTAATAAATTGTTGGAACATTAAACTCGAATTAACTCGCTTCAATCGCTGTGAAGAATGAATTAACTTCTATTCACAACGCGTAGCTTGTCACCTGAGGCGATTCTACTCGAAGCGATTAATCTCACTGAATACTAGCATCGTGTGACTGACAATAGTGATGGGCACGTCGTTATAGTTTTATCGATAAATCGGAATTGATATGAAAATGGTTGTGTTCATTCTTATTTTGGACTGACTACGTCGTAGTAATCTGTTGCGTAGTTGTAGGATCACGTATCATCACGCTATCATCCGCCATCATCCGCATCACTGCACCTCATTACGTCATCGTCATCATGGCACGGTTTGAGTGGACGGCGAACTGGCTCTAAGTCCTAAGATTTAGCAGCATAGGTTCTGACGCGACAAAAATACAGAATAACTATTGGCTTATATATTTATATGGAGCTTCAAAGTTGAACATAAAGATAGTGCTTGAACCAAATATTCAATTATAAAAGCTTTAAAAACATTAAATGAAATTTTTGAAGCATTTCGTATGTTAACTACTCAAATCGATTATGATAAAAAAAAGCGAATACAGGTCAGGCGGGACCCGAACCCGCGACCTTTCCCTTACAGGGGGAATGCTCTGACTACTGAGCAACCGAGACTCGCCGAGCGGGTTCGAGTTCCGCCTGAGCTGTATTCGCTTTTTTATATCTTAATCGTTTTAAAACATTGCATCACCGAATATAAGAAGCTGTCCCAAATATTACAACAGAGTTAATAAACTGATATACCTCTGAAACTCATTCATGAGAATATTGGCAGCTGCCTGTACCCCGAAATTAAAAGTCCGAATACATCCAATTACAAGGCGCTAAAAATAATATGGCCGGCAGTAATTTCAGCTTTTATTAAATATTTAACGATGTTGTTATTAAGCGTCGCTTGCGCACATCCAGCGTCGGACGATAGGTGCCAGTCGTCTTGTGTGGTTGTAATACCTCTTAAATATTTTAAAAATTAGTCTCCTCTGCTTAAACTTAATTCTAAGAAATACCTTTATCATAGCATGGCGTAATATTGTAAATATGCCGTTTATCTACTACACGCTTATCGAAGAAGTATTTAATGAGATAATATTGCATATGTCTAGTTTAGCAGTAACTCGATAGTACATAATCTCACAATATCAAAGATCCCTAATTATTTATTTTAAAACAGACCCGCCGCGGAGCGATCGCACTTCATATGTTAATCAATTTTAATTTTATCGAAGTTTGCTCGTTCGAATATAGAATTATATTTAAAAGTTTAAATATACATTTAAGTAAATGTATGTTTCCAATAAAATATTTGAAAAAAAAGTAAGACGAGCTGTTGTTGGTATATTTAGAAAAATATTAAAATGAACCAGATCATCTGATGGTGGCCATGTACAAATGAGAAGTGAAGTGCGTTCGGGTCGCGGCGTTTAGTGAAACGACACAAATAAATTATAAAGTCATATTGTTTAATAGTCAAATACAGAGCCATCTATGTAGAGATGTATTATCATAGTACTTGTTTATGATGACTCATCAAATGTATCAAGTCATTGACCCCCTCTTCCGGTACAAAATCAAAGTATTTTCAAACACTATTTAAAAACAAAATTTCTTAGAAGTTTATATCAAGTCCTCCGGTTTTAATAAAGCTGTTGGTTCCATATTTTATAGATATTTCAATATTGATCGATTGACTAACATTACCTCTTTAGATACAAAGGAAAAAAAAATAGTGAATTATAGTGTAACAGTTCGTGGTTCCATATAATTGTACTTATGGAATATTTACAGTTGAGATGAGTCTGAGAGTGCTCGAGTCAAACAAAGTTGTGTACTCTCGGCTCTCACAAATATACAAATCCATAGTAAATGTATATTCTAGCCTGTAGAGAAAAATATCCTGAGATTCAACTCGGTCGGAGCCCGCGACGGGCACAGTCAAACATTGAAGTATTGTCATATTATTTTATTTAAATAATATCCTTATTTAAAGCTCCCCTACAAACTGAGCTCTATCAAAGTGTGTTTATTATTTTGAAGATTTATATGGATACTTTAAAGGTTGTATAGGTAATTTTAATAGAAACAATAGTTCGGTTCTTCCCAACTTACACAAATATTACATTAACTGATATGTGTTTGATTATTCATATTTTAGACACTTAGTTATTTGTTCATTTAAAAAATAAATGTAATTAACACAAACGTTGCCAACTTTCTTAGTTTATTTGCACATATTTGTTAAATTATGTAATTAATGACAATTTATTTAGACACCGACATTTCTTCGTGTTGAATTTTAATGTGGTGTAATTTAGTGAATTGCTTAAAAGTACAAAGAAACGATTTGTTACTTTTGCAAATTTTATAAAATAAATCAAATACATATTAAAAGTAACACTCAACTAGATAATCTTTACAAAATAGTTGCTGTAAATCATAATATAAACCGCTTTGAATATTTAATTTGACAGAATATAACCCTTATACATTCTGTAAACGTTTTGTTTCACGTTATTTGGAATTTAGGATCAAAAATTGTTACTTATTATGAAAAACTATATTATCTTAAATTGGTTCGATCTATTTCATCACTTGTATTTTATCGTAATGCTATTAGACCCGGTACTATGTACCTTAGCACTCTGCAAGTAGAACATCGGCATAATATTCGTTGATCTGTAGGTATCATGTCTCGCTTTGAGTATAGGTTAATCAAATCTTATTTCCACTGTAGTTCTTATTTAGAGTCGTAGGGTTTTCTTTAATAATAATCTGTGTGAATGAGGACGTATGAATGGAGTCACATTTAACATTAAGTATAGTCATCTTCGCGCTCTTTATTCATATTGGTAATGGTAGCCTCGTATTAGGCGAGTATTGTTATGAATCGTGTACATTCTGGTCATAGCGGTGCGTACGCGCACCATTCCTAAGTATGTGAAAATTGTCTTTAAATCTTCTCAAACATTTAACTTAGATTTTCACTCAGTGTAATGCTTCCGTCATCCGTACTGTTTTCTGTCATTGAATGTTTGTCATTGGTCGTATTTCATGAGACAGTTTTTCGCCAGGTTTTGCCCGGCAATCCGTGTTCGGTCATCAGTCTTGTGACCAACCGATGCTAACATCATCGGTTCATCGCAGTACACCATACAACTGGACCGTAAAAATTCTCATAGAAATGCGGCCTAACAATTTTAACCATCGTGTACTAAAAGCAATAACATTAACCCAAATTGACTATAATGTATCCATGTTTGTGTCACTGCAATATGGATTAAGTCGTTAAAACACTTGTTTGAATTCGTAATAAAGCTTCAAAGACAGCAGTTAAGATCAGAACCTCTTTTTGAGTGTATATCTATCTATAAATCTTCGACAGAACTTTATGACGATGCATAACACTGATGTTTTGTTTATAAGTTGTCGCTTTAACCGAGCGCTATACGAAGTAGCTGGAGACGGACCAAAAGGTCTAAGGCAGGTTATCGATGTGACATTCAGCATCCAGTGGTACCCGGCACCAACACGCTCAAAATTCTCCAAACGCATTGGCTGATTCTAGTATACGGCTGTTATTGGTTAGTGAAAAGATGCAAATCAAAAACATGTTAATTATATTTTGATACTCGATGTTTTCTACACTAAAGTAGTAAGTTCGTATTAACCTTTGTATTAACTTGTATAGGTAGTGTTATCGCGCGCGATCGCATTTGTAGTTTCGACGGACGTTATCAATATCAACAACGTTGGTTTATTTTTGTACTGTAATGTATCAATCAATTCACTAACTTGTAGACTTACAAATGCGATACGATCGTGTAAGGTGATATTACATGCAGAGGTCGCGAATGCTGCAAACCGACAAGTAGGTACGGTCTGAAGTCAATACAATTAGAACCCCCGGGTTGATACACAAATGTCGCCACTCGGGCTTCGAGTAAATGCGCATAAATTTTTGTAAGCACGTTTATAAAAAAAAATGGTGATAAACTTACGAATTGGTTAACAATAATAATTAAGTTATTGCGTAGCAATTAGACATACGATTTTTACTACGTAATGCGCGGGGTGCATCAGGGTATGAGTGTCATAATTTTTAATACTTAAAACTTTTGTACTTTCGTAAAGATAACAAGTAACTTAGTGATAACGTTTTTTCTATATGTAATGCGTAAATTAAACATCAAGTAATATACGTTTTTTTACTGGAAATGTAGATGTAGTATTTTTGTAAGACACGCGAATTACGCTCGTCGTACTTGTATCACAGCGATAAATAAGTGTTGTGTAATGACCGGTTGTGCGTCCAATTGTGGGGAGTAATCTGGGCGCAACTTCTACAGACACGCGACAAAAGAATTACCTGAGCAGTGCACAGTGTGCACACTACAAACCAACGTGTAAACCTGCATAGCTATTTCTTTGGCCGTGTGTACTCGTACATTCAAAGTATTTTTTTAAAGAAACTTCGCCTAAGCTTATTTCTTGACTTTTGACGCACAATGATGAGGTCTATGTGTAACTAGGGTAGTAAGTCTTTGACTAACTGTGCATTTTCAATTGTAAAATTTTCTCTAATCGGCATAAACATTTGGTTGCAAAATCATTAAAAAAGACAGAATTACGAAAGCGATGGTATCTAACTATATGCTTTGATGGTCCCGGTTAGTTGCTACGGAGACACATGTCTAGAGCTTGATTCAAACTAAATAACGTAGCGAACTAGTCGATTCAAAAGTATAGTAGAACCGTTCCCGGAACTGATTCAGAAAAAGATATCGATATCGCGCTTTTATAAGCATTTCAAGTAGAAGCAGTTTTTCACAATTAAGTAACGGTAATGCATGTTGGAATGGATGAAAAACTTGATATATTTTATAAATTTCCGTTGTCTCTTGTGTATGCGTAATATATAATTAATATTGAGTAATATTGAGTGTGGTCATGTGTTATGTAAGTGTTCTTTTCTATAATGATCTCTTGTTTACTTACAATTTAACTGAAATAAGGTATGAAGTTAGTCGGTAACGTGGAACGATGCTGAGATGCTCAGATGGAAAACGCCAATTGATTAATTTTAAGTAAGATATAAGCGCTTGAATTTATTGTAAGGGTCGTTTAAATATAAAATACTTCTATACCATTGAAAATTGATATTATTTAAATACGTCTCAACGTGTATTTTTGTATATTCGAAGTCAATGCATAAGGAATTGGCACAGAAAAAGTATAGGTTACGTAAGAGTATTCTGATTAAGATGAAAAGTTCCATTTTGTAACGGTTTAAAAATATTGAAAATATTAATTTTTGTATCGATAGTGAGCGTTGTATTGTCTATATTGTAATGTTGGGGATGAAGTTAGTCGTAAGATTGTTTCAGAAAATTGTAATAAAACTGGAGGAGAAACAAAAAAAACGTTATATTTTATACGGATCCCGATATAGTGCGAGGCGGGCCCACGGGTCCGCCCGCACTTTGTGTTACTTTACGAATCTAGTTTGTAAGTTTACTCTTTAAAAGAGTGTGCAAGGTCGTAGTTTTAGTAGGCTTAGTGTTTTTTATACCGGCTTGATGTTGTGACATTTATAATTAATATGATATCGATAACAGTACTACCGAACATGCGGCCAACACTGATCAATAGAATGTGTAGTGGGTACTTTGTGTGGAGTGCATTTTGTTTTCCTTTCGGACGACGAGCGGGCAGCGTTCCTCCACCTCGTGATCATAACCAAAGTGTTGCTGTTCGCAAGCATATCATTTTAATACGACGCTAGATACATTTTTCGGTACAAAATCTTAGCAAAGTTTTAATTCTATTCGATTTATGATATATTGTTAGACAATTCTGTGTTGTGTGTTTGAGTGGAGGGTTCGCGCCTCGTGCGGTCTCTGTTAGAAGCCGAGTCTAGTCGTGAAGTCGGTCTCATCTCCAGTGCTCGCCCGCGGTGTCACCATTCCCGCGAATCTTCCACTACGGCCGCGACAAACTACCTGAATTATTTCAGTTTTTAGCAGAATTATATTATTGTCTAGTATTTCCGATTATGTTACGTTTTATATTGCTTATATTATATATTATGGATACAATGTTTATTAAGTATTGAATATTCATTTTGATGAGGACCTAGTCGATTCTCTATATATCATCATCTCCCAAAGTACAAATTCCTTGTTGTTTAGTCCAATTTTGTTTGACTGTTATTGAATGGAAATTAATTTAGCAAGCGTTGTCACCGGGTGCCTGGTGGTTCCGGCGTCTTGTCATTTTTAGAGCCCTGCCTGCATCTTGGCTGATACGTCATAATATTGGCTGCACACGTACGACATGTAGCGGAGGACGTACGTTGTAGGATAAACTAGTTGAAATAAATCCATATAACAATAAATCAACTTATTTACCGTGCCTCTGGTACATTATTACAATTTATGTTTAGCAGCTTTTAACTTAAGTTAGATTAATTTTTAAATAATTTACCTATTTAGTTAATGCACAATTAATAACCCAGAAAGTCACTTTATTATTATTTTTTACTAATTTTTGCTATAGACACATTACAGTGAAATTATGTCATGTAAAATCTACTTTTTTTCATTAACTTACCATTGTTTTTAGTTATACGTAATCACCTACTACACATTATCCATTTGGAAAGCTAATTTAGCTATGAAATATATTTCAAATGACATTATACCTACGATAAATACAATGAAACCTTTATAAAATAAAATGTATAAAATTATTTCTTTGGTGTTTTATTTGAACTATACCTTTCACATGACTGGAAAAATGTAATGGTTAATGCCACAAAGGCAAAGGCTAGAGCTGATTGATAGACTGGCAGAGAATATTTAGATGACGAATAGAAAATACACGTTTAATTTTATGAAAATACATTAAATAACCTTCGTAGGCACGAATTCAAAACGGTGTGATTATCCACTGGCAATGACAATGACAATTTTAGGTTCATGGCCTATTTCTAGGGTCTATTTCTATTCGTCACCTAAAGATTCTCTACCAGGACTTAGGATAACAACTATTCTCTGAGCTATTCCCTTGCATAATAAGCCTTGAAAATATATATTGACGTTGAAAATTTATCTAAAAAAGGCCCGGGCTACACAAAAGGCCACAGCGGACTTTTTATTCGCGGAGCGTATTTTTTTCTCTGCCCCGGAGAAAAATCCCTAGTCTGCGCAGGCCCTGAGAGAGAATTTCATATGGCAGCTTCCTGAAGCAGTTTACGAGTTTTCATCTGAGAAGAAATAGGTTATGCAAATCTGATACAAAATAACAGATATAAAATGAAGGATGAAAAAAAAAGATTACTACCTAAGTAATGGGTTTGTATTGTAGGGAGGTCCTCCCTAGGTAATATATAAATTAATTAATGAAAAAAATGTACTTAGTAGATACTTGTCGTCTATTTTATCTAACCAAGTTGCAAATACGATAGACAGTCGATAAAGGAGATAGGGTTGTGCTTTTTCATATAAAGTTGTAGGTACCTATGTTTTACAACTTTATATGAAAAGTGTATGTTTTACAACTTTATATGAAAAGTGTATGTTTTACAACTTTATATGAATAAGTAACATTTAGTTGGTGGTCTAAACTAAACTACCGATGATACCAGTAACGTAACGCAATTGACAGTTTTGTTTAGCTTAAATCATGTTTACTTAATTAAAAAGCGTCAAGAACAGTAGGAGGTAGGTACCAAATTACCTACGTCCCCCCTACCTCCTTTCTCCTACTTAGGTACCTACGTCACAGTCTTAATGAATACGGAGTTTACGAACTTCTATTTGAAGAACCTGCAGCCATGCCGGAAATGTGAAGTTTTAAATTAAATGTTAGATACATACGAGTTCCCTATTTATTCAAGTGTATATTGTCTGCACGTAGTCAATTTGTTTTTAACCGACTTTAAAAAGAATGGTTCCCAATTCATCGGATGTTTTTTATGTATATCAGCGATATTTTCGTTATTTAGAAGTAGATTTTTGGTGTTTTGGTGTAGCTCCCAAGTGGTACACATTTCTGGTTTTGATCTTGGACTCCGTATAGATACAGCAGACTCATCAAAATTGAATAGGATTTATGTGCATCCTGTGACAAGACATTACGTTGATCAAGAACATGCTGGAAATTGTCTAGAGTTAAATCATGAAGGCAGAGAACAGAATTCCTTAGCGATATCCAGAATGTAGGTACCTATATCTCGATTAGATATTTGCGGCATATTGCCAATCCCATGAGATGGAGGTACGACCTAAGTATTATGGTTGCAGACATGCTTTACTAGACTAGGGCTATGAAGGTTGATAACGGACCTCCTTCCGTAATGACGAAAATATGCCGTTTAATTTATTGATGGAATTATGTCGATTCTACAGGTGTTTTATCATAGAATCAAGCAGTAATCAGGATTTTTAGTTCATCATCATCATCCTCCTGCCCTCATCCTATGTTTTATTTAAGGTCGGCACAATATGTGTCCTTTTTTCATTCGTATCTAGTGTATTGTACGATAATTTAGATTAGGTACAACAGGCACGTATCTGAACGCTCAATCTAGCCCCTGCACTTTACACAAGTGAGCTGGGGTCAGCTCAAACCGGTGCGATGTCGCTTGACCTCAATGACCCAATTAGTATAAATGGTTGAAGACAACTATTCTTACGGTGAACATAACATTCTTATTTTGAATGCATGATGACGATTGTGCCAAGATTTAGATTGGGATATTTAGGTGCCTTCTTTATAATCCGTAATTAGGGTACCTATTTCTAAAGTAATTATTGTTCGTTGGACGAAATGAAATTCGAATCTTCCACCCCTTGATCGCATCAAGGTGTGAAGGATTCGATTTTGTCCCCAAGAAGATCACGGAGGACAGAATTATTCAGTAAAAAGACATAGTTTTCATGGTTAGATATAAGAGATAGGAGATGCTTTTTCGATTTCTTAGATCTACTGTCAGTTAAAAACAAATTACACAATATAATGAAGACTGAAAACCAAACCCTCCTTTTTTTCGACAGACATATAAAACATGTAGATATAACTCCGGACACGTATCTTGGACCTAAACCGCAAGACAAATGAGGCTCTGGCACCCGCGGATTGCTTTGTAATAATCTATGCTTGGTGAATTCGAGTTCGTCCACCGCAGTAGCAGCCTGTGCTATCCTCAAAAGACACCCAAGAAATGTGTACCTACTGCGCGTATAGGGCACATTTTGAGCACATTTTAGGTCCAAGATACGTGTCCGGAGTTATATAGTCGACATGGAGATACGGTTGCACTTTTTCATATAAAGTTGTAGGTATGTAAAGGTGCAACCGTAGACCGTAGCTCCTTTGTCGACTGTAGATACCTAACCTAATTTGCAACTTCTATTTATCTATACTAAATCAAGCAGGCATCTAAAACAGCACATCGTAATCTGCATTAGCGACGGCTAGTTTATGTCCTCCTGGTCAATAAATAAACTGAACAACTAAATAACGGCTGCAGAACACCATAGCAATATTTCAAACACCCTCGGAAAGGATTAAGTGGAATCTCGTCGAGTATTACCGCTTTACTGGTATTACCATCCCGTAATCCCACTGTTACTAATTTAGAGATAAGGAATTTCTTGAGAATATGTTACGGATGAGATTAGGGTGATTTAATTTGCATGGCACTGCGAAATGCAAGGATTCCAGTAATCACACCATTAGACAAACATTTTCTAATGAGTATCTTTATCAAGTCTGCAGATTCAGTGTCTAGTTTGCATAAATAAACGTCTTTCGATTTGAAGAATTTAATTTAAAATCAAAATTCTTAAATACACATAGACTGTTTACTGATGATTGTATAAAAGATAGGTTCACGGTAGGTATATAAGCGTTCACAGTTGATTGTGTACTTACCTAATGAGCTTCTCTAGACTGTAATAATGCAAACTGACGTCGAAACATACACAGAGGCTATTCTCTGATGAGTTTGTTAATACTGACACTGACGTGGGTGAAATTTGTTAGAAATTCTTGGTAGCTTACAATACTGACCGACCCAAATCGACCGATAAAATATAAAAAAGTATTTCCCAAAATTACCAAAATTTTCGGCACCCAAGCCCAAATCAACTGCAAGTCGGTACACTTGCTGATTAGATGGTAATCACGGCCATAAGTAACCTATTACCATCAGGAGGGCCGTGTGCTTGTTTGCGACCTAAGTAGTATAAAAAAAGCACTCAGTACTACCAGTTAAACTCGTTCTATATCCTATAGATAAAGTTTAGATTCAATCAATCAATCAATTAGCTTATCGCAGTCCACTGCTGGACAAGTGGACATAGGCCTCTCCTAATGTCGTGAGGCTTTGGCCTACTGTTTCCACACTAGCCAGACGTGTTGGTACAGGGTTTTATTTCGAGTTTTCCTTCTCTCGCAGTGATATCATCGGCGTATTTTTCCGTTGGTTCAGAGTAAACAAAAAATCGAAGTATATTTATTCACATTCTAGAACTCATTATATAACCTAGTTCATTTTATTGCTATGAATAACTCATGATATAAAACTACTAAACACCCACACTACCCACATGTCGGACATGATAAACGTTATTCCAGCTAATCTATTTATGGTCAGTGTCCCTTACAAGTGCCCTTAGTGTCCGCGCATAGAGCTCTTTACTTTGTCTATAAATTACAGCACTTATCTGAGTTTATAATTAGCAAAATGGAGTGCTGTGAGCGTTCGAAAGTTAAGGGGAGACAGGGTTATGTACTTTATTGCTAAACTAGTTCTAACATTAGGAATTGATCGGGTTTAATATGAAATTGCAATGCATAATGTACCGGGTGGAATATTATGGATATTGATCCCTTACCCACTCCACCTCAGTTAAATTGCTTGTGTTAACATTGAGTTTAACACCCGTATTCACAAATAACACTGTGAGGTCTCATAGTGTGCTCGAGCGCATAAGGCTGGTAAAATTAATTCACAAACATCACGGAGCAGTATCTAACACAGTGCGTTCCCTCAACGAAGTGTTACTTAAGTGTTATCTTATATATAAAACTCTTAGTCCTGACTGACTGACTGATTGACTTAGAGACAACGCACAGCCTAAACCGCTGGTCCTAGAGACTTGAAATTTATAGAGAGTGTATGTTTTGATGCGTGGAGGTGTACTAAGAAACGATTTTTCGAAATTCAGACCCTAAGTGCCTAAAAAGTGCCAAAAACGTACTTTCTTATAACTCAAGAATGGCTGAACAGATTTTCATGATCTTTGGTTTATTGAATTTGGCTTTGTCGCCGAATAGCAATTATTACCATTAAAATGTGGCAAATTCACGAAATAATGTAATATTAAAGAAAATACGAAATATTATGGCGCTAATATCGCTAGCAAAATTGTTACCATGACAACGGAACTAAAGTGATGGTGTCAACGTTAAGTCACATTTTGATCTGTCAAATGATAATATTTATAAAAATGTCACTCTCTGTCTCTCTTTCACGTCAATATAATATGCAAGAATGTGAAAAATATTGTGTAAGAGTTATGTACTGCAGTTTATTTATTTAATTGATTGGAAACAGAAAAAAAACATATGATAGCAGCGATGATAGCTATCAGAGCTATATAAAAGAATATACCTGTATATAAAAAAAAGCCTAAAAGTAATACAGCACATTATCATCCAGATCAATCCTCATTTACAAGCTCTCAAACAGTAAGGTATGTGAATTTAAATCTATTGACGCCGCCGATATAACACAAGGGGCGGCTTCATAGCTAGAAACAAAATAACAATTTATATCAATGGCTAGAAACGTTTCACCAAATAGACGAAGGCCTGGCTTCTAGAAAACTTCACTTTCTTTCTTGATGAGAAGTATACTAAGGCAACAATAATAGAGATGGCAGAACACAATTCAATAACTTCCACTTATCAGCTGTGGGCTCAATTACTCAAGCACAGAGCACTTCTGATTAAGATGACAAAGAATATAATACAAAATGTTTATTTTCTTAATATTATTTTTAGATAATTATAAAAAAATTAAACCACCACAAATTTCAAGTATGTTGTTTTATTTGTATTCATTTTTGACGTATCACATAGTAATTTATGTATCCTCAGCATTTACCAACGCATTGGAGGACGTCTTCAAGACGCTGGAGTAGTTACATCTCGCACCTTCGGTTCGCCGATGACATCATCATAGTTGCGGAGTCGCTAGAACAACGGGGCGAAATGCTGCACAGCCTGAATGGAGCTTCTCGACAAGTCAGCCTCGGTGTAAACTTGGATAAAACCAAGATTATGTTCAACGAACATGTTGTACTGAGACCGATTGCCATCGAAGGAGCGACACTCGAAGTTGTTCAAAAATATTATCTACCTGGGGCAGGTTATCCAGCTCGGTAAAACCAACTTCGAGAAAGAAATAGCCAGAAGAATTCAACTGGGGTGGGCACTGGGCAGCATTTGGCAAACTACGTCGGGTCTTCTCCTCCCCCCTGCCGCAATGCCTCAAAACAAAGGTTTTCGACCAGTGCGTCCTGCCTGTTATGTTACCTATGACCTACGGTGACGAAACGTGGCCACTGAAGGTGGCCGTGACCTAAAAGTCGTGCAGCGGGCTATGTAGTGAGCTATGCTTGGAGTTTCTTTGAAGGATAGAATTCGAAACGAGGTCATCCGACATAGAACCAAAGTTACCGACATAGCTAACGAAGATCCAACTTTCTGTTTTGGAAATTAGTTTCGAAAACAGAATTATTATTCTTTCTTGGAAACCAGGTTCGTTAAAAGAAAAATAATTCTGCTATGGAAACCGGTTTCCAAACCTTCGTTTCCAATCTGGCCGTAGGGTTGCAGAATAAGCAAGCTAAAGTGGCAGTGGGCTGGCCACATCTGCCGAAGGACTGATGGCCGTTAGACCAGACGAGTCCTAGAGTGGATACCGTGAGAAGGAATACGGAAGGTGGGACACCTCCTAGCCAGCTGGACCGACGATCTGCGAAAGGTGGCTGGGACGTACTGGAAGCGGAAGGCGGAGGATCGGCAAACGTGGTGCATATTAGGAGAGGCCTATGTCCAGCAGTTGACTGCAATAGGCCAATTGATGTTTTTTTGTATCCTTAGCATACAACAGCAACCTTCATAGTTATGGTACACTGATGATCTCGCACTGGTTGACAGGGCTCTTAAAAGCAGGTGGAATCTCAGTTCTAAAAGAGCTTACGAACCTCTTTGATTCCGTCATCCAGCAGAACTTAACATGGAACTGTAGTGCGGTGGTACTGTTCTCCAAAAAAGGCTATAAGGTCTTGCTGAAGAATTATAAGACTCCTGAGTCATATCTCTATAGAAGTTTTGTTCTTGAGAATCGTCTTGAATAGTTGTGAATTCCAGCCACTGGAGCAAGCCGGGTTTAAAAAGGGTTATAGTGTTGCAGCCAATACTGTTGAGCAGATTATACAAAAGACCTGAGAGTATAATCAGCCGCTATGTATGGCATTTGTAGATTACGAGAAGCCTTCTGACATCATCTAGACCTGGGCATTTCTGGATTGTCTACGACAGTGTCGTGCTGATACGATATTTTCATTGCTGAGATGGTAATTTTAGATTAGAAGACGAAACCCAGAAAGAGATATAGGTACGTCGAAGGGTCGACAAGGGTTGGGCAACATTGGGAAAATTCGTCGAGGTTTCTACTCCCCTGTTATGACTCATAGGGCCCAAATGTGCAAACTGACAGCATTATGTCCCCAACATACGGTGGAGGATCGAGTGCTATGGCATACTTTGGGTGAGGCCTAAGTCCAACAGTGGACTGAAATAGGCTATTGATTGATTGATTGATAAGAACGAAATGTTAGGCAATAGTAATTTTTTCTTACCAGTCTTTTTCTAGCCATTTACTAGCTATTGGTATAAAGATACTAATAGTATTTTTATTTTGTTGTAATATTCTAAAAATCTACCACTTTTTTGTAAGACAAGGCCGATGTTTCTTACAGTTTTCATTTAATATTTTGAAAAAAAAAACACTACTGAGAGAGCGAAATAAGGTGTCGAAAGTTTATACAACAATTACTATTAGAACTATCGGGATACTTATATTTATACAACAAGTCCGTCAGTTTAGAAAAAAATACTATTGGTGATGGTAGTCGACATCCACGCAGGCGGAGCTGCGGGCGAAAAGCTAGTCAATGAATAAAAAGGCTTGCCAAAACGAACGCACTGACACCCGAATTCACAAACAATACTGTGAGGTCTCATAGTGTGCTCGAGCGCATAGGGCTGGTAAAATTAATTCACAGACATCACGGAGCAGTATCTAACGCAGTGCGTTCCCTCAACGAACTATTACTTAAGTGTTATCAATGAATATAAAGGCTTACCAAAACGAACGCACTGAGAATTTGTCGTTCTTTGCACAGTTTTGGTAGTACGCATAGCGAAGTATTGTTTGTGAATACGGGTGTGAGAATCTGTCGTTCTTTGCACAGTTTTGGTAGTACGCATAGCGAAGTATTGTTTGTGAATACGGGTGTGAGTCAGTAATCGAACCAGGACTTCAAGATCGTACGTAATGCCGTCTCTGCGGCCACACCTAATTACAACAACCCTACCTAATTAGGTACCTACTCAAAATTAGATTATAATCATGAAACATATTTTATCATGCCTCACTGCGAATACAACCTTCATACTCGTATATGTACAGAGGTTAAAGTTTTGAACTCCTTGGCGAACTTTATCGTATATTTACATGGGGTAAAAGCTCATTGGCGTACAGCTGACCAGCCATTACTTTCATGTTTACATAAGTTTACCATGAGTTTATAGAAATTTGATAGCCATAAAGGGCTGGGCAGTAAAATGGGCACTACTGGCCACTGGACCTTAGGGTGTGGTGGACTTTCGTAGAACATAAAACATAAAACTATTTTTATTGGTGTGACGTGTTGTAACCCGTGTATTAAGGTTTTATAACAGTAATCTAATTTTCTTGTACGATGTAGGTGTTTGAATTGAGAATCGATAAGTATGTTGGGAGAATAGTATGCCTGTGACTTTTTTGTTTTTCATGAGGTACCTACTTTATTTAGGGCTTGAAAGAAGTATAACAAGGCTTTCATTACAAGCTGATCTGCAAGCAGAGCAAGCAAATCTGGGTTTTTATTTTTCGAGCAACCCTTCAATGTTTTTCTTTGTAAAATAACAACACATAGGTAGGACACTGTAGTCCCACACCCGTGGTGGCGTTTGATGGCTAGGTTTTCCAGGAAACGAGAGATGTGCCAAAGGCTACCTTACCTTCGGCAATTAATATCCCGAAACGTCCGTACGGTTTTGGTCTGTGGGGATTTGGCACGTTAAAAAACTTGTACACGTTAAAAAGTCAAACTTGAGCCTTACAACATTAGCTGGCTGCACTGAAAATCACACCAAAGTTTACCCAGCCACTTCGAAGACTACGTGGATCAAACAGTCAGACAAAATGAAAAAAAAATACGTTGTTTTTTTTAATAGTACTAGATAATAGCTAGATCCTTGCAAATGCATACACTAGTATGCATATGTAAAAGCAATTTTGTCGCAAGCATTTTATATTAATACTAGCCTTCCGCCCGCGGCTCCGCCCGCGTGCATCTCGGTTAACGCGACCTTTGCTCGTATCTTCGGTTCTACTCAACCGATCGCGATGAAACAAACGTAAGATTTTAAGTCTGATCAAGCCCTTTCTAACAAAAAAACCGCATCAAAATCCGTTCAGTAGTTTTTGCGTCCATCGCGGACAAACAGACAAACAGACAGGAAATTAAAAAAAAATATTTTCGTGTTCAGTAGCGTTAATATAACATAACCCAAGTATTTTTTTTTAAATATCTCCAATGTACAGACACGACTACTTTACAATTATATAATAGTATAGATAGATAGAGTATAGATTTAACATATTAGACAAACATTTTTCTCAATTCTGATTGAATCGCTCTCTATGGTTGTACGTTATCAATGGATGTGTTTGTTTACGTTTTGAATAGACTTCATTAACTAACATTTTTATCACACATCGTAACATATTACATAGTTATCCGCTCTCTCCCTCTCACTGTTTACTAACTTGATTGGATTCGTGCCTTTTTTATTTACTTAAACTGTCGCAATTTTAAACGCTTGTACTAAAGTAAGGTTGTGTTACTATTGGGCAAATAAATTGTGTACGATTCTTTGCTACTTTGCTAGAGTGTTACTTTGTAGCAAACTGCTTTAACATTTGAAAGCACTAATTCATTGCGAAATAAATATACAAACTCGATACAAAATTTAACCATGATATTATACAAAACAAACAAAGTTACTTACGTAGATATACTTAAGTAGGTACTTTTATCTCTTACTGCCGTAGCAAGACTCTACTTGGTACAGATGTTTAACAAGTTTCCTCTGTTTTAACTTGTAAAGCGAGCTTATTTTGGGTAATTCCGATCTGTCATTGTTATGAATCTACACAATATAAAAACTACATATAAATAAGATTATTTTTGTGAACCATAATTGTTAAGTTATCTATTTCATTCAAAATCTGTAGCAGAAATGCTTCCGGACATATCTACACTGATTTTTTGAACAGACCTTAGTATTGTCTGTTCAAAGAATCAGTGTATGTTTTTAAAATGGTCAATTTAATCAATCAATCAATCAATTAGCCTATTGTAATCCACTGCTGGACGTAGGCCTCTCGCAATATGTGCTACGTTTGCCGATGCTCCGCCTGGCGCATCCAGTCTGTCCCAGCCACCCTTCGCAGGTCGGTAAAACGGTAGCTAATATTAATTATTAACTGTCAAAGTCAAAGAATGTAGATACAAAGTAAAAATAAAAGAAAGTATGAAAAACACATTTTTTAATTTACAACCTACATCGCACCTGTGTAATGAGAAAGAGGCTTTAACTAAATACAAAATTCTATCTTCACAAATGGAGATTTAATTATGGAATGCGAACTCGCTTATTCACTGTTCACTCGTTCACTGTAAATCATTATTGTTAATGAGCCGCCTGCTAATTGAACGGGAACTAGTATATTTTAAGGGCTCTGTACCCGAAGGATAACTAACACATAACCCTATTACTACGGTTCTGAGATATTTTTGTCTGTCCGTGAACTGTACAGTCATAAATCGTAATAGTTAGACAGCTGAAATTTTGAGAGAGTATCTGCTATAGTACCTAACATAATATTTGAACTATTGTTATAGCGTCTCTTTTACAAAAGTATTTTAAAAGTTTATAGTGTTATATCGATATGTGCAAGTTCAACTTTGCACTTGATAATTTTGTACCTTTATGAGGAGTTTAGGAGGATATTCAGTCGCTTAGGTTGACTCAGTGTAGTACAGACTCAGTCTGTAGGAACTGTTGAATATAGAACATCAGTAGTGATCATTATCACCTAAAACTAGAGAAATTTTCCGCCAGCCCCTTTAGACAAGTGGCAATTCGCTGGCGTTGACGTATTTTACACGTATTTTGACATTTATGTACATAAGATATGACAACGTATGCGTTGACGACCCTCAATACGTACGTGAAATCCCATACATTCATCATTCTATTCTACAATACGTCGGGTAACGAATTGCGACTTGTCTAGCTAGGGGCTGAATCTTTTTCTTAAAAGAATTAGAGCTATTCCTTTAAAAAGATAGAAGTGCCTCTACTATCACTGACGAACCCCATTCCTAGGTGCGTTGTCCGCGAAAGTGCACACGCGTCCGTGAAATGGCGGACCGTGGATAGGCGGCTTTAGATTTTATATCCACAAGACAAACGATTAGACCACCAACGCAGTTTCAGTGTAATAAATTCTTATACAGACCTATATCAGTATGAACGAGTATTACAGATATAGTGACCCATTGATACCAGACAAACAGTCTGTAGATTTCGAGAATTCTATATATCATTCTATAACTAGAAACAGTAATAACACCCTCTGCCATTAAACAACTTTATGCCACCACATCAAAAAAATAAATTCAACCTCTATTATCAGTAACCGCCACCCGTGTTTATGGTGCGTAACATGCAATAAAATTTGGGCTCCATCGTTTTGCAATCTCCCCATAGACCACCTTCTTGATGAACACCCTAAGACTTTATATTTGTCTATAAAATTTTTATGTTGCACACATCTTGGATAACACGTTTTCGCAACTATGTAGTGGTTGCTATGCGATGCTGAGCTGTAAAATATTGCTTAGTTAATAACAAATTAGTACGAAAAGGTTTGGTTCGTATTCACCCCTAAAATCCAACCATACGTCCTGATCGACCACCTGAATTTGAATCTGAATCTCGTAGGGGGTCGAAAAAACGGAAACTACTGTCGTGGCTAACGTGACTGCTGTGGTAGAATTTCTTGAAAAACTTGACTGATTAATACTTTTATAAACATTTACAATTTACTTGAAATTGACAAAATTGCGGCGATTTACTGCAAAAGCCATTATGAAGAAGAACATTGGACCGTATTCACGTTCGTACTCTAGTCTGTAAAATTGTTTTATTTATTTCCTTTTATTTCATCTTTAATTTATGGAAAACTAAGTATCATGAGGGATTTGGGAGAATAAATCGTCTCACCTCAAAAATTACAACATGATAGCCTCCTTGACTATTATACTGTATTATAGACACAATATTGCTAACAAAATTCATTGCAATAAACAGCTTTATCTACAAAACCACGTACAAAATTCACAATGCACCAAACTTTTACTCCAGTATCCAATTTTTACCCATCTATCTTTTAAAAATACAAAACAATCTGAAGATGTATGTACGTGGTTAGAAAACCACAAGCGTGCTATAAAGTATCTTGCACTATTGATTTATTACCTGACCTTTCCATGGGTAAGCATAAGCATACGTCGGGAAACATATCTTGGACCTAAGTCATGAGAAAGACGAAGCTCTGGCGCGCGTGGATTGTTTTGTAATAATGTATGCTTGATAAATTTGAGCTCGTCCACCGCTGAAGCACCCCGTGCTATCCTTAATCGAAATGTGTACTGCGTGTATAGAGTACTTTTCGAGCACTATTTAGGTCCAAAATGTATAGTCCCGGGGTATATAATATATTATAGCGCTGCATCGCCTAGCCTGAAGTCGTGTACGCCAGTCGACACTACTTGGAGCGTCACGTTCGGTCGCCTGGTCAGCGAAAGTAATGACTCGTAAAGCTACTGAACGGTGTAAAATAGACGGACACAGGTAAAGGACCTCTGTGATCTACAGATAAATACGTCTTGTTGCGTAGGTGGAAAGCTTCTTGTACTTTCAGAACAGTAATTACTTTAATATTGTTAATGGACTGTAAAAGGTTGGGTATTGTGAAGTTAAACGATCGTATTTTAAAAAGTTTGGGTATTTTGAAGAAGCAAGAAAGGATATCTTGACGACCTGCGAAGGGTGGCTGGGACGGACTGGGTGCGGAAGGCGGAAGATCGGCAAACGTGGCGTATTGGGAGAGGCATGTGTCCAGCAGTGGACTGTAATAGGCTAATTGATTGATTGATAATCACGAGATATGGATATGCTAGACAGATTTCTGCTTGTTTCTTTTATACCTATAATGAACCATAGAATCAGTATCCCACAGGGGTGAAGTAGCTCTATCCTGTCTCTATCTACTAAGCAATCTATAATCTAAGACGATTAGTTATGATGAATCAGCGGATACGAAAAACATTGTTTGACGTTTCTGTCAGGTGGCAAAAACCGGTGGCTGCTATTTCTACTATGGCACCTATGGATATAATATAATGATGTATGCGTTCATTTTATCGTATATCGAAGGTATTAATCAAATGAGCAACAAATAAAATAGGTTCAACTATAGGTAGTTAATATAATTATGGGAATCACACAAATGCTGCCACTATGCCATAAGCTTAGAGTATACATTATAAATATACTCTAAGGCCATAAGTTATTCATATGGTAAGTATGCAAACGTCAATATTTTTTCATTTAGTATTTACGATGACTAACATGATGTTGCAATATTGTGCCCGACATGTTTATGAAGTAGTAAATTGATCGTTTAACTCATGGAATAGAAAAGCTAGACATAGAGCTAATGAAGTAATCGCTTGTGTGCGAAATGCTGTGAAGATGTTCAACATTATTCTAAAGCAATTAACTACCAAGTGATAATAAGTTTTACGATTGTTACATATACATATATTATTACGCCTGTAAATCCCAGAAATGGCAGGCAGAGTTGTATTTAACACCTATATTTCTTTAACAATGATTTTCGATTGCACGTAAAAGGGTCGAGCTTGTTGCTGTTAAGCGGAAACTTTGTCATTGTCATAGTTCTTTAGAGTCGGATGGAGAACAGCTCTGTCCCTTAGTAACCCTCGGAGACGCCCACAGGAGGAGATAGAGTGGTCCTATTCTACGTCACAGGGAATCAACACCGCAAAAATATGCTCAATCTTTAAAGTCTTAATTTGGCTAAAACCGTCTTCATACTAACGAAGCTTAAGACGATTCCTGTTGACTGTATATTATATTCCATTTTCAACCCCATCCACTCAAATATTTAATAACTCCAACTAAACAATTTACCTTTATCAAAACAAAATTAGTCAACTGAATTAGGGACAAAGGTCCCCAATCTTAACGAATCTTTTAAAAATCTTTTTTTCTATGACAAAGGGTCAGCTTTAGATTAGGGGGTGTGTCAAACCCCCGTTGTGCGACAAAATTAGCCAAGTCAGGCCTAAATTAAAAAAAGAAATCAGGCGAAAGTTAATCCAAAAAGTTTTAATTACGTTTATTTTAGTCATCAGGCAATACCGTTAATTAATTTAAGAAATAATGGATGTTTTTTTTTTCGGTAACAAAGGAGCACTTCCGGATGATCGCTTGAATGCATAGATTATAAATACTACTAGACCAGTCAGTACCTACAGAACAAAAGTTGTATCATATTACGGCTGCATGGGGTCCCACTAAGAACTTCTGGGCCCAAGTCCACCTCATCTGCTAATACAGTGCTGGGCAAACTTTCTTAATGGAGAGCCAGAATGTTTAAGAAATTTTAAAAGAGAGGAAATATATTCAATAAAATACTCAAGCTATGAAGACCACAGAGCCCCACTTACGCGTCTTTATACCGAGGAGATACCCGATATCGAGCCGTGTGAGGTAGAGGTGGCTCTCAAGCATGCAGTAGCTGCCAGAATCTACTATATATACTTCTAGACCGTCCAAAAATAATTATTCCGGGCCATATACTATTTATGTTGTTGTTGTTTAACAACTGGTTTAGCTGCAATGCTTCGATATCGCCCAATATCGCCATTGGGTTGTGGAGGTCAGATCGCTTACGGAAAATATTGAAGTTCAACCAAACCCGCAGTTAGACTGGTAAAGCGGGCCCCAGACTCCGAGGTGAAAGCTTGTGACTAGGATTAACGCTAGGATGAAGAAGATACTATTCATGTCGAGGGACCATCGGCAGGTCGGATTAAATGCTTTCGCGGGACGGAGTGGGCTCGCGGGCTGAACTTTGCCCATCACTGAGCTATTCGAATAAAGCTTGGGCTCAAGTTTTCCTTTCGGGGTTAGGGGGTTGGAGAGCAGTCGCTCCCATAAAGGCCACGATAAACTAATCCATGAGGAAATGAGGAATCTTCTATTCCTTCGTTCCTCATGGAATAGTTTACCGGACCCAGTACTCAAATATTTTTTTACTTTGGGACTCAAGCTCAACCGGGATTTGCCCTGATACCTATAATAATATAATATGTAGGCACATATAAATCTACGTTAACTTATAATGCCGAATGCCTTACGATGGCTAAAGCTAATAATATTTATTTTGATTCTAGAGGTAGGTTAGTATTTGTTTAGCTTTGTCGTGTTCAAACAATATTGTATTAAGTGAATAAGCTGTTAGGAATTTCATCTTCAGAAGTTTAACTAAATATAGCATTGTTTGATTTGCTAATAATAATAATACAGACCTACTCTAGCTCAGTCCTTTATTGTCGACATTCTTCAATGGCGTGTCAGTAGAACGTTGGACTACGTTAGATCTCACGGGTTTGACTCTTGGCACAGATAACATAATACTCTTGGTCAGTGCAAGTACCTATTTTTTGCTTGAATAAGTCTATTTTCATTGGTTTGAGTGTTTTATCCATTATGCTTCTTTTGCATCTTAGCTTTTACCTCGGAGACTAAGGACCACTTTACCAGTCTAACTGCGGATTTAACTGGCCTTCGATGTATCAGTTATGCTAAACTATGCTTATTAACGTATTTATAAAATGAATGACTATTTATATAAATATTGTACATAGTATACTAACCTATAGAAACTTATTATTGTAAATCTAATCTACTGTCTACCAATTCATAATGGGGATTTCGTGAGTGTTTTTTTTTATACCACTTAGATGACAGACAAGCACACGGCCCACCTGATGGAAAGTGGTTACCGTGGCCTATGGACGTATGCAACACCAGGGGCGTCACACTCGTGCTGCCGACCCTGAGGAAACCTTCTAATACCCTTCTTGAAGAACCCCATATTGTAGTCGCTTGGGAAAACCATCGCGGGGAGTTCATTCCACAGCTTGAGTGTGCGAGGGATGAAGTTCCTTTCATACCGCACAGTGCGCACCGTTTCCGGTCGCAATGTGTGTGAGGATGAACTCGAGGATGTGCGAATGGACCAATAAGCTATACCCATATAATCGTAAACACTGTAGACATATAAACTCATACCCACATTTGGAATTATACTCTTACTAACTTAAAAAATAGTATTCAGCAGTATCTCTAATTACCAGACTTCAAAAACTCAAGACGTGTAAACAAGAGATGGGTGCTCAGATATCTCGAGCTCGCTAAGTGTGGAGAGCCCTTAATTGTGCCTTTTACACCTCGCGCTCTTGTTCCGACTGTGAAGAGGTTCCGCTTTCACGCTCTAAACATGAAAGGCTTACTCACTTAGGATTTTGTGAACTCTTTCGAAGGAAATGCAACTTGTTTGTATAAACGAGGATTAGAGAACCGCTTAGTACTTGAACATGGTTTTTTTTTAATTTTTATTACCACTAAGTTGTTAACAAGTATGCCATGTCATCTAAGTCGCTGTGGAGTTGCATGGTTTTTGCTCTACTAGCGCCTAGGAAGCGGTGGTGAACATAGGATAAGTAGTATTGCCTTCAATAGGTAATAATGTATTATTATTTTATTCTATATTCAAAATAACAAAGAACATTGAACCTGGTAAGCGGTCACAATAGCTTAGGTTATGAACACCTACCTCCTAAATAGCTTTTGAATTTCCGTACCGGCTTGCAGGTCAGGTTTTTTGAGCCTCAAATAAACATCTTGGTAGGGGCACGTATCTACCGGTAGTTAGAATATAATCATGCCCTTATCCCGAGAGGGTTAGGCAGAGGTGAATTAATGCATTTCACCAATCACTGTATTCGGAGGTTAGCCTATTGCCGTATTCCAGGCACTATTGTTGACTTGAGCCATGCTTCTGAGGCTGAGTGTGGGTTGTATTATATCTGTCTGATATTAAACAGCCATAGGGCTGTTTAATATCAAAGGCGTCTAAGGGATAGCCCTTAGACGCCTTTGACGATGCCGGAAGGGATGGGGTAGCCCAAATTCTACTCTGCTGGGAACCATGCGGCTTTAGAATAGGTACAAATAAAGGTATAAGATAAGTAGTTTGCAGCATCAGTCATATTTCACTTTCTCGTCGGCGGCGTAGGCACAACAGTTTAGCAAGACGAGGCGCCATGAATCAAACTAACTTGCTCTGAAACTTTGACAGAATCATGGTCATTCTATTCATTAATTAACGGCTATATAATTACGTTTAACTTATGGCTTGTATTCCGCTCGAATGTGAAATATGGATATGATTTATTATCGAAATAAAAGCATCCTCTAATTATAGTGTACTTCGGCAAAAGTAATAATTCCACGAATTGGCACGTCTGGTTACATAAAAGACAGACAATTTGCAATATGATTTAAAGCGCATATTCCACAGTTGGGAGCAAAGACGATTTTTTAAATTCAGCGAACGCTTTTATAATATTTCACTTTTACGAGCGTCGCGCGGCGAGGAGGTGCGTCTGCGCCCGCCCTGAAAATCGTGGTAATGGCCACATTATCTTTTGCCATCCGTCGTGGTAATAGTTCGTGTGTACTCGCCATATGAACTTGTTTAATTTTTGTTTAAGTGGTTGGGTAGACGATTCCTCATCGTTAGCTCCAATGAGGTGAAGCCCGAGAAGGTATCCGTACCAGTGGCAAAGCGTGAAAATGTTCGAAAGGGAAGCCGGTGCATAAATACACTTTCCTAGATCTAATTTGCGACATAATATCTAATATACTAATCTAATACACCAAGCGACCCATTGGGAAGCTGGCTGGAATCGAGTAATAGTAGTACCTGCGCAAAATTTGTATCACGATGTACGTATGTATGTATTCTACTAATATTATAAACGTGAAAGTTTGTTAGTATGGATGGATATTTCGCGTAAAAACTCTTTCAAGTAAAAACTACTGAATGGATTTTAATGAAACTTTACAATAATATAGCTTATACATCTACGCGGGCGGGCTAACATAATTTTAAAAATTGCATTACTACAAGTATACACACGTATACACTTCTACAAATTTTCTAAAGCATACCGATGCTAATGAGATAATGCCATAATTGCTTTCGCCATATGACCTGACTATGAATAGCTTCTCCATCATCCCCCTAACAACTCGGATAAAACACGAGGTCTCATTCATACCCCAGACAGAAAGTCGCGCCATAATTAGAATACTCGTAATTAATTTCATAAAACGTAATTACGCAGTTAGCTTTTTCATGGATACAGCCAACTACTGGTACATTAATTACATCGGTTTACAGACACTGAAAGAACTCGTAAATTGTAACATAAACTTTTTCAATTTTCACCTGAAGTTATGGACGTGTAAAGTGAGAACGGCCTTTCACACTTAAATATTTTTAGAAGGTTGACGACGCCTGCGGCGCGAGCAACGTAGCGACTTGATAAGGACTCCCGAGGTATAAAATGCATGTAAACACCTCTTTTGCAGAGTGCTCGGGGACCGAATGTTGTCGACTCTCCTCTCAAATTTAGACGTACAGTCAACGTCAAAAGTACTAATGACGATTGGGAAAATGTTAAAAGTAAATACTGGAATAAAAATTATTAATTATTAGCTGTTGCCCGCATGGATATCGGTTATCGCGACCAAACATAGTCTATATCCTTTTTCAAGGTCAAATCTATCTCTATACCAAGTTTCATCAAAATCGGTACAGTGGTTTAGGTTTGAAAGCAGTAACAGACAGACAGAGTTACTTTCGTATTTATAATATTAGTATGGATATGGATATCTAAATATGTATAGTAGGGTGTCCCGATAATTTTTTTTTTCGATTTTCGTTACACAAGACCTCCCAAAAGTTGCGTTATGAGTTGTAGATTACCGTAAAAATAATAAAAAAAATATATGAAAATATCTTGAGGGCTCTACCGGCACTTTTATTTTTCAAAAAATCACTTAAGTGACCCTTCAGTGCATATCGTCTAATAATATTTTTTTACAATAATCATATTTTATTTTGTAATTAAAATGATATTAAGACACCAATTTACGATTTGCAATTAATGAAAAATGTATTTTCTATGAAGAATAGGTTTGGCTCGAACGCGCGAAATTAATGTTTTGACTGGTTTTTCTCAAATTCTCTACTACAATGGTGAGGCAGTTCATCTCATTTCCATTGCGGTTTTATTGCTGAAAAAGGTGTCACTCCGTACTTTCTTGTGATAAATTACGTGTTTCAGTTATAGATATAATAAAAATAATACTAAATTCAACACGAAGTGAGACTATTTACTTGTCCAAAATAAAAACCAAAATCTTGTGGTAAGAAGTCAAATTTTGGAGTTTTAAATACCCTGGGAGAGGTGCTCTTTTCTGCTTCACTGACTTTCAATATCTTGCTAAATGTAAAGTCTCAAATATGGTATCTATCGTCTAATAACATGGCTATAAGCAATTTTATTGGGTGCGCGTAAAAAACATCGATCACTGAATCTATAGATCTCTGTCTATCAAGTAAACATCGAAAATATCTACACATAAGTAATAATTTGGAAAATATGCTTGACTCCTTCTTTAAATGATGGCTTTTGCTTGTTGAGAAACCAAACGAGACCACATAATTCTCAAGCAGCTGCAATTTTTTCTGACGGCGAAACAGTTAGTACTTATTTTAAGTCTGAGGCCCGTATTCTAGAAAGAAACTCAGTCCTGAATCTCAATTTACCTTAGAATAGATTGTATAGATAGACTGAAGGATTTCACAAATTATCGTTACAACCTGACCTCAGATAAATCGATATTCAGAACTGAGTACCGTTCAAGAATACCGGCCTGAGTATGCTAATGGCGTTTGGCTTCTTGTTAAGCAAAACCTATAATTTAAAGATGGAGGCAAGTATATTTCTTAAATTATTACGTACTCTCAATTTTTACCTGATAGACAGAGATCAACTTATAGACGCAGTGATGAAAGAAACGCTTTTTTCGCGCACTCAGAAAACTTGCTTATTGCCATGTTATTAGCTGACTGAGACCATATTTCAGAGCTTACATCTCGCAAAATATTAAGGCTAGAGAACTGGTTTTCACTGCTGCTGAAGAGCATTTTTCTCAAGGTATTTAAAGCACTAAAACTTAACCTCTTAACACGAGATTGAATACTTTGGTGAGAGCGACACTGTGAGATATCTCAGCTACCCTGATCCTGCGACACGTCTGCAATGATGGACTCAGAGTTAAGGCTAAAGAACTAAACCTTGATATCGTTGACATTCCTTGTCACACACAGACAATATAAAGTTGTTTTAAATTAGTGACGGAGGCTTCTCAAATCGTCATGAATGCTACAGCTCGGGATGGATTCATTAGGAACATATCAAAATATCGCGCGGAAATACCTTGTTTTGACACAAAGACCAGTTCCGTTTTTTTTAAATATGTATTGATTTTATTGTATTTCAACTATTTTTAACACTGGACTAGCTCATTTTTGTACTCTTAAATTTAATAAAATCCATTTTAATGTTATTTTTGTATGAATTGTAGCTTATGTTAGGAACCCCTAAAAATTGCGCATTTCTTAAACTTCAAGGTCCGGTAGAGCCCTCAAGATGACAGATATCTAATAAAATTTAATGATAATCGTAATGTACGCATCAAAACGCAACTTTTGATACCTCTTGCGTAGCCGTAGCTCAAATTTTTTTTTTCTCCATACATCGACGGGACACCCTAATGTATAGCCCACTTAGCAGATAAACAGCATGAGTAGAACAGAACTAAAACAGAAAAGCACCATTACATCACTTAGTAGAAAAACGCTGATTCTGAGCAGAGTGTAGTCACTTTACTCAAAAAATATTTTTTAAATCTGAAAATGATCATCTACTTTTGACGCTGACTGTACCTACGTATTGTAGATATTATGACGTCTTGGAATTGAAAATTGTAATTTTACTTATGTTGTAAAATGTGCTAGAAGTCAGCTCGCATTCGTTTGTGACTGGAATTGCATATGTTTAGTCAAGACTACCTTTGATATGAGTTTTAATGTAATTCCTGAGTTATATTTACGAAAGTAGAAACATATTAGAATAATTTTATTTACGTTCGTGTCGCGTTGTTTCTAAGAAAATGATTTATGAAAATCTTTGTAATGGGTTGTTTTCGTTGTTTACGTAACATAAAACATTTTATTGTTTGTTACGGTTGGGGAAAGTAGGTGTACCTAGTCTTAGACTTAATAATGCTCGTCTAATTTAATTTTTACCTACTAGCAGCATGAATCTTTGAAATTATATATTATAAGATAAGATATTCTTTATTGTACATGTACACCATAAAAGCATAAAAGTATTTTAACATTACAAACAATATTTACATACGAGTACGAGAAAATTAGAATTTGACACAGGAATAATTCCTAGTAGCAATTTTCTTTCGGAATTCATAGAGGGAGGTTACTGGCAGTCTAAATTTCGATTTGGACCTCCCTCAACAAATTCAGAAAGAAAATTGCTACTAGAGATTTTTTCTAGGTTTGCCCCTTAATTGAGCTAAATCGGTTGTACTATAATGCACAATGGGCGGCCGATAAGGCCGCGCTAGCAAACAAAAGAACTTTCATTTCATGCTTCTTTCTTCCAAAGTGAAACACTTTCCATATAACGAACTTCCATACTACCACTTATACTTTGCCACTATGTATAGGGGTGAAATTTTGAGACACGCCGATACTCTTTGTGAACGTTACCAAAGGATGCATGCGATTGATTAATTTGTTTAAATAGTTCATTTACTTTTAGTATTATTGTTAATGTGCCCTGCCTATAACTTACACCAAATCATTTTTTTTTAATATCTCCAACGTAATAAAAGAATATAACATTTTATGCTGTACTTATGTACCTTTGTGCTATGTGTGATGTTATATTTATAGATACTTTAATATACCGCAAATGTACCCACAATAATTTGTCAAATTTGGTCTTAAATAAAAAAAAAAGAAAGCATATAAGTAGTCCTACAATATTAAATAAGATATTCTACAGACTACCAGCTAATGTAGTTACGCTCCATATGTCTATTACTAGTACAAAATTCAATCCGTTAAGAGTGGGCCTGTGAAACTTCACTCTGCATCAGCGTAACTACGGTACGATGGTCGGCAATCATTCTAATGGCCCGGCCGGACTCGCAGACCGAATTAGTTCTTTTCAAACTATCCCCATCATTGAATTGAAAATGTCCAGACAGACTACTATATTTTCTATTATTCTGTAGTTTTTACTTTATAACTTGTAAAAGATTGGCTTTAAGGATGAACGTTCGGTTCGGCATTGGCCTTGCAATAAGGCTTATATTATTTGAATTGAGCGGAGCGCTAAGCGTGTTTTATAGCGGCTATTCTTGAGGACACGTTTCCAAGGAAAGTTTGGTAGATTATCTAGGTGTTCCACGTTTCCTTTTTTGTTCCTGTGATTAAGTATATGTAGCTATATAACTTTTATAACGTTTCCGCGAAGCAACTGCCATTTGACCACCATAATGGCAGTTGCTTCGCGAAAAAGTTCAATCAAAACACGCAGTTAAACTGGAAAAGTAGACCCTGAGCTCCGAGGTGAAAGGTTCGGATGTACCTAACCAGGATTAATGTACAAAAACATGAAGACGGATAGGTACGGAAAACTATTTTAAATTATTATGCCCGTGGTTCACCAGCTACAAGGTGTTTCAACCTTTCTTTGTACATTTTTACCTACATATTGTTAGAGCACTTATAATTCGAGTTGTAAATTTGCATATTTACTTAATAAAATAATAAACAGAGCTAGAATATGCAAATTTTTCGTAAAACACATTGCTTACAGTAAAATTAAGTAGATATTGTTTTTAAAAACTTTATGTTCTCAACGCGTGAGTTGGGTTCTCACACCGTTTGGTTTTGCACAATTACATTGACATGAATTAGGCGACTAAGGTTCTGTATTTTACTCGCTTGGTTTCAATAAGCATATCCAGTGCCCACAAAGACATAAGATTTAAGAGTTCTAAATTACCATTAGCCCTGTGATCCAATACTAATATTAAAAATGCGAAAGTAACTCTGTCTGTCTGTCTGGCTTTCACGCCTAAACCACTGAACCGATTTTGATGAAATTAGTAACCGAAATAGATTAGACATTGAGAAAGAACATAGGCTATGTTTGGTCGCGATAACCGACATCCACGCGGGTGGAGCCGCAAGCAAAAGCTAGTTTATAATATTATAGACGTGTAATTTATTTGCCAGTCAATTAAAAGCATCCCGACAACTCTCGCATACAATGAGCAGTTTTCCAGTAGGTATAATAATCAGTTGGTTTTTAAGTCATCAGGAGATGGCGCTAGCATAGCTTTTGGTAATTTTAATGTACTCTGTGGTTTGTTAGTGGTATTTTCATTGTATCAGAAAAAAATGACAGAATATTTAAGTAAAGTAAATCATTACAAAACCGAAGAACATTTTTTCCATAAATTACACTAGATGTGACACCACACTCTTCTTACCAAAAGTGCCGGCTGCGCCATCTAGCGCGTCTTTAGGAACCCTTTAAATACCTACTGGAAAACTGCTCATTGTCAACACTGGTCAGGTGTTCGGTGTTCCAATAGCAAATTGACACCTGCGAAAAAAAAAATTGCAGCTGTTAATCAGTTTTTTTGATTTAAAATAGTAGCGCCAATTAATCAAAACAAACATTAAATTGATAATCAAATAAAAGTTCGTAATTAATTGTATCGACAGGTGTCACAGGTGAAATGTAGGTTTAGTTAGTTATGCATGACAAAGAAATTAATATTATCATAAATTAAACGATTTTAATCATCATATTTAAAGGTGCGGTAAAGTGTGATTGTGTTGTGATAACTGAGATACCTATAGTCTTACTAACTAGTACCTATAGCTCAACAATAGGAGAAAACCCACATACCTGAGAGTCTTTCACAATATACTAGAAATTTTGTAATACCTAATAATGTCACAGTCATAATTATAGTATGATAGTATCTACTATAGTATTACCGTGATAATGTAATGCACGAGTATCACTGACTTATAAAAACTCAAAATGGCGGATTTTTGCCGCCTAAATGAAGAAGAGGCTGTCAGAAAGTATGATTTTTTGTTTTTTTTTTCGCATTACACCGTTTCGTCGCTTACCAACTTTATCAAAATTAGAAATTTGATGATAGGTATTATAGTTCTTTAATTGTACAGTGAAATGTACCGTTGCGAAGGGCGTTCTCTTGCGTGTGACTTGAAGCTTCGTACCCGCTCTCCGCTCCATTTACAATTTGCCGGCGAAGTGATTCAATTCCAATTAACTATAAATGTATTTGTAACTTTTTGTTTCATGTCTAATTTATGGTATGCGGTTCTCAGAAGTTCGATGGACTTTCTACTTAATGGTATTCAGGTCACTTTGAAAGTACACGTTTTAGGTCATGTAAAAACCTTTTAAAATTTTTGGAATTCGTTTTTACAGTTGCGTGTAAAGTTTGTTTCGCGAAAATAAATGAATTTATTTCTTTACACCAAACACAGACGATTTGAGCAAATAAATGATCATAATGAAATCGCAAATAAAGTTTAGGAAATCGTCGTTTGAAGATAGAAAAAGCTAATATAGCTTAGGCGGGATTCGAACCCGATCTTTCCCTTACAGGAGGAATGCTTTAACCACTGAGCCACCAAGCCTCACCCAAAGCTGATCCAATTTTTTCTCTACATCCGTCTTACGGTGACGTCTTCATTCAATAACAAGAGTGGTCCATTGGTTTAGTACAAACAATCTTTGCTTAAATGGGAATAAAACTAAATGTATTAAATTTACCCTACCTAATGTTGCACAGGTGGAAACCAATGTACAACTGAATGGTCAGGTGTTGAACCTTGTGGAATCAACAGTGTTCTTAGGTTTGAGTATTGATGCCAAACTGCAGTGGGGATCACATATTGAAAAAATAGCCAATAGATTAAGTTCAGCTTCCTACGCTGTAAAAAAGATTAGGACTCTGACAGATGTGGATACGGCTAGAATAGTTTATTTCAGTTATTTTCATAGTATTTTGAGCTACGGAATTCTCCTTTGGGGTAGTTCCGCGGATTTGAATACAATATTTATATTACAAAAGCGGGCTGTGCGAGCTATTTATAATTTGGGCCCAAGAGTCTCCCTCAGAGAAAAGTTTAAAGAAATAGACATTCTGACCGTAGTGTCACAATACATTTTCGAGAACCTAATGTATGTTAAGAAAAATATTTCCAAATTTCCCAAAATATGTGACAGGCATAACATAAACACGAGACATAAAAACAATCTTGTAGTCTGTGATACCAGACTCCAAAAAATTAGCAGTTCTTTCCAGGGTAACTGTATACGCTTTTTTAACAAGCTCCCTAAGGAAATTAGGGATTTACCTATAAATAAATTTAAAAATGTAGTTAAGAGGAAATTGTGCCAAAAGGGCTATTATAAAATACAAGAATATTTAGATGATAAACTAGCTTGGAAATGAGCTGTTCACTCATGCATGCTTCTCAAACAAATTATTGTATTTAGACTAAGTAGACTAAGCATTATTTGTAAATAGACCAAAAAAAAAAAAAAGCCCGCTGAGTTTCTTGCCGGAGTCTTCTCAGGCCAGGGCCGCGTTTCGAACCGGTGGTCCATTTGCTAAGCTAGTCTTTAGTACATAATTATATATTTTTGACGTTTTGTAAGTGCCGTTTTAATGGTCTATACAGAATAAATGATTTTTGACTTTTGACTTTTGAAATCACATAGGGTGTCAAAGGTTCCATATAAAATATTTGGGCCTCAAGTCAACCTTACCTGTTGAATGGTGACCGACAGCGACGAATGAGGCTTTGACGGAGGTCTTTTTCGAGGTTGGGTGATCAGACGACAGTTGCACTTACAATATTGTGTTTATCATTGATCAAATTAGCTCCGAACAGAGCCTCGGATGTAACCGGGATCAACGCTTACATGAAGATGATGATGACATAGGTATATTATAAATTATAGACATTTTACACAATACCTACATAATTTAAAATAATACAAATGGCGTTTCAGTACTTACTTGTTTATCTCTATACCTACACATAACTAAGTTATAAACTATAATTTATTATAAAACTACGTTAGTAACTAGTTACCAACTTTTATTTTATACAAAAGTTACAACTTAATTCAATTTCTGAATTAATTTGTGGGACCTAACAATTTTCGTATTCAAATAACTGTAATAGTAATTTAATGAAAAGCAGATACAAAATAAATTTAAAGTACGATTGGACTGACAATAAATATCACAATCCAATATCGTGATACAGTAGGATATCGATATTTTGTGTTTGCTTGCACATCAATATAATTGCTGCACATCAAACGCTACCCAATAATGTACATGTAAAATACCCCATCAAACGGGGGACCGGGATAATATTGGGAAATATTGGACTGCAATATACACAATATTGACAGTCTACACTCGTCCATAGGAACGGATCGTGTTTGTACATCAATAATAAATAGGGTTAGTACCTACCTAGTGTAGGCTATGTTTCTGTGGCACTAAAATAAAACAAAATATAGCTTCTTTCTTTCTAATATCAATATACATTGACAGGATCACACGGTTCGCGTTTTATAATGACCATCAAATCCCTCCCTTCCAAACTTTCTTATCTTTTAAAACATATGATCAAAGTCAATGAAACAAGTGATTTTAACTTCCTTAATGGTCCCTTAAAAGCTGTAAGGAGTTGGCAACACTAAGTAATGTTGCCATAACGCACGATCACGTGTGGATGTACCGATAAAAACTTCGTAGACGCTCCAGGGTATTCATTAAAAGGTAATAATTTACGACTAGAACGATATCTATCTATAATATTATCGGAATGAGTTATGAAAACGAATTTGACACGCGTAGCTTGTAATTATGTTTAAACTGGTTTAGGATTACGGTCCCGTATATATAAAACTAGCCTTTCCTCGCAGCACCGCCCGCGTGGATGTCGGTTATCGCGACCAAACATAGCCTATGTCCTTCCCCAAGGTCTAATCTATCTCGGTACTAAATTTCATCAATACCGGTTCAGTGGTTTAGGCGTGAAAGCGTAACAGACAGACAGAAAGATAGACAGACAGACAGAGTTACTTTCACATTTATAATATTAGTATGGATTATATTATGCGGTGTACCTACGGCTTTTAATAGCAGTTACATACTTCATCCTTCGCACTTTTTCTCAACTTGGCTAGGGTCAGATTTTCAGTCTAACTGGGATGCGGCTGAGCTTCAATATTTTCTGTGATGCGACTTCTTCATCCTAGCGTTAAATCCCAATCGCATCCGAAGCTTTCACCTTGGAGTCTGAGGTCCGCTTTACCAGTCTAACTGCAAGTTTAATTCGCTTGTGTTATGGAATCTAGAATGCGGATATCCATACTTAGATATTTTTTACATATTATACATAGAAACACCCAGACCAATACAAATATTTATATTCATGCATACAAATATTGGCACTGAGCGGGGATCGAACCCGCACAGTAGCAGCAGCGTTCACTACCGCTACGCCACAGAGGTAGTCGGCATATATATATTGTCGTTTCGATATATTTTGTGTGTGATGATATCGAAGTTCTGTATTTAAACTAGACTATCCATGACAATTACCATAAATGTTGTTGACCGACAGCTTAACGTGCTCTCTCAGGGAGGGAGAGGTCTCAAGAATGGTCGTTCATCCTACTAAAATTGAATTATGCGATGTTCGGCTTTTGAATAACGTCTCATAATAATTTATGTACCTCTTAGTTTCTTAAGTATCTTTCCAACAGTGTTAATTATCTACATCATAGGTTTCACTAACACATGCTCGTTAATAGATTTGCAAGCAACCTGTAACCCTTTCTTGTCTATTGGAAACTGATGGAATTCATTCTAGTCTATTCATTTCTTAGAGTGGCAAATGTAAAAGATTCCATGTGCCTTCCGCGAAAAGGCAAACGGAAGGTGGAACGCGTCCGTCGCTAGACGACGACCAAAAAGCAGTAGACTGGATGTAAAAGGCGGAGTATCGGAAGCAAGGGCGCACGTTGGGAGAGGCCTATGTCCACCAGTGGACTGCTGTGTTCATTGATTGATATCCATTCTTTTAGGTATCATCATGTCTATCTCAGTTTCATATAAAGCTTTTACTTTAGAGCTCGGGCTCTAGTTCCACACAGCACCGCTTTCCCAATGCAGATTTTTTTTTAATTTTGTCTTTTACGGTAACTGTCATCTGTGGAATCGACTGGTGCACCGACTCGCGGGTGAAATTTTACTTGGACCCGAAAGATCTTGTAGGGAAATCTTGGATGAGAAGGAAAAGAAGAAGAAAGAAAAGAAAGAAAATACACTTAATTTTTTTTTCTACAGCACAAACATGGTCATGAGGTATTACGAAAAATATTCAAAAGTGTCTCGGGCCCAATTTTAACGTAAACTGGATCAAATCGAGACCATTACTTTTGATTATAGAAAGACAACACACACACACAAATAAAACCTATTGTAGGTAGGTAGTAGGTATGTAATATTCTTCAAAAAGCGTTTTCTATTCCTTTTGCGAGTTACTAAAAGCTGTTCATCCACAGGTCAGCGTGGTGATAATTACTGTGTCATGTACTGGTTTGTTAATAATAGGTTAACGGGCAGACAAACCCGAGTGACGGGTTCAAGGGTAACTGATTCATACCAATTTAGTTATGTAACGTTATTATAAGTAGAACAGTTTTTGTTTCCAACTTTAATTGCTTGTCTGACTAGTCAAAAACATAATTTAGCATTGTTTCATTTACATGACAAAAAAAACAACAAAAGAAATTGGTATGCCTTATTAGTTTTTTTTTTTGGCATCACAAATAAGCAAGGTGAAGCGGCAGTGGGCTGTCCACATCTGTCGAAGGAACGATGGCCGTTGGAGCAAACGAGTCCTAGAGTGGAGACTGGGAGAAGACAAACGGAATTCTAACGGAATGTCCTAGAATTGAGAAACTAATTCTAGGACAGATGCTAACCCATTTTGGTGAAAACAAACTGTTTCATGATAAACAGTTTGGGTTTACTAAAGGACGTTCGACCACCGATGCTGGTGTAGAATTATTAAATTGTATTCACAAAGCCTGGGAAGATAAGCATGATGCATTGGGTGTCTTCTGTGATCTATCCAAGGCTTTCGATTGCGTCCACCATGACACATTAATCAGGAAATTAGAACATTACGGAATAAGGAACAAGGCTCTCGATCTTCTGACTTCATATTTGAACAATAGAATTCAGAGGGTCGATGTTAACGGTACACGCTCAGTAGGATCTGTGGTTTCGATGGGCGTTCCACAGGGTTCGATACTAGGACCATTTTTATTCTTAATTTATATAAACGACCTCCCTTACTACGTAAGAGACAAAAATAGTATTATTTTATTTGCTGACGATACTTCGTTAATATTTAAAATTAAGAGGCAACTAAACAATTATGACGAAGTGAATAGTGCACTAACAAGAGTGGTCCATTGGTTTAGTACAAATAATCTTTGCCTTAATGGGAATAAAACTAAATGTATTAAATTTACCCTACCTAATGTTGAACAGGTGGAAACCAATGTACAACTCAATGGTCAGGTGTTGAACCTTGTGGAATCAACAGTGTTCTTAGGTTTAAGTATTGATGCCAAACTGCAGTGGGGATCACATATTGATAAAATAGCCAGTAGATTAAGTTCAGCTTCCTACGCTGTAAAAAAGATTAGGACTCTGACAGATGTGGATACGGCTAGAATAGTTTATTTCAGTTATTTTCATAGTATTTTGAGCTACGGAATTCTCCTTTGGGGTAATTCCGCGGATTTGAATACAATATTTATATTACAAAAGCGGGCTGTGCGAGCTATTTATAATTTGGGCCCAAGAGTCTCCCTCAGAGAAAAGTTTAAAGAAATAGACATTCTGACCGTAGTGTCACAATACATTTTCGAGAACCTAATGTATGTAAGGAAAAATATTTCCAAATTTCCAAAAATTTGTGACAGGCATAACGTAAATACGAGACATAAAAACAATCTTGTAGTCTGTGATAGCAGACTCCAAAAAATTAGTAATTCTTTCCAGGGTAACTGTATACGCTTTTTTAACAAGCTCCCTAATGAAATTAGGGATTTACCTATAAATAAATTTAAAAATGAAGTTAAGAGGAAATTGTGCCAAAAAGGCTATTATAAAATACAAGAATATTTAGATGATAAACTTGCTTGGAATTGAGCTGTTCACTGATGCATGCTTCTCAAACAAATGATTGTATTTAGACTAAGTAGACTAAGCATTTTTTGTAAATAGACCAAAAAAAAAAAAAAAGCCCGCTGAGTTTCTTGCCGGAGTCTTCTCAGGCCGGGGCCGCGTTTCGAACCGGTGGTCCATTTGCTAAGCTAGTCTTTAGTACATATATGTATATTATTGACGTTTTGTAAGTGCCGTTTTGATGGTCTATACAGAATAAATGATTTTTGACTTTGACTTTGACTTTGACTTTGGAAGGTGGACTGACGACCTGTAAAGGATGGCTGAGCAATAGCGCACATTATGAGAGGCCCATTTCCAGCAGTGGACTGCGATAGGCTAATAATTGATTGACAGTACAGTCATCGACAGAAGTTGTTCAACAAATTCTAATTTATTTACCACCTTAGCTCTTTCTTATCTTTTACCTTAAACCTTTCATAAAATATTAAACAAAACATGAAATACGCTGACTTGTCCTCTAGGAATCTATTATATAATAAAATCGGCCAAGTGCGAGTCGGACTCGCCCATGAGGGGTTCCGTAGTAGCAAAGGCGAAAATTGCGGTTTATGACGTATTAAAAAAAAACTACTGACTGGATCTCGTTCGAACCAATTTTTAGTGGTAGTTTTCATGGCAATTTCGTTGTTAAAAGATGTTCGCGGGGTCAGCTAGTTTAAAATATAAATACATTTTTGCAAATATTGTCAGATAAATTTCATCTAAAGAAAGTCGATGTGTGTCCGCAGTCTTTATCTGGTCCACTATTGATAACTAATTTATGTATTGTGTCTAGTTCCAACAAGTATGTCGCAAATGGCGACAGGGTTTTATTTCAACAAACATAGTTGTGAAATACTGCTCCTATAATATAATATAATCTGGCTTACTCAATTTGTAAGTCAACTAACTGGTCAATTTACTAGAAGTAGTGTGACTTAATCAATATATCGTCGATAGTAAATGTGTAATGGACAGTGAAATATTGTGTTAGGTATATTTAACTGGCTAAGTCCGTGACTTCGTTCGCATGGACTTAGAATTTGTGTTTTAATTTCTTTACTTTTATTCAATAAATGGGTATTAGGGTTCCTGTAATTTTCCTAAAGTAGGATTAGTAGATTACCTATATAGTTACGCCTTTTAAAATGCTCATTTTTACTGAAGATAACAGTAAAAGGCGGCTGTGGCCACGTGGTCCGACCGCTTCGTTCGACTGATCGGACGACGCGGAATTTTTTTTCCATGTTGATCCGACCGGTCGGACGACGAGGAATTTCTGTTCCTGTTGATACGACCGATCGGACGACGCGGATTTTCTCTTCCTGTTGCTCCGACCGATCGGACGACGCGGAAACACTTTCCTATTGGTCCGACTGGTCGAACGACGCGCACTCGTTTTTCCTATTGGTCCTACCGGTAGGACAGACGGGGACTTTTTTTATCCTGTTGGTCCGACTGATCGGACGATCGTCGTAGAGAAGTAATTTCCAATTAGCTTTCTGTACCAACATGGAAATTACTGCGATTGGAACAGTTTTATGTCTAGCATGGAATTTCATTGCATCAGAAGAAAAAATGCGGATTTCTTCTACATACGGCAGAAATAATAATGGATGGATCATCTTTGGGATAGCTCCGCAAAGTAACTACTAGAGTACCCACTAGATACTCTGTTAGGTACTCTACTTTTTATCATTGACTGCGAGAAAATCATAGAAAATAATTACTCTGTGATTATGAACTAAAGTTTTTTCATGGATGATACATAAAAGAAGCAGCAATTTATCAACAATAGCTGCCACTTTAACGCGAAAAGACCCTGAAACCTTTTCGAGTTCGAGAATACGAGAGTTTCATTTTCATCACTGGAATAAGAGACGAGCAGAAACTTTTACAAGAAAAATTGCACAGAAAATTGGCGGCATTTTTTTTAGCCATCTAAGTCATGCATGTGTTGTCCTGTATAGGAAAGGAGAGGGTGGGATAAATTGGAATCATCGGAACATTCACTGAGATAGCTGAGACAGCATAGCGGACGCTCGAGGGTGTTGGTGACCTCAGGATTTCCAATAATGCGAACCGCACGTCGCTACAATCTATCGAGAGTATCTAGTGGGTACTAGTAGTTACTTTGCGGAGCCATCCCAAAGATGATCCATCCATTATTATTCCTGCCGTATGTAGAAGAAAGCCGCATTTTTTCTTCTGATGCAATGAAATTCCATGCTAGACATAAAACTGTTCCAATCGCAGTAATTTCCATGTTGGTACAGAAAGCCAATTGAAAATTACTTCTCTACGACGATCGTCCGATCAGTCGGACCAACAGGATAAAAAAAGTCCCCGTCTGTCCTACCGGTAGGACCAATAGGAGAAACGAGTGCGGGTCGTTCGACCAGTCGGACCAATAGGAAAGTGTTTCCGCGTCGTCCGATCGGTCGGAGCAACAGGAAGAGAAAATCCGCGTCGTCCGATCGTTCGGATCAACAGGAACAAATTCCTCGTCGTCCGACCGGTCGGATCAACAGGGAAAAAAAATTCCGCGTCGTCCGATCAGTCGAACGAAGCGGTCGGACCACGTGGCCACAGCCTAAAAGGCCCCTCAAAAACAGCTTAATCACTTCGGAGATTATTCTGAACAAAGAAACAAAAAGACTGAAGATGGAGTTTAGACAAAATAGTGGAAAGTAATAAAAGAAATC
The DNA here is from genome assembly GCA_914767945.1 of Eilema depressum. Lineage (NCBI taxonomy): Eukaryota > Metazoa > Arthropoda > Insecta > Lepidoptera > Erebidae > Eilema > Eilema depressum. The sequence continues at coordinate 15,714,269 of OU612020.1, forward strand.
GTTCATAAACAGAACTTATATTATGCGTTTATTAAAAACTTAGTATTTAAAAATTACTAGCAACTATTTATTAATCAATCATCACTTTAGTTACTCATATTTTTTTGTAAAGTGACTGCGACAAAATAATGATTGTCACAATCATTATTTTGTTGTAACTATAAAAATTTATAGATAGCGACTTTTTTATAGAAAATTCTCACCATTTTTTGTCCCTTTACCGAGATTTTCGTAACACGTTTTAACATAATTGTTATTCATCTGCAAACACAAAAAATATTACACTTTTATTGCATTACAATCACTTATAATACAACGTATTTCTAAGTCAATACGTGTCTGGTTGTTACCACACAGTGCACTGACTTTATCAAACAATTATGAACTAATAGGCGACAGCCCCGAAAGTTTATCATAACTAATTTAAACTCGTAAACTAATATAATTAAATTGATATTTAAACTGATATAGAATTGATATTGCTGGGGTCAGAGCCCGTTCACTCGGAACGTTTGACCCCTTAATTAAAGAGTCTAGTTAAACAGCTACTGGAGAGTTCTAACTTCTAAGACACCTTTTGTAGGAGTGAAGCCCGAGTGGACTTCCGCACAATCAGCACGTATAAAAACATAATTAACCTTGCAGTCGAATAAAAAAAAAATACAAAATATTTTTTAAAATTTTTTGGTTCCCGTTTGTCCCCTAGAGGTAAAAGTACAGCAAGGTTTCTTCTTGCTGTACATTTTGGGCATTTTGTATTTGTATACCGATTGCAGATACAATGATCATTAAGTGAACATGAACTACAATATGGGGCACTTCAAGAAGGGCATTAGAAGGTTTCTTCAGGTTTGGCAGCACGAGTGTGACGCCCCTGGTGTTGCACGCGTCCATAGGCCACGGTAACCACTTTCCATCAGGTGGGCCGTGTGCTTGTCTGCCACCTAGTGGTATAAAAAAAGTTTTTATTGAAATTTAATTTATTTTATTAGCCAAACTATCTGTAGGTATATGCTCTTGGATGTCGTACAAAGCGATTAACAGATAGAGTTGTTTTCCATTTTAGGCTTTGGATGTAACCGGTGTTCGTATTAATATTGCTGACGTTTCTGAATCTTGGCGTTTACAAGAGTGATTACTATCTCACTCTCAACCCTCCTTTTGAGTACGAATGAAGTTGACTAGAGCTTCGAAGATCATAGTAAGACCACAACAGCCCTCTCCCGTGAATATTAGCGACACCCGCGGTATATTTATGTTTTGTAGTATTTAATAAAATGCTAATAGTATTAAAATTAGTACATCTAACTCCTGTCAGACAATTTCAGTCGACTTAAATATTCATTAATGCATTTCGCCTTAAGAATTTGAGCTCAGACGGTATTTCGTATCTAGATCTCATTCCAGCCGCACTAAGTTCCCGAAGTGCACGGCTATTTGCCTCCGCAACGAGTTTTAATACTTCTATATGTTCCTCGGTATTCGGATTCGCCTTAATTAGATAGTAAGAATTGTTGTTATTGCTACGATTATCTTGCTGGTGTAAGTGCAATCCTTGGATAAAGCTCTTTGCATACACTTGACGTTTCCGTTGAGCTCAGTTTTAGTATTAAGTGAAACGAACGATCTGAAGAGCAATAAATCAATTAAATATTGCTTCTGGAAACTTCTGAAGCTGTGCTGTGAAACAAAATTATAGCAAGCAAAATTTGCTGAGAGAAAACTTAATAAACAGTTAAGCTCGTACCTATATCAAAATGTATTTGTTAGGATTACGTTTTGCGTTATTTTCAGTGTACAAAGAATTAAGAATACGTAGGTACTTCTTGGATACTAAAGCACAGATTACCTAGTATTTAGGTTTACTCTATAAGGGAAATTATGACCAAGCCCTGCATCGAGTGATGACATCACTATCATCCACGCGAAATGAATTTGGGTACAACATTTGAATTTGACGGACAAAACACAAAAAGAAACTTAAAGGTCCTCTTGATTTTACACTCTGCAAGCGTGAGTCTCCACTAGGTACAGCATGTTCTGGAGTCTTTTTTTGAATTAAAAAGTACTGTGCATAGACCCTAAGAGCCTTGGCCTTGCACGCGTACTATTTTAAGCGCTTAGAACGACTTCTACACGATATTATTCCTTAATTACACTTTCATTGCTACAGAAACCGTAGTTACGAAATTAAATTGAAACAATGACTTTTGGTTTTGCTAGACTATCTAGTCATATTGCTGTTTGGGGGAATGTGGTAACTTGTAATAGGTCTCTGAAGTGTTTTTGTATTTTAGATGAATCTTTTTAAGTAGCTATTGTCTGTATATCTGAAAATCTTGTGCTACATCTTTTCAAGTGAAAAATTCAACTATTTTGAATTTATTTAGGTCACAAATTAGCATTTATGAACGTCAAGATAAGTACTGTTACAAGGTATAGGGTACGCAAGAGATAATATGAATATGCCTTTTTTATAGTGAGAAAAATCCCTACGGATACCCCTCATGGAGCCGGTGGAGGAGGTCATGTCGGACTTGAACCGACTAAAACGCACGCCGTCTGTGGGCCGTCGGTTGCCAGAGGTGAGGTTAAGAGATAGTATGCCAGTGGCAATCAGGTCTCCAGCAACTGCATGCGGTTTTAGTCGGTTTAAGTACAACATAACCAACCCCGCTGGCTATAAAAAAGTATTGTAAAAAAGAAAGGAAAGGGATGAGGTAAATTTTGTTTAGAATAATATTTTGTGTGAATTTATTCCATTCTTTTCACCAATAGTGAATGGCCAGTTTTGAAGGAACTTCATAAGTCAGATCAGAAGGTAGTTTTTATCAAATATATAAAAATCAATGCCACTTTTCGTTGTTAGTTTATAACTCAAGAACGGCTGAACCGATTTGGCTAATTTTAATCTTGAAATATTCGTGGGTCTCCAGGGAAGGTTTAAAGGATGAGAAAATAGGTGCAGCGGGAACGGGAAAAATATTAAGGTACGAAGTTCGCCGGGATAGCTATAAATAAATAAAATAAAAAATAAAAAAGCCTTTATTTTCTACTACATGCGAATTCTTAAATTTAAATTAATGTAAATGAAAAAATTACGTTAAATATCGGTAGTAGTCGCCTCTACGGCGTAGGCCTCCCCTAACCTTTTCCACACTTCTCTGTCGCGAGCCATTTGCATCCACCCGAACCCACATTTTTGGCTGAATATATCTCTCCATCTCTTATATGGTCTGCCTTTTTTTCTCTTTCTATCCCTCGGAAGCCATTCTGTCAAGCGTTTAGTCCAACGGTTACTTCTCATTCTGCATATGTGTCCTGCCCAGTGCCACTTAAGCACCCTAATTCTCTTACGTGCGTCTGTTACTTTTGTTCTGTTTCTTATATTGCTGTTGCTAACCCTATCTGACAGTTTTATCCCCAACATACTTCTTTCCATCTTACGTTGACAGACAGCAATTCTTTCCTCCTCCGCATTTTTCAGAGACCACGTCTGGCAGCCATATGTTAAGGATGGTAGTATTGCAACTTCGTATACTCTCTTCTTTATTTGTATGTTAATAGAGCTATTTTTCATGATTTCCTTTAGCCCCCAGTATTTTTTCCATGCTAACGTAATCCTTCGCTGAATTTCTTTTTCTGTGCTATTTTCAAATGAGACCAGTTGTCCCAGATATATGTATTCGCTCACATATTCTATTTTCTCCATTCCTATACTTATGTCTAGAGGCTCTCCATTGGATAATATCTTTGTTTTTGATGCATTCAATGATAATTCTACCTTTTGGCTCTCTTCTGCTAACTCGTTTACCATGCTCTCTAGTTGTGTGGCGCTTTCTGCAAATACTACTATATCGTCCGCAAAGCGTAGGTGACTTAGCATCTCTCCATCTATATTTAGACCCTTCATTTCCCAATCCAGGGATAGCTAGTTATTTATAAATGTTCGCGCAATGTACCACCACTGCACACCTGTGCAAAAGGTATTGAAAACCAAAAAGAAAACTATTAGAATTTCTTGAAAATTAATTCGAATAAGACTACCAGTCCACTACTCCTAAAACTCAGCAATAATACATTAAACACATAGTTTGTAACACCCTTAATAACAATAAAATAAAACCCAATCATTCAGGAGAACGTTTTACAAGCGGTTTAACGTCCAGATCGTTCAGCAATCAGTTGACACGTGGGTAAGCAGAGGCGATTCTAATTATCATTAAACTTTATCACTATCGCAACTGTTGGAGGTGATAAACTAATCTTAATTTCTCATTATATTCATGGCCACGGAATACAAAATAAGAGGATGAGCTTGTAGGGGATTAGACGGCAGTCGCCCTCGTCGACTAGGAACACCAAAACTCAAAAGGGAATTTTTGGAACTTTTTTTATGTAGGACACGTCAATTTGACTTCACCTCGCCTTATGGTAAACTGAAGGCAAAGTCTTAGGAAATAGGGTCACCATAACGTCTGTAATGGTTGATGATGACGGCCACATCAGATGCTTTTTCACGCCCCACTTAAAGAATCCCGGCCTGTACTGCAGTTTATTTTGTACAATTAAGATTTATCTAATCTAAACTTTCACATATATTAGAAGAATTCCCTGGACCTTGTGACCTGTCATGGCCAATTTAACTAGCCAGTCACCATACATCAGAGTCGTAAATTGTACTGTGGTCCTACAGCTGTGGCGTCTATAACACGCGACGCTTGAACACAGGTGGTGAACACTTTAATTACTGATTTAACGACTGCTTTGACTCACAATTTAGTGAACTCGTCTTCAATTTGCCCTTTGATACACCTGCGAACAGAGATGATTAAAATATTTTAATACTAGGTACATCTCAGGTAGGTACATGTGATGCTGGGTACACACCAATTTAACATAAGCGTACCTGCCTACGAGTACTTACTACTATTATTACTACCAGTGAGGACATCCCTCAGCCCTTCTGTATGGGCCATTTCATTCTTTATTTATTTATTTACTTAGATACATCGCCTTTACAGTAAAAAAATAATGCGATAATGTTCTTACAACTATTGTACATAATATAAAGTGAAACTAATTTAGTAGATGTTCATAAGACAACCAGAACCGACGGCTTAACGTGCTCTCCGAGGCACGGTAACACCCAGATTAATGCAAATATTTATGTATACAAATATTTGTGCTCAACGGGAATGGATCCACGCTCCTTAGCAATCGAATGCACTACCCTCACGGCACAGAGGCTGTCGTATCAGCTGCAAAACTGGAGTCTGAGATTCATCTTCTGCTTTTGATTGATATGTCGGCTTTTCCGGAAATGACTGTCACTGACCTCCCAATCCTGAGAGGTAAGCCTATAGTGCCTCGTCCGTCAATCGACAGGTGCACAGGTTTGCAGGTGAGATGACTTTGCCCTAAAGATTTATACTCCATTTGATTGAGTACCTACTTAACTAAAGGTAAACCATCTTGTGACGACTTTTTATAAAAATACTTTACAAACAAATATTATGTGAACTAAATACCTAACTAACTATAGTGGTTCGATTTTGGTATTTAGTCTTTAAAATTAGTTTCTAAATAAAATAATATTAATGAACTGAGTTTTAGATAGGTACTTAAAACATTTTTATGAGACACATCAAAATTGTTTACCGCATACGACAACTGCCGACGCATGCAGCACATACAGCGTATCCATTACTTGTTAAACTCCGATAAGGATTAAAGGGGACCATTGAGAAGCCGCAATAAATTACGCGCATCTGCTGCATGCGTCGGCAGTTATCGTATGCGGTCGGCTTCGAAATCCGACCTTATAGTAGTTAACCAAATGGAGTATAAATAGACCTCCTTATATACACCTTATTTATATGCAGAGTATCACGGCTTTATATTAAATAAAAAGGATGATAAATATATCGTTACCTTAATTTCATTTCTAAAGCACAAAAAATAAAAGCTAGAACAATCTGTGCTGGTATAACGTCTTGTGGTACGTCGTAAAAATAATTTAGTGTGCGCGATGTCATTAGTGCCAGTGGAGTCTACGCTGTCGCCATCTGCCGGCGGCGACCGTCTAATGCACTCTATACATACGCCATGTAATTTATACCCAGTTTTACTATAACGAAGAAATGGTCTCGTTAAATGTCTCTGTAATCTATTATATACAGACATCCTTATCTGTGTAGGTATGAGGAGAAGACGTTTAAAGGCCCCTGCATACGTAAAGGGTTTTTTCACGGACGGGACGGGACGTGAAGCAAAATGTATGCGGCCCGTCCCGTCCGTGGCCCCGTGACATATGCATTGCCGCATAGATTTTGTATGAAACGATATTTCCAAAACTTCACGTCCCGTCCGTGAAAAAAACCGTTACGTATGCAGAGACCTTAAAACCTATAAAAGCATTTGATTGGACTGGTTTTGTCTTGAAAATGGTAGGGCATGTATGGAATTCTAGCAAAAATAATTTCGAAATTGGGATTTGTTTACCAATATTTAATAGTTATTATATTTTTTTATTTTTTTATCATTATTAACAATTAAACATTACATACCTGTTCTATTGCGAGTAACCTCATCCGCCTCCAGTCCTGCAAAGAATTCAAAACAAAAATATAGTAACAATAAGGTTGTCATTCCTAATATTTTATTGCCACCAAGAAAAATTGCACACGATACAAATGAAAACGTTAATATGAAGTCTAACACAAACGGACGTTTCGCTAGACAATTATCACTGTCAGCAGAGCGGCACAAATTGAAAAGCACACAACACGCTTTAATTTCGTTCGATCGACACAACACTGTTATTTTGGATGAACAATTCAATTACAAGTTTCGTACAGTAAATTTTATGTACTAGTACCGAATAGATAATGATAAATTAGGTGTAATTTTGTGGATTCGGTGTTATTTTTAGTTTGCAACTTTTAGTAATTCTACTCTGGGTAACTTTTATTTTATTTTATTATATTTTTGAATGCTCTACCGCCGTTCCATAGAGGTCGTTCAATATAATAATTAAGGCGATCGAATATTCGTTTATAATAAACGGTACTTAATATAGGATATAAATTCATTTTTTTATTTACCTGAGACACTAAACTGGTAACTACAAAGTCGTTGTTTCATAAAATCGATGATCATAAAGGTACCTAAAGCTATACCTATGTTAAGTAACATCATGAAACCACTCTGAAATTCGTGTAGCCTTTTTTTCAATAAAGCTTATATATGCTGACGTCGATGGAATCAAAAGAAACGAACGGATATTCGAATCTAAAGCAGCGAAGTCCTTCTTTGATTCCCATTTATTTGATTGTCCTATATATTAAGAAAGATGAAAGGAAATAATAGCTAACAAAAAAAATATTGATCGTAGTTCCGCAAATTCGTTAAATGTTTAACATGAATAATAAGGACAGAAAGGGGTCAAGTCTACCTCACCTGATTGACGAGGTTTAGCGCAGGTTTTCCAGCGCCAAATCTATTATAAGCCAAATCTAAAGAGGATATTGGTCACCAATTCTAAGGCTGACTTTACCAATTATTCTCTAAACTCTTGAGCTACCACAGCGTGAGTATGTTACGTTAAAGAACAATTTTGAAAAGCCGTGTAATTAAGAGTTTTTTACCATTATGTCTGTGACGTGGTACAATAAAAAGCCGTGGACGGTCAAAACGGCGCTCCATACAAAAGTAAGCGGTAAAAAAACAACCCCGTCTGAAAATACCCGGCACCCCTACTGTTTTTACAGACGTGTTTATTTCCGATATGAAAAATACAACGGTAGTTTAAATTGAATCTCCCTTTACAGTTTGAAATAGTAGATAGGTGTTGTGTACATCACACCGTTTTGACAGATTTTGTTTAGTTTTAGCCATAGTGTTTATTTAGCAATAGCATTTATTACCTAATACTTACTACGAGTACATTTATTGCTGGAATGATGTGATACCGTTGTCAGATTAAAATCAAGTTACATTTATGGCTAATGGAATTGCAGTGGACTGCAATAGACTAATTGATTGATTGATTGACATTTTATGAATCCTGTCGGGTACAGTACACTTTTTGCACGGAGGGAGGAATTTTTAATTATCATTATTACATATCTCAATACTTATTAGTTTAAAATATTGCATACAATTCCATTCAATAATTTAATTTTGGTTCTTATTATTTGTTTTTCTTTTTTGTTTATTGTATTGTAATAATCTTTATTTTGCTTTTTTAAATATTTTTTTTTTACTTTTTCATATTATGAGTATATAATGTTAATAAAAGTTTATATCGTACCCTAATATCTCTTAGGTTTATGTATGAATAAAATAATTTATTTCTTTCTTCCTAATAAGCTATGTGAGTGTGATAACAACGGTATAGTTTTTAGATTTTTCAAGCATTTACACATCTATATCCACCGTATACCAGTAGTTCCATTCTCTAGTTCCATTATGGAACTACTGGGATTTTTTTCTCCCTGTAGTTTCATGGAACTAGCATCCTGTTGCCAGCAAGATGAAATTAGTCTCATTAGTACCGGTACACTTAATAACAAAAAGTTTAACTAAGTTCGATGCCCTTTGAAAGGAACAGTGCGACTGTAATTCTATCTCGTAGTGTATCTGATTATGGGTCGCCTAGGGAAATAGGGATTCATTCTTTATATTTCACGTAAACTCATGAACTTCTCATATGAAAAATGTATCCGTGTCTAAGTACATCCTACGACAGTTCCAAAACAAATAATTGCCCCATTCGGTTTCGCTTTCATTCCAAGAAGCAAGTCACGGAGTTGTCATTAATATCTAGCTAAGATGACCATTACACAAGTAAAGCCTTATTGCCGGGATTGTTCTCAACGAAAAGGTTTTATCGTTGCCGTTCCCCCTGGAGTAATAAACGCAATATCTTGAATGGTATTGAGTAAACAAAGTATTATGTAGACTTAGTTATTAGCTATTTCTTTTTGATGTGGAAGATTTAATGCGGCGGGTTGGATTCGACTAGCCAGGTTTCTTCCCAGTCAGGTCGTTTCTTTTTAATTTTGATGTTCTTTTTTTGAAATAGTTACTATTAGTATTAACCGTAATTAAGTACTAATATTTAAGTCAACTTCTATTAGCTTAGTCGCTTGTATTAGAAGTGGATTCAAGTCGGTAGGGTCCGTGGGATTCGAACCTCGGATCTCTCGATCGTAATTCCTACGTTATGCTGCAAAGTAAAGGGTAAACCACTAACGTAATACATGGTCCCAACGATTCGGTTCCTTCTCATGGTGACTGAAAAGTAACCAAAACCTGGGAAAAAGTTTAAAATAGATAATTATTTAATAAAGATAAATAAATCGGTTACAAATATTTATTTTTTATTAAAGTTCTTCAAACTCCCAGGCAGTGGTAATTTCCATTGCATCCGACACCTGCGCTTCAGAATCTCGGATCCGCTTTGCTATTCTTCCCTTCCATGATTTGGTTGATAACTTCTACGGGAGCGACTGCTGGGTGGGCAGCCAAGCTTTACGAACTCAAAAAAGTACCTAAGTATCAAATATAAAACGACATTCTCTGATACCAACCTCAAAAAAAATTGCAGGCCTCCATTTGTCGTATAATTTTGAGTTGTATTTTTTTTAGCCGATTTAATTCTTTACAATTAAATTACATTTGTAGCTTTCTTTATCGCAATTAATCCTATCACTGATTTTGCATGCTTACATCAAAAACATAAATTAAGTAGTTATTAAATTATGGTTATCAATCACTACTGCATTTACTAATAGCGCATGAATAGATTACCGTACTATTATTATCTATTAAAGCTTCACGCCATAATTTATCGACACCTGCATGCCAAAACATTGTAGCTGCGTTTTTATTATTTGAAGTTGTATTCAAACCAAAACTTGAGTTATGAGTTCGTAGCCAACCGCATACAGCAACTGCAGACCGCAGCAGCAGATACAGCGTACCGTGAAATAGATTTAAATGTGATAATATTGTTTAATTACGTTGCGGTTTCTTAATGAAGCCGTTTCCTGTATCGAAGTTTAACAAGTAAAGTACTTGATATACGGTCGGCAGTTGCGATCGGCTATAGAAATGGGAGAGGTACATAGAAACGGCCCATACCATGAACTCTTAAAACAGGTCAATAATTGAACTACTGTCATTCTACCAACTGCAAATGTCACTTTGTAATCCCTTTGTAATCCTTGTATATTTATATGACATTACAAAGTGACGTTTGCAGTTGGTAGAATGACCGCAGTTCAATTATTGACCTGTTTTGAGGTTTATGGTAAGGCCGCAGCAGTGATTACGACACGACGCAACGACACGTAATCTGCTGCTGCCTTTTCAATCATAATCGACAACATCAATAACCGAGTTACAATAATTTTCTATGCAGGTATCGATATTATTGCCTCCAATGTTATATTGAGGTAATTTCGCTATGAAACTTGTTTCTTGTATGACTTATGACTCAGTAATGAAAGTGCGTAAAAGTAAAAGCGTACCTAAATACACCAGATTGATGGATAACTTCCACTCTAGCCTGGGAGCGAAATCTACACTTAGAATGTACTAGCTGCACTTAACCCTTCATATTGTAGAAGTCGACTGTGGGATATTACCCAGCTCGTGACCGGGTTATTTCCCGGAGGAGTAAAATAGCGCCACCCTATCTTTTCTTGGGGGCATTGTAGAAGGCCGTTAAGGGATAGGGCTGTGCTCCATACGACAGTAAAAAAAATAAAAAAACCGGACTGCTGTCTAAAAGATTGAAACAAGCTTGATAGCAGGCGGTACTCATTTGCCAATCATAAACCGAAAGAAATTTAATGGGTACCGCCTGCTATCAAGCTTGTTTCAATCTTTTAGACAGCAGTCGGGTTTTTATTTTTTAATAATTAATTTTATTTTAACCTTTTTAGTTAGGATATGACATCTATATATTTTTGTAATCTCCTTTTAATTCTCTTCATTTTGATACCCTACTCGATAAATTTGAATGAAAAAAATGTTTTGCCAACACATATTTTAGCATCAAAAATCTACCGTATAGTTTTTGTTGGAATTTTATGTATCCTATGACACTCTGGAGATGAATACCTTTCATTTGAGACCCTATTCATCAAAATCCATCCAGGCGTTAGGCCTGTAGAGGGGAACAAAGAAAACTACATACATACATACATACGCGCGAAACACATTACCCTCTCGCTGGCGCAGTCGGGTAAAAATACAGCCTATGCCAAATTTCCCGCTTGACGGCAATAGGCTCTGTCTTCTCCTTCGGGGGTTTACAGATGCATATAAATATATATCCTGAGCGGAAATCGAACCCGCGTTCTTTGTCGCAGTCGAACGGTCGAACGCTATGCATCACACATCGCAAAGTAGGATATTGTAGGTTCACGCCTATGGTTAATAAATAAATAATAATAAATAAATATTCTACAACATTCTACACAACGCTATCTAGACCCATGGTAAGCTTAGTTAGCTTGTGTTATGGAATCTAGAATGCGGCTATACATAGTATACATACTTAGATACTTTTTTTTGGTAAATACATACATATTATACATAGAAACACCCGGACCAATGCAAAGTGCAGTTAGTCATTTTATTCAAATAGCAATAAGTATGTGTCTACACGATCAGTATAGAACACATTTATCAACATTACTCTTATGATGTCTCTCAGTGCCGACAAACGCGTAGAGTCGATGACTCCTACTGATAAACAGTAGATGTAGTATGAATAAGGTGTTTGTCACAATGAACATAGACAGACGTATGTACTTAGCATAGTGTTGCTAAGTTCTGCACTTACTAATATTATATATGTGAAAGTTTGTGAACATGTTTCGATGTTTGGATATTTGTTATTCAATCACGCTCTAACGGCTGAACAGATCTGGCTGAAATTTGGCACAGGAATAGATTTACAGCCTGGAATGACGTATAGGCTACTTCATCCCGGGAATAGATTCTCATGATAACGGGACCGGGAACACAGTTGTTTACAAAAATAGTATGATCGACATCAAACTTTGTATAAAAGTTCGGGCAATTCCTTACTAGCCTATTTAAAAGATGTTTGAACAATCACAAGTATTGGTTTTGCCGTATCAACTTCAGTGGAAAATCTTTTTTCCTGTTAATTTATGTTCAACCTAATGTTCCCGGTCAAAAAACCACCAAAAAAAAGTAGACTTAGCAAAATGCTGGAATCGTAGCCAGTGGAGAGATGTCGCCTTTGCCTATCCCAATGGGAAAGAGGTGTGACTATACGTACTGCGAAAGAGTAATGGAGGAAAAAGTAGTCATCTACATCTACACTAATATTATAAAGAGGAAAGACTTGTACCTATTTTTGTATGTTTGTATGTTTGTAATGAATAGGCTCCGGAACTACTGGACCGATTTCAATAATTCTTTCACCTATAGAAAGCTACACTATCTGGGAGTAACATAGGCTATATAACATCACGCTACTACTAAAGGGAGCGGAGCAGTGAGCATAAATGTCAATAAATCGGGCAGATTTCCATACATTAAAGTTGGACCGGAATCCGAATTCCACGCTTGCGGAGCCGCGGGCAACAGCTAGTTTTGTATAAGGAGGAAAAGTCTGTGTCGCGCGCCGCGAACTCGAGACTTATTTCTGATGTTGTGAATACTTTATAGCCCTGCTAACTTACGACTTGGTCACAGGTTGTTATAAAAGATTGTGTTATTAATGGCCTCTGCTTGTTTCAGCTATGTTGAGGTTTGTAAATTATTTTAAACATTCTAAGTCTCACGCTAAACTTCCGCAATCTATGATTAAAGGTACGATAATTTTAAAGTGATCAGATCATAGATATACTATACATTCATCCCTGTAAATCCCCGAAGGCGTAGGTAGAGGTGTAACGAGATCAATCTCGTAGCTTAACTACGTATTTCTTTACTTCTGATATGCCGGCAGTTTCGACGAACTTAAAAAATAAGCACCCTAGCATTAAATTTATTTAGCGCTCACAATAAAATTTTTGAATAAAACCTTGTTTATTAAAAAGTTTATGTTAAGATTTTATTTTAGTCAGACTATTATTATTATTTATTTGAACACGTGTGTCAAGTCATTTGTTATTTGCTACTTACGTAGTCGCAAAGGGCGCAATCGCAAAACCGCATTTAAATACTTTTGTAATGCCATTTTTGCGGTGAGACGGTTCAATCAGATAGAGGTTTATTTTCATGTTATATGTTATGTTCGAATATGGGAAGGTGAGTAATGCGGAGACGAATGTCGCGGCTCATCTTCGCTAATAACACGACGCTTTACGACGTAGTGACGCTCACTATTAGTTTTTATGTCCTTCGTTTAAAGTTTATTAGCGAACGTACAATTCACAGGTTATTTCACACATGGCCAAGTCTAGACGAAGCAAATGTCTTTGTATTAAGAAAATTCCACTTGCGATGCAGTGAAAACAAAACGGAAACGGCCATTACGGGAACAAATTGTTTTCATAAAAAAATACGCTTTTCTAACATTCGTGTTTTTTTTATTACCTGCTCTCGTTTTACTAACAAACCTTAATAAAAGAACTTTATACGAACAATAACCAATTTGCGAAAGAAAACACCGCTCTCGGATATAGCCCATTGACATAAATAAATCATTATTTTCGCGTGGGCCACAACGTCATAGTCGAATTTCAAAACGAGTTTTCATTGTAATGTGCCACAAAAGAAAAATTCGAGACTGTATCTACGACGCTTTGTTAAAAATTAATTTGATACCTTTATCTCAAATTTCTCGGGGATATTTTTTTAAGGGAAGTCGGAAGCTACTTACGCGGTGAAGTTTTATCCCTGCTTATTAATTAATTCTTAATTTTGCTTTTTGGGGCTTATACGTACGATGAATCGAAGCGTCTATTGTGCGTAAACAATGAAAAGGTAATATTATATTTTGTTTACATTTTTCTTATGCTTTAATAGTAAAAGTTTAACAATCTTGTGGTGAAATACGTCTACCCAACGGAAATATTGGATGTCGTTCGAAATGATTGTGCTGCTCGAATAAACAGTTGCTTGGAGTTAAGTAAGTTCTGTATTATTTTGTGCTATCATCAAGAAAGCGGTACATCGGTTTTGGTAGAAAATCCAAACGATAACACTTCTTTACCTCATGACGACCTCCGTCGCGTAGCGGTAGTGCGCTCGACTGCTGCTGCCTACTCAGTGCACATATTTGTAAGCATGAATATATCTATAATATCGAATGATGTATTAAATTTATAGATACGTCATACAACAAGATGGCGGCATTCAAAAATGGCGCAAACACTAAATATAATAAAAATATAACTGCTTACTAAAAATACGTCAATGTTATTAATTTATATGAATTATATTAATATTTATAACAATAATATTTGATTATTACGAATTTATTATTAAAGACGTTTTTTTTGCCGTGATTCTGATTGGTGCATAAAAATTATGACCAAAAGTCATCATTTTTTTGTCGCCATTTTTGAGTGTGGACAACATATCTATAGTTTATAATACATCATTGATAATATCTACATATTTGCATTGGTCTGGGTTTTTCTATACATTTTTGTCTTTAGGGTAGGAAGAGAATAGTTCACCATCTCCGCCTGTCCTTTCACACTTCATTCGCTTCCTTTAGTGTCATTAAACCTTTCAAACATGCTCGACAGTTTCAAGTATTCGCTTTTTACCCTCACCCTTATATCTTATATCCAGTATTTTTTAATTTTACCGCTAATAACACCAATCGTTCCTGGAAACTGTGGCAACCCTATGCATTAGTGGTGGTGTGACTAGCGTGTAAGTTAACACAACGGCCTTGAAATCGATTGGTCGCGGTTTTGAATCATCGATATGGAATCGATTGATACGCTACCGACGTAACCCACTTGTACCATAACATAACCGTTTGTCTGAGGATGAGTTATTAAGAGGTAGGTGCCACATAACTTTAAAGAGTTGTTAAAACCGTATGTGTCAATAAAATTGTAAAATACTAATTGACACGCAAACGTTCTGCCATATCAATTACTCAAAGAAATCGAACGTAGTCATTAAAATCGGTTGAGCCAATTCGGAGGAGTGCCACCACAAACACCGTGATATGAAGTATTAAAATGGTAGCTTCAGCTTTAAGTAAGAACTCTAAAAGATAAGCTGTAAACATTTGGCAAAACGCTATACACAACCTACCGTTTGGTTCAGCTTTTACGACTATTTATGGGTGCGAATGCCATTAATTTGAGCCCTCAACCTCGAGAAGAAAACCTACCTACCTGCAGGTGAGGCGGCTTGACCCAGTTAGTCTAGGTAGACCTACATCATAGCAGGGAGTTATAACTATACTTAGAAACTCAACTACCCTCAGAAAGTCTACGATAAATCGATTATTTTATCAACAAGACCGTGATTGCAATTCCTTGTAGCAGCTTATCGAACATTGTTACTCATTCCATGTTCCAATCATTCGTTCATCGTGCGATAGTTCACTCGTTCTTAGTTCCAAGTTTAGAACATCCTTCCGATGCAACGTTGTGATAGAGTTATAAACTTCCAACTAATAATTTTTAGTCGTGTGCTCGGGTCATAATGAATTTTACGTGACGTCACAGCGAAAAGTTTTGTTAAATTGATGGGTAATGTAGTTAGTCTGACGTTCGGGTTTGAGAAGCAGTTTATTAGGAAACTGCTAGCTTTTGCAGGTAACTTTGTTGTAGAAGTTTTTAGCAGTATATTTAAAGCTGCAAATGCAATATTAATTTTTAATTTTATACATAGAAGACGTGTTGCGAATGTTGAGATACGATTTAGTCAAATTCAAGACGTAGGTTCAGTACACTTATTGAATGAAAGGGTGTATGTCCCATCAAGATTTAGGAGTTATGCAATACTGGGGGTATTAGGAGCGGGTTCACGTTGGTAGTGCAATATAAGGTGAAAAAGGTTCTGGGTTCTAATCCGTCAGGATTAGATTAGAACCCAGATTAGATACGTCAAGATTAGAACCCAGAACCTGTCGTTCGCAAGGCCTATACTTAACCACTAGACTAGAGAAGCGAGTTGACTAGTACCTACTTGTATAGCAGCAATTATAAGTGTAATTTATTTTTATCAGAAGACAAAGGAAACTTACTTTAAAAAGAAACTTAAATTTTAACAGAAACTTTGATAAAAATACTACGGAAATTATCTAAACCATTTTTCACAAAGACCGGCGCCGCGGGGTTCCCGCAGTCGTCACGTCCCCGTGCCGCCGTCGTGCCGCAGACGCACCGCAGCCCTGCTGCTGCGCGGCGGCGGGGTGGCAGGTGCAACTGTCAGCTGTCCGGGAACTCGCCGTTCGCTAATTATATTTTTGAAACTTTAATAAAGGGTTCGTGAATTTTTTGCTTTGAGACTTGAAGGCCATTTTTGTAGGTAGAATATTATTAGTTTGTTATATTTGTGACTAGCTGTTGCCCACGGCTTCGCCTGCGTGGAATTTTGTTCCGTTCCCGCTACCCATGGCAACATATTCCAGGGATAAAATGTAGCCTGTATGTTGTTCCAGATTGCAATATATCCCTGTGCCAAATTTAAGCGAGACCAAAAACCGTGAGTCAGAAACAAACTTCCAAAAATTTCGAAACAAGTGCTCTCTGCCTATTCTATTGGCTGAACGAATGTGGATAAAATTTGGCACAGAGGGTATGATCTTGAATAGGACACATGCTATATTTTATACCCCAGAAATAGGTTTAAATGGGCCGAGGGAACGGGACCAAAATTTCACATAGGCGGAGTCGTGAGCAACAGCTAAGTATGGTATAAAATTGTTATATTAAATACCAGTGGATGACGATATTTATAAATAAAACTAAGTGCCATTAACCACAGATAAAATTACAACGCTTATAATTTTATAAAAAAATATTACAATGCATTAGTTGTTTAAATAACTGGTTGTTGACCGCAAAACACTGATTCCCACAATCCACAGGAATTTATTCTGAGGATCCTACTGCAGCGGAAATCGAAGCCTGCATCAGCAGTCCAACATTCTACTCTTCAATACAACTTCTACTACGTTATTGATAATCGACGCAATCGAATGAACAGAAATCGAGAAGCGACTTTTTACTTAAGTACTTTGTAAATATAACAAACAGTGGCGAGAGGTCCCTATCACACAACTCGTGTTGGCTTCTAAATGGCACAATACCTACATGAAAAACTAGATCGAGGTGAGATTTTTTTACACCAATTTTCCGTTTCAAAATTTCCACCCTTCGCTACTGAAAGATAGGATGTATATTCACAGTTGAGCAAGATCCTCGACTTCAGCGCTGCTTGGCGCAAGATAATCACTTATTTACACACTTTTGGAAAGCTCTCCGTTCCCGCTGCGATAAGAAATTTACTTAAATTACCTACTTAGCATCTGCAATGATCGCTTACTTTATATTGTAATGGAAGAACCGAGTAGCTGCTATTATCTAAGGATATGATATTTTGCGTCATGGCGTTATGATCGACGTAATAATACGTAATAAGACGCTGTACGTGTTTAGTATAAATTTTGCAAGATACCGCCGATAGCCATCGATTTGCAATTTCGTCTTATATTTAAAAAGCTATGTTTGTTCGTATTTTAAGTGCTACCATGCCGTTTAGAGTTGCTATACCCCCTGTTCTTGATTCCCCCAAAATATTTTATGCGTTAAAACGCTACTTTCGACTTGAATTTTTTTTAACACCACTTAGGTGGCAGACAATCACATGGCCCACCTGATGGGAAGTGGCTACCGTGGGCTATGGACGTATACAACATCAGGGGCGTTGTATTGCTCTTCTTGAAAAACCCTTATATATTTTAGTCACTTGGGATCTTTCGAGGGAATCGTGACTAATCCGCCGTTACCGTTCAACTTACAGTATACATTATCTTAAGACTAGTTTTCACTTATGCAAACGTTGAGGAAAGCTCGATTAAGAAAGGGAAAAAGAATCGACCTCGGACGGGACTCGAACCCGCGATCTTTCCCTTACAGGGGGAATCGATTTGAACAGTTAGCATAGTAAATGCTTCAAAATTTCATTCAGTTGAGGAAAGCTTTTTTTATGTAGGGCATGTCAATATGACGTCACCTCACCTGATGGACCTTACCATCATGATACTACTATAGTAGCGTACCATCAAGACCATCAAAGGGGTCACCTATAGGGTAGTTTACTAATCTGTGATGCCTACGCTACGCTATAGTATCCGTCTGATAAAGGGATTTTGTTGGACATTGTCTCTCATATATTGACGATACGCCGCATATTATGCAATGTCTTACCGCTGTTGACAAAGCGGTAAACTGTGTTAATTTTTTCAGTGTAAGTGAATCAGCATCGAAGGTTCCGGCAGGAGCGTTGAAACTCGAGGTTCGTTCTCCTACTCTTTTTATTTACTTCATTTCAGCTTTAATGAGAGCGACTGCCAGACTTCTCAACACCGAAAGACAGGCCTACGCCTGAGCCCCCCCAGCTTGCAGACGAAGTTAAGTTAGGCCCCAAAGAACTTGGTGGGAAGGTAGGTACGCTTGTAATATAGTTGTCACTTAAAATGCCTGCCACTTAAATCACTTAAAACTGTGGAAATTACTCTGAATCTCATAACAACATAGCCTGAACGAGAAACAAAATACATATTGTAACTTCATAAATACTCATAAACTTTCAGATTTATGATTGTGAGTGGAAGTCCTATAAGAGTACTCGTACATTCAGTCTTTACTACTCGCCGTTGTTGTTGTTGGAACGTTGGAACGGTCGAAGTAGGACAAAAACCTTAACCGTAGCCGTAGAGAACACGGGGACTGTAAACAAATATTGCATTGTTTCACCACTTTGACCACCACATTGAGTAAATACTCACAAACTTTCGCGATTATAGTATGAGTCGGATAATAGGATTCATTGAATGATTCTATAGTATCCGCTGCATATGGTACAAAAGCCTTACCGTAGAGTACACGAGGACCGCTTAAGTGATATTAGCAGATAGTCGGCGAGCCGGACAATGCCCAGTCTGCCCGGCCACGAGAGCAAACACAATATCGGATGTATGACGTCAGATTATTCGCGTATAGTTTGATACGATGTAATGCAATGATATTGTTAGTTGCTACGTGAACGCAGACTGCGGGGATATTGTGATAACGTTCCACGTAAATTAATGTGGTTTGGTTATAGCGATCACACTTTCGTAAATTGAAATGCGAATCGTGTTTCGTTGAAACGTTTTTCGTTTTATAAATAGATTTAGTTGGTTTTTCATTTTAGCAAACCTATGGATCAGCAAGTAAGGTTACTGCTGTCATCGTTGAATAACTACTGGACCTGCTATTCTTAATAAATTTTTTGAACATTGTACGTACGAGTACAGTGAATAATTAAGCTGATAATATTGTAAATAAATTGCTTACCCAATGACTCTAATTAAACTTTTCTGAGTGCCCGAGTGAAAATTTTGAACCCAGCTCAGATTTTGTTATAGGTTACTAGGTAGGTAGGTACTACGAGTATATTATGAACAAACGTTACTTAGACTGTATAAAAATAATAAACAAACACTAAAAAAGAGAAAAAAAAGTTCAAATCGTGGACGATTTTCCTTTTCAATTTGGTTATAGTTTTGATATCAAATTATTTGAAATGGCAAAAACCTAGAATTCAGGCAAATTGATTCATCAAGTATCTACAGTACGTTACATCGCATATTATTTCTTTTTTTTACATTAAAATTATTATTTCAGACCATTGCGTTTAATCGTATATTGGTTAAATTTAGAATTTCGAGCGTTTGAACTCCTTAGGAATATGTGGTCTGAATGCCGAGACGTTATTGAGCTTAGAAAATGGTTTCTTGGAATGATGTGACATGAACCATTTTTGCCAATATGCATTAATAAAATAATAAACAAGTGAGTATCTTTAGTTTTATTGAGGCTAGAGGATTAATAGGAAAAAGATTTGTCGAGCAACACAAGTGTTACATCGTTAGTAAAATAGAATAGAATAATCAATGTTTACGATTGACTTAATATTACGTTTATGATAGTCGTAAACATAAGTCAATCCTATACCAGGCGCGGTCCGAGGGGGGAGGGGGGTCACAGGGGACATGACCCCCCCCCCCCCCCAAAACCATGCACGTAAAGTCCCAGTACGAGGGGAGGGGGGGTTAAATTTCTTAAGGAATTTCTGAAGTGACCCTCCCCCCCAAACTTCAAGCTGCGACCGGCCCTGTCCTAAACATTGATTATTCTAGTCTATACCACTGACAATGTGCCACTTGTCTAGACCTACAAATGACTAACTACAAAATATGGCCATGTATTTCAAATAAAGAACTGGCAGTCTAAATATTGGTAGGTTACGAAATATTCTAACAGTTGGTACTGCGTGGTTCCGTTCCGACGACGCGACGTACGCGTATCGGCCTGTCAGGCGTCGGCGCCGGCGCTACATTGGGCCAATATTAGTTAAACACTCGATATTTTGGTCGTACTTTAAAGTTTAAAGTATCACCAAAATATCGAGTAGGTACCACACATACTTTGTTTAAAGTTTAAACAGATATAATATTTTATTAAAGTCTGATACGAGTATGGTGTTGAAAGATGCTTAAGCTGCATAAGCGGTATCTCTTCTTCTATCTATATCTATCTTTACTTCTTTGCTAATATTATAAATGTGAAAGTAAGTCTGTCTGTTAAGCTTTTATGGCTAAACTACTTAACCGATTGTGATAAAATTAGGTTTTTGTTTGGTTTGGATCTTGAGGAAAGACAAGCTATGTTTAGTCTTGATAATCGACATCCACGCGGGTAGAGCCGCGGGCAACAGCTAGTAAGAATTATAATGAAGTATCAAAAGTCTTTAGTTTCTATAAATACTATTTCGAATGATGAAATGAGATTTCAATCAATTAGTAGTTGTTCAGGCTTACAGGTGAGTTTGGTTTCGGCTCTAAAGACGTAATTTTTCTCTTTGTCTTTCTTTGTCTTTCCTTCTCTTCGTTTAAAGTAATTATTAACAATAAAAATATCGACAAATGTTCAGAATAGACGCTGTTATTTCGTTTTCAACGCGGAAATTGAGCGGTTGCGGTCCACCATTGTGACTGCTAGCGTCAGTTATCGGCACCACGGCCACCGCAGACCTGAAAATATTTCATATTAGTGTTACATGTCAAAACCTATCGGAATTGTGTCTAGCAGCAATATCATACCTACTCAAAAATTATATATTAAAAGTCAACCGTATATACACAAGGAACATAATATCATCGTTAGACAAATGCATTTAACAATAGGGTGGGTGGGTAATTATATTTTGACTCTAGGGAGTAATTCTGGCTATTTTTAGTCGGCCTCTCTGGCATAGCGGTGGAGCCATACTTATGGGTAACGCAGGGGGCGCGGGTTCGATTCCCGCTTGAAGCGCTATGTATAATATGCGCATATTTCTAACAAAAAATATCTAAGTAGGTATGTATTTCTGCATCCTATACCCAGTAACACAAGCTAGTCAAGCTATGCTTAACGTAGGTCTTGATCGAGCTGTGTATAATGTCGAGGAATATTTATTTAATATAGTACGTTCGTAAAGTAGTTAGGTAAGTAAAGGTCAGGGTCAAATTAATTGTTTAATAACGGTAAAGGAAGCTCATATGGCGCGTAAAAACAAAAACAAATGGCAGGTTGTTGTCTGTGTCGCAAAAAGGGGTGATTGTATCATGATATTATCAATTATCATGTTATGAATTTAAAAGTATAACACCTACACGACATATTTGTTTTGTTTTTATAATTAAGTAATTTACAACTATAACACCTACACGACATACCTATTTGTTTTGTTATGTTTATTATGACTAAGTAATTTTAATAATTTGATTATTTACCAATTCTAAAGGAGATGATTTATTTTCGGCCCATCAATACAACGACTTTTAAGTTTTTGTTTCTTATGTAAAACATCAAAGCGAGAGTGAGAGAAGAGAGAGACAACAGAGAATAGGGCATGAACAGTCATTGTACAATATGCACAAAATACGAATCCATTTATTATCATAATTGGACGAAGAATGTTCCAATCTCTAACCGATTCACGATAACTTATTAAAGAGTGTTTTTATCATTTATTATATTTGTGAAAATTCTTAATATTTCACATGACAAGATGTTAAAATGTTGCCAGACATCTTCTTTACCATAGACTCAAATCGATTAATAATGCGATTGTATTCGATGAAACTACAGGCACATATAGGTTTTTTCTTCAAATCTTCAATCTTACAATTCTCATTCCATATGACATTATCGAAAGTTTTTGCTAATAAAAGTATTTTGCTATAAACGAATCTTCATAGAATGCGTTGTAGATAGTTTTATTTCAATGTGTAATTGAAATAAAACTATCTACAACGCAATCTATGAAGATTCGTTTTCAGTTATTTCATTACATACTGTCATCATCATATACTGATTTATCTCCGGAGAATTAGGCAGAGTGAATTAACACCCACATTTTACCAATCATCCCCACGTAATAGGCTGTAATAGAATCCGTTTAAATATTTTTATTTCAATGATGTTATAACACAACAGTCCATATTATTTACAGTATGCCTGTCTAGAAGTAAACACTAAACTACAATACTCTCAGGTTATAGCTTTACGAATACAAAAATACAACGTTAGGTTGGGCATTGCACTCTTTACCTACTTGGTTGTCGTCATCATTATCGTGGCCTAACCTTCGAGTCCGGGATGCACCTCTTCCAGTCATCTGACCTCCACAGCCCGATAATGAAGATTATTTTAATTTAAAACTGATGTTTTAGTTTTATTTTAAAGTATCAATTGAGGAATCGATTCCATGTGGTAAAAACTGTTAGCGAATACGATTTCATTATTTCGAATGGCAATACAATCCCAAAAGTGCCAAAAATAGTTTGACAGTTATTTTGTGATTATTTTGAGTGATTGATTAGTGAATTTTCTTGTTGTTCAATGATCATTGTAAAAAAAATAATATTATATAAGTACAGACGTTACACAGGCAGCTGCTATGTAAATCAATGGCTAGTATTGAATAATATGGACGAGTGGAGTATTACAGTGTCTATAAGTGATGTAGTCAAACAATTCTAATAAATACACCAGTCGTACCGCCAACCATCTTTTTCAGATGAATTACTGCAAATCAGTAAACAACCAAGGCACTAGGAGAATATAATATATGTTATTTACATTAATTGAGTTTTCTTTTTGCTCATTTACTATAATTACTATGATTTGTATGCTTTTTGGACGACATACCTACCAGCAATAAAAAAACGTTTTATATACCTATGTAATAAATAAATATTAATATAATAATATGGTTTTGTTTGTTTTTATTTCATTGGATACCTACTTTCATTTCATGGTGTAAGTATGAATCATCATCTTAGGAGTTTTGCCTAGTTGTAACCGAGGCTTTTACCGGCCGCTTGCTCCTTCTCTTTTATTCGGTTTGGAAATATGCCTTTTATGGCAGCGGCTGCCGTCTGACCGCCCAACTAGTAAAGATAATCCTGCTTTTCTACATCCGAAAAACATATAGACTGTGAAAAACGGCACATGCCCGTACTTTGTAATCACATATTGATGTTCACGGCCATGCGGGTTTTGTCGGTTCGAGTCCGATAACCACCCTCACTGGCTCCGGCGGATTTGAGTGGATTTCCACTTGTTAAAAAGAAGGTTATTGCCCTATCCATCTTCTATTTATTCAATACATTGCATAAGACATGATTTTAATGACGTCTATTATTATGTCATACTAAATAATAAAATTATAATTTTCTGAGATTGGCGCCATGACAGTTTCACATTGATTTTAGTATCAGTTTTGATTTGGTTTATATCAATGCTCCGGTTAGACTAGCTAAGAAGCAATGTACCATTGTAATCCCGATAAAATTACAAATAAATCAATACTCGTTTCATAATTGTTCTCCAAAATTTGTAGGTGGCCGAAAGCTCAAACATAAAAAATCGTCTCCTTTAAAATTTTATTCACAATTTTATTGAATATGAAATTAATATTATAATTTCCCGTTCAATAAAAGAGTAATAGTTTTAATATAGGAAATAATATGCCTACCTACTGGAAACATATTAAATTTTATTTCATCCTAGTCGTAATCATGAAAAGAATCACAAAACAGAGCAAACCGACAGGTACCGTGCTTTTGATAGGTTTCTATTATGAGTGTGATACGAGTGCTACGAATGCTTCAAAAAGAAAATAAAAGCAACGTGAAGGCAGCACAGAGTTGTATACCATAACGTCCACGGACAGTCCTAACATCCATGGATCATGTGCAGTTGTTGTTGGAAGGCAATACAAAAAGCAGTGATGCTTTAAAGATTGATGGCCACGTGACAGCACCAGACAGACATGTATTCAGACCACTACCGACGTTTTCACCAAAAACAAATGGTGCTCAACCGAACAGCGTCCTTTTACAAACTTTATTCGACTTGCGTACTGCTATGGAACGGAACGGAATGGAATGGAAAGAAATGTTCAGGCTGAGTCTGTGTTTCCTGAAAGCCCATGGGTAACAGCAGTAACTTATAACGTTGAGCTGGATATCGCTATTCCTAATAGTTCTACTCAATGCAATTAATGAGTAATACATATAGGTATAATACGCTGCTCTCCCCTCCAAAAAGATGAACGGATAACCTGAAAAAAGTGGCTAGAATGGGCTACATGCGCAACGCAGTCCATCGGGTTCTTATAACGCACATTGGGAGAGGCCCATGTCCAGCCGTGGAGGCTGATTGATTGATTGATAAAAATAACACAATAACGTAGTTTCCTTCAACTTAATCTCGGTTTTTATCATTGAGGAAATCCGTTCTTAACATCGTAGCATGCAATTAAAACGCGCGGTAAGTACTAAACAACAACTAGACAATATTGAAAAGATACAGCAAGCGAGATTGAGAAAATGAAATTGCATTTAATTTCGCTTGGGCCTCAGGCGAGACTTATGGAAATATTAAAATAGATAACTATAGTAAATTTTCTCAAGTGCTGTACAGTCTAGGATGAATAATTATTTAATTTATTTTAAAGCCGTTCTCGTTTTCTAACCACCACCATGGTGAACTAGTAATATTAAATTTATGTTACGCCTTTTAGAAACTATAAATATTTTTTTTAATTGGGCTTGTAGCAAGTAGAATACCTACTGATAACTGCTGCCCACGAGATCTCACTGTTCAAGGCATAAAAAACTATTCCCGGTAAATTTTTCTTCCTAATCTATTCAGTAATTTTTAATTAAGATTGTGTAACCTAAACAAACAAATAGTAAGATTTGTGATGCCTGTACGGCACAATCATTATTAACCACTGCGGTCTGTCTACCTACGGCAGCCTGCCTATTTAAGAAAATTATATGAGGAAAAAGCCCATCGTGATCTATCCTATCCTATAATACAATATTAAAATTCTTCACCATTTTACTTTATACCTACTTGCCAACGTGGTAATAAAAATCATTTCAAAGACCGAACAGAATATTGTGGTATTTTAGAACGCTATTTATTACAGACACGACGACGTCTAAAGCTCGAGGAATAAACATGAATGTATCTATTCCTTTTCTACCTGAAAGTGTAAATAAAAAAATAAATACATTTTCCAACTTCGTGCAGAAAGCGACACCCGATCTTTCATTTTTTTTTTGTCGTCGCAAGAATTTATTTCGTATCCAACTATAAAACTCTAATTTCGATGTCATAGCATAATGGATTGGAACGTCTGAGAGCTTGTAGCAAAATTTAATATTATGTTCGACGATATCTAAGGTAAGGAGAGGTACGGTACGATTGTCGTGGGATTGCGAATTGTGAAAAAGTCACGAATGCGAGCATTGTCTAGACAAGAGATGACGAGAGCGCCGCTCGTCCGCGGAGAACACTAAGCCCATGTTATTAGATTTTGATGAGTTGTTGACGACCATTTTAAAACTTTCGTAGTATATTCCACAAGTATGCCCTTTATTCGGTCGTGCTACCCAAGTTTTACAATCAATTTGTGGTTCATACATAAGTGGAAATGTATCTTTACAGGTTTCTATGACGTCTCTTTTATAACCTGTCAGACTTCTCGGGGATTTGTTTGCTATAAACTACCTACATTTAAATATAATCGTTAAACTTTAATTGATGAGTTTTCTTTGAACTACAGTTGTAAAATAAGGAATTTAAATCGATTTATCCTGTTTCTCATTAGTGTTTGACGACAGGTTCTTCAAGTTGAACGTATAATCCTAAAACAAATGAAGCCTCAGTCAAAAGTTAGCTACGACATAATTATGTTTTTATATAGTAAAAACCGCTACCAACATAATAACTACTTAAATATATCAACTCTAATCAGAAAATTGCTGATGCTTTTCTACGTAATTTAATAACATATTTTGAATTGGAGCAGCCATAAAACTAATCCATCAAATTCAATCAATCGGCCAAGTTTAATCACACTCTAAACGCACACAAGAACAAAAATCATATCAAAATAAAAGCGCTACAACAGATTAGCCAGTGGTATGACAAGGATACGCCACCGCGAACCCATAAAACTTTCCCTCGCCCGTGAAAAGTGAGCTTAGTCACGAAGGGGTCATTAATTCTCCATGAACCTGGGCAATGCTAACCTATTGCTGCTTCAGGCCACGAGCATGTAAGCCAGTAATCGGACGGACGCGACCGGAATGTTCAAACTGCCCTCATCTTTTGAAACCAATTCCGTGCAAACAACCATTAATCCGTTAACATTCATTATTGAAAACTGAAAAGAATGTTAGTCTTAAGAGCCTGTAGTCATGGAAAGAGTTGCATAAAAAACTGTTTTTTTTTTTTAGCTAAACATCTAGTTCTTTAGCGCCAAAGCTGTCTGCGATTTCTTTCTAAAATAATAAAATACATTGTTTTGGATTTTCTTTTACAGTCCATTGCGTTATCTCTACGACTTTGTCAAAGAATGTGATCGTAAGTGCCTCTCTAAAATAAGAACAACGAATGTACTTACAAAGAAGTAAATATTTCTCTTTGTCGAAAACAAGGTTTGTTCTTTAGTTTACAATGGTTGTAAGTGAAATGTTGTTAATATTACTTAGAGAACTTTCCGTAACAAAAGCTGAAGAACGTGTGTCAATCATCTTTTATGAGTTATCAGAGATAACTTTGAATTACGATTTATATCTGAAGGGCTTTATGTAGCAATAGTAGTTCGAAACATATTGTCTTATAGTGTCAACGTCCCTAATCGGTTAACCTTTGAAATACCTTGTACTAGGGGCGAGTGTGTAAAATGGCCCAAGCTTTTAGGTATATCGTTTTATTTTGTTTTGGTCAAAATTTTAATAAAAATGGTTAACTCTTACGACGATATAAATACACTCAAATAGCGGTGAACTGTTTTATAGTTCCTTAGAGATATTGCCCTAGTTCTTAACCACAGAACCCAACGGTTGGCGCAAAAATCAGGTTTAGGGTTCAAGTTAGGTTTAGGCAATATTAAGCAATCATGCATAATGTAACATTATACAGATTCCATATTAACTCGGCATGTTCCTAGGAAACAAAATTGTTTGATTCAATTAATTTATTTATAAGAAATCTCTTCCTCCTCAGTATACAGGTAGATATAAAAGCAAAAACAGCTAAAGAACCTATAAAGAACTGAGATCAGGATACACCTAGTCGTAGGTACATTTCAAAGATTCTTTGCTCATCGAACTGCAGTAGACGTAGCAAAACAAAAACACAAAAACCATCTGACGTTTTCTCCGATTGTAGCCACAAAAAGAGACGCGAGCACGTCCGACTCCCGAATATGTTTGGAGAATAAAATAAACAGTGAACGTTGGTACTAATATGCATTTGGGTAGTGTGCACCTACACGCGGGAACCTCTGACAAGTTTTTGAACGCTTATGAATAAATGAGTAGCCCCCGTCTGCCGCATCAATACCGCCGGTGGCTGAATGCCAAATGCTACTCGTGACACTTTCCACTTTCACTGTTTTTTTTTTCGTGAAGCGTGAATATTTCGTGCAGCTAATTTCCGTACGAGTTCGAATGGTTTTTTTTTAGTTAAAAGGCTTTTTAGAAGTTCCCTTACGTTGGTTAGCGTACAGTAGTTTACAGTTTTACGGTTACAACTTTACAATTAGTTGAAAACATGTTGTAAGATTTGTATGAAGGGGCCCCAGATACACATATCAGGGGCCCCATAGAGATCCTCGGAGGTTCTGGTGCAGGCTTTTCTTTCGGGGTTGTTGGGCATCGGACGGCAGTCGCCCCCGTAAGTGAATAATTGAAAATATTTAGTAATGTTACTTAGATTTGTTCGGTTTTAGTGTACAATATGAAAAGTTCTTACAAATCATTGTAGATAACTCCTGACTGAGCTACATTCAGGTACTACACGTACCTATGTTATTTCAATACACAATTGGCTAGTAGTACCTATGTTGTATGCATATTTCATCTGTGGAAATTTAAACCTGTTGTAGAGTAAACAAAATTTAGAATCGCACTATTGAGTCGTAGAATTCAGGTGCACATCGGATGTTCTTGTTTATGGCAGATCGACCGTCACACGACTGTTAGCGAGTCACTTCGACGGACGCCCGCACCGTATGCCTCGTGCGGCCGAGCATCCGTTGATTCACTGTCAATGTATAAAGATGACAGTTCTTTGAGAGTGGATTCACAACTTAAGCGTTGTTCTGGAATGCGGGCCGAAAGGCCTATATCGTATATATATTTGTGTATGTAGATGCCTCTATCGTGCAAATCAGAGGTAATTTCAAGGAGATAATGTGCACAAAATCGTGAAAGAAAAACTCATACAAGTAGCACAGCGACTTGCGGGCGGGCGACCGTACGTGTTGGACGCATCAGGCAGCGGAGGCAGTAAAATGGCCCAGGCTAACGTGGGGCAAAGGTGTCGGGGCCATTACCCGGGAGCTGGCGGTTCAAAGTGGCTGACTTACTGTCACAACCCCTCTCCCAGTCGTCTGCAGGTCGCAAGCCATTACGACGATCTAAATACACTCAAATAGCGGTGAATTCTTAGGAAAACAACCTTACAAAGATGTTTTTGAACTGTTTGAAATAGGTGAAGTCGTAGAACCGTGCTGGAAATAGTACAGCCTTTATTGATGTTGGCTTACCTATAGATGTTTGACGTAAGTTCAATGTTTTGTTATTGGTAATAGAATTTTCTATAAATATATAATTTGGTTCATTTTAAACCTACGTGTGTGTTGTTTAATGTTCATATAATAGATTTTCAGTTCGAGTCCCGCCGAAGTCGATTCTTTTTTTCCTTTCTAAATTGATTTGAATAGTTAGCATAATAAATGCTTCAAAATTTCGTTAAATAATAGATTTTGTTATATTGATCATAATATTAATATTCTACAATACATTAAGTACACAGTGCTATCATTTCTTGGTGATTTGATAACACATTTAAAAAAAAAAATCTATTTCCACTTAGCGGGTTGTGAAAACTCCTTATTTATTAAAATAGAACCTTACCCTTCTTGAAATCGGTTAATTTAGGTCTAACTGAAGTAGAAAATGAATCACCTAGGTTAAAAATGAACAAAATTCTATAAATTTATGATGTATTAACAAACAAAATACGGGCATGCATGAAAAGTTTAATGTCAGTAGAGGAAGCTCATGAAATGTGTAGGGACCGAAGCAGTTGGCTGATTACTCTGCCTACCTCGTAAGGAGAAAGGTGTGATGTATGTAAATACTACAAGATACGTATATTTTCTCAAATAACTATTATACATCATCATCATCTATCTATCATCATCATCTTAGCGTTGCGTCCAGGTCACATCCAATGCCTTTTACCTAGGGCTTGCGTCCGCTTACCGCTCCCCTTCTCAAAATCTTGGTATTATGGCTACATATAATAAATATCATGATTATAGACCCAATAACTTTCTATTCTATTCTAATCAAAGGTCATTGCGTATTGTGCTAGGTCAATAGTTGCTCTCTAGAGAATGACGTAGTGCCTACACCTCGCCCACGTCGCAGTAATTTCAATTTCGCAAACCCAATTATAAAGGGATTGAATTCTAATAGAATTCGATTTCAATTTTGAGGCTTAAAAACTAATGGTAATGTAGACGAGAGACAAGATTAAATATCATACTAAATTTTGTGGATACCTTTTGTTTTGAAATTTAGAAATGTGAACAGAATTCATTATTGTATTCGAAAAGTAATTTTTGTTCTTCGAAATATGTTATTAGGTACCTATATTAATTTTGAAAATCTTAAACGTTAAGCTTATTTTGTGCACGTCCATTTTTTTTTCTTTTTAACCTTTGTTCATTACGGTTTTTTAAGTTTTATCTGTGGCAATATGTTAAGTATAGTATAGTAAGTTTGTTACTAACAAGTTGGGCCCTGTTGCCATCAATAAATAAATTTTAATTTAGTTCAATAATATCTAGGTAAAATAATAAGAGAAGACCTGATGTTGATTTTACGTTGGATAAGTTTCAATTTTATAGGTAAACGTTTTAAGGTTGCCAACTATTTTCCGGGTCTTGGAAATAAGTTCACCCCGAACTTATTTCCAAGACCCGGACCTTTAAAAATGAAAGAATTAACTGAAAGAAAATTAACGGGTCCTACGGGTGCTACCAAACTTGTTTCAGACTTTATAGCAGTTGCTGTAATATTTTCTATAGTGTTTAGTTTTAACCCATTATGGACTAGCGATCCCGTGCGGTACCACTTTTTCGCGCGTTTTGTTTTGTCATCCTGAACCAACGGATGATGCGATAGATACACTTAAATTGGTGCAATCGAAGCGAGAAAGTGTGCGCTATTATTCAATGACCGGTGTTTGACAGTTATTGTCTTCATTTGAGTGTAATTGATTGCAGAAGTGGATGTGTCAATTTTTTTTCCCAAAAATGGATAAGCTTTTCAAGTAAGTACCTATATTTCTTTAGTTTTGTAGTTATGCGATCATTTTATTATGATTATATATTTTATAAGAGTGCTTCGATTGTGTGAATCAGTTACATTAGGCCAGTTCAAAAAAATGGCGGTAATATGGTTTGCTAAAGTTGCTGGTACCATATGGTACCGCTAGTCGCTTACCGTGGCTTTCGAATTTTTCACTTTTTTGGAAGTTAGTGTCGTAAAAGGGTATAATGTTGTAGTTATATTTTTATAACATCATTATAAATACGTAACAATAAACATAATGTGAATGTTTTCCAAAGTAAATTATTTTTTGTTGTTATTTAGCTGCAATTCGAGTATACACAAAACTATTTTGCTGGTATTTTAGAAGATTATAAAGAGCTTGAGTTTCACCAGATCTACATAGCAGCTTCAGAGCCCGCCGTGCGCTTAGACGAGGATTCAGAAGATGAATACACTGGTGCATTCAGCAACAATCTGAGTGGTCGGCAGCTCAGCGCGCCTTGTTGGTATTGTTAGCGAAAAGTACATGAAAAAGACCTCGTCGTGAATGTCGACCACGTAATGTATATTCACCTGAAATTCAGCCTCGAAAGAAGATCTCAGATCAAAATACTTCTGGGGGCGAGGACGTGGTCGTATTAGTTCACGTGTTACTGGACGTGGAGCAGTTCTAGGGCTAAGTCATCAAGCTCCAGTTGCTCCGGTGATGATACAGATAGATCGGTTGATGAACCTGCCCGAAAAACGCAAGACTACCAGCGCGTACCTGAGTAAAAGGAGGTCTATCAAAGGAGTTACCTGCATTTTCTGAAGGAAATGTGAAAAGTGCGCTTTAGAAAATTGCTCATCGCGAAGAAGATAGCATTGCGTGAAGTGCGATGTAGGGCTATGTGCTGCCTGTAACTATCAATTCCATACTATGTTATTGTAAAAATATAATAAATAACACATTTTTTACCTTATACTGTGTATTTTATTTTCATTCTTGCAGAATATACCTAATAGTTTACCAATAAATGCCAATGTTAAAATTAGAATGTTGCTACGGTAAGAGACTAGCGATCCCATATGGTACCAGCATATTCCGTGTGAACTAAGCCTTAGATCAAATTTTAAATGCTTGTATCATGTTAATTAGGCCCTAATCAAAAACATACTAAGAGAAAAAAAAAATCGGGGACCTCAAAAAAACTCAGTCCATAATGGGTTAAGATATAATGTAATATATATTTATTTGATCCTATGTGCATTGTGTTCCTAAATTCTTTCTTTCTTTCGTTCTTTTTTTCTTTCTTTCTTTCTTTCTATAACATTTTATAATTGCCTTCATTCTGATACGCGCGAAAAACATAAACTTTCCTTGGCAATCCTAATAAAAAAATGACAAATAAAAATGGAAGTAGCAGGATTATTTAAGAGCTTCACAACATAAGTTAGCTAAGCTAGACTGTGACAAGTGTTCTGGTCAAGATTAAGTAACAACAACAAAGTGGATCAGTGTACGACAAGCTTTTCTGTCTCACCACCAGAGGGGGCCGGGTGGCTGCGTATAGTGTACCATGTCGCCGACAGGTACGCTTTGTAAAGTCGTGTACCTAACATTCTAGACTAGTCCTTGTGTTATATGACAGCCAGGTTTTGATAGACAACTTTGTATTGACATTTTGGTTACTTGTATTGTAATTTTTTGTATTTGTATTTATTGTGTACTGAATACATAATTTGGAAAAGTTACCATAGATTTTAATGGTCTCATTATCTGGGCTAATTCAACGGGTATATGAAAAATAGCGAAGTTCAGCTAAATATGGAGTTAGACTGTTAAAATGGACCCTAGACTCCGAAGTGAAAGCTTCGGATGCGACTGGGATTAACGCTAGGCTGAAGAAGATATATAATATGAAAAAGGTGGCTGGGACAGACTGGATGCGGAAGGCGAAGGATCGGGAGCAATGGCGCACATTAGGAGAGGCCTATATTCAGTAGTTAATTAATTGATTAATAATACAATATTAGATAGTTATCTGTACATGTTTAGGTACGCAAGCCTTCCAATGCAATCTGACTGTAAATAAAATAAAAAAATTGTAATTGTAGGACATTTTAAACAGCAGAATCTAGATCCAAACTAAATATAATAAACAATTTATGTGTGACCTACTTGAATAAAGATATATTTCATAGTACTTAGGCATGGTTTTATAAATTCGAAAATGGGTAAAGAAGCTCCCTATATATTTAATAACCAGTTTCCATGAATCCAGTGTTCTAAAAACGTATCCAAGTAGTATTCACAGATATAGCATATCTAACTGTTGCATTTTAAAAGGTCTTTTATAGTCTATCAGTGTCATATAAAGCAATAAGAGCTAGTCAAACGAGATAGATAAACAGAAGCGAGTGATTCGCGTGGGAAGTCGAGTTTTTTCAAAGTTTATGAATAAATAAAAGGTGCTCAGTCTGGCGCTTGAACGATCGATAAGTGTTAAGCTCTACATGAAAGTGGCATTTAGTTTGCCAATAAACTACGACAATGACAGAATAGTTTTGGATTATTTGGAAATCCATATCCTCCATACTAATATTATAAATGCGAAAGTAACTCTGTCTGCCTGTCTATCTGTTACGCTTTCACGCCTAAACCACTGAACGGATTTTGATGAAATTTGGTATAGGGGTAGATTAGACTTTGAGAAAGGACATAGGCTATGTTCGGTCGCGATAACCGACATCCACGCGGGCGGAGCCGCGGGCAAAAGCTAGTGTTATTATAAAAGAGAAATGAACGTGACGATGGTACATAACTGATAAACTACGCAAATAAATAAAATTGAAGTAAAATACCGAACTAACAACTTTTTACTTCATGTAAGTACGTCTTCTGTCTGTTTATTCCGGTTAATCCCCGAAATAGCATGGTCGATTTTAATGGAATTTTCACTGGCAAATAGCCGATTATAAGAGCATAGAGGTATTAGAGTTAGAAACTATGGTACGAAACTTTTCGAGAGCCAGTCTGACTCGAACTGAACCAGTTTTTATTTATTCACAAAAATCATGAATCAAAATATATAGTAAAACTCAGAATCTTATGTTTCGTTGAGTAAAAATGAATGAATGTAAATTTACCTTTCATAGGAAAATGTCGGCACTAATTCCTTTTGCTTATCAAAGGTTCGTGACGGGAGCAAGTAAAAGCTATCAAATTATAGAAAGTACCGCGAATAAGTCAACTTTTTTTACTGTTACTCGCAGCCCTTGCCAGACTTTCGTGGAAACATATTACCTACGTGCTCACTTAAATTTTAAAATACTTTTCAATGTTTTTACCATACCTAGTACATTTTCGTGTGAATTTTAAGGAAAGTTGATGTTTTAGTTAATTTAGTTTGTCCCACTTAAGCAATTAATACTCTTTACCTGTGATGAGCTGCTAAATAGCCAAAATATCCAAGTTATAATTTGTATATTATCAAAGTGTATAGCAAAAGACGGCTCGAAATACGCGTTGTGAGAGTAAACTAATGATGATCATAATATTCTCTTTCAACTGTCAATATGTGCATGTTATGTGATTTATATGTAGTAGGTATACATCAAACTTGTTTTGGTACAAGTTTGATATATATCAGCAGTATCTATTTTTTACGCCGCGAGTAGTGGCAATAACTGTAGGTATCTTTAGAGTTTGTTGTCTAGACCATAAACCTACAAACTAATAAAAACACATAAACTTATTTACCAGTAGTATGGAGAACAAAATCAGTAAAAGAAAATTTTCTTAATAATTTTTCACAAAATAGTATGAAAAGATAAACAGGGATCATTTACCTTCGCTCGAGGGATGCTCAGAAATGTATAAATACCCTTTTGCATTTAAATACTAATCTTTATGAAACCTTGTTAACGAGTGCCTAGGTAATAGCCGCCGTCGTCTGTTTCGCAAAATTATGCACTCGTCAGCACCGTGATGAAGTGGTTTACGCGTTTCAGTAGTCCGTTTTATGAGAATTGGCATCGTTATATACATGAATGGTTGAAAACTTTAGGACTCAAACGGACTATGCGATTATTGGTGAATACTTTTCAAATTGTCAAGTTAACTGAATAAATATAAGTCAAGTTAAAAGCATGATTCCGAAGGTGACCGCATACGACAACTGCTGACGCACGCAGTAGGTACATACGCGTAATTCATTGCGGCTTCTCATTGGTCCCCTTTCTCCGTATCGGAGTTTTACACGTACCTATTTCGACGCTGACTGTACGTTATCGTGACGATATTCAAAACTTACCTATCGACTAATCGACTAACAAGGCAGTAAACATTTTTTACTGAACTACAAAAAATCCTCACAACAACTTAAAATTCAAACCCACTTAAAACATTTGAGTCTTGTTGTAATATTTACACAAAAATCGTGTCAGACAAGTCGGCCTGTGTGCCTTTGCCCTTATCATGGTTGTGTTAATGGAGTGCGATTTTTGAGAGGTAATTCCTCTTTGATGTGATTCGTTGAGGCTCGCGTGACGAGAACACTAATGTTCGTAGAATTTTAGGGATAGTGAAGGGTATGACGTACCGGAATGGTTGCCAATTTGAGTTGTAAGTTATGATGACTTTTTTGATTACTTTATAAGATGTCTTATTATACTATGTGTATACCTACGGCTGGTTTTAGAGCCGCGCTGACCACATGCTGACCGCACGCTGACCGTCGGCGCTGACAGCCGAAATATATGAACTTCTAGGAAGCGTTTTAGAATAACGCGTAGCTATCAGCGCGTGCGTTGGCTGACAAGCTACGCGCTGAGCAGTCAGCGCCGATGGTCAGCGTGACTCTAAAACCAGCCTATGTGTTGGTTCCCGGTGCAAGCAACCGAAATGGGGTTGGGGTCTCTATCCAACAGTAAACATACAGTCCACTTCACGGCATGGGCTCGACCTCTACAGTGTAGGCCCGAAAATAGATCCTGCAACCACAGCCCATAGGAACCTATAGGGCAGGTCCGTTCAGCAGAATAGGGCGTGATTGAAAATACCAAACCTCCAAACATCTTCACAAACTTTTACTTTTAAAATATTAGTAGAAGTATTTGACAACTGAAAGTTTTAACAGATAACATTTTACCTTCGCTTTAATGTTCCCAGCGCACTATTTGCTTTTTAAATGTTGTAATGTTTGCATTTCAAATGTAACTTAATAAAATTATACAAGTCAGAATGGTATCCAGTATTTTAAATGGTACTCATTAAGGCCGCGGGAACGCGCTGGATGCGAGCCGCTTCCAACCGGTCCTATTGGAGATCTACAGGGGAGGCCTATGTCCAGCAGTGGACTTCCTATGGCTGAAATGATGATGATGATGATGATGATGATTTTAAATGGAGGCGGTAAGAGCGGCTAGGCGTAATATACGCCGTATTTTATGTTAGTTTTATTCATTTTGTACAATTTGAGAGTAAACAGTTTTAAGGTAGCCTGGGGATGACGGTGGTTCGGGCTAGTGGTTGCCCTAGCTCAAGTAGGCCTAGTATGGAAGCTATATAGGGTAGGGAAAGGATCCCCAACTACATATCATCGCATAAAAAGGTTTGAGGCCTCCTTCCTCTGCCACACGAAAAAGAGCTGGAATGCTGTGCTCGCGCACGTGTTTCCCTCTTCCTACAGCCCCAGGTCCTACAAGCGGGGCGTGAAAAAGCATCATAGGGACCACCATTTTAAAGCCAGTAGCATCAGAAATGGTGGTCCGTACTGCACGTCAGCTTTTTACCATCAACTAGTGGGGTGCAGTCAATTGACGGGCCAAATATAAAACAAAAAACATGATAGCCTTAGTTGCGGTTGTATACAAAGCTTGTATTTTAGAACCGAGGTTCATTTATTCAATGTCCTTCTTCTCATTTGGTTTATGTTTTTTTTATAGGACACGTCGATTTGACTTCGCCTTGCCTGATGTGGTTTTTATAAGAATGACTGCCATCTGACCAGGAAGATCTTGGTTGAGCCTCAAAACACCGCGTCGGTATTAATTTACCTATTACAATCTACACGAGAGGCTTATGTGGATATAAGCCTCTCGTAATGTGTGAATACCATTGAATACTTTGTATTATTTAACCATTTTCTCCTGTCTTTTCCTATCATCATTTTTTCTAACTCCTTCTACGTCACGATTGCCACTTGCTCCAACAGTCATTTTCACTTAATTTGTTTAGTTTTACTTTATCTTTTTTCTTTAACTTTAAAAATAAGTAATCTCTCTTCTCAAAAACACAATCATGCTAATATACAAGACAATCATTACAAAACATGACCCAAAACATGCAACTGAAGAGAAAATATTGCAAAGCTTTTACCAAACACACACACGCGTACATTTAAGAACTCAAAGATACAACAAAAATGAAATGAAATCACAACAAATACAAACTGCACTAAAAATATGACCTCACTAACATCAGACTACACTAAAGATAAGACCCAGACATTTTGAACTAATGCACAACATACGAAGCATATTTAAACATAGGAAAATGATAAAACTGGTGCATGTAAGCAGACGATATTTTTCTCCACATCCATTTCTCTTTCTGTAGAGAAAAATTGTTAAATACATGTTGGAACAGTTACTAAGACTTAAGTATTCGGTTGAACAAAGACTGTTGGTTTGAGAGATTTTGCAACTACGACCCATGTGTACACTTAGGTTTATTTTGTTTAAAATTTCGTTATTCATTCATAATCTCAGCTTTGTTTCCGGTTGCATCTTCTTTGCGTAGTCTATATGACTTTTATGTGAGGAACTTCTGTTTGGCCTCCCATCCCCGAGAGAAAAGTCTGCGTCAGAGCTTTGTCCGTCTATTAGTAGGTGTACCTACCGCCTTGCAGGAGAAATTAGTTTGGCCCCTAAGTCTCGATGGACTACTAGTCGCTCTAAAATCCTATACATATATAAATGAATTCCTGTTTCCCTGGGTCACTTCAAAACTAGATAACCAATTTTTGTTTTCATTCACCTTTTTCTAAGTTCTCTAATACTTAGGGCAAAAGCGAATTGGGAAAATACCTTTTACCTATTGCGAACTTAACGCAGACGTCGTGGCAGGCAAAACTGGCACTCTACAATGTATTTGTATACCTTGGAACAGATATCTTGGCCCTAAATCGCAGTACAAATTTTTCCACCGGCATCCTCAAATGACACCCAAGAAACGTACTACGCGTATAGAGTTCATTTTGAGCACAGTTTAGTTCCAAAATATATGACATGAGGTATACGTTTAATAGTGCACAGAGGTATGCATGAAAACCTTCGAGACGACGCTGAAGGTAAATAGTCGTCCTCACCCGCAGACGCCGGGAATTGAACATTCGGTATGTCAGGCAGTTAGACAAGATTTCAGACGCATTGTTTAAGTTATTCTGGGCATCCGACCGTTCGTGAATCCTGAAAACTAATGGTAGGGTTGGCACGACGCTAAAATTTTAAATGTGAAAGTTTGTGAAGATGTTGGGATGTTTGTTATTCAATCACGCTTAAATGACTGAACAAAAATGGGTGTAATTTTGTACATGGATAGATTAAGGTTTTTTTTTTATACCACTTAGATGGCAGACAAGATCGCAGCCACCCGAAGCAGTGGGAACGCCACGCGCCAGGGGTGTCACATTCGTGCTGCCGACACTTTGAAAATCTTCTATTGCTCTTCTTGAAGAACCCTGTAGTACAGCCTAGAAACTACGCGCGCGTGGTATAGGCACTGATCCCGTTCCCATGATTAACAAAAGAATGTATCTCTGTGCCTCTAGAATCTAGATCCGCTTTTGCAACATACACTCATATACCTACACACTTCCATCCATCCTCACAAACTTCCATTTTATGTCTTAATAGGATGACG
The DNA here is from genome assembly GCA_914767945.1 of Eilema depressum. Lineage (NCBI taxonomy): Eukaryota > Metazoa > Arthropoda > Insecta > Lepidoptera > Erebidae > Eilema > Eilema depressum. Next base: position 15,753,334 of record OU612020.1, read on the forward strand.
AAAAATCATCATCATCAATCAATTTATACTCATTTGCAAACTGTGCTTGCAAAATGTTTAAGCTTTAAATTATTTCACAAAACAAACAAACAATCAATCAAATTCGAAAACAATAAACAATTCCGTCACACAATTGCAGTGTTGAGCTGTCCCTCAAACAAAAAAATCCTTGTTAGTGTAAAAATATACAGTAAGTAGGTATTGCATGTGTTTATTTTTGCAATACCCTGGTGAGTCAACACGCGGCGCAACAGTTGACCTCGGCAGTTTACGAGCAATGACTCATTGAATATCATTATTGAATCACTCGACAAAAAGTACTTGCACTGAATTTCGAACGCTTATTAACAAATACCCGTAACTGGCGTGCATGTATGAAAACAATTATGAAAGGATTTACTTTCATGATTGTGTTCATATGCAAGACGTATGCCAGGATAGCAAGTAGAAAAAAGATGTCATCTCTGCCTAGATGAACGGGTAAGAGGTGTGACTGTATGTAAGGTAATAGGTAGTGTTTAGTACATTATTTGAAAAAGGAAACCATAAATAAATAAATATAAATATTGTACGACAATCTACACAACGCCATCTAGACCCAAAGTAAGCATAGCTTAACTAGCTTGTGTTATGGGTTCTAGAATGCGGATAAACATACATAGATACATTTTTTTTTGTAAATACATACATATTATACATAGAAAACACCCAGACCAATGCAAATATTTATATCCATGCATACAAATATTTGCACTGAGCGGGGATCGAACCCGCGCCTCCTGCGTAGCAGCCGCGTTCACTACCGCTACGCCACAGAGGCAGTCATGAAACTGCGGTACTGGTACCTATAAGACTATTAAGGAGGCTGTCCTTCATCCGACAGTAAGCATAATATAGCACATCAAAAAGGTGATAACGCGGTTTATAGTCGTAATTGGTAAGGATCATGAATTATCTTTCACACAGCCATTCCTCTCCACTTGTAGCCGTCCACTTCCATAGTTAATGCTTTTCTTACTACATTACTTTCATCCTTACGCATTACATATCGGAACCAGGGTAAGCAGTCATATATAAATATCATAAATTAGAAGTAAAAGGGAAGTGAAAAATAAAAAAGTAAGAGAAAAATATTTCAGTGGGCTTACAAAATACAAAGTCCAACCCACACAGAATATTTTTGGATGTAATATTGAAAACCGTAGGCGTTTCGTAGCATTAAAACTCGAACAACCGTTTCTCGGTAAAGCCGTGGGCGTTCTAATTTCAAAGACAGCATTACTCAATCGATTTCATTGGAGAATTGAGGTTGAATAAATAAATAAAAATGTTTTATTGCCAAAGTTTAACAATGTTAAAGAGCTTTCCTTTAGTCCTACACGAGGAGTTCCTTTGGACCTTTTCTGTATGTACCGAGACGTTTCATTGCTCTGCCAATCACGCTTACAAAAGTTTGTCAGTTCTTAAATGTTATGTACACTGTACAGTAGTCGACTTTTGATTAGGCTAATCACTGGGGAAGAGGAGTGAAAATTCAGTTGATATCGGATTATTTCAGTTCGATCGATCTTATCTAGCAAAGTAAACTTTATTTTAATACCTACAAATAGGGTTGCCACCTGTACTATATTATATAGTATTGTACTATATTTGAGCCCGTTGTACTATATACTATATAAAAATAATATAGTACGCAAATGTACTATATTTTCATGGCAAAATCAAATGTCCGATTTTTTTCGAACAAAATTGAAGGTAATATCAGATGGTTCACTCCAGTGATTATTGACCTAGGTGAATGCTTTATTATAAGAAATGTTAAAGAAGAGAACATTTTTTTTTATAAAGCTCCTCCACGATTGCATGACTTGCTGTGTAAAAGTGAACAGAATTCAGTTTTTCTCAGTCACATTGTGGTGTTAAACATATTGCCATATACTTTGCTGCAGTTATTGGAGAGTCGCTAAGAGACAACACGAAGGGAATTTGAATCCGCTTTCATACGGATGGCCACTGCCATCCATGCACTTTAAACAATGACATTTCATAACATAGACATGTCATATGCTTACAAATCAACGTAGAAAAATGTGCCGAACTCACACACACACATTTTTAATTCATCTACACTTTTGGTGTATTAACTTTAAAGTAATATTAAAACGTGCAGTGTCTATAAACATACGATGGCATTTTCGTTATTTTTTTAAGTCACTGTTGCTTCTGCTCAACGTCCGACCGGCGCCGCTCGGCACGCGGTTCTAGAGGCAAACGTTCCAATTGACTCGTTTTCGGATCTTCACGATTTTCGCGCAATAACATATCTACTTCTTTTTATATAATATCTTTGACTTTAAAGATACTTCTTTAATTAGACTAGGTACACAAAGGTTTCCCTCGATACGATCAGGGAATGTACGTGAATCAAATGTTTAAAGCAAGTCAGGTGTCGGTTGCAGAACTATCTCTGTCCCCCATGAGAGCGGTTCTGAGGGTGACGGATGGAGCCGCCTGTCACCTTAGGAGAAGCAGGCAGAGGCGGCGGCGTAATGTGGGCCTCCCCATACCCGAGGGCTATATGGGGACACCGTCTTCCCCACCAGCTCGAGAGAGATGGCCCTGGGTCGACCGGGGTGCGAGAGATATGTCTCCGGAAACCTACGACCCACTGACAGACGACATGCATTTTAGTCATTTCGAACATTCAACCTTAAAAAAAGTATTCAGATCGTTCATTTCTCGTTCATTCGGATGATCAAATAAACGCATGGAATATGAAAATAAGATATGAAAAAATAGATGACAAATAAATGTGTAGGTACTATATTTTTTCCTAAATTTCTCAAAAGTACTATATTTTTATGACTTGAAGAAGAAAAATACTATTTTTTCTTCAAAAAAAGGTGGCAACCCTACCTACAAACAATGTTATTACCAATCTGTTTCATTTATTTGAATTGTATTATTGTCCGAACTAAAGGTATGTAGTAAATAACGGAACATTTAGTCAACAGGAAGAGGGGAATACCAAGGTATTAAGATCATTTTGAGTACCTACTTTGCTAGTCAAGATCAATCTGATGCTGACTGTACAGCGTTTGCATTTGCATTGTGACCTTGTACATGTGACATCTATTTATCAAATGTAATTACATCATTCGATTAAAAAAAAATAGGTACCTATAAAACATAATTAAAACAGCAAAAATAATATCGGGTATTTCCCGAGACTCGATGTATCGATGTTGCCAGCCCTATCGGTCTATGAATCGTTATGCGGACGGTGTAGTGGGCAGGTTCGTTACTCGATGTTGCAAACAATTGTAGTGGTGTACCGATTGCTGCTCCCTCGCGTACCTTGATTGTAACAAATTTACACAATTGCAACTCGTTCATTTTTTTAATTTGACACTGATTTAAAGACTTCTTTTTAGTGGGTATCGAATAGGATGGAGTTTTTGTTATGAACTGTGGAAAAGGATTTAAGTAGGCGCCAATTGCTGTGATTTGAAGTTTTGCGTAGTTTTAGTCAGGCTTTCGTTTTGGGGTTGGACTTAGTGTGACAATCGCTCTCCTTGAAGCAGTGAACCGAACTCCGGACTCAATATACAGCGTTTAGGTATGTTAAGAGGATGGCGCTCGAACCATATGAGTGAGGCAGAGGAGCTCAAATCCAGCTCAAATCCAATTACCATGCTTGGTGAATTTGAGCTCGTCCACCGCAGTAGCACTCCGTGCTATCCTCAAAAGATAACCCATAAACGTGTACTGCACGTATAGAGCACATGTTCAGCACATTTTAGATCCATGTATGATATCTATAATTTAGAAATGAATCCCTAAATGTGTTGCTAAGCGCAAATCTCGAGAACGGCTGAACCGATTTCGCTAATTCTGTTTTTAAGATTATTCCCTGAAGTACGAGGATGGTTCTTACGGCGAGAAAAATAAAAAAAAGGCGGTACGAAGTTCGCGGGTCAGCTAGGTAGTATAAGATATTTATTTATTTTTATTTATTGAAACGAAGTGTTTGAGTTTAGAGAGTTAGATATTAGATACTGTTGAATTAGAAAGTTTAAAAGTAAATTGGAGACTAAATGAAAGATGCTAAAAAAGATTTCCAATTTGTAATCCAGGAAGTTGGTTATTACAATTATAATTATTAATAAGAAGAATCTCAGGGGGTGAGTTAATATAAATTAAGACCAGCACTGAATTTATAGGCGATGAGAACGACCCGACGCGATGTGGGCAGCAGGGCACTTAGCTTCGCCGCTGGAGTACGTGCCGCGCCGACACGAACCGTCGCGTGGCTCGTTCAACGGCGAAGATAAGCTCTGCTAGCTGCTAGCTGCTGCCTCGGGTCCTCGTGCTGGAAAATATAGTGCAGAAGCAAAATCAGTATGTTGTATGACATACTGCTAGTGCGGGCGTGGCAGGTAAGGTCCAAAGCAGGTGGTCAAGCTTCTCCCAGGCACTTAGTGCAAAAAGGTCATTACAGTAAAAGCCACACCCAATATTGCAAGCAGAAGAACAGATGCACAGAAAATAAGTTACACCGAATAGGGTAGGTAGGTAGATGGTAAAAGATCAGGAGGTCGATGACCCCATGGTCGGCAGGTCACTGTCCTTTTGACAAGCAGAAGGAAAATAAAACAGCCTAAGAAAAATAAGCCTTGCAAATTATTCTAATCGAATAATTAAAATAAGAAAAAATTGGTCGGACGCCGCTCGCGTAAAAAGCAGACGCCCCAATGAAGTTTACCCCTCGCGCATAGGCGCGACGAGTATGAAAATATTCCATATACGATATTTTATCGGATGGATTAAATTGAAATATGGCACATCTCGCTCACGTAAAAAGACAAGATGTACCTGGAAGAGCTTTGCAATGGCGACATGAGTACGACGTGTCATCGTGGTAAAATATAGTGATAGTAATCACGAGAGTTATAGGAATAACTCCTGATGGAAAAGATGGGAAACCACGTCATTCTCATGTTTCCAATGCGACACCTTAAAATAAAAGAATTAGCACACAATATGAAAAAAATATAGTATTCTCACCCGGGACGGACAGTATCTTAACCGAAGGTAGTTGTAACCGAAGCCAGCAGATAATGAGCTCGGAGTGGCTCGTCCCCCAGCCCCTATAGCTGGTTCGGTGGTGGAACCCACTTCCGGCCCAAAATCACACGACTAGGCCGTAATAGCCCTTGGGTTTTGATTTCAATACGTACTCTTTTGGCAAATACAGTCAACTGCAACCGCCATGCTGACATGACACTTGCAGATTCGCTCGCACGCAACCATAGACAAGATGCTAGGTCCACTGAGTGAATAGAATACAGATAATATTAGTCGAGTATCGATCGATACCGATTGAATATCGATCACTACTCCACCAATACTATAAATTAAATAAAAAAAATACAGGATTGCAATTAAGACAATCTGCAATGTCACAATACTCCCCCTCAAGCGTCAGAATTTCTGTTAACAGAAATTCGATACTGTGCTCAGGACTACAACCAATCTACGCTTACACATCCTAACTAACTGACATGCATCCCTACATACAACTCTTATAAAATGTGGCGGTTACCATCAAAGCTATGGTAACGCCTCCTATCAGACAGAGTTTCCAACATCATGACCGTTGGAGACTCAACGTAGACCAGTTGAAGGTATTAGGTTGTAGGACCAGTACAACTGTTTCTACTAGAAGAACTTGAGCAAAAGAAAACCACTGTGTAATTTCAACCCGTGAAAAGTGTGTACAATAGGCTTATTTTTGACCTGAGTTTGCACAAACCGCTCAGGGTAAACAGTACCCAGATACTGGTTGAATATCCCAGTTCCAAGAAGAATACAAAAATCCCATGGTCAATGGTTAATGGCCATTGCCGGGGGTAGCCCGTTGGTTGAATCGCCAACGAACAAAACAAGTAAGTATTGTTAAAAAAAACAATAAAGGAAGAAGAACATAATAGGTCCTTCAATAACCTGGACAAAATCCAAAGCTTAAAATAGAAGAAAGAAGTTGGAATTACACAGTAGAAACGAGGTAATAAGGGTTGTGACATAAAAAAACTTGCACATAATGTTATGTGAAAGAAAGTTTAAAAAAAATTAAAGTACATAGTAGTTGTAAGTCATAAATTGCAACTTACGTGGTAAATAGGCGAACATGACCAATGTAACCACAATATCACGTATAAACGTGTTGGAATACAACATTAAAGCAACTATATTCCACAAAAAAAAGTTTTAAAATCAAAACAAACCAACGAAAATGTTTTGAAATGACATCAGAATTGTCACAACGTTTCGTTTCACTAAACGTTCATTGCGTTCAGGAACGAACTAAGTGAATGGAATAACATTCGGATCTGTCAAAACAACCGTCATTTTGACAGATGACATTAGTGACTAAACGTCAAACATAGTTTGTTTACATCATGCAGAAAAGTTAAAAAAAATTGTAAAAACAACAATTTATTAAAAATACGGTATAATCGTATGTAAAACCATGCATATAAAAGAATAACCAGACAAGTTATAAAAGTAAAGTGGAAATTCTATTGGAATTGTAGTAATTACAATGGAAATTACTCGAACCGGTTTTTGTATGTGAAATAACATTATCAACTTTTTCTTAAGTAGGTAAGCAGTGCAATCAGACAACTTAGTGCGGCTCCCACTAAGTTCCAGCAGTATGATACTGCAAACTTATCTTACTGTATCTTGCAAGCGAACAAAGTTATTCCCTGTGTGAGACCCGAACATAACCAAAACCACAGGTGTCACCCTAACCGACAAGAACTCAAGAACATCCACAGAACAACAATGTTTAAGTTATTTTAATCTGGAATGAATCCAGACAAAGTTTATTTAAAAATATTTAATTAAAATTTTAATTGAAAAGTTTAGTTTATTTAGTAAATTATATTAAAACATGACATGTTTAATAACAATTACACATAGTGTATTGTGTTTTATATATTATTCTTTGTAGTTTGTAAGTTTTATATCTTTGATGTGCCAATCACCCAAAGATTTACCAGACATATCAACCAGTTCATAAACTAAAGGTGATTTCTTTGTTAGAATTTTACATTTGACAAACTTAGGAGCCAGTTTTTTACTAAAGAACTTATCTTTGTCACTGAGATAGAAAGTTCTTTTCCAGACTATGTCACCAACTTTGAATTCAGCAGGTTTCCTGCGTAGATTATAGGACTGACAGTTCCTACTATGGGCACTAGTCAACGCAGCTTGCACCTTATCAAAAATTGATGTTAAATGACCAAGATTTTCAGCATAAGAGTCACGGGGCTCAAAGATAAGGGAGTTGTCAAATTTTTCACCATAGGATGAACCACAAGAAATGAGTTCACGACCATGAACCAAGAATGCAGGTGTGAAACCTGTAACTTCATTGACAGAACTATTAATAGCAAACTGTATTTTAGGAATCAAGGTATCCCATATTCTATGGTCGTTATCAATAAAGGTTGATAATGACTGTATAACAGTACGGTTGTAGCGTTCAACAGTATTAGACTGGGGACAATAAAGAGGTGTATAATGTAAGTTTGGTATTTTGTATTTAGCTAACAAGTTTTTAAGTGTAACACTAACAAATTGTTTGCCATTATCCAATACAATGGTAGATGGAATACCATGTACTAAGAACACATTTTCCTCTAAAATTTTGGAAATAATCTCAGCAGTAGCTCTCTTTATGGGGAAAAGTAGACAATACTTAGAGAAACAGCATGTAACCACAAAGATATAAGAATTTTGTTTCCTAGTTGTGGGTAAGGGACCAACCAAATCAACGCTGATAACTTGAAAGGGACGATGACAAGTTTTAGGTTTACCCATAAGACCAAGTGTTGCATGATTCTGATGCTTGTGTGATATGCAGGCATCGCACGAGTTAACAAAATTCGCCACATCTGAGTACATTCCAGGCCAGTAGTAGTTAAGAGCTAGTCTCTTATAGGTCTTAAAGATTCCTAAGTGACCAGAGGTAGGTTGGGAATGATTATCCGCGAGGATTTGCGGACGTCCTTCCGTAGGAATGACTTCTTTCCATTCAAAATCTCGCGTTAAGGGATTTAAGCTCTTTTTAAAACGGTACAACTTATTGTTATTAACCTGGTAATCCATGAAGGATGCAGGCGATGATTGGCAACCATTAAACATTTTAAGATACCAAGTATCTGTTGTATTAGGTATACAACTAGTAGGCAAATTATTATTTGTATTATTTGTTATCACTGATACAGGGATAGATCGGGAAAGAAAATCAGGAACAACATTTTCAGAACCACGACGGTGTTTTATTTCGAAATTAAAACCGGACAACCTCACACCCCAGCGGGCCAGGCGACCAGTAGGGTTATTTAAGTTCAGGAACCATTTTAGAGCAGCATGATCTGTAAAGATAGTAAATTTTTGGCCATTTTCCACATAACATCGCCAGTGTTCAACAGCAGATAGAACTGCAAGGGCTTCGCGTTCAGTGGCACTGTAGTTCTTCTCTTGGGGGTTTAGGGACTTACTCATGTAAGCAATGACTCTCTCTTCACCATTTAAATCTTGTGTCAACACTGCACCAATACCGGTGTTACTAGCATCAGTGTGTATTTGAAAAGGTTGTGAATAATCTGGGCAAGAGAGTACCGAGGCAGAAACCAAACAGCTTTTAAGCTTAATGAAAGCATCCTGCGCTTCTTGATCCCACAAGAAAGGCGGAGCCTTCTTCCCTTGAGAAGTCAATTTATTCAGCGGAGAAGCTAAAGCACTGAAATTAGGTATGAATCTGCGATACCACGAAGCAGCACCTAGGAAACGACGGACTTCTTTTCTGTTAGTAGGTGTAGGGTATTTATTTATGGCTTCTACTTTTTCAGGATCAGCATGCAAACCTTGCTCATCCACAACATAACCTAAATATTTAAGTTTTTGTCTGAAAAATTGACATTTTTTTAAATTTATAGTTAAATTTGCTTCTTTTAATTTTTTTAATATTAGTAATAGTAGGGATATATGATGACTGAAGGAGGATGATACACATATAATATCGTCCACAAAAACGAAGACTCTGTTCTCAAATTCTGGACCACAAAACAGCTGATCGACTAGACGTTGCTGCGTAGAAGGACTGCCGGTGAGCCCAAAGGCCATAGTTTTAAAACAAAACGTTCCCCGGTTAGGTATATAAAAAGCAGTCTTGCAACGGTCTTCCTTTTTAATAGGTATTTGCCAGAAGCTCTTAGACAAATCCATACTAGACAGGTATCTAGCATCCCTTAAGTTATCCAGAATTTCTGAAATATAAGGTAAGTTATATGCATCCTTCCTAGTGACAGAGTTCAATTTCCGACTGTCCAGACAAAATCTAAGCTCGCCGTTCTTCTTGGGAGTAAGCAGAACAGGGGACGACCAAGGACTTTCAACAGGTTCAACCACATCTTCCCTCAGCATTTCGTCTAACTGTTCGACAAGAACGCGTTGCTTCTCAGGAGACATCCTATAGTAACGTTGACGAACAGGAGCAGTGTCACCAGTATCAATAGTGTGCTCTATCAGGGTAGTACGACCTAAGCCACGTTCCTCGTATGAGATATCACGGAACTGAGCGACGATGTTATCTGCTGTAACCCTCTGTTCAGGAGTAAGGTGATTGTACGACTGTAGGTGCTCTGAATGAACAGTATAAAGTTCTCTCAACCGAGAATCAGACTTGTCCAGCAACAAAATTGAGTCTAAATGTTTGGGAAAGAGACCAAACGACCTCCAGAAATCTATGCCAAGAATTAAAGAATTAGTGATCTGAGGGACTACATGCACATTTAAAGTTTTTATTTTATCCTGAAAGGAAATATTTAAGGGAATGAATCCCAAAGATTGTATTTTTTCACCACCTGCGGTGACTAAGTTTAACGGTTGTTTGTTTAATTGAACTGAAGGTTCCAAAATTTTTTTATGAAAATTATTTCCTAAAATAGTGACACAAGAGCCAGTATCCAACAAACCAGGTACACTAGTGCCTGCAATAGTTACAGAAACATAAGGAGAGTAACCAATGTTGACGTTTCTGCAGACTGTAGAAACTCTGTTAAATTGAAAGAATTTTTTAACAAAAGATAGCCAATTCTCCCAGTCAGGCCTATCAAAATTAGCGGTTCTACAATCTGCTTTAATCAGTTTTTTGATTTATTGCAGACAGGACACTCCGGTGTGCGGTAACCCTTTTTACCACATCTAAAACAAACAACAAAAGTTTTAGAACATTTACTAAGTTGGTGCGAATCAGTTCTACAGCGGGGACAGCTAAATTTGCGCCCACTTGATTTATTGTCAACTGCACTAACTTTCACTTCTGAACTATCATTATTATTGGAGTCATTGTTTGAATCAGGGGAATTTTCAATTGAATTTGTATGAACTGGTTGTTTATTATTAGAGTTATTGTTAAAATTGTTTTTATTAAAATTGTTATATTTATTGTTAGAATTATTAGGTTTAAAATTGCTATGTTTTGTATAAGCGAACTCAGGCGCTAAGGTATCTAAACTTTTTTTAGGAGGTTCATGAAATTGCCTCAGCCGGGATTGGATGTTTTCAAAATTACGGCATGCCAATTGAAGACCAGCTATATCTGTAATGGCTGCGGAAGCAGCGAGAGTGCTAGCGTAGCAAGGACGGATGTTATGTAACAAAATCTCTAACTTGTCTTCTTCGGCTATGGCTCGGTCTAGCCGAGAGAACAAACCTTGCATTATTGAGATGTAAATGGTGATACTCTCGAGTTCACCTTGCGTACGAGATCTAATTTCGGACATCAAACGATAATCATAGTCAGATATGCTGAAATCATGTTTCAGTAACTCAGTTAATTCAGACCAAGTCTGAACCCCCGGCCTAATGCATCTAAACCAATGGAGTGCATCATCAGTAAAAATCTCGTACCCAAAGGATAAAAGTTTTTCGTGGGGAATACCACGACTAACGACAAATTCCTCAACCCTCTGGATAAAAGCACGAACACATGTCTTCCCCGAATACTTTAAACGAGAAAGTTCCGTATAAACTTTCCGGTCACAAGCGTCATTGACCGGAGTCACTGGCACTTGCACTATTGATTCAATAGAAGTTACACTATCATTACCCCTCAATGATGACAATTCAGTGTATTGTAATTTAAATCTGTCAAGTTGTGACCTGAGGATCCTATCGATCTCTGGTTGCGCGCGATCAACCCTGTTAAGTCTATGAAAAATATGATTTAACAAAGTCTCCGTACGGGCTAGTAAGTTCCTGTCTAAATTTAATTTTAGAGAAGTTAAATTATTAGAGGATTTAGCAAAAGATTCCTCAAGGGCCTTAAGGTCCTCAGGTGGTTCTAAATGTGAAGCTAGTATATCTTCAGATGGATATAATGGAGCTAGTTTCGATATTTGCTTTCTGAGTTCAGCAACGGACTCAGAGTCAGATCCACCGCGAAGAGCGACTTCATATTGAAGTTCAGCCTTTTGTAACGATAGGAACTTAATAGTGTACGAAGGCATAATTGGGTTGTGAGAATACTATACTATTCCACACAGTGCACACAAAATAAATGTCAGCTGACTTACTAGTGAAAAAATTAAATGTGGAAGTGAAAAACTACAGTTTGAAGCGTTTAAAATTTTTATGAAATTCCCAATAAAATTATTTTATTGGTCCAGTACCATAAGCACTAGCAAAAATAATATAAGTGATTAAATAAAACACTTATAATAAGTGTACCACAGCACAATAATGGTGTTGCACGAGGGTAGCACAAAAAATTTTCCTAAGGGACAAAATAACTCCAGAAGGAATCCCTCCCAAAAGGACAAGAAAGATTGCTTCAAGCCACTAAAACGTTAATCCACTTCACCAGCAAGTCACCTGATGGTAAGGGAAGAAAAATTAAATAAATCACTTACGGGCCGTTCTCATCTTAAAAAGCTGGAAAAAAAACCATTATTGGGCGCCATTGAAACGACGTGTTTGAGTTTAGAGAGTTAGATATTAGATACTGTTGAATTAGAAAGTTTAAAAGTAAATTGGAGACTAAATGAAAGATGCTAAAAAAGATTTCCAATTTGTAATCCAGGAAGTTGGTTATTACAATTATAATTATTAATAAGAAGAATCTCAGGGGGTGAGTTAATATAAATTAAGACCAGCACTGAATTTATAGGCGATGAGAACGACCCGACGCGATGTGGGCAGCAGGGCACTTAGCTTCGCCGCTGGAGTACGTGCCGCGCCGACACGAACCGTCGCGTGGCTCGTTCAACGGCGAAGATAAGCTCTGCTAGCTGCTAGCTGCTGCCTCGGGTCCTCGTGCTGGAAAATATAGTGCAGAAGCAAAATCAGTATGTTGTATGACATACTGCTAGTGCGGGCGTGGCAGGTAAGGTCCAAAGCAGGTGGTCAAGCTTCTCCCAGGCACTTAGTGCAAAAAGGTCATTACAGTAAAAGCCACACCCAATATTGCAAGCAGAAGAACAGATGCACAGAAAATAAGTTACACCGAATAGGGTAGGTAGGTAGATGGTAAAAGATCAGGAGGTCGATGACCCCATGGTCGGCAGGTCACTGTCCTTTTGACAAGCAGAAGGAAAATAAAACAGCCTAAGAAAAATAAGCCTTGCAAATTATTCTAATCGAATAATTAAAATAAGAAAAAATTGGTCGGACGCCGCTCGCGTAAAAAGCAGACGCCCCAATGAAGTTTACCCCTCGCGCATAGGCGCGACGAGTATGAAAATATTCCATATACGATATTTTATCGGATGGATTAAATTGAAATATGGCACATCTCGCTCACGTAAAAAGACAAGATGTACCTGGAAGAGCTTTGCAATGGCGACATGAGTACGACGTGTCATCGTGGTAAAATATAGTGATAGTAATCACGAGAGTTATAGGAATAACTCCTGATGGAAAAGATGGGAAACCACGTCATTCTCATGTTTCCAATGCGACACCTTAAAATAAAAGAATTAGCACACAATATGAAAAAAATATAGTATTCTCACCCGGGACGGACAGTATCTTAACCGAAGGTAGTTGTAACCGAAGCCAGCAGATAATGAGCTCGGAGTGGCTCGTCCCCCAGCCCCTATAGCTGGTTCGGTGGTGGAACCCACTTCCGGCCCAAAATCACACGACTAGGCCGTAATAGCCCTTGGGTTTTGATTTCAATACGTACTCTTTTGGCAAATACAGTCAACTGCAACCGCCATGCTGACATGACACTTGCAGATTCGCTCGCACGCAACCATAGACAAGATGCTAGGTCCACTGAGTGAATAGAATACAGATAATATTAGTCGAGTATCGATCGATACCGATTGAATATCGATCACTACTCCACCAATACTATAAATTAAATAAAAAAAATACAGGATTGCAATTAAGACAATCTGCAATGTCACATTATTTATACTTTATTGTACACCATATAAAATACAAATTTAAAAATTATGACTAAGGAATCAGTACAAGGGCGGCCTTATCGCTATAAGCGATTTCTGCCAGGCAACCTTTGGATGGTCATAATGTTTGTAGGATTGAGTGGTAGTTGTTTTGGCGTACTTTCTGTCGATATCATAAGTAAATACATAAAAGACAGGTATCATATCTAATTTTATTTACATTAATACACACATACACTTATACATATAAGATATATGTATGTCCTGAGCAATACTGTCCTGTCTTTATGGTATGGTATTGTCTAAAAGGTTTTAACTGATGCAAAGTCTAGTACGCTTCGAACATTTCAACTATATTGTATTGGAAGGAATCTTGAACCTTTCTGAATTTGTATATTTAGGTAGTACATTATTTACCTGTCTATGTGTACGTACTGACTGTTTACTTTTGTTAAACTCCGAGTCTACATGTTGTTCTTTGTAAAGCCTTTCTCGACTACTATTTACTAAAATAAGACTTCGAAAACAGAAAAAGATTGTCTGTGTTTTGCTCAAAGGAATAAATACTCTTGAAACATACCTACACCTACAGGATATAATTGCACCGCATTGTGTTTGTGGGAAACACAAAGCTGAATTTCTATTAAAAATGTTTTTTTTTGTGTTGCTTGAGAAGACCGTTTTTGTTTTTAAAGTTAAAATTAACTTTTATATTCAACTTATAGTATACTGTAAAGCCAAAATTAGTCCATAAGTACATAATTAGTAAATTATCTATTGCAATGGTTTTAAACTTTTGACCGTTCTTAACATAAATTGAGACCTGTCTATGCCATCTTAGCGTGTTCCCGATTACATCCGGAGATTTAGAGCCCGAGGTCGGTTTTCTCTATTTCCGCCTCTAAGTTTGGCCTTTAGTAAAGGCCCTTTGAGGCTTTTATGAGAACATCTGATTTGAAGCAGAAAACCTGCTCCACTCAGAGTCTTGTTCGTCAATTAGCAGGTATGCCGATTTGCCATTGAGGCTTTGGATCCGAAGGTCTTGGTGGAGCCCCAAAACATCTATTCATGTCTGATATAGTGTCTATTACTCGTATATCTCAAGACAATTACTTATCCTACATATATACACGTTACGCGTCACATTGTACAAGTTATCGATTATGTAATATAAGTATTTATCGTAGTTTTACTTTCATTTCGAATATACCTATCTATAATTAATTATAACTATAAGCGTCGGTAGCTTAGTGGTTAAGGAGTCGGCCTTACGATCGAGAGGTCCCGGGTTCGAATCCTGGTCATTACACTACCGACGTGAACCCACTCCTAGCACAAGCAATAATTTCGGTTGCTCAAATTCTTAAAAAAAAAAAAGTTAAAAAGCTCCTAAAATCTAAAAGTTACTCAAACATTATTTACTTATTCAACCAGCAGTTAATTCAAATTCAGTCCATAGCTCACCAAAACACGACCATATTGAAAGATAAATGATGCATAGTAATCCTGCTTGCGAATGGGCGCCATGTCGCCGGTACAATCATGGTCAGCGTTGCCATATTAACGTTATAAATTAGGACGTTACACGCCCACTCAAATAACCGTAACCGCGGGACACGAGCTATTTCGAGCACTTGTGCCCGACACTTACGCCCGTGTATTGTCTCATTCGTTTTTCTTTATTCGCCGCAATGACAGCGCTTATGTGTTCGTAAATTGAATAACTTTGGAATTATGAGTCTTGGTTTTTGTAGTTTGATCTTCAGTGGTACCGTCTGTTTTTTTTAGGGTAACAGTGTTCAGCAGGTGTTTGGTCTTTTTATCAACACTTCAGTTTAAAAAAGAGGATGTTAACAAACCACTTTATAATAGTACAGTCAGCATTAGGATCAGGATTAGGAGGAAAATGTCGAAGTCCAGCCAAAGTCGCAGTTAGACTGGCAAAGCTGACCTCAGACTCCAGGTGAATACTTCGGATACGACTGGGAATAAAACTAGAATGAAGAAGTAAGCATTAGATCGCTCTTGGCTAATAGAGTACCTACTCAAAAAAAAGATCCTAATTTTTGAGTATTTTGCTAGTCTAGATCGATCTGATGCTGACCGTACCTAATTCATTCACAACTCGTACATTTTATTCATTGAAATCATTTCTAGAGCATCAAGGCTTTCGTTTTGAGAAATAAGATAGTAATCAAAACCAAACTGTTTGATTAAAGAACCCAATTCATTCACAACCCCTACAACAAAATGAAACCAACTCAATTCATAACGCGTGCCAAACGCGCACCATTCTAGAAAATTGTTAGCCTCACAATCCGAACATCACATTCAATATCTATTTATTTATATTGGTATGACCGTACGTGTATGTCGCTGAAAACAGTTCGAGTTCGTATTATACCGAATAAGCACCGTAGTCTCGTAGACTTACTAATGGTATTGAGTCTACGGGCTACGAGGTACGAGCTACGAAGTCCTACGGCTAGACATCTCTGAAAGCATCAGCCGCAGCCAGCGACGTCGTGATGCATACTTATTGCTCGATTTTCCGCAGAGCAATTTCAATTGTACCATCCCATTAGCGGTATTCGATTGCCATCGAGCTTTCGATACCGAAAGCAAATAGATTCTTTTTCTTGAAGTTGATACGAGCCATTCAGAATTCTGCAATTCTAATTCTGAATTTACATTGCACTATGTTTATTAAATTTTTGGTAGTTTGGAATTAGTAGTCTTTAATTTAAATTAAATGTTGTTTAATTGTAGAATATTGATTAGATACTAAGTAACACAATTTATTTTATGAATTTTTAAAGCAGTTAGTATGTTAAACTAAGCAATTCATTTTCTTCGTAGTTCGTAAGAATTGCGGTGAATGGCTTCTACATCCTTCAAAATGAGAATTTATTGGGCCAATCCAGGACGTATTTCGGATAGCTCTGTTGTCGATATCGATCACATTGTCACCTACCAACCAGTGAGATGATGATCAAATTAGCCTATTAACAATTACAAAAACATTTGATTGAAATTTTCCATTTTCATCAGTTAAATATAATAATTCTACTTCCTAAAGACTGACACATCTAATTATATAATTTAACAAAACATAAATACGTAAAAGTAAAGGATTTCCCTTTTAATTGGGAGGCGGAAAGGATCCTTCGAATTCTATGAACAAATATTAACTCAAATTAACGATCCCTTACAAGAAGGGCGTGCAATTGACACGAAAAGAAGCCGATGACATCGTGGAGAAAAAGGGTTCTTTCTTAGCAACGGAATTTTATTGACTGGGTACTTAAAACGGTACTTAGCCCTTTAAAAGCCCTTCTAATTAACACCGTAGCGACTGACTAATTGAGTGTTTGCTTAAGATTACGATATAATGAACCTTATTGACATTGTTTACGCTTTAGATCACGATGAGCGTGCAAACTGAGATGTTTTTACTTTCGTATTATTTGTGAAGTATTTTTGGACTTAAGTTATTATTACAAATCTAAAACATCTTAAAGTTCAAAGTGTAAATGAGTCTCTTTCATCTTTTTCTTTTGACGTAAGTACCTTACTAACGATTTTAGATTAAGATTCTTTGAATAAAGTAAAATTTGTGGTATGATAATTACAATTTTTGTCTCGATTGCATTGAAATCAACATTTTGATTCTTTGAATGGCTTAAGTGCATTTTTTGGTCATTGACTTTTATGTTGTTTGTAATCTAAAGAAAATTTAGTATACAGTATAAGTAGGGATACTGTTTGAGTATCTTTACATTCATGCATTTTACGCTCCAAGGTAGGCAGACAGAAACAGCTCTATATACTTATGTCCTTACTACACGACGCGAGCTTCATCCACTATCATTAAAACTTTAATATCTACACGCCCGGATACCTAGCACAACACTATTCAATTTAGGTGCTTTACGACTTTGGTAGGCGACTACCAAGCCACGTGTGCCTGAAGATGTTAATATTCCCCTTCGAGACTTATGACACGCATAACTTTTTTTATAATATTTACGATACGTGGCAAAGCTCTTTATTGATAAAAGTATCATAAAATTGTATTACCCGAAGCCACTGGTCGTTGTAAAAGAGGGCGAATACCAATAAAGGATGTGTAATACATTTTCTTTGTGGATTTTTCTCTTGACCGCACATGGAATATTTAAAAGTGGTTCGGTCCTTTCTGATGGAATTGAACAACCATCCGTGTGAATACGGGTTTGGGTTCGTTTGTATATATTTATAAATAAAATAGTGTTAGATATCTGGTAGGAATTTTGTTTACCTCTGAATATAGATAGAAAAATGATTTATTTGGTTACTATGGCGGACTCGCTATCACTACAGTGAAAAGAGTTAACTCGTTCGACTGTGCCATCACCGTGGCCTGTATACAGTTGACCAAGTATTTAAGTATACAACTTTATACAAAGAAGTGTATACTTATACCCTTTGTCGACTGTACATCTAAACTAAAGTATCATTCATGTACTGAAGCAGAAGGAGATTGGATGAAAAGAATAGCATATACATTGAATAAAGAGAATAGGTAATTTCGTTTACCTACTATTTTCTTAAACCTAGGCGAGACCTCTGGTTATATTATGAGGCTTGCTAAATTAATCTTCATGACAATATAGGCGAGATATCCCCTTTATCATCTTATAGAGTTGGCTGTTACTCAAAATGCTTACGGTCGGTCAAACTAAAACTAATAAAACCTGGATAGGTATTGAATACGCCTCTCCTTTTCTTACTCTCAAATGACGTACAGACGTGTTGTATATAAAAAGAACGGAACTCATAACCGTGTATGTAAACATTACATAAACGAAATAAGTGCCTTAACCTTAGTGAGCTCTTCAACCGCACTCAATAACATTCTACAGTTAATCCTTCTCATGAAGGCAATGGCGGAGATTCTCGACGTAATTCCATCTTAAGTGCGAGTAAACAGAAGTAAGTATGCCATGCTAATTACACAGTGAGGCGGGCATACTCTTGAATCCTTAATCGACACAACCCGACCCTCCGAGATGTCGTATCCTTTTTGTGAAATGGAGAACGCCAACTCTTTCTAATTAGGAGCTAACGTTTGAGATTCTTTGTACGATCAATTATTCAGTTCATAGAACAAAGAAAGTGTGGGATTTATGGGAGTAGTCTTTTTGACATGTTTTTAAGCTGTAGGTCGTCGGATGCTAAGTCGGATGTCGCGGGTTCGATTCTTGTTCACGAAACTAAGACGCCGTCTGATGGACGGTCCTACCCGAAATCCTAAAACAATTAATGTAATTTATTTATGTCCTAATAGATAGACTTTTGAAACTTAATTTTAATACCAACGCCATCTAGCACTCACATACTGAACTACATCGCAACAAACGATCGTGATTTACCAAAGATATACGAACACAGATCGAAAGTCAAAATCGTGTTTAAATTCTAGATTATAAAGAGAAGTTAATAGTTATCTATACCCTGCTGTAAATACTGTACTAAAATATACCTAGTGAATGCATATAATTTTACTAGATATAAGGCATCAGAAGGTTGCAATTAAAATACGAATGCACGGGATTCCCCTAACACGGCTGGCGTGCTGCCACATCACTTGGCTTATTTTAGTACAATTGGCATTGGCACCCGTCTATATGAACAGTAAAGGCGCCTAAGCACTGCCATTTGGAACACATGTTGGAAGTAATACAACATTGATACACGATTCTACAATACAATATAAATGCATGACAGTGAACAGGATAGGTACCTACTTAAGTTTTGTTTTTACTCGACCGCATTCACAAATTGACCGTAGGTATAGGTAATAATTACGTAGGTACATAAAAATAAACACAGTACGAGTAGGTACGTTTCCGTTCGATAACGTGCAATAGCGAATATTTAAAGGGAATTCCCCGACCAGAGTAAGTAGGTATGCATTGCATTAGTGTCACGAAAATACTCGTACCTACTTCAAAATTAATAAGAACAGTGATTTTGTGAGAATTTATTCACTTATCTGTTCTTGAAAGTAACAGTATTTAATCAACTAGGTACTTTGGTTGATTAGATACTGTTACTGAGCACATTTTGAGCACATTTAAGGTCAAAGATATATGTACGAGCTTATACCTCTATCTATGTCTATACTAATATTATAGAGCTGAAGAGTTTGTTTGTTCATTTGGTTGAATGCGCTAATCTTAGTTACTACTGGATTGGAAGGTTATAGGCTGAATATCACGCTACTACTAAAAGGAGCGGAGCAGTAACCATCTGAATAAATCCGGCAGATTCCCATACGTTCTTTGAATACTAATAAATTTCGGGCATATAATTATATAAGGTTAATAAAATAAACATATAAGTTTTTGACACTACTGGTGGTGTCATTGGGAATAATTTGTACCCTTGACACTACCGGTAGTGCCATGGGGCAAGAATTTTATCCTTGACACTACCAGTAGCGCCATTGGGTAGTGCCACGGGGTAGTCACCTTTAATAAACGGTAGGGGCGTTAATTTAATTTCAAGGCTGTACACAAAAAATAGACTTTAAGAACAAAGCAGTAAAGTCTAAAGTTAAATGGCATTTCTTGCATTTTCTGTGGTATGATAGTGTTTGACAATTAGCAGACCCGAGATTTAGGATCTAGCTCCCACCAAGATCTTCCAAACCAGGCCAAACTGCAAGCATATAGCCAATCAGCAGTGGTGCAGTCATTCGACGGACTGATATTAAGAAAAGAACACTGTGGAACTGTTCCAGTTATAATATCAGTAATGTTCGTACTTCATATCTGTCACCACTCTAAAACGGTTTATATAACAGCGTTGTACAATAGAGTTTTTAACAGTACCTATGTATTTCTCTTGTGCTCTTGCTCTCGCTAGAACAGTTGTTGTAATATTCGTATATTGTTTGAAGTTCACTTTGTGGTTCACTTTGAACAGTGTTTTGTATTGTCTAAAAGTGTTCACAAATATTATGTGGGTACGTACAGCATAATTACTAAAATAACAAAAATAGCAAAATTACTTCTAGTAATAGCGAATGGCCTATGTCCAGCAGTGGACTTCCTATGGCTGAAATGATGATGATGATGAATAGCGAAATTACTAAACAATCTGGCAATTCTGGTCATTCTCCCGATTCTCCGGTTTTAATCAACCAATTGCAATCAAACAAACAAAAGATTTGGAGTCTGACCAAGACCTTTCCAAGAAAAAACGACATCAAAATTTAAGTTCAATAGTTTTTGCCTCAGACTAAAAGAATTCTTCTAGTCTGAGGTTTTTGCGTCCATCGTGGACAAAAGTCAATCAGACAAGAATTCCGAAAAAATATTTCATGGGTCAAGTGATTAAAATAATACATCTCGGTTCTTCTTTTAAGAATATTAGTACCTAGTTACCACATTTAGATACTAGTTAACCCCTCTTCTTCCTCTTAGCGTTAATTCCCAGTCGCATCCGAAGCTTACAGCTCGGAGTCTGGGGTCCGCTTTTTGCTAGTCTTAACTACGGATTTGGCTAGACCTCGATATTTTCTGTGAAGCGATTGCCATCTGACCTCCACATCCCAATGGTAACATTAGGCGATATCGAAGCTTTGCAGCTAGACTGTTGTTTTTGGATTTTTGAGGGCTCCAACTACCCGTAACGACTGCCATAGATGTTCTTATGGCAACCGGGACCGACCAGACCAATGCAAATACCCATATTTCATGAACACAAATATTTGCACTGAGCGGGGATCGAACCCACGCCTCCTGCGTAGCGGCCGCGTTCACTACCAATATGCCACGGAGGCTGTCTAGTTAACCCCTCTATCTGTGTATAAGTAGGTCTTGTTGAGACTCAACTTCAATTTCTCAATAAGTAGGTACAGAATCCGGCATCTGGACGAAGTTAACAATATTTACCGGTAACCTTCGACAATTTCATAATAATACTTGTATTTTCAGTCCTCTACTTACGAACCAAAAGGGAGGTGCTTCGGCGAGTACAAGTGCACGAAATGTGGCCGCCATTGGATGAGTGCTAATTCTTGGTCCAATTATGGACAAAAATGCACTCAGTGTAACATCAATATTATGCCTCATAAACAGGTGCGTACCTAGCTATTATATTAAATACATATAATATTCATTACTGTAAATCCCCGTAGGAGTTGCTAAACTATTTTGCATGTAAGCAGAGAAACAAAATCCTGCATGATTTTACCACAATATGTTTCTCTATCTTTATCCACATTTTTTTGTGGTCTTTCGATTTTATTATCACCTAAGTATCTATTTTCTTTGTAATTAAATATTCATCATCCTCATATTAGCGTTGTGCCCTGTTGGATACGAGGTTTCACCTCGGAGTGCGAGGTTCGTTTACGGCTTCGCCTAATTTAAATTTGATTTTTTTGACCACCCAATCCTAGAAGATAAACCTCCGATCCATCAATCAATAGGGGCTTACGGGAGGTTAGCTTGGGACCCATACACCTTTAAAGACTTCCCTGGTGTTGCGAACGTCCATAGGCCACGATAACCACCAGGTGCGACGTGTAAAAAAAGAATGCGTATCTTCACAAGATGACTATTGTGTATTCATTATTTCCAGAGACCTCTTGAAAAACCAGACGGTTTGGATAAAGGCGATCCAAATAAAAACCATCCTCAAGAACTTTGTGGCAAGTGTATTGCTCTTGGAAGATTCTGTAGAACAAGTTACTAGTACAGTCTAACACTTTCACAGTCTAACGAACACTTTCACAGTCTAACGAAAACTTTCAATTTATGATTTGTTCACACTGTGATACTAGTACCTAATAAATATTATAATTTGTAAAATAGATCTGAGTGCCTAGTGCAAGGTTTTCTCACAAGCACCGGAGACGATAATGGTAATAATGTATGACATTGAATTAGCACCACCTGGTGGCAAACAGAAACATTTTTTCTCCGTACTCATCACCGGTGAATGTAAGAAAAATCTTTTTTTTTATAGGCACTGCACTGAGTTTTTAATAATTGTGGTTTGCGAATTGCGATACGGCACCGGGTCATAAAAATAAATCGCAGCATTGTTTCTTTTTGTTTACAATCAATCTTATAGTGTACAATAGTGTTTCCAGAACTTTATTATGGTCTGGTTTGGTTATTTTAATATTATCCAATCGCGACACCTAGTGTACTTATAGGTATAAGAAAAATAAAAGGATAGAAATAATTCAAAAAAATGTAGTGTACCTATACCTTGTGCGTTACCTTACAATGACACTATTCTGTAACAAATAACCACCTGTAATTAGCCCAAAGACAGTGTTGATTTTATTAATATTTAATGATAATAAATAAATTACTTTTTATTTGATTTATATTTTATTTATTTTGGTTTTTACGGGATCGATTGCCATCCATCTGATTCCGCAACGTCGCCACCACACCGAGACGAAAGTTGTAGGAAAGCCTGGTTCGTCAATCAGCTGATTTACCGGCTTGAAGATTGGCTTGGACTTAGTGTGATGATACCTACGTTTCATACTTCCTGAAAGAAAAAAATTGTCTAAAAAATAAAATAATTTAAAAATGAAATAGTTTTATTTTATTTTATTTTAGGTTTACACGATAGTTGCAGATTTGATCAAAACATAGAAAGTTCACTAATTAATATCTGTTGGCTCAACGACCGCAGACGTCGGCTCAAGGGTTGCAATTATTCTTGAGGGTAACCGCGGACAGTCTCGGACGCAAGACGTGGGCCGGGGGCCCCTGACGACGTCGACCACGGCCACTAACCAACAAGAGCCACTATAAACTACCTAATTAGATTCTGGTATTCTTTGGAAATGTCAAATGGGAATCGTTTGTTTTCTTGTATCTTGAATTAGATTGTATATTTACACTATGGAAATATTCACGGAGTGGTTTCGAGAGGCAGAGTGAAAGCAAAGTGAGGTGTTTTTTTTGGGTCACAGACAAGCACACGACTGATAGAAACTACCCTACTCTCCGCCGGAAACACGTCATCGAACGACGGATACATTATTATATTATTGTATTTACAATAATAATTAAAATTGCAATTAGTAAACACATGGCCGTAAAATAGTTATTTGTTATACAAGAGTGCAAAGTTGCATTTTAACCGCGTGCTCAGTTTTGATGACCGAGCAAGCGAAAGGTTCTAAATTTGAATCACGAGCGTAGCGAGTGATTCACAAATTAGAATCTTGAGCGTTAGCGAGGGAATCAAAAGAGCACAAGGTGAAAAATCTTTGCACTCGAGTGCAACACGTAACTTTTCATCCCACCTCAGCGAGGAAATAATGAAATGCTTCTCCTTCCTAGCGTTAATTCCCAGTCGCATCCGAAGCTTTCACCTCGGAGTCCGGGGTCCGCTTTACCAGTCTTAACTGCGGATTTGGCTGGACCTCGATATTTTCCGTGAAGCGACTGCCATCTGACCTCCAATGGTGACAGTAGGCGATATCGAAGCATTGCAGCTAGACCGTTGTTGTTGAACTTTTTAGGGCTCTAACTACCCGTAACTACTGCCATAGATGTTCGTATGGCGTCCGTGACCGACGGCTTAACGTGCTCTCCAAGGCAAATTTAAAAAAAAAGTACACCAAGGAGGTTCCGAGTCTGAGTTTTTCATAAATTAAAAAAAAGTTGTATGATAAATTCGGCACCATAGAGGTAGAAGTAAATAGGTTTAATGATGTTTTGAGTTCAGAAACCTAGTACACACGATGTTCTAAATTCAAATTTACTTTATCCTCTAGAGGATAAAAACGACTTTTACGCTCAGTTATCGAAGAGCAAAAATACACTTTCCGAGATGGTGGGATGAAAAATACTTTACGACCTTACGTACCTACGTACCTTATGAAATAAAAAATCGTTTGCGAGGAGTGCAACTTCAAAAATCGTACACGAGATTATTGTTAAATTTAATAAAATTCCTGTTTCGAGCAAAAGCTTGAGTTGACAGACAGTCAGATGGTAGTTTACGTTTTCCTTTTCAGGTACGGAACCCTAAAAAGTGTAACGTCGGGGGACGTCCGGTGGAACCGGGGCTTTTGTGTATTTTCAAGCGTGAATATAACATGTATGGTGGCGGTTACGAAGCCCCACACTAATGGAAAAGTTTTTTTTTTTTCAGATTCTAGCTGACGAACGGGAATTGGCATAAAACTTTTTAAAAGTATTATACAATATACAAATTATAGGTCTGCACACTAAGGACCTTAATAATGAAAAAATACACGCTGTATAAGTAAATAGCTGTTGTGTCAAAATTTTATATAGATATTTTGATGTAACATGAATGAATGAAAATTTTGTATGGAAAATTTGCATTAGCAGCTTCATGGCCTGTATATTTTTTTATTAGTAAAGGCCTAACGCCATATTTGTCTCTGTACTGTATTCTGCTAGGTCAATTTGGGAGGGACTTTTACTTTTTTTACATCGTGCACAAAATCCCCACAGCTAACACCTAATCCCCTCGTACCCCACCTTGCCACAGAGGTTGTCAACAGTTTAAAAAAATATTAATATCTCACACAAAATTTATTTCTGAGATAACAATCTTGTTCAGACTATTTAGTACTTAAGAAGACTATCTCTAATTATCAAAAGGGAATGTTTACCTTATAAATAAACACTTGCAGGTGGAAGTAGTCACTAAGCCTAATTTGAATGAGGGTGATTCTGTTATTTGTGACGCATTTGCATAAGCGCCGGGGGCTGATTAAATTTGTACGATCTGACGGAATCACTCGCTTGCATCTTAGCAGCAATTTAGATGCTTAACATTTGAAAAACAAAGTTAATAAATAACGCTGTGCTTTTGTCTCGGAATAAAGGAACAAATATATAGGTAGACAGCGTACAGGTACCTTCTTTGCGGAAATCGTCACGGATACCTTCCTGCGGTAATCGGCAGGGTGTTAGCCTCGAACCGACTAAAACCGCACACCGTCTTTGAACTTTCAGTTGTCGGCGATGAGATAGCCAGAAACACATCTCTCGCACCTCGGCCGACCCAGAGCCGTCTCTGACCGGGAGACGGTACGATCACACTGTACAGTTAAACTGCACCGAAGCAAACTCTTGAACAAATCTGAAAACTAAGGGCATAGTTTTTAAAACCCACACGAGACTCAACTTTAATTTCTCAATTCAGAAACCAGCAAGTGATTATCCACTTTTTTCGTTGACTGTACATGAAGGAAATAAATCGTTACTATATAGAAATACTAACTGTTGCCCGCGGCTCCGTCCACGTGGATGTCGGTTATAGCGACCAAACACAGTCTATATCCTTTCCCAAGGTCTAATCTTTCTCTATACCAAATTTCCTAAAAACCGGTTCAGTACTTAGAGCGTGAAAGCGTAACAGACAGACAGACAGGCAGACTGATGGACAAACAGGCAGAAAGACAGACAGACAGAGTTACTTTCGCATTAATAAATATTAGTATGGAATTATGGATAATAGAGTCACCCCACGAAGTCACCCCACACCACAGACACGTAACTTATAGTTAGCGAAACTTTTGAGCCATAATAACCGCTAGAAAGTGCTCGGGTTGTAGCTAGTATAAATTTTACTTTACATTTATCGCCACTTCCTCCGCGATACAGTTGTAAAATAAATTCACTTAATATCCTGAAGAAATCTCGTGAAAATAAATGCTCATTTTCATTGTGATGTAATCCCTGCTCATAATATTAGGTATTAATGTGAAAGTTTGTGGAGATTTTTTGAGGTTTATTATTACACAGTCACGCCCAAACGGCTGAACAGATCTGTCTATAGAGATAGATTATAATAATCTAGACTAGAATATCACATAGGTTACTTTTTATATCTGGAATAGGTTACAAGACAGAACTAGGATTTCTCGCGGACAGAGTGTCGGGTAACAGCTAGTATAATAATATTCTAGAAAATTATATGCAGCGGTATCTAAACCCAAAGTATGCATAGCTTAATTATTTTGTAATGTGAGGTCTAGAAAGTGGATAATAGTACATTATGGTACAAGTGAGCAACGTTGGTGATTACCGCCGAGGCGCCATTGAGACCCGAGCCGCCAGGCGAGGGTCTTAAGACAGCCGAGGACGGTAATCATCATGCTCACACGTGCCATACGACGTTTTACAACACACTTGCGAATAAAATAATACTACAAATACTAAATAAACAATACTACAAATTAATTCATTTTCCTATGCGCGCGCATTTAACAATGGCGGTCGACCATATTTAAAAAAAAATGAGGTTTGAACTTAACTTTTTTTTACTCTGTTTTTTTTTTCTGTACTTAGAGAAAAAAAAAGTTAAATTTGAGTGAAAATTTTGTTTATTACACAAGTATTACAAGTTGAAATTATTTATTTAAATACGAAAATGCATCAAATGACCACACAATAGGCGTATTAATTTATTCGTACTATTAAACACGTTATTTTTTGTATCAAAACTTTTTTAAGAACATAGACACTTCCTATGAAATTTAAAAAAGAATCTATAACTCACTTTTGTGAATAATAGCAATGAAAAAGTCACAGTTTTATAATAGGTGTCATTCCGTGCTTAATTGCGATAAAATAATATCACTGTTATGAGCAGGTGTGTTGTAAACATATTTATGTATATGCCATTTTTTCAGGTTATAAAAATGTTTATAAATATTTTAGTGTTACGAGTAGTAAGTAGTAGTAATGTGTATAACAATGTGCAAAATTAATTAATTTATTGAACAGGCACTATTAACTTGCGGGCTATTTAATTTATTTAGGGAGTGACCGTACTAAACTTTAAAGCTTGACCGTTTGTGTTTTAAATATGGAACAAGGCATAAGATTTTGGTTGTTTAATTATTATTGTATTCGTATTTTTATTATCTCGTTATTCAAAATTATTTCAATACAAGTTTATTAGAGGTTGTAATAACTGCTCACTTACTTGTATCTTTTTTGATGAGTTGAAATTATCTAGGTCTATGCCGCTACTCGTCATCAATGTTTCTACGAAGGGAGCTAAGTTAAGCACTTCTACTCTAAAAAACAATATCCCAAAATAGAAATGGTTTTCCTGAAAATTTTTGGCACCATAGCATTTAAAAAATATGTTATTTTGTCTCTTTCATCCTTCATAAATTTTCTCATAGGCACAAAAAGTAGGTACATGTAGTTTTTGCGTCCATCGCGGACAAACAGACAAACAGACAAACAGACAGAAAATTCAAAAAAAATATTTTCGTGTTCAGTATCGTTAACATAACATAACCCAAGTATTTTTTTTTAAATATCTCCAATGTACAGACACGACCACTTTACAATTATATAATAGTTTAGATAGATAGATAGATAGATGTTCATGAAAGTAATCTTTATAGGCACTATGTATAAGAATGTCCTAAAAATAAGTTATCATATTATATATTTTGTTCTACAAATAAGCTTGTAACTTGGACCACACTAGCAGGTGTCAGAAACAACACTTCCTTCGGACGTTGAGGAGATCGCAATCCCCAAAGGGTTGCGGTGGGTATACCCAGCGAGGTCCGGGCGTGAAGACGAATTCTATTCGGTACTAATCTTGAGAGGACTATTCGTTTACATGATATATCGAAGCACTTGCTTTAAGTGGGTAATTAAGATTACTTGCAATTTGCAATATTGGGGTTATAATGTAGCCCATTGCATGTACCTACTAAATGTCTACTAACCAATTTATTTAGTAAGTAGTAGGTAGGTATGTAGGCAAGTTTGAAGCGTCGCGTCGGTAGCTTAGTGGGTACGGAGTTGACCTTCCGATAAAGAGGTCTCGTTTTTACCTCGGTATATGACTATCAATGTGAACACCTTACTAAAACAAACGATTTAGCTATCAATATAATTATTTGAAAAAGCAAGAAAGGTTTCAGGTTTCTAGTTTATAGATATGTTGGAAGTTGAAGTTGGAAACTAGAACGCATAATTTTCTTCCCCAGTAACCACCACCACCGAATAGCTAAATGTAGTGTTCAACATGATATTTTGATAGAATAAAAGAAATCATAACGAAGCTGGTAGGTACCTATGTAGAAATCAGCCTTGGTACAGACTAAACAAAAAACTATTAACATCATCAATTAGTCATCAATTAGTAATTTACCCCTTTTCGGAGATACGAAGTGTGCTTTGTCTAGTTAACAATTTCTTCATTTTAACTTGGCCTGAGGGATGAAGAAGACTTAATTAACTATTTAAAAATAAAATTCTAATAGCGAGCTTTAATTCACGTAGAGATTTGAATAGTACTTACTTATAACTTAGTGCATTATGATTATGAGCAATACATATATTAGGTATCGGATAGATGCAATCAGAACGAGACACTATTATAATGATGATGACGATGATATAAAATACAATATAAATAAAGTGCTGTGGGATCAATATGGAAGTAAAAGTGGGATCAAACAAGAATTTTCGAGTTCGGGACAACTTTCGTGGGATCAATACGGAACAACCCTAAATAAGATTTATATCAATATCCATACGTACGTAATTAGAGCTGCATAAACCAACGGTGTTAATAGAAAAGTGTCTGGTTGCGTTTAATAATTGTGTTATACCGTTTACCGAATAGATAGGTTATTATTTCCTGAATTTTCTGAATTCTCTGTGAGCTTTTAGTGAAATCATCATCACTCAACTACATTTGTTGACAAAATTACTTCTCAACAAGTTATAAAGTTATACCTAAGCTTAAAGTTAACCAGAAAAAGTTGCTATTATGTTACCAGTTTTGCTCAACACCATTTTAAAATTTTCCTAATTAATTCACTTTAAACATAATATCTACTATGAAGGTATGCTTAATATTTTATGAATAGATCGGCTTCCTACATTGGCTGCTTTGGGCGGATTATACTTACCAAATACAATTATCATAAGTTAAAGCGCACACGAGTGATTCCGCCAAGTGCTCTGTGTTGCTCGCCCCCGGGACTAAACATTTGCTTTCATGAATACCTTACCATAACAGACGGTGCTGAGCCCGCGCCGTAAAGCCAACAATGTAAATTTAATCTCAATTTTCATTGTAAGTAACGCAAGTTCACGTCTTAGAGGAGGTTGAAATTTTTATCGCATTTCATTTATGAAAGTAAAACGGTGCGATGTTTTACAGAACATTTGAATTGTAAATAGAATAATGGCCGCGTAATCAATTTCCAGTCTAACTGAAAATTGAATAATCTTGTTTCTGATTACGCGCCGTGGCTGACACAAAAAGTTCATATTGTGTCAATTTAACTTCTAATCACTTTTTAAATACGTTAGCACCGAGACGTGCACCCGATCAACGAATAAATTTGAATTTATTAACAAACTGATTTGGGCCCGCCCAGCGCTATTGAAGGGGAAAGTAAATTGATTTTTTTTAAAGAAATTTTCATTATAGACCATTTTTCAGTAAACTATAATTTAGATAACAATAGGTTCAACAATGAACAAAAATAACTGAGGGAATCACTCGATGGTTATCTAAAAATATTTAATAATCGCAAGTGAATTCTTTGAAGCTGCACACTCTGCACAGTGTTTAGAAATCCATTTTATTATTTAAACAAAAGTGCTGTGAGATGCCGGAGGTTTAATGCAGGCATTCCTCTGTTATTAAACGGTGGAGCCAGGCCCGGTTCGACAAAGGAGTCGTTGGAGCGTCGATTGATAATTAATATTGTTTTATTATAAGCTCTGTATCTCGCCGACGCAACGCGGAATCCGAAGCGTAACGCACCCGTGTGTGCATAATTTCCTAATGTTATTATAAGTTTATGTTCTAATTTATAAGGGTTTTTGTACGATATATTTTTACTGTTTTAAGATTTTTTGTACTGAAGTGGATATTTGAGATATGGTGTGCGTAGAAGATTTGGAATAGGTAGCGTATTATAAGATAAAACTTATTCAGAATAAAGTTAATTTAACGCGCAAAAAACATTAAAATCCAGAGAGAGCTCTTCAAGAAGGGTATTAGAAGGTTTCTTCAGGGTCGGCAGCACGAGAGTAACCTGTGAGTGTAACGCCCCTAGTGTTGCATACGTCCATTGATAGGCCACGGTAACCACTTCCTATCAGATGGGCCGTGTGCTTGTCTGCCACCCAATTGGTATAAAAAAAGAAAGACCTAAGTTCACGCAGACAAAGTCGCAGCTAGTTCATAATAAATGTGATATAATAGTACCATTTGCTAACAAGCTTTATAGTGTGTTCAACATGGTTGCGGTGTGTATCGTGTGAATGTTCATGCATTATGAATAAGGTTAGGTTGGGTGTCTGGGCTTTGGGCTTGTGGTCACTTGATTGATAGCAACACTTGCTTGATACGTAACTTCACTGCTCATAGTTACTAATACCATAACTATTTAGTAATCTGTGCTAATACTTCCCTAGAGACATTATTCACACGAATATTAGCACTACAATAGGTAAATAGATACTTAATATCTATTTATTGTAGTGCTAAGATTCGTGTGAATAATGTCTTGTATAATAAAGGACAGTCTACTAAGTTTTATTAAAAAAAAGATTGTAATAAAACTAAGATAGTTACTTACATAAGTAAGTAACTATATTATTTAAGTGCTACAAGCTTAAAAGATACAATACTACACTAAATAGATATTCGAAGACATTCTACTAGATTTATTTCAATGTAATAAAACTAAAACAGTAACTTAGATGCTTATTATGAGCCAGAGTTACACTGAGAGAAAACAAAGATGAAAGAATTTAAACTAAATTTTCTTGTACTACGCAAAATTACAAAATTAGCACAACTCTTGCACAGGAATACCTACTAATTAGTAAAAGTCGTGAAGATTTAAGAAATAATCCAAGGAAGTACAGTCATTGACATTTTGACATGTCACTTAGCTAACGAAAAAGAATCAGACGAAACGTGAGTACATACAAATGATGACACATATCGATTTATTCGTTGAAATTTAGATTGTGTACAGTACATCCCACCACTACTATTGGTACCCAAGTTTACCCAAGAGTCGGATGGCAGTCGCCCCTGGAAAAGCCTAAAAGCGCCAAACTAAATGAAAGGATAGTATGGGATCCCGCAAACAGTCCTGGAATGAGGTCGTGAAGGGCTAGGCTAGGAGCTAGCTGGGGAAATTCCTAAAAACCATCACTGCATAATATAAGTACAGTTATGTAACTAATAATTGGGTAATGTTCGGTCTTACAGCCTTAATAAATGTCACAAGACTAATTTACACTATTAGGTAGACGGTATCTAATAAAATGTTCATTTGAAAAGCATAAAGTTTTAAAAGAAACAGCTTACGATATTCCACCTAAAATGATTGTAGCTAACTATAATCATAATGGAGCTATGGAGTTAAAAATACGGTATTTAATAATATTTTTAATATTATTATGTTAAAAAATGTTATAGGTAATGCGATATTAGCATTCAATAACTCGTTAGCGTACTTTAGACTCTAAAAATATCGTTTATACGAGTATGATAACCACATTAACGACGCTATTAGCATAACCTATAACGCTACGAGCTATTCGTAAAAATATTAAAACAAACACATTTTAATATCGCCATACATCATCTGCATTCGTTCAAAAGTATTTTAGGCGCACACGTCAACGTTATCGAAATCGTTACGAGTTTATATCGCGCTCGATTCAAAACAGATTTAGTACACGCATGACTGATGGTGTTCTGACAGTAACGACTGATTCATACGACACGACCCTTCGACGACATTTTTTAAAGCAAGGGTAAAATGCCGGGCTCCATTAATCTCGAGCCCTTGCGAAATTAAAATTTTTGGCAGAACAATTTCGTTTAGCTTATGTGAGACAAAGTGTTGTGTGGTCTTGATATTATAAAGCTAAAGTCACGGGGAAAAGCTAGGGTTTATTAGATATTATGACAAGAAAAATGACCGGCGGCTTCTACAGGCGCAAGTGAAATGTGTGCATAATGAAAATTTGATTTAGAGAGATGTTATCAAAAGATTGAATAATTTAATTGAGGAGTGCTGTATTTTACTCATGAAAATTAGGCTTTAGGAGTATATATTTCACTTTAAAACTGATACAGAGATCTAGTACTGATTGTATATAAAATTAAACCTTTATAGGAACTGTTGAGATAAGCAGAAGTACTATTCCTTCATTAATTGGTCAGCTAAGATAAATTTCCCAGCCAGGTACCTACCTATTTCTAGACCTCCAAGTGTAGATACCTTGTTAACTTTTCTAACTTTTAAACTCTCGCGTTCATGATGAAGTCACTAATAGAAGTACCTCATACGTCCTTATAGAAAGTCTCACACTAGCAAGACAATAAGCACAAACTTAGATTTGCCAGCGTATGCAATTTTTTTAGACCCTCCTAATAATCCCTTCTAATAATCAAAATGCGTATATTTGGAATGTATGCCCGTTGATATACTTAAAGGGTGGGGTCCTCTCAACCTATCGATTGTTCAACGCTTTACCATTACGCTAATAACGTTTCTAATAGCTTTATAGCATGTAAATGTTGTAGGTACATCACTAAGTATTGTTAATATACAGGCCATAACTATACTATGTAGTTTGTGCACTGATATTACAAGTTCTATGAGTGAACTTTTTGTTATTATGATGTATCTACTTAAAATTTAGTTCGAGAGCCCGACTTTTACTCTCTTACCTCTCTTCCCCAATTTGATATATTTAGATTGATTGAGGGATTGCCATCTGACCCCCGAATCCAGCGAAGAAAGCGTACACCATAGCGTCTTCCATCAATCAGCAGGAGACAAGGTTAACTTTATCTTGATCCATCCAGTACACTAAAAAGAAGTAAATAATATAAGGATTTATATTATTAACTGTAATCTTTTTTTAAAGTAAAAGTACACGAAAATTAATGTAAAAAGTTTAGACATGGACAAATTAATGTTTAGGAGAATTAGCGCCATGAAGGCTTCGAAAGTATTTAGTTAATGACCGCCTTTTTAAATATAAGAATGGATTAAATGGATTTTTCATCCCACCATCTCGGAAAGACTATTTTTGCTCTTCGATAACTGAGCGGAAAAGTCGTTTTTATCCTCTAGAGAGGTAAAGTAAATTTGAATTTAGAACATCGTGTTTACTAGGTTTGTGAACTCAAAACATCATTAAACCTATTTACTTCTACCTCTATGGTGCCGAATTTATCATACAACTTTTTTTTAATTCATGAAAAACTCAGACTCGTAACCTCCTTGGTGTACTTTTTTTTTAATTTGCTTTGCGCGCATCAATTTTTTTCACGTCATATTGTTGACATTGTTGTTGAATTTTTATTTTGTTGTATTTTATTACTAGTATTAATACACATATTATACAGCCTCCATGGCGTAGTGGTATTGAACGCGGCCGCTACGCAGGAGGTGCGGGTCCGATCCCCGCTCAGTGCAAATATTTGTATGCATAAAAAGTTCAACAACAACGGTCTAGCTGCAATGCTTCGATATCGCCTAATGTCACCATTGGGTTGTGGAGGTCACATGGCAGTCGCTTTACGAAAAATATCGAGGTCCAGCCAAATCCGCAGTTAAGACTGGTAAAGCGGACCCCGAACTCCGAGGTGAAAGCTTCGGATGCGACTGGGAATTAACGCTAGGAAGAAGAAGCATTTCATTATTTCCTCGCTGAGGTGGGATGAAAAGTTACGTGTTGCACTCGAGTGCAAAGATTTTACACCTTGTGCTCTTTTGATTCCCTCGCTAACGCTCAAGATTCTAATTTATGAATCACTCGCTATGCTCGTGATTCAAATTTAGAATCTTTCGCTTGCTCGGTCATCAAAACTGAGCACGCGGTTAAAAAGCAACTTTGCACTCTTGTATAACAAATAACTATAATGCATCCCGGGTCCTTAAGCGGGGCGTGAAAAAGCATCTGATGAGACCGTCAAGCTGAGTGCCACCATTCTAACATGGTATATATCTGTAATGGTGACCCTCTTTAGAGACTTTGCCTTCAGCTTATCATCAGGCGAGGCGAAGTCAAATTGACGTGTCCGATATTTAAAAAAATATATGACAAAAGAATTCTAGAAACACTATGAAATCTCTTGTATAAGACAAAAAATATCACAATTAAATTTATTTTCAATCAACGCCGAAACAATCTCGCTCCATCAAAATTAAGCTCAATTTACATCAAGTACAAGTTTTGTAGGTTTGTTTATGTTCGCACCTAACACACCCGGGGGAGTCTGGCAATCACAGCGAACGCTATAAGCTCTTCCAAACCCATTACAGATAAATTAAGTCAGATCAACTGTATGCAAATGTTGCTATAGCACCTGCCAACTGTTCTCATTGCGAAAACTCACGATAAAATGCTCTCAGGGAATTGTCAATGTGGATTTAATTTTCAAGTAAGTATATTTTATTTAATCAGCTGTATGGAGCAGGTCCAATTAAAGTTAAAAACGTTCAATCATATGGTTCACAACGTCTTCACTTCTAATAACCTGCTAAAGCGAGTGACGCTCTCAAAGTTAAGGTTAAAAGTCTTTTATTCTGTAGGGCATTCACAAAACATGACCCTACATACCTCACCATTGATTCGTAATACGATCCTGTGCAGGATAAGAAGGAAACACTATTCCCTGCGTGTTTCTTAACAGAGAATTTAGTTGTAAATCACAAAGGATGTGTGTTACCTTCATTCACCCAAACGCTGAACCTCCAATGTGTTGGATGGATGGAAATACTTTTGCGGGCATTAATTGAGGTCCACATATGTTTCAACTGCCTTACACCACGATGTTACAGAGAAATTTCTTACTGAAAATCCAACCAATAATACATTTGTCTAACTCGGGGATCGAACCGGGTATTATCTCTGTAAAATTGGACCGCCCGCCGCCGTGACGTCTCGACTAAGAAATGTCCATTCACGAATGAATGTAGTAATGATAGAATCGGTACCCATAATTATGTTCGCCAACCAATGGCTATTGAAATAGCATACGTATAGAGAAATCAAATGATGGCTATCCTGTAGCCAAATAAGACTTGTTTAGCATAGTAGTTGTTTTCAGTACGGGTTTGTACCTATCGGTTTAACAAGTTGGACGTTGCAGTGGAGCACTCAGGATCGACAAAGGGATTCGCAGCGAGACTGCTCTGGGGGTTCGGTAGACAAAGTAAAATGCAAATTCTCATGTATTTCCAATTAGCGCCCGCCGTACCACCCCCCTTGCCATCACCCTCTCATATATAATAACTGTATTAAATGTCAGCAAACCCGCGAATAAAGACGCGGCGAATCGTAAGGTAAAAAAATATATATAGGTTTCAGGTAGTGTACAAATTGCAAACGAATATTTCATTGACACGATCAAGAAAAAATATCCATTTTTTTATGACTCTATCAAAATGGGACTTATTCTAGCGGATGGGGCCACCATAGATCTTTGTGCATTAGAACCGCTCACTAACAATTGCCTTTCTTTATTCACATTAAACAATACAATAGTGCCCGAAAAACGGCAATAGGCTCACCCCCTATTACGTGGGACCTAATACAATGATTGGTAAAATGTGGGTGTTAATTCACCTCTGCCTAACCCTCCGAGAATAAAGGCGTGATTGTATGTAGGTATGTATGTGTTCTTTATTCATATGTATAACAAACAGAATCGAATAACAAAGTATTCCAACATATTCTGTATAACGATAAAGTAAACAAATTCTATTAAAAATCGATTAAACATGTCTTCAAACTCAATCAAGAAGTTTGAAACGCGGCGCAACCCCCTCTATACAACGATACAACTTAACTAAGTACATACCTATCGTACTTATGTTGTAGACAATGTGTTTCTCTTTAGTATCACGCCCATTAAAATTTAAGAGGAGACGACACTCCAATTTAATTTCTCGTTATTACAACAAGATGCTTTGGTAGTCTGGACGTGCTTTGCTAAGAGAAAAATTGGCATTCCATAAATTATGAAAGTGCACGTCCAAAGCAGACAGACGGCTTTTGTGCTAATTAAAACGCCGACGTCTTCTCGAGTTTCATTGACAAAGTCATACTTAATGCAATCAGTGATTCGTTGTCGACTTAACGTTTTTGGAACTGCAAATACCTGTGTATTGTAACAAGAAGTAAGTTTTTAAATAAATATTGTAACATTGTGTAAAGAAGTTATGCTTTAACAGCAGAGTTATGACAAGAGACCACTTCAGTCCATTTTCATAACTCCTGAGTGATGATTTGGTCACAACATACGTAAATTAAACGGACAGAATTTTGAAATGTTCACTTTGAAAATTTCAGAAATAAATAGTCACATTATCAATAATATTCTTTGTAATCATCGGGATTTCTCGCAATAATGTAAATTTATCACTTTATACATATACCTACCTACAGCTTCTAAATTATGTTTTTTTTTGCATGTGAAGTTTTGATATCGGTGATTTTTATTTAACAACGAGCTTATCCACCCCAGCTTCACCCGTCGCATAGTTCAGAATCCCGTATCACATTTTTAAAAAATATATTAAATGCCCGCAATAGAATAATTTTCGAATAATGTATGAGAATTAGCCGGATTTGTTAACTTTTATGGTTACTGCTCCGCTCCCTTATGTAGTAGCGTGATGTTATTTAGCCTATATCCTTCCTTTTGAGTAGTTCCTGAGATTAACGCGTTCAACCAAATAAACAAATTAAACTCTTCAGCTTTATAATATTAGTACTTGAAGATAGTATGGATATAGGAACTCTCTGCTAAAGAGTAAAACGACTTACAGACCTGGATCTCCAGAAAACCTGGAAATTTTGAGTCTAGAGTGCGTAGTTCGTGATTCTAGGCAGGTGTGTTACTTCATCGATCACTTTATCACTTACTTAGCAGAAGGTGTGATCCAACTGAAAATCAAAAGAAAAATAGTTACTACAAATAATTTTCCTGCAAATAAAATCAGCAATATAATTATTAATCAGTATCAACTGAAATAGGTTCTCTACATTATAGGTTCTCAGCATAAGTCTTTGTTATAGCTTGGTTGAAATATTTTCAATGAGCTCCACGATGTCAGGTGTGTGATATCACCCTTTTATAAGCTGACAAACTACTTATGAAGATGCTCCCTCGACTCGCCTTATGCCTCTACCTGTTGCATCACGCTTCACATAATATGATTGATTCCTGATGCAAAAGATTTTTATAAAAACATTATTACTTTTGCAAACCAGGCACATAATTGAATCAATACTATCCAGATACTATCACTAGTTTGTTTTATTGATAAAAGGGGTCCTTAATGGTGGATAACTGTTAGATAGGTTCTTTTAACTTGATACATATTTTTGGTTGACGACCAAAAATAGTCGGGTAGCAATAATTCCAGGAACGGTGCTAACTTTTCGAAATTTCTTAGCTGAAAATACCTGAAATCGAAGCGACGTTATATCCTTGATATATCTTCTAAACATAAATACATTTCAATGAATTATGTGTTATAAAATAAAGTTCTACTATCTTAATTTTATTTTTCAATGAAAGGGTACGGGTACGGGCCAGGGTAACCACTTTCCATCAGGTGGGTCATGTGCTTGGCTGCCATCTAAGTGATATAAAAAAGGTAGAGAAATTTTCAGTTGTTCATACTGAAAGTCAAGAACTATAGGCATACAAAGGCATTTATTTTAACCAACCTTAACCCCCTTTTCCTGAAGTTACATTCTATCAACAAATGCCAAAACGTACCTCACATTAATAACTCCGAGTAATAGAAAGAGATTTTTGAGTAAATAACATTTATTTCATCCGAGATTGGAATGTATACGGTGAAGGTTCGCTTGAAGAATACCAGCGCGCATTGCTGCCAGGCGGCATGGGCGCCTTTCGTACAGCACTACATATTCCAACTATTTCTCCATCCACTCAAATATAAACCTCGTATAAAATATATTATTTGGAGCTGCGAGTCGTCGGACAAAACACTTAACCTGATTGACCCTCCGCCGGTATTTTTATTGCTTCTAAGACTCCGTGTTTCGGCCTCTAGAGGACACTTATGCGAACAATCTCTTCTTTAAATAGCGAGAATTTTCATCATAAAACGTTTTCACTGTTTTATAGGAACGCGAAGAGAAAGCGATCCGACTCTAGTCTATTAATACCGGCGACTTTGCGTAGGGTACAAAGGGCGAAATCGGACATTGCTCTCCGAACGTCTATTGTGTCAACCGGAGTTTGGTCGGTCCGTGGAGGCTTTTGTCGTTCCAACATTCATAAAGAGACTGTATACTATCGGTCTTCTACAGTCATATGAAACAATATCGAAATATAGAGTTAACAAAAGTACACTCTTATGAAACGTAATTTCCAATAATAGTTTTTTTACTGACATTGTTTTTAGAAGAGGTAGCTGAGCTTCGGCTGGCTTTTCCGTCCAAATTGGGGGATTGCATACACAACTAGGGAATTAATTGTAACCATATTTTACGTCGTTCATTTTTGCATGCGATGTTAAAACCTTTCTTTGGGTTACTTAATTTTACAAAAAACATTTCCTTTCACGAGTTCAAAATGTAGGTACCTATTTAATATTGCATTAATGTATACATAGCTACTATGATTGTCTACGTAATATTATTACTTCAATTAACCAGGTACTCCGTCTTTAATTTATTTCCATCCAAAATATACATTTTGTACACATCCAATATTCATGTCTTTGTAATTTCTACGTGTACACAGATTGAAACAATAAATTGCATTGGAACAGCAACATGTGGGCACCACACCCTCGAGCAACTCGGCAGCTCGGCACAATCTCAACCCCAGCCACACATTACGCCAAAATTAAGACAGCTTGCGATGCCAATATGCAAATATCACCCCGGCTTCCCCGCCATATGCACACATTACAGTCTGAACCAATATTGTTTATACCCTACTAACTTAAAAAAAACTGCATTTTGTTAAATTAAAAACGAAAACGTTTTGGCAAAATTTGGTTTCGTTTTGCACAACCCTTTGAACATTCTAAGCACGAATGGATTCACTCAAATACCGTTCTATTTAGTCAATATAACTATTGAATCTTTTTACCTCAAAGCCCGGTATCCCTTTGAATTGTTTATATTCGCCAAATAAAAGCCAGTTTACATTTCCGTAACGTATTTGGAGCTCGTTTATTCAAACAAACAGTGGAATCCCTAAGTTCCTCTCCATCCGTGATAGAATATCACAAGCCAGTCGGCACGCATTCTTTCCATTCCCCGTACCTACCCACCGGTTCGGAAAACATCTTTTGTTGTTAACGATACACCCTATCCGTACGAAAAATCTGCAATATTCCTATGTAAAGTTTTCCTCACAAACTGTTAATAACATAACATGTAATGGAATGGATACTTGCATGATCAAGTATCTCTTTTACAAACTTTTAATAAAAATCAACTCTCCGAAGATTTCGCTCGACGAGCATACCGTTGCAATTTTCCAATACAGCTATCGGAGGTGGGGAACAACCTAGAGGTAGTCATTTTACAAGTTGAATTGATACTTCAGACACGCCGTGAAGCGCTATTCTCTTGAAAGCTTTTATATTATATTATCTAAGACCTTTCAACACGTGGTACAAACGTCTGTCGATCTATGGATTTCGATCCTCGCCTCCTCTGGGTATAAGTAAAGTGCTTCTTGCACGTGGCGCAAGCTTAAATAAATTTATAAAATGTGCAATTGACACTATGCATAGACGACACTTGGAGTTTTATTTGATTTTTATTTCTTTATGCAAAGGTTGCGATTTTTTATTGATCACTGCGGTACCTACTGCTGGCTGCAGTGTGATCTGTGATGCTTTTATAAATTATGATTTTAATGTTCCATTCAATGACAAGTATGTATACGATATTCTTGGAAGTTGTTCGAAATAAAACGGATTCTATTGCGATTTACGATGACGACCTTTGTTCCGTAGCAGTATTTAGAGCGTTAGACTGCTACACCGGAGGTCGCGGAATCGATTTCCGTTCTTTGTAAATATTTGTAGGTCTTGTGTCACCCTATTCTATTGCGTTTATTCTTATTCCTCCTAGCGTTAATTCCCAGTCGCATCCGAAGCTTTCAGCTCGGAGTCTGGGGTCTGCTTTTACCACTCATAGCTACAGATTTGGCTAGACCTCGATATTTTCCGTGAAGCGATTGCCATCTGACCTCCACGACCCAATGTTAACATTAGGCGATATCGAAGCTTTGCAGCTAGACCGTTGTTTTTGGACTTTTTTAGGGCACCAACTACCCGTAACGACTGCCATAGATGTTTTTATGGCAACCGGGACCGACGGCTTAACGTGCTCTCCGAGGCACGACCAGACCAATGCAAATACCCATATTTAATGCACACAAATATTTGCACTGAGCGGGGATCGAACCCGCGCCTCCTGCGTAGCGGCCGCGTTCACTACCGCTACGCCACGGAGGATGCTTATTGCGTTTATATTTAAACTTTATTCTATGCGTGCCCATCATAGTACCTACCTACTCACACAATTGAGCTATTAACTAACTAGCTATTAACTACTAACTAACGCAATCAGTAAAAATTCATCTACCTACCTATCTTCTTCTCTGTTGCACGCATGTATACCGATGAAACAATACCACCTTTCCAAACTCAAATCTCAAATAATATCTAGGATTCAGTAAGAAATATTGTTCTGCAATTTAAAACGGCATAAACCAACAAAGCGGCTACAATATTTATCGCAGATTAGTTTAGCGTAAGATCGCGCGTTGCAGAGCATCAGTTTCTTGTAAATAGCTAAAGGGCTGAGGGCCCAGACGCTAAGGTTCCGCTTAAGCGATCTCGCGACTGATATAAATTTACATTATGCAAGTAACAACCTTTTGGTTCACTGCCAGCAGACTGCCGTATATTCCGCCTAGTATAACGTATCTACGCTAATTCTGCGGTTTTATTGTCGCCAGCACTATGCACTCGTAACTTACAGACTTAAGAAATATCTAGGTACCTACTAAGGAGCAACCAGGCGCGGTCCGAGGGGGGGGGGGGGGGGGTCACAGGGGACAATGACATGACCCGCCCCCTCCCCCCCAAAACCATGCACGTCATATTGAAAAGTCCCAGTACGAGGGGAGGGGAGGTTAAATTTCTTAAAGAATTTCCGAAGTGACCCCCCCAAAACTTCAAGCTGCGACCGCGCCTGGGAGCAACGTTAGTCTTAGGATGGGTTGAGCCGTTGAGCCGTTCCGTCAGTCGCTACGTATAGTTGAAACCCTAAAATATCCGAGAACTGCAGGTCGCCAGTAGGTTTTGGAGGTCTAGTGGCAGTCACTTCACGGGAAACTTCGAAGTTCGGCTGCTTTGTAGTTAGACTCAAAAGCCGCCCAACAGAGTTGATTGGAAAAGGCTCAGTTTTAATAAATATACACATACATAATATTTGCCTTTATCCCCGGAGGGTTAGGCAGAGGTGAATTAACATCCACATGTTATCAATCATTGTAGGTATTCGGTCCCACGTGTTATAGGGTGACAGCCTATGGGACGGTAGTGAACGCGGCCGCTACGCAGGAGGCGCGGATTCGACCCCCGCTCGGTGCAAATATTTGTTTGCTTGAATATGGGTATTTACATTGGTCTGGTCGTGCCTCGGACAGCACGTTAAGCCGTCGGTTCCGGTTGTCATATGAACATCTATGGCTGTCGTTACGAGTAGTTGGAGTCCAGTGCCAGTCCGTAGCCAAATCCGCAGTTAGACTGGTAAAGCGGACCCCAGACTCCGAGGTGAAAAGTTTCGGATGCGAATGGGATTAACGCTAGGATGAAGAAGATACGTGATTAAAATAAGGCACATCTACTTCATTGTAGTGACTTTGCCTGTAAGATCATAATATCAAGGCCAACTTAGTAGTCTCCACACGTACTTACCTAGGTAAATATTTCGGGTTTTATACCACTCTTTGTAACCATTGAAAAATTCCAACGAGTATAATGCATGAGTGACTTTAACAAGGATACACCAAGTTTATTGTTTAAAATGAATGACCATGCCATACAACGAGGCGAGTACCTAGGTGATAAGTAATAGTGTATCGTCGTGGCTAGGCGATAAGCACGTACTACCTATAACTCTACCTCAGGCGATGCTTTGTTACATTTTGTAAACATTATTTCCAAGTAAGTGATCTAATTAACTAGCTACTCTAGCTAGGTACCTTAGTAAATTATGGATAATATCATTGATATCATCTAGAGGTAGAAGAACGTAGAATCCGTCGTCATCATCATCATCTTACTGCTGTTCCTGGTTAAATAAATCTGAGGCATTAATTTCGGAACCCTGTATCCGATTATTCCTTCTCTTGGTTTACCTTATACAGCATTTATAGGAACGACTGCTGTCTGATCTCTCAACCCTGAGCGGAAAGCCAGCGCCAGATCCATCAATCAGGAGCTCTAGTTTGCAAGAGAGGTTGGCTTGACACTGAAGGCCACTAACACCCCTAGGTTTGTATGTCTCCCGAGAATGCTGAACCTTTATTTACAGTAAAATTTTATTTTACAGTCCCATGGACTGTTATAGTATTTATCTACTGATGAATGAAGAAGTTTACCCATTCCTTCATCGATTTATATTATTAACATTCATTTCTTAGTCGCTTTGTACGACACCGATGGGTAAAATGGGATGATTCTTGAACTCTTCACTGAGAAGTCAAAACAAAAGAAGCAGGGCCAGTGTCGCGCCAGTGGAAAATGAAAAATTCACATACTTTTTTTAAAAAGGAAGCCTACATCATTTTAAAAAAGGAAGCCTGCAGGAATCGTGTTACTTATATTGAATCTTGGCCATGGTTGATCCATATGTAGGTATGTCGGTATCTTTTTCGAGAAAGTTTGCGGTATAACTTAAAACTAAGGAGACAATAGTTTCTCCCCTGGTTACATTAGAATTATTTGAATACCTAATAGTTTATCTGAACTAAATTATTACCAAAAGCGTAAATCCGCGGTGCATGTGTATGCTAGGTACAGGTACCAATATCATCTAATAAAGTAAGTGAAACTAATTGCTATCCATCGCCCGAAGATACGAAGGTATTTATTAAGTTTGCAATATAACAAGATTAGCTTACGATTTACATTAAAGAGCCTTCGGGGTGACTCTAATAAAATTAACTGTTCACAGTTCTTTCAACACGGGTGTGGGGCCACAGAATTGAAATTCAAATCCGTAGTCTCGAGCATATCTAATAAAATTAAGACGCTTCGGTAATTGAGTAGACATCCACCCTCGGCGGTCCGGCGAAAACTTTCACCAATAAAATCTGAAAGAATCAGCGAAATTGTTCTTACAATGCGGGGAATTAGCTGTGGTGGGGACCTGCTTTAATTAAGCATTGGTTGATTAACTATGCTATAGGTAGGTACCTACCTAGTCTTTTAATAGGTATAAGTTAATACCAAGTGGCTATCAAACAATTTCCTTAGATTTCCTGTGGGTGAGCTCAGCTTTAGAGCGAAGAGTAACGTTATTTGACACAGTTGATTGCATTTCTCGCTTAAACTCTACTCCACTCAGTCTTGTCCAAAATATAGCCTGTTTTCATATACGTAGCCATAGTAGGTACCTATACCTATCTATTAAAGTAAATCAAGTTTCAAAGTATGCTCCTCTATGCGCATCATCCAAACATGGTCGGCTTCCCCCATAACTTTTAAATTTTCGTTACAAATTACATCTTTGGGTCTGGTCTTTCTCGCTGTTCCTTTAGTCGACGCTTCCATTACTTATAAATATAATTAAAGCAAAAAGGAATATCATACTTTTGCCTTCTCCGAAGTAAGTACCTACCTACTTGCTTATTTAACCACCCACTTTTCTACTCTTAGTTTCTTCTGTACACCATAATACATAATAATAATAATAATAATAAATATTCTACAACATAGATATTATGTAGGTACCTACTAAAGTGCCTACTACAAACATTCCGAGATGTTACTCCGAACCTTCGGTTACCTCACACCCAACCCACACAGCTTACTTAATAAGTTAATAACATTACACAGTAACATCAACTTGCAAAATGGCTTTGTCAGTAAACATTAGTCTGAGATTAACGTCAGAACACATCGCGTCATAACATCAACATGTTATAGGTACCTATAACAATAAACTAATTCAAACGTTGTGCGAGGTACAGTCAACGACAAAAGTTGATTAACAATAAAATATTTACAAAGCATTTTTGAACTGGAATATATCTGTCAAATTGTGTTAGTGTAGTTTTATTATCCTCAGAGGTCAAAGTTAATATATTAAATGTTTTGTTTTTTATTTCATAT
Organism: Eilema depressum; assembly: GCA_914767945.1. Taxonomy (NCBI): domain Eukaryota; kingdom Metazoa; phylum Arthropoda; class Insecta; order Lepidoptera; family Erebidae; genus Eilema; species Eilema depressum. The sequence goes on from OU612020.1 coordinate 15,798,274, forward strand.
ACCTAGCTGTTGCCAGCGACTCCGCCCGCGCGGATGTCGGTTATCGCGACCAAACATAGCCTGTGTCTTTTCCTAAGGTCTAATCTATCTCAGTACCTACTTACCAAATTTCATCAAAATCGGTTCAGTGGTTTAGGCGTAAAAGCGTAACAGACAGACAGACAAGACTTACTTTCACATTTATAATATTAGCACAGTCTAACGAACTCGTTATACATACCTACTGTGATATTAATATGGATATTGATTAATGGGTAATGGGTATGAATAAAGTTCAGGGGCCACAACGTGCATTAAATTAGAATCTGTTAAGCTACTTTTGCTGTTGACTATACGTAACGTAATTTATATTTCGTGGGTAGTGTATGCAAATGAGAAGTTTAAAACAGACGTTAGCCCGCAAACATTGTGAGAATTAATGTCCTTGCTAGTACCTACGTCTTTCGTCCCGAAGGGCGATGCATTGCGGTCTCGAGCGATGGTTCCCTGCTTTACATTTAATTGTGTATTGATTTAGAAGGGAGTACCTAAGTTGAAGGCAATCGATGTACCTAGTGTCTTTTTAATTGCGACTGCCGAAGCTGTCTTAGGAACCCTTAGGGACTGTCCACTAATCACGTGATGTTTTTTTAGCATTTTTAACCCCCCTCCCAAGGGCCCATGGTGATACCTACGTGCTGAGGTTTTAAATTTTAAATTCCCCCAAAAATCACCTGAATTTTTTATTTATTTTTTAACGTCACCATCAATAACAGCACCATCATAAAAATCGTAAAACATAAATATTTATTTTTTGTTTATAATACACGTGATATCTCACTATCTACCTCCCCGATTTTTTTCCAGCTTTCCAGTCGGTAATGTGGGTGAACTTCGATAGGTATTATATCTGTGAAGCGACTGCCATTGACCTCCACAACCATTTGATGATATCGAAGATTTGCAGTTAGACTGCCCCCTAGACAAGTGGCAATTCGTTGCTCGGCGTATGATGGAATAGAATGACAAATGTATAGGATTTGACGTTTTTGACATTCGTTGACGCCTGTCATAACGTCAAATCCCATACATTTGGCATTCTATTCCATCATACGCCGAGCAACGAATTGCCACTTGTCTAGAGGGGCTGGTCGGAATTCTGGGGGCTCCAACTAACCATAACGGCTGCCATAGATATTATTATGACAACCAGAATCGACTTTACCTACTCTCCGAGGCGCGACCAGACCGATGCAACATACATATTTGCACTGAGCAGGAATCGAACCCTCACGTCCTGCATAGCGGTTGCGTTCACTGCCGCCACGCCACAGAGGCTGTGTGTAAGAGATGGCATGATTATGTTAAGAAAACTCATTATATAATTAATCATTTATTAATTAGCTACTCAAAGAAATCGTATAAAATTATATGGGCAGGTTTTACCTAAAAGTAGGTAGGTACATTTATTATGTAGTTATTGACAGAAATTATTAAGGTACAGAGTAAGTTGCAATAAACAAAACAATATCCTCTACAAGTTAAATGGTATTTAAATATATCTGTAACTTTAAGTAATATGAAACCTGTTTATTGTAGAAAGAAATACAGTTGGCATTTACAGTTTTGGTGGTATTTAACACCTTATCAGTTTGCTAGACAATGTACGTTAGAAAGATTCAAACGACTAACCTTTTTAAAATGATAAAAGTATAAGTGTAAGTAATTCCTTGTTGATAAAAAAGCAAAGATAATTGCTTAATTTGAATTTAGAAACAAAATAATAGTATCTTAAGCCACCTTTCCAAGGCTCGGGATTTCACGGACTTGTGTGCGATATCACGGACGCGTGCGCGATGTCAAGGACGAGTGCGCGATGTATCGGGCGCGTGCGTGATTTCGTAGACTACCCACCGTGAAATGGGAACATCTGTGACACTCCAGATACGTTTGTCATAGTAAACGCATCCGTGTCCGTGAAACCTTGCACCGGAAACGCGATGGAAAAAGCATTGCAAGCTATTTAATGTATAAACGGTAAAATTCACAGAGACAATATTTAACAATTCAAATAGACAGGGAACTTCTGTTTCGAAAAGTCATGTTATTTTTGGCAGTACTAAACACAGAGGCAATTCATTACCTTTTTACTGCTTTTGACCATCTCGCACTAAAGTGGTCACAAACTGACTTGAGCTTAAAGTTATGCATGCCGAACTGTATGAAAAACACAATTGAGGATGAATAACAGTATATTGGTATCAAACACATTTGAATATTGCTGTATGACTTCGGTTACAAAATAAGTAAAAAAAAACGTCATAAAAAGCTTTGTTCAAACTAACATTCCCAAAGGATAACAGATTATTATTTTTAATACCTAACATTCTTTACATAGAATATTTTTTACTGTTGACCTATTTATAATAAAAAAGAAATTACGTAGATATTTTTATTTCGGTGAATATTCAGATTTATAACCGAGAAATGAAGACAAAAGTCTTCATAAATAAAGGTATCGATAGAAATAAGTAGAATTTGACTGTATGTTAGAACCACGTCTTGCGACTCCTACCCGATAGAAAGAAATGCTGTAGACAGTAATGTACCCTAAGATTACGAAAATAAAGTTCATATTTCTTAGTAACAATGATCAGTGAAGAGATTTCTAACGTAATCCTTTCATGAAAGTAATATTTTCTTACAAGGCATTCTTATAAAAGAATTACAGTATTATCGTCTATTTATTATACATTTCCATATTATAACAAAGTACAAATAAGTATCTCAAACTCCAAACAAAAATAATGACTCTATGCATACTACTACATAAAGCTGGTTAGAGCAAAAATTGAGTCGCGATTAGGGAGTGAGGCGGGAATAGGTAAGGGCACAGCATACAGACTAGTTAAATGCGTTAATAATTTTGTTCTCTATCTGCCCAGCCCCCCTAGACAAGTGGGAATTCTTTGGCCGGCGTATTGTAGAATAGAATGATAAATGTATGAGATTGACTTTTATGACAGTCGTTAACGTATGTCAAAAACGTCAAAATATGTGTACAACCTACAATACCTAGAAATTGCCAATTACAATTTGTTGTATCATCTGTTAGCTGGCCAATGGCCAATACTTTTTGTTGTGTCGTAAGCTACAAAAAGTTGCACTTATATAAGTTACCATTTTTTTTGCTTCCGTACAGTCAATCTAGTAGTATAAATAGAAGTCATGGAACAAAAACAATTTAATGCTTAATTTATTAATGATTTTACTTTTAAAGCTATAATTTTAGTAGTACCTACTTATTTTTCTCAAATTAACAATTTAGCGAGATGATATTAACACTTACATCTAAATAAAACTAAGAACAAATTCAAACGATTGAATTCAACAAAGCGTATGTTTAGGTATTTTAAATATTACCGGATGATTTTATAGTCGTTTTGGGGCGAAAGAATATAGATAAAAAGATCAGTCTGAGAGTATCAATTTAAGAAATTATTACATAAATAATATGATATATGAGATTAATGTACGGGTAAATAATTTTATAGTTATTATCATTTTGTTTCCTTCCAGACGATTTTGCTATCGAAACAGTGCCTAAATTCTTTCGCTCCGTAACGACTATAAAAGCAGCCGGTATACTTATCTATTTCTATTCAATTATGTGTTAATGCACATAAGGTATTTGTACTTCATAACAGTATTACTGAGTATTAGTTCGCGTAGTTAGAATATAATTTTATAACAATGAACTATTGAAATTTTAACGGCGGAAAGGAGAAACCCGATTACGTACAGATATGTACTTGTCGACATAACTGTAAATTAGACAATAGTAGGACAAACTTGGAAAGATTTCTAAGCATTCATTTCAACAATATTATCAGTACGGCCTAATCATTTAAATGATGTATCGGCCGTGATAGGTATCTATAGATTAAGTTTGATATTCTTTTTTGACAATATGCACTTAATAAAAGCAATTAATATTAAAGACTTGGCCATTGTCTACTAGGCTGAGATTTATATGGAGCAATCAGATAAAATAAAGGACGTTTTTAAATGGATAACTATATGTAATTATCGGACTATCCAGTATCCGGATAGTCAGAATTCTCTAGCCTAGAATGAAGTTTCTCCTTTATGCCTAAAGTAAATTAATCTCAATTAGTCGCAGATGAGTTAGCAGACGATGAACGCGACCACCATAGATGTCCAAATTGTCTATACTCGACGCCAGATTGTAGTGGCAATGTGAGAAAGAAAGAGCATTATTTAAGCATATGACAAACAGTCTCACTAAAGACGTTTTAAAGCGCTTGGAAAAATCAATTTCGAATGCAATACATCTGGGAAGGCAACGCGTCCATTAGTGTATTTAAGTCCTAATTTGAGACCACGCTTTACAGTCTACTCACGAATAATCTAAATTGTTTTAGTACCTCATTGCTATATTCACTAACCGTTCGTCTACTCTACACAAAAAGAGCAGAATTTTAAAAACGCTACGCTATGATAGACCTATATGTTACGATACAGAATGAGATATAATTACGTCATAAATGAGCAGCAGCACAAGCTTTAACAACGTCTGTTGCCGTTCCACGTTGGTAGGTTTCACGGACACGAACACGGACGCATGTGTACTCCGGAACACATATCTTGGACCTAAGTGAATTTAAGCTCTTCCACCGCCGCCGTAGCACCCCGTGCTATCCCCAAAAGATACCCAAGAAACGTGTAGTGCGCGTATAGAGCACATTTTAGGTCAAGATATATTATTTCCCGAGATTTACTATGACAAATGTCTGCTTATCAGACAGATGATGAGCACCGTGCGGAAAAACGCAGACCGTGGAATGGCGGCTTTATGCGTGTCACATAATACGCGGACGCCCACTCTGTTTAGTGAAAATTGCATGCTTTGTTTCCAACGTAATATATTATTTGAATATGTATAGTGAAAAGCGCTGGCATGCAACGTACGGTCTTAGTGTTAGTTTACGAATTTACATAATTAAAAACATTATTTGGTTGAAAGGCACATTGTAGTTTTGTATTTTTTGTAATAGCTAATACATATTATATTTTAGCAATCAGATCAAATTGTTAACAATAAAAATTTTAGGCAATAACAACGTAGTATAGGTAATATTATCTTAAAATATATATATCCATATAAGATAATATGTACGTATGGCACTATGAAATAGCTATAGCATCTTATTTATACTAGAACTTATATGCGTATGCGCACATTGTAAATAGATATTTTTCATTTCGTATTTTTAATATTTATAGGTCTTTATATGGGCGGGATTAGAGTCAATATATATAGCGATATTCTCAACAATTATATTAAGATCCGCGCGATCCTATGAATATTGCTATACCTACATTTTAACATGGTGATGCAAACAAACTTGGTTCTTACACCGGATCATGGCATCGTGTCGCAATATACAGGCTGATTTATTTAAATCAGTTGATGCAGTTTTAGTTTTCATCAAAATAAGGCTCGAGACCCCTTTGAGCGTTTCTCGCTATTCTTCATTGTTCTGGATATCAAAAATTCCTTCATTCTTATATATTGACTGTCTACCCGCGTCTTATGAGATGCATGCATGAAAGCATCTACTTACGTAATGATATTTAAAGTATCGTATCTTATGCACAACTCGCCATCGGTGTGCCTGTTAATCCTGTTATAAGTAATTTGTTCGATACTACAGTAACTACTACTGATCTGGCATTAATATGGCTTGATCACTAATGATCTAGATGACCTCTACGTTTGAAATACTAATCAAAGCCGAAGAAACTCTTAATAAATTGAATATGACGAGCAAAAGCGTGTGCGCAATTGCAATAGACTCGATTCATAAAGTATCGAATAAAAACGCCATGTTTGTTTCACGTGACGTCAGTCGTTCGAAATTCAAACGTTCGTCTTTGAGAAATTATGTTAAATTGTGAGCTGTGAACACAGTGAGCGGCTAAAAGGCACTTTTTTAATATTACCATCACAACACAGTAGCACCATTATAATGATATTGTGCAATGTTTTGTGTTAAAATAATTCAATATTATGTTGTTAGATCTCGAATTTATTAGGAAACATTTTGTTGAATGTGTTGGCTGAAGAACCAATATTGATAAACTTTTTCCGATACATCCTGTATTGCTCACGTAGACTAAATAGGTATCAGAAATTATTATTAAATTACCAATCTCTCTCTAAAATGGATTTCGGTTAAGTAAAATTGTTAACTCCAACACTTTCTATGTGATCCAACCTCGAAAGTGTTTTGTGATTTTTAATGTAATGCACATAATTTCATTTTATAAATGTCAAAATTTAATTTCAATTTAGAACCCTCGAAAATAATACAATACAGAGTTGTAACTACAATGTAAGTTTGGGTTGTTTTTATTGCAATCATTTGAGTTGAATTATGCGAGTGATACAGGGTTTTAGAAGACGAATATTATCAAACATGCTTCCTAACAAATCCGAGACCGACATAGCTTAATATTATGCTTAAAGAGAATATTTACAAGGACTAGTAACAATAACATATTAATAAATATGAAGCTATATTTACACGTGAGTCACTCGGATGATGCACTCTAGGCCTCAAGCTTTAAACAATTGCTTTGTTAATCTTCTACATAGCAACAACAACTCGATATTACCAACACTACAGGGTTATTTCAAACTTTATAATTTTTATCCAGTGAAATTGAAAAAGCTTTAAAACTTTTGTTAATATATTTTGACCGACGTATTCGAGTATAATACGGTGTGAAATTTAATACGATAGATTGAATTTGCCTTTACTGCTGGTTAAGAGAACTTCAGCTATCCTAGTCTGATTGTTCTAGGTATATTAAATTAATCAAATGGTCAAATTAATGAACTTATATTAGTTACCTACACACTTATATACAAAACCGCATCGCATGCTATCAACCGCATCGCATGCGACCAACCGCATTGGATGCGATCAACTGCATCGCATATGGATATTCATAAGGTGCGGATTCATATAAATGAAGACATTTGGCTAACCGCGTGTTATGTGTGCCTCTAAAATTTCGATTTAATTTTCAGTTTTCACTGGATAGATTTGTGTTATAAATTCACTCGATACGGATCTAAAGAACAGTACTAAAGTTATTTCTACTTACTCTATGCGTTTAATACAAATGGCGTCTACGACTACAACGGGAGATATTGTCACCAGATTGTTTATCACTTTTAACAGTTCAGGAATAACCAGTTTTAATCACTTATGTTAGTATATTAGATGTGTTAAATAGAAACTCACTCTTAGTTAGTGCTTACATAAATTTATATAGGCGACTTACTATCTATAGAATACTTAATATCAACGTCAGAATAATCTGATTCAAGATGCAGAATAATAGTATTTTATTCTAGAATCGAAGAATACAGTTGCTCTCGCGAGTGTACTTCGATGAATCGCGGTCAACAGGCGTTGCAACTAACTCAAGGTGTCTATAAGCCAACCGTATATCAGTAAAGGATGTGAGTTTAAAAAATACTCGCATTGGGACCACCACTGTAAAAAAAGAGATTCGCTATGGTTGAAAGGTTTTTTGTGAATTCCTTTATGATTTTCTCTAATCTAAACAATAAGAAATCCATTCTAATTTCATTTTTAATAAGTAAGAATATAGCTATATTGCGACCATAGTCTGATGTTTGTGCAGAAGAGATAATTATTTAGTAAAATTTCGAAATAGGAAAAAATATGTATCGAAATTTCGAATATGGAAAAAAATACGTTGGGAAATTTTCTTTTTTTTAAGTGATATTTGGAAGGACATCCACCGGTTATTCCTTTAAATACTGAGACCTTTACTGCAGAGTGCACCATCCGCGAACTAGTCAAAGCTTGACGTCACCATTCTCCCCATAATAGTCAGCTACCGTGTCGTTTCCGTTCATCTGTTGATCTCTGATCACTACCGTGGGGTTGTTGGAGCACGTTGAGTTGCTCGACAACGTCCGACGGGTTGTCTTGCAACGGTTGCATTCAACGACAACGATGCTGTTGTTGTCGATGTCTGTTTCGGTGCTACTTGTCCGCCGTAAACGTGATGGGCTTGTGTGTATGCGGTGGTCTTGGAGGGCACGCCATAGACGGAGTTCTATGCCGCCTCTGTGGGATAATAAAAATGTTATAAGTTATTAGTTGATCCGTCTCGGTTCCTATAGGTAGCCCCTTGTCTATAAAATCCACCGTTTCTATCCTCATACATACATAACATAAACTCACGCCTATATCCCCGAAGGGGTAGGCAGAGGTGCTAGCACCCACATTTCGCCGTTTATGTTTAGGTCCCAAAGTAATAGGTGGCGAGCCTATTGCCATTAACCGGGCGCTTATAAACCTGCGATAAATACACACTTATCTTCGAAAAGCATCGAAAAGTCATACAAACATTATTATTTATAACCCGAATCGAAACCGTTGACAAAAAATACACACTTTATTACTATTTGATAATTATATAATTTTATTGATACTGTCACTAATAAGAAAAAAAACTGGGAAGTAATGACACTAATGACATTATGGTATACTTGCGAAAAGAGTACATTTTACATGCACAACCATGCCCTTTTCCCATTTCGGTAGTCAGAGACCACATTATCATGTTTCCACTTTTGTATTTTGTATTGTTGAAAAAATATAACATCAATAAACATGAAAGTTGGTCAACAACTGGTCTAGTTGCAATGCTTCAATATCGCCATTGGGTTGTGGAGGTCATATGGCAGTCGGTTCACGGAAAATATCGAAGTTTAACCAAATTCGCAGCGGAGGACTGGAGGACTCGAAGCTTTGAATGCGACTAGAATTAAAGCTATGGTTTTAAAGAAGAAACATGAAAGTTATACGCACGGTAAGTCAAGTCTGGCTAGATCCTCCCTCTGCGCGTGATGTAGTAAGTCATTGAGCGCGTAGCTGTGACGCAATAGTGCGTCACTGACGCACGTCGGCAGTCCACGGGCTGCAACCCAGTCTCGTACCAACGTCGCCTCCGGACCTTCCATACTGCTGGCCTCCCCTGTCGCATTCTCTTCGGGTTCTCTTACCACTACTGCTGGTGTACTTTCCCTGTTGCGAATAGAACGTTAATATTTGAGAGACACGATAGATTATTATAAACTATTTTTGATGAATTCTATTGCTATTTATTAATAAAATAGTTTATATCAATATGTAATAATCACATAAACTCCCGCCAATATTACTATTATAGACGATAAGTGAGGACTAATATTGAGGAAACTTTTCTACAATGTCCCTTCATAAAAGTCTACATTCATAAAATTCAGAAAATGGTACGTTTGCGAAAAAGTTTGGAATAAATGTCAAAATGTCTAATGTATTCTATAATAGGCTATTTGACAACATTAAAAATATACTACAAATTATGGTCATCCTATTAGAAAATAACGTTAAAAGACCTACGAGACTACAATTTAGTCTCAAATATGTGTATTTTATGAGAATTTCGATTATAAAAATGTTATATTTTGTTGATTTATTGTCTACTAGCTTTTGCCCGCGGCTCCGCCCGCTTGGATGTCGGTTATCGCGACCAAACATAGCCTATGTCCTTTCTCAAGGTCTACCCCTATACCAAATTTCATCAAAATCGGTTCAGCGGTTTAGTCGTAAAAGCGAGACAGACAGGCAGACAGGCAGACAGACAGACAGACAGACAGAGTTACTTTCGCATTTATAATATTAGTAGGGATGGCAGAAACGCTCGTGATTGGTCAGAGCTCTGGGTGACGTCATTCCTACAAAATATCTCCAGTTGTATGAGCTATTATTGTTTGTTTCGGTGTTATTATTTGCTTTTTCCTTGATTGTCGCGAGTTTTATGGACATATTTTGTGATTAAGTTCGAAATGGATATAAATTTTGTGCGAGCTGATGATAACAGCAACCTACAGTGACGTCAATACTCACACGCATCGCCATTTTGATTAAATATAGCGTTTTTCGCGCACTTTTAAAATTTAAACTTTATCATTGATTTTTTAACATAATGCATTGTTTTTTTACAGAAATATTAATGTGATATGTTTATACTGTAATAAGCAATCATTTAAAGTGGTTTTTGAACATTAGTCAAATAGCCTATTACCCGTGCCCCGAGCACGAAAAATGTTCAATTCATAATGTGTGTAACGTAAATGTATCGAGAGAACGAAGCATTGCGATTGGCTGCCTACCTTTAGTATAACCCTGTACGTGTGCGCGAACCCTACCAATCGCAATGCTCGTTTTTCTAGATACGTTTACGTTACAAATAAAAATAAAGTAAAGATATGATCTTGTTTGCATACTACCGCATTTACCGCTTTGATTCTATCTATGGAATATTCTATCCATTAGGTATCATGTTTACTTACCTTTTTTTCTCGACTAATTCTCTCAGTATCATAGTTTGCGTTTTTTGTTCTTCTAACATTTGTCGCAACAGACTCTGATACTGTTGGTAACTTTCGAGTAACTCCTGGTGTAACCTGAAATGGAAACCAATTCCAATTTAGATTCAATTATTTATTATTACAGGAGTTTAACTTGCCATGTTAGTATGAATATTCAAAACGTTGTTTGCTAGTTTTTTAAACTCGTCAACAGCTTTAGTCCCGGTTGCATACAAAGCTTGTAATTAGGCGTCCGAGGTCCAGTGTCATACTATTTCTCTTGGTTGGGCTTAATTTAGTTATTGCGTCAGTGACAGCCGCTTGACCTTCCAAGTTGAATATGAAAGCTTACGACAGAGCCTCGTCTGGCTTGCTAATGAGGTTGGCTTGGGCCGTCTACACCGTGGAGGAGTACCTAGTTTTTTTATTATATTTCATTAGGGTTTCTATCCAAACCGGCATGCAATAGAACAGATGGCTTAGTAATCTTATGCCGGCCACACACGTTGCGGTATACTTGCGCAAGTCTAGACTTGTACAAGTATACTTGAACGTGTGTTGGAAGATAACTGCGAAAGTTTCAGACTCGTACAAGTCTCAAAAAAAGTTCCAACTTTCGATTCCAAACTTGCGCAAGTCTAGACTTGTACAAGTATACATGAACGTGTGTGCCCGCTGTCAGCGTTGCGTTCAAGTCTCAGTAGCGTACTAGGCGCGCGCCTATACGACGTACGTATGTTCTGTGATCAATTTCCTGCCAAAATGAGTGAGATTTTCTTCATAATAAATTCATTATCCAGACCTCCAGACGCAATTGTTATAGCTATTTGTTTTTTTTATATAGGACTCATCAATTTGACATCGCCTCGCCTGATGGTAAGCCGAAGGCAGTCTTGGAAAGAGGAAAGAGTATGTATGCATGTATGATGTATGTATGTTTTTTTTGTATATAGGTTCCGTCAATTTGAATTTGCCTCGCCTGATGGTAAGCAGAGGGCAAAGTCTTGTAAAGAGGAAAGAGGATGTATGTATGTGTGATGTATGTATATATTATGATGTATGTATGTTTTTTTTTTGTATATAGGTTCCGTCAATTTGGCTTTGCCTCGCCTGATGGTAAGCAGAGGGCAGTCTTGGAAAGAGGAAAGAGTATGTATGTATGGATATGAAAGTATGTACCTACCTATGTTTTTTTTTGTATATAGGTTCCATCAATTTGTCTTCGCCTCGCCTGATGGTCAATCTATACATTCCAATCTTTGAATGCAACATTCAATTTATATAATAAATTGATGCGCGAATACTCACGTTTTTTATACATTCCAACATACATACATATACTCACGCCTGTAAATCCCCGAATGGGTAGGCAGAGGTGTATTAACTTTTTTTAAACCATTCTTTAATCTACACAGTTCGTTTTGTATCTAACTTTTAATTTTTACCCGACTAAAGAAGAAAGGAGGGTAGTGGCGGTTTTCTGGCGCCAAAACCAATGTTATAAAAAAAAATTACTCGATCTTATCGAGTAAGGTATCTTAGTGCAGGAAAATAGAAGGAGATTACAAAAAGTTATATCATAACGAAAAAGTATAAAATAAGACAAAATGATTAAAAATAAAAGAAAACCCGACTGCTACTGAAAAGATTGAAATATGTAAGTTTGATAGCAGGCGGTACCCATTAATTTTCTTTCGGTTTATGATTGGTAAATGGATACCGCCTGCTACTAGACTTATTTCAATCTTTTCAGTAGCAGTCGGGTTTTTTATTTTTTGACTGTTTATGATGGAAAAGTACAAATATTTTTATTTTTTAATAATTTTCTGCATACTTATTGCCAACTACTGCCAATGCGTCATCCATCGCAGCACGACATACCTGGACGCTCGCTTTGACAAAAATGACACTTGTACAAGTATACTTGAGCGTCTGTGGGCACATCGAAAAAACGCGGACTTGTACAAGTCTAGACTTGTACAAGTATACCGCAACGTGTGTGGCCGGCATTAAGGTGCTGATAGACTTGAGCATTCACTTGTAACAGAACATCGAGCATTTGCCGTTTTTATATTTGTCGAACTGAACAACGAGCCGAGCCAAGCATAGAGCCAAATATTGCTACGAACAATAAAATTACATGATCTTTCTAGCGAACGCTCTAATGCTAATCGAAGCAAATTTAGTCGTTTTGCAAGCATGCTCGCCAGAATGCTCGCCAGAACGCTCGATTGAATGTTCGCTAAAATGATCTCGTTTATTTTTCTGTAATGTAACATTCGCAAGAATGCTCATTACAAGTGAATGCTCAAGTTTATCAGCACCTTTACAAAAAACATAGTTTCACATACTTGTGGTTCTCATGCCTGAGCGCATGCAAGGCATGTGTGTCTCGTGCGGATGCAGCGGATGACATTGCAGAAGGGGTTGTGTCGGCCGGTACTGGGCCAGATCTTCGACCACCAGACTCTTGACCGGCTAGATTTGCACCCAATTCTGAAATTTGTATGAAACTTATAAAAAACTTCCTTATAAATAATAATATTTGGTTTTGTTTTTAAATTGAATTTACAAAAAAGGAAGGGGCAAATTTTTTTGTCCAGTGATTTTCTTTCATCTACATATTTTTTTGTGTGTTCTTCATAAACTCAAAAAGTAGTAGTAAGGCTTCGATTGAGCTCTAATTTTGATAAGATATACATCCAACTTCAGATAATTTTTATGTTTGTTTTGTTACAGGTTTTTTTACTATACTATTCTCGATCGAATGTGAATGGTGTCTAAAATGGTGACCCTTTTGCCGAAACTTTGCCTTCAGCTTACCATCAGGCCAGGTTAAGTCACAGTGACGTGTCCTTTATAAAAAGTAAACTAAAAAGTAAAAACCGTTACTAAATAACGGTATAATCTAACCTGGCGACAACACAGTAATAGCAGCTTGCACAGCATTCCTCACTAGATTGTCCAATGCAAACATCCAATGAGGTTTTATGCTATGCATCCTCAATACCGCGTTCACGGCCTCTTGGAACATGTATATAGCCGAGTGTAGCTCATTAATGGCGTTAGAATCGAAGTCTAATTCCTCTTTCAACACTGTGATAGCTTGTTCTATGACACTCTTGTTCTGGTCCATGATGTAATCTTTTAATGCACAGCGGAGAGTTTCTAAGTGAGGCTGAAAATAAAATGACATAATGTTAGTGAAATAGATGTATAATTTACAGTCTAAATCCCTACTAATATTATAAATGTGAAAGTAACTCTGTCTGTCTGTCTGTCTGTCTCGCTTTCACGCCCAAACCACTGAACCGATTTTGATGAAATTTGGCATAGGGGTAGATTAGACCTTGAGAAAGGACATAGGCTATATTTGGTCGCGATAACCGACATCCACGCGGGCGGAGCCGCGGGCAAAAGCTAGTAATTTATAAGGCGCATTTAATAACCCGCGCCACGTATCTTGGACCTAAATCCTAAGACATACGAGGCTCTGGCGCCCGCAGATTGCTTTGTAATAGTCTATGCTTGATAAATTTGAGTTCTTCTACCGCAGCTAGTATCCCGTGCTATCCTCAAAAGACACCTAAGAAATGTGTACTGCGCGTATAGGGCACATTTTGAGCACATTTAGCTCCAAGACACGTGGCGCGGGTTATACGTAGCACATAAACATAAAATAGGGTTCATCAAGAATGGCAATAGAAAGTTCTTCGAAGGGCGGCAGCACCGGGTTGCACACGTTTATAGGCCATGGTAACCACTTTCCATCAGGTGAGCCTTGTGCTTTACTGCCACACCTAAGTGGTATAAAAAGTGCCGACAGAAGTAAAAACTTGGCCAATATTATGTAGATATGTTATTATAAAGAAGTGTCGGTAACGGTAACAGTGTTGTGAAGTCAATTATTTTCTCCATCTCACAAGTTAAAGCCTAAAAAGTTTTCGCTTCAATTCATCCGCCTCAGGTAACAAATGATTTAACAACATACATACATATACATTTATGTAAAATAGGTACAGTAAGTCTGTTTAAATCTTATACATACCATCGTCAGGACGGTAGTACCAAAATCTTGTGTGATACTCAGCATCCATTTATTGCAAATCTTCTCAGCGTCTTGTTCTAACACCCTAGATAAGGTAATACGGCGTTGGGAATCCTTCTTCAGTAGATAGAATCCGTCGTGTTCAACATCGATAGAAGACCGAGGCACGTTTGGCATATCGACCTGTAATTTTTTTTTCATTGTAACTACAGGGTGGTAGCTTCTGGGGTTTGTGTATCAATAGGTAATCAGCTGACTTACATTGTAACCCGGAATCAGCATGGTGAATGAATAAAAATACTGAATTATTTCAAACACTAGCGCTTAGAAATCAGGTGCTATTTGATTTACTGTTCCTCAAAAGTTAATTTAGAATTAGATATTATGTACTGAACTATCCGTGTGGTGCTAGAGAAAGAATACAAGTATCACCACCCCATCTCATTCGAAGAGTGTCGTAAGAGTTGACTAACGGAAAGATACGCAAACGATATCACTGCGAGAGAAGGAAAACTCGAAATGATACCCTGTACCACCCGTCTGCCCAGCGTGGAAACATTAGACCAACACCTCCCAGCATTGGGAGAGGCTTATGTGGACTACGGCAGGCTAATTGATAGATTAATATAAGTAGGATGTATGCAATGATTCTCACCTCTGGAGATAACAGACCGCCCGAAGAACTCCGCCTATTAAGCAGCGTGTCATTATTGTCCATCTCATCCGTGGATGGCGTGTTGGGCATTGTACTAAAATATAATCATATTATTTAAAATAAAAATAAATAAAAATTTGTTTATTTCCTCACCACAAGCCAGAATAAAATACAAATTACATTGTTCTATTAGTGATTGCCATTTTATATAACAAAATTCTGTCTGTGGGTCGCTGGTGCCTGTGGTAGGTAACAAGAACCTGAATTACAGGTCACCAGGTTCACACTATAGAGATGACTTACTGCTTCAATATAAAGATAGCATATTATAAGAAGTTCGGTAGGTACAACATTAGCATGCTAAGGAATTAGCCGGCGAGGTAACATAATAATAAATACAAAAGAGAGAATTTTGAGTGAGTTTAAGTATACGTGTTCTTGTGTGTTGTTTATGATATAAATTGTGAGTGTTAGTGTGTGTCTATGAGTGTGTATGCAAATGCGTGTATGCGAGTGTTAGTGCTAGTGTGTGTGTTTATGATTCCGAAACGATTAAAAGCGTTAGCCCTGCGACGAGGTCTTGGGATCGATGGTTACTGTAGATGCAGTATTATTGATATCGTACACTTAACGTTTTTATATTATTCCACATCCCAATCCAAATAATATCATGCTGTCTTAATTCTTCTGAAATAAATAGCTGTTTAGTCCGATATAACCACCCTCGCTGACGGGCGAAGGGGTTTTTGCGGGGATTTCGCGCACATTAAAAAAAGTACTTGAATAGTTTGGTGGCTATTTTTATTAGGAATGATAATATTATTGGTATTAACTTTTTAATGGGATCTCCTAATATTGTATTATAGCAATGCTACACGCATCAAACTAAATTTATAATTTGTTCAAACAAACGAGATTTCCCGCTAGTATAGTTCGGTGGTACTATTGGGAACAAACAGTCTCATTAGTACCGCTAATATTAATTAGTATACATGGTGGTACTATAGAGAACAAGATTTCCCGCTAGTACCACCGGTGGTACAGTTTGGTGGTACTAGTGGGACAGAAGGATTTTTCCACCGTTGCCAACTCTCAGTAAGAGATTGTATAAAGAGAGCATGATATTTTTATGGATATTATTATTGTGTTGAGGACCTAACGTTTAACTATATATACATTGTTACAGGTTAATGAACGGAACTTCGAGTGTTAGAAGAAGCGTTATATGATTGAGCATTTACATGAAATTATACAACTTGATGAACGAATGATTTTGCACAAATTTAGTTGGAAATTGTGATTTGAGACTTCGATTCCATTCGATTTCGATTCTGAGACTTGGACAGACTGAATTTTCCTCTGAATCGTATCGATAATGGAAGAAAAATAACAACATATTCATAGAATATAGTAGTGTATTTTGTTTCCATAATTTACACCTTAGATATAGAAACAATAAATTAGATGTACGAGTATATTACAAGTAAAGGTTAATTTATCATTTGGTTTTCTGATAATATTATCTGTTATGAAAATAACTTCTATTTCACTTGTAATATGGACAGCATCCTGTAGACACGGTTTTTCACGTATTACTTGCAGTCACCTGCCGCCACCGACAAAGGGACAAGAGATTACCTAACCGCATCAGCTGTAATGCGTGGCACGCATGCGGGCATCAGCACTTCGTGCAAATCGTATGATTTTTTTGCACGATTACGTACAAATTATTTGCACGAAAGTAGTTCAGTGCTATTGGCATGAAACGGCGCCCGAATGCGTGCATAGCATACGCACGACGCAGTGCAGGCCCTAAATATTGTAATAAATAAAAAAATTGGTCTTCTGTGTGTACAATGTGCAATGTAAATTAGTAATTAAGTACTACTCTTTAACTGAATAGTTCAAGTGCAATAATTAAACTATTATGTGCATATTAATAAGCAGTGTAAAGCAACGTTTTTCATAGAATGCAATATTTTATTCTAAATATTTGAAAAAACAATTCATTAAGGTTCTAATAGGTGTTTAATAGAATAAGATATTATGCTCTAATACAATATCGTATACGAATTATTCATGCTTTTGTTTGCACTTTCGGTATGTAGAATTCGTGCAGATTGTATCAATCTATATATCTAAAATTAGTGTGCATACTTTGGGAACTTTCTAGAAGGTAAGGTAAGTGAGTTGCCATAAATTTATCATCGTACTTTTTAGACTACAGGAATAATAATTCATCAAAGGATGTCCTGTTCCACTTTCGAAAATTGTACCAAAAGGTATAGGAAAAGGAACAGTTACTAGTTCTATAGATTTCTTCATCGTAATTTAAGTCTGGTTAAAAAACGTCAATTGTTGCTCTTTTTACATCTCATTAAATTTTATCTTTACGAAGGTTATTATTTATACCAATGAACTTCATAAGCATTGTTCTTCTAAGCTTTAGAAGGCCTACGAGTATAAATGTAAATATTTAATAACAATAATTTTATATAGGTTTATTAACACTCAGTAAGAACTCTCAAAGTATGCACACTCACTTAAAATTAATTTACATAAATAATGCTGTATGTTTGGTGATACCATGTTATTCTCACTGTCATGGTAATCATTTTTACAAAGCCACGTACTTCCAGCGCCTTTATCTCATTAAAGTTGAAAGAATAAAGTACTTCAAGCGATCTTTGCTCATTAATATGCTATGCCAGTGAATGCACAACCTTATTATACTAATATACAACCGAATTTCATTGCTTAACAGCACCATCCCTACATTGTTTCAGCAACTCAGTTAAAAAAATACGTTGTCTTCAATTCCAAATTTAGAATTTAGTCCAAAAAAAATAAAGTATTCTATGAATTTTGACCATCAAAATACCTAGTGTATAAAATATTTTTGTTTACCTGCTATTTGACAAATCCGGTGGGTATATCAGTATCGGTGAGAGCATCGACGAGGCTGTCCTAGTGATTGTCGGGTTAGACCGGATCGTTTTCACCCTTGATGTAGGGAAAACAAACACTCTTAGGTGCAAAGCAATCGACAACTGGTTACAACAATTGTGTTACCATTAACACATTCGGGTGTTGTGTCTGTTAATGTTATGTTTATGATGTCTCCATACAAGTGTTATTGTAATATACAGTACATACTTGTGTTACATCGAGTGTAGACTGTGAGCGGTTTCTACAGTTAGAACATAATTATCTAATAATCACGGAAAAAAATATTTATAAACATAAACTTACTGTGATCTAAAATTTACTGTTTTAACTCGAACCAAGATCATATGGGTTGAATTAGGTTAATATTATCTTCAATAGATTGTGTTCATTTGCCTTATTCAGCATGTGGTAGTTAAATATCTAACTTTATTATCCCCACGAGAACCGCTCAGTGCAAATATTTGTCGCATGAATATGGGTATTTACATTGGTCTGGTCGTGCTTTGGAGAGCACGTTAAGCCGTCGGTCCCGGTTGCCATTAGAACATCTATGGCAGTCGTTACGGGTAGGTGGAACCCACAAAAGTCCGACTAGTCTAACTACAGAACTTCGATATCACCAATTGGTTGTGAACATGGAGGTCACATGGCAGTCACTTCACGGATTATACTGATTTCTTAGTCATACTTTTCAATTATGTATTTTAAATGGTGTACAATAAAGTATAAATAAAAAAAATATCAAAGTTCAGCCGCATCAGAGTTAGACTGGAATACCGACCCCAACTGAATTGGCAAAAGGTTCAGAGAATGATGATGATGATTGTCCTTTGCAGCATCATTGAGACTGGATATTTTTGACCCACATTTTTTTACTTTTATATAGAAACTCCAGCTAAAGTAAATTGCTTGTGTTAGGAGTGGGAATCAATCAATCAACCTCTGATTTAACCTCTGAGCTGATGAAACCGCTCAAAATCTGCGAGTTAACTCGATATATAAAACAAGAAAATGTGTATAGCTAGGATACAATAACACTTGTATAAGAAACTTAAAAAATCTGTTCTAAAAATATGTCAAAGATATTTGTTCCAAAATCCATATACTTATGTACTTAGTCAAACAATATCATACTTATCATGGGTTCTAAAACCATTTTCTTATCGTGATGCACCTTATTAATTATTAATATTCTCTCGAAATACCCAATTAGGAATTTATTTTTTATAAAATCATCAAACAGTGCTTTTATCGTTAGTTAAATTCATTTCAATTTCAATGAAATTAATTTATTAATAAAATCATTAAAACTTTAGATATTATCGTAAATATATCTAATATAAATGATATATAATCATATTTTTGTTACAAAAATCCATGACATAGTAAACTAAATTAGTAATGTAAACATATAAATCGTATATAGTTGAATGAGTTTATGTATGCCAATTTATTTCATGTAAAACTCAATGCCACATTTAACATCACAGTTAAATCTGAGTTTCCTTACCCAATACATAAGCTCCCTCTCACCATAATGTGTATGATGGTATGAGAACATCACACCACGCAAACATGTAAGGAAAAGTCAAATAAAACTTAAACTACGAGACTGTTCATATCCGGCGGTAATGTGTAAGAAATCAAGTATTAGTAGGTCAATAATTAGAAGTGAATCTATATAAATAAAATCGAAATACCACTCACTGATTAATCATGAAATCTCAGAAAGTATAACACCTACAAACTTGAAATTTGAGAGGGTATAGACGTAGCTTTATAGGGTGTAGGGGAGAGTTGGATATTACCGCGCGGTTGATAATTCCGCGCGTCAGCATAATTCAAAAACCATCCACTCGTTTTGCGATACAGTGCGTAAATAACGAAGCTCAACATACCTACACCCTTCCCCGCGCAGCACCAATACGCTACGCGCGACGACAGAGACAGTGTGTATCGCACAAGTTTTTTTCGGCAATTCTTATAAAATTTCGTACATACTTTCGATATGAGGTAAGTGATACTGTATTATTATAATACTTTGAAATCATACATTTTGAATGCTTGTACAGTGTAGAATCCCGTGTTAGAACACGTTTTTAAATACTATAGAATTTTCTATATTATTTGGATGTTAAAAAATGAAATGAGTAAGTTTGATAATTTCGCGCCCGGGGCGCGATATTATCAACTATGAAAGTAATATATTATTCACATTAACTTGTTTTTACCCCCGAAAAATAGTTATGTATGATGTGTCTGCCTGTGCGTCTGTTTGAATTGTGTAGTAGGTAGTGTAGGTACCTACTATGAATATTTAAAATAAAATACATACAAATTACCATAACATAATTTCATTTTATTTTCGTTTTAGATGGATGGATCTGTGCCCAAGAAAAAAAAGAGGTCATAGGATAATATTGATTTTAATTATTTTTGAGGCTGACTAGTCTATATTTAATTCAAAGAGTTACTAAGACTTCAAGTTTTAAAAACCATTTGTTTTGTTAAAATAATTATAAAGAATTTAAGTTTTTGTTATGACATTATATCGTTATACTGTAAATAGGTAGTTATTTAACTTTTAGAAGATATTCCTCTTCTGAAAGCTAAACCAATAGCTACATAAATCCTCCTCCACCCTCTTTATCTTATCATAAAAAATGAAAACAATAATTTTCACCGATTTGTGAGCAATTTAACGTGGGCACGATTTTATCAAACCTAGGCACGATATTATCAGACCAGTTTGACAATACCACGCTTTTAACGTTTGTTGTAATTTTACTACAATTATTTCCTTTTTAAATTGTCGATTATTTTGTTATACGGTATATGTACCTGAATAAATATCCTACTAATTACTGCATTTTGTTTCCTTTAATATCAAACATTTTCCGAATTATGGACCCAAGTCCTTAGGGGCTCGGTAATATCCAACTCTCCCCTATACATGCGCTAAGAACGGATTTTATGAAACTTCACCCCCTATAGGGGTAAAACTAACTCTGGTATAAAAGGCCGCTAATACATTATATCGATGATAGACAGATTTATTAATTTATTACTCAATACATGGTGATCCGATAGCCAGTAATCCGATTATTTATCGGTAATCTGGCAAAAAATAATCCAATTATTTATCGGTAATCAATCTCAATCGGTTCGGAGTTTATAATTCATTCATTTTTTTTTTTTTGCTAATACTTTATAGAAGAGTCTTATGGAAAGAAAAATTAGGAAGATTGTGCTAAAAACTGCGGGTAACAGCTAGTTTGAATAAAAGAGTCACTGAATGCACTGACTCTTGTACCGTAAGTGTCTAAGAAAGGGCGTATACATTTTTTTTTTTATAGTGTTCAATAAAAAGTACACTAAGCTGGATATGAACAGTTACTAAGACCATGCATAGAGATTATATTCAATTCTTTAGTATAACACTGTCTAGGTAATTGAATACCATGCATTGCAAACTAAGGCAAGACTAATATGCTAATATTTAAGGTTCAAATTAGCACTTACTCGATTTCTGGTGAACTAGGCAGGTTACCAGCTATGCTGGGTTCTGAGATTTTCTTCTGTGCTGTGATTGGACGAGCTTTGTCAGCCGGTACAGATATACTACGACTGTAGTCCATACTGCTACCTAATCTGCTCGTTGGTTTTTTCTTTCTGGAAAGATCCATATAAGACTCATTTGACAACGTTTTGTAAACAGTAATGAAGTTTACTATTCATGGTTAATCTCCAGGCAGATTAACAGTTGGTGCACCTGCTAAACAAGCTACCTTTCCAGTTAACAGGTCAGACGGAGGTCTTTCCTGGAAAAGCTGACACACCAAATAAAAACAGTAAGCGGTCTTTCGGATGTGAAGTTTAAACTTCGGGACTTTAGTGCCCTTCTAAACGGGCCATGTTTTTCTGCAATATGTGGCTGCACTATTGGCAACTGATTGCCCGGCAACATCAAAAATATTTCATTGCAACTAATGGCCGAACAATCAATGGCCGGGCAATGTGTTGCAAATATGCCTGCAATAGTATAACTCTTGATGCAGATTCATAAACGGGCTACACAAACCGGCAACAATGGCTGACGAAATCACACTTGTTGCAGCAGCTTATATTGTTTTATTAAAGAATAAACAGAAAAAGAAGAGATTGTGGATTCGACCTTACTTAAATAGGCGTGAAACTTTAGATAATTTAAGTCTAGAAATAAGCCTTGACAGTAAATTATTTAACAATTCGCGTAGAAAAGGATAGACTGTGCTATAACAAAGAGAGCGACTGAAACAACAATAGAACTGGCCGAGCAATATTGCAGTAAAATCGACCGCCTAGCGATCGTCCGGCAACCCATCGCGGCAACATCGGCCATATGTGGCAACACAAAACATGTTTGGCTATATAGCCGGGACATTACTGCAATACTGGCCGGTATTGCTTGCAATAGTTGCAATGTTGCCGGGCCACAGTGTTGCAGCCACTAATTGCTGTAAAACATCGCCCGTTTAGAAGCACCTTTAAACCAATTGCCTTAAAGGTAAGGACAATGGACAA
Source organism: Eilema depressum (assembly GCA_914767945.1). Classification (NCBI taxonomy): domain Eukaryota; kingdom Metazoa; phylum Arthropoda; class Insecta; order Lepidoptera; family Erebidae; genus Eilema; species Eilema depressum. The sequence continues at coordinate 15,820,954 of OU612020.1, forward strand.
TATTTTACTTACTCGCAAAGGAAAGGATCTTCTAAGAGTTCGGCAGCTGTGGCACGTTCTTCTGGCTTTGCTTCGAAACACCGTAGTATGAAGCTCTTAGCTTTGTTTGACAACTCGTGAGGGATTTCTGGATGCATTTTGTAGTATCCCACCTTTATAATAAAATAGTTAATAAGTATAACAGTTGCTCTTTTTGTTGTAGTAGAAAAATAATCAAATTATTACTTGTATGCCGAGTATACACCAAGCAAACGAATGAAAACGAGCAAACCAGTGTAGACGTCACAGCAGGATTTATCATCTTTATAGCACACAAGATCGACCGATTTTGACGAAAACCTTAATCATTTCAAGACAAGGAAGCTTAAGTACATCAGTGAAGTAATGCACATGACTGTTATCTCTTTTAGTTGAAATTTAATCCGATGCCAAATAGATTTTTCAAAAATTAGATGAAAACATTCAGAAATAGGTAACTTTATAAGAGGCCAAACAGAATTGGCACCATGGTTGACCCATCTAACTGTTAGATCAGTCTTATTTGCGTTTGTTCGATTCCATTCCGTTGGTGTGTACGCAGCATTAGATCTTTAGACTGATTACATAAGAATGTTGGGCATTACCTTGAAAACTGCTGCTTGTGGTGATCCTAATTCGATGAAAGGCGGGTTACCTGTAGCCATTTCTACAACTGTGCATCCCAAAGACCAAATATCAGCCTGAAATAAAAAAATTGCATTTGAGAGGATAGTGTCCTTCACTCTAAACTCTGAAGGATATATAAAATGACTTCATTCTGAAATGAATTTACATTAAAATTTTAAGCTACGCTACCCAGATCCGTCTTAGGATGGGTGGGAAAGCATATAAGCAGTTGGACCCGGTTGCCATACGAACAGTTATGACTTTCGTTACGGGTAGTTAGAGCCCTAAAAAGTCTCGACAAATAAGTCTAACTACAGAACTTCGATATCGACAATCTACTAGTTGTGGAAGTCTGATGGCAGTTGCTTTACGTAAAATATGGAAGAAGAAGACCTTAGACTGAAAGCCAATCGCAAATTAGTTGGGAAGACTCTTTATAGTGGACATTGATGGCACTTGGTAGAACTTGCTACACATATTGGATAAAGCACTTGAATATCGTGAGGCAGAACCGGTCAGATTCAAAAATAAACAAATTGTGGAAAGTACAATTGCTTTATTCAATACTAGCTGACCCGGCGAACTTCGTACCGCCATATTTTCTGATCGTGTTCCCGCTGCATAATATCTATAAATTTATCAGTGTTTATCTACAATATTATGCATGTATTATACATATAAACCTTCCTCTTGAATCACTCTATCTATTGAAAAAAACCACTTCAAAATCCGTTGCGTAGTTTTGAAGATTCAAGCATACATAGGGACGGACAGACAACGACAGCGACTTAGTTTTATAATAATGTAGTGAGTTGAGAAGTCTCCTAGGAAATAAATAACATACCGGAGCCCCATATCCTCTCTGTCCCTTATCAATGACTTCAGGCGCCATGTACTGCAGAGTGCCGGCAAACGTCTCCGTGGAAGGGCAAAGCCCTGCCAAGCGTTTGGACGTGCCGAAGTCCGAGATCTTCACCACTCCGCTGTACGTATTCACTAGTACGTTGTCGCCTTTTATATCGCGGTGGACGATTTTCTGGTCGTGGAGGTATTTAAGACCTGGAATTTTTGAAGTTACAAATATGTTTGACCTGTGTGGTGAGGTGGTATAGTAATAGATTGCTGGCGGGTTCTTTACCAGCACAGTGCAAATATGTTTGCACGTAGCGTGTTATATAATTACTTAATCACAGAATTTATGCTGAAATTGAGTCTAAATGGCGTCGATTTATTACACACTAGCTTTTTCCCGCGGCTCCGCCCACGTGGATGTCGGTTATCGCGACCAAACATAGCCTATGTCCTTTCTCAAGGTCTAATCTACACCTATACCAATTTTCATCAAAATCGGTTAAGTGGTTTGGGCGTGAAAGCGAGACAGAGAGAGAGACAGAGAGACAGACAGACAGAGTTACTTTCACATTTATAATATTAGTAGGGATTTTTAATTTTGGGAAGCTGTATGGAATAACATTTTTTTGGAAATGGGGAAGCTGTATGGAATGTCATGTTTTGGAATGCTAATTTAGTAAGTATATTGTTGCTTTTGCATACTGAATCCTTAGTATGTATTCCGTTTTAGGGTTCCGTAGCCAAGTGGCAAAAAACGGAACCCTTATAGATTCGTCATGTCTGTCCGTCCGTCTGTCTGTCCGTCCGTATGTCACAGCCACTTTTCTCCGAAACTATAAGACCTATGCTGTTGAAACTTGGTAAGAAGGTGTATTCTGTGAACCGCATTAAGAATTTCACATAAAAATAAAAAAGCATTATTTTGGGGGTCCCCATACTTAGAACTGAAACTCAAAATTTTTTTTTTCATCAAACCCATACGTTTGGGGTATCTATAGATAGGTCTTTAAAAATGCAATTGAGGTTTCTAACATATTTTTTTCTAAACTGAATAGTTTGCGCGAGAGACACTTCCAAAGTGGAAAAATGTGTCCCTCCCCCCCTCTAACTTCTAAAATAAGAGAATGATAAATCTAAAAAAAATATATGATGTAAATTGCCATGAAAACTACCACTAAAAATTGGTTCGAACGAGATCCAGCCAGTAGTTTTTTTTTAATACGTCATAAACCGCAATTTTCGCCTTTGCTACTACGGAACCCTTTATGGGCGAGTCCGACTCGCACTTGGCCGATTTTATTTTACTTAGGTTCGTATTTATAATATTAGTATGTGTAATGAAATTAATCAGCTTACCTTCTAAGATCTGTTTAGTATAATATGCTATAGTAGCTTCGTTTTCCTTGAGCGGTCCCCACTTAGACCTCAGCAGTGCAGAGAGTGAACCTCCAGGCACTTGTTCCATGAAAATCTTGAAGTAATTGTCTTCTGATATTGAACCTAAATACTGTGAATAGACGAGAAGTAATTTAAAAATTCATCACGTATTCAACGTATATATTAGGCAATGTGTATAATGCGGTATTCTACACAATGTCTAAGCTATGTATAGAATATCGAGTGCGCAGCCGGTAATGTATAAAATGTTATCAAAAAACAAAAGGTGGTTACAGAAAATATAACCACGAAGGCTAATGCGGGTGCTCTGCTCCCACTTTGGCCTTCTAAACTATATCTATCCAAGTTGGGGCAGCATTCCACTCCGCGCAATTAGACTCACACCCGTATTCACAAACAATACTGTGAGGTCTCATAGTGTGGTCGAGCGCATAGGGCTGGTAAAATTAATTCACAAACATCACGGAGCAGTATCTAATGCGTTCCCTCAACGAAGTATTACTTAAGTGTTATCAATGAATAAAAAGGCTTGCCAAAACGAACGCACTGAGAATTTGTCGTTCTTTGCACAGTTTTGGTAGTACGCATAGCGAAGTATTGTTTGTGAATACGGGTGTCAGTCCACTCCACGCAATTAGACTTGGATAGATTAGGTTCTATAGAATACCTGAATTACTGGTCACATATACAATTGGTAAAGCTTGTCTAAACTGAAATGTCGCCTCCACATTGTGTCAACGTCACATCATCTGTATCAACGTCCATTGTTTCATGAACTCGATTGTAAATAATTTGCTAGTGTGCGTAAGAGACAGGGGCGTAGCTACCGCCGTATTTGCCGTATCAATTATACGGGGCCCCCGGGCCACGGGGGCCCCCAAAGTGTGTAAGGAAAAAGAATAAAAACTTTCTAATTTATTTTATTTTACAATGACAAAATTCTATAAAGCAATTCCTTTTTTTCTCACTTTATCTTTGTGACCAATTAAAGGCTCTAAAAACATGCTTAAATTCTGAAATTAAAAAAAATTATTCCATTAAAGAACTCATTGAATTATTGCTAGTAAAATTCAATAGTCTTGCATCCAGTTTTCCCGAGGTAATCACAGCATGCTTTTTATTCTTGACCCTTCCAGTTACAACCGCAACGGCAGAAAGAAGTTTTTCAAAATTAAAACTAATAAAAAATTACTTAAGAACTTCGATGGGACAAGAACGGCTGTCAGACATCTCACTATTGTCCATAGAGGCAGAAACTTTAGAAAAACTAAAATCATCATCAGCCATAAATGATTTAATAAATCAGTTTGCCGAAAAAAAGGCAAGGAGAGTGAATATTTAAAATTCGATTTTTATTTGTAAAATGGGTAAATTATGTGATAAATAAATATTTTCTTCTCACAATATTTTTTTTCTTTTGTGAAAAATCTTTACCTCTACTTATATAAGGGCCTCCAAAAAAAATTTTATACGGGGCCCCGACAAGGTACGCTACGCCACTGGTAAGAGAGCTGATGGGGCGCGTTATTGAGTTTAGACAAGCTATAACAAACTGTGTGTTTTCCTGGTTGCATCCGAATCTTGCCTTTATAATGCTATCTTACGTTTAATCTCGCCCTCACCAAATTTTTTGGAGCCCAATTATGATTTGAATGCAACCAATTTTATAATGGTAATCACACTTGAATTGAGTCCCATGACTTACCTGCACAATATTCCTATGCCTGAGCTGCGAATGCAACAAGATTTCTTCGTGTAAAGGCTGTACATCGCCCAGGTTCCGTTCAGGGATCTCCTTGACGGCGATACGCACTTGTGTGTTAAGGTCCCGCGCCGCGTACACCACTCCGTATGTGCCTTTACCTAAGACTACGCGCTTGTTGAAGTCATCGAGCTCGTACTCGTACTGTAAGTAGATGAATATTACAATGAAAAACGGCGCCCAAAGACGAATGTATAGAGGAATTTAGATCTGTTTCGGCGGGTCTCGGTGACTTAGTTTTCAGAGCATTCCCCCTGTACCCCATACTTCATATTGATATTATAAATGCAAAAGTGACTGTCTAAAAGTCTATATCTCGTCTGTCTGTCTGTTACGCTTTCACGCCTAAACCACTGAACCGAGCGATAACCGACATCAACGCGGGCGGATCCGCGGGCAACAGTTAGTTTGTTTACAAACGTATTTATCAAATACAACAAAAGATATGTTTTACCTTCAGTTGGTCTTGCATACCACTGGTATCAAGGTCTGTAACTTTTTCATGGTCCGCAGTGAGCTCGCCCAATAAATCGTGCAAGCGTTCCCGACACGACTGCGACGGCAGGAAGATTTGGAAGTCGTCGGAATTCTCGCTCACGTACAGGAACAAACAGCGTTCATCTCGTTTGTACAGACTGGAATATTTTAAAAAATAGTAGCTAAATAATTTATTTTTTGTCTTGAAGTCGATTTTTCAGCTACACTACAGCTATGTTCACATAGGACATAACATGTCGTGATAAGGCATCTAGACTTTCTTTACTTCGTAAAAGTAGATAAACAAATTTTAAAGGTATTTTTAGGAAATGAGTAAATGGAGCTTATAGCATGCACAAGACATTTATCAAATAAAAAAAATACTAGGTACTGCAGGTACTTCCTGCACATATTTAATTACACGACGATAGTGAATGATTACCTGTAGCTCCTAATCATATCGGAGGTAAAGAGCCAGCGATGGACTTGCCGACACTGACCGCGCATAGATTCTAGACACAGATTGAGAATTTCCACTGATTTCTGTTCCGCTCCCATATTTACATTCACATAAGACGGCATGTAGACTTTTGTTGTTTCTAATATCAATACCTGAAAATTGTACACAGAATTTAAGTTAAAATTGAACTTAGATTCAATTGATAAAAATAAAACAGGACATACTTTACAGCACCATAAATAATAATACGGGGGCCGTCCCATGCCCATCCATAGAAAATAGACCACTCAACAGAGTTGAAGAATACAAGTACCTCGGATCCATTATAGCACCCAAATTTTGTATAGAAAGAGATATGCAGAATAGGATACAGACTGCTTGGCTGAAATGGAGATCACTGTCTGGTGTCCTGTGCGACTCTCGTGTGCCGATTAAAGTCAAGGGCAATGTATACAAGAGAGCAATAAGACCCGCTCTAATATATGGTTCTGAGTGCTGGCCAATAAGAAAAGTGGATGAACAGAGGGTCCATGTTACCGAGATGAAAATGTTACGTTGGTCAGGCGGAGTTACTAGGGAAGATAAAATCAGAAATGAGTATAACGTTTAAAGTTGCGCCGATACAAGATAAACTACGCGAAAACCGTTTGCGCTGGTACGGACACGTGATGAGACGGGATGATGACCACATGACCAAGAAAGTGTTGACCATTGACAAGGAAAAAAGAGGCCGGGGACGACCAACAATGACTTGGTTACAGACGTTGGAAAGGGATATGACTAGTACTAATACAAAGGAAGAGACAACCCGCAACCGCACGGTGTGGCGCAGGAGTACTAGGAGAGCTGACCCCAACTGACCTGGGATAATAGCTAGGAGAAAGAGAGAAGAGAGAGAGAGATACTTTACAGCACCATCTAAACATAAACTAAGCATGGCTGGTAATATGGATTCTAGAATGTGGATAAATATGCTAACATACTTTACTTTTTAAATAAACACGTAGAACAATGCAAATACACATACACATAGTATATTATGTATGCCCGCATTCTATAACCCATAACACAAGATAGTTAAGCTATGCTTACTTAAATCTAGATAGGGTGTAGGGTGTAGAATGTCCTAGAAGACGAATATTTATGCATTCAAACATTTGTACTGAGCCCGAATCGAATGTAGCAATGACAGATTTCATGAACTTGATCATTTTAGTCTTATCGTACCGTAGCACACTTACCGGAAACCTAATAATATTTTCACAGCTGCTCTTAGTGGCTTCCACGAAATATTCCATCCAGAATGAAAATACTTGCTGTTCTGGTGTTACATCTTCACTTTTTCTAAATCTGTAAGAATATTTTATAAGGAATATAAGTAATCAAAATTACTAGCATTCCCCCTAAACTTTCTAGCTAAGCTAAATCATAATCATCAGTGTTAGTCTCAGTCGCATTCAAAGCTTGCAATTTGAAACCCAGATTCATTCTCATACTTCTCTTTTTGAGAATTTAGTTTAGTGGCTTTTAAGAGAGCGACTGACCCACCAACTCCAAATGAAACGCCTACGCCAGAACCTCGTCCGTTAAATCAGGTGTATGGATTAGTGTGTGATGTTGATTTGAACCCTGACGATCTTGCTGGGACCCCATACACTCCCCATGTAGTCAGCATCAAATTGATATTGACTAGTAAGTACTCAAAATGATCTTACTAAGGTATTAAGGCCCGTATTCTAGAATGCCACTCAGCTGAATCTCGTTTTACCTGAGGCAAGATTGTATGCACAGATTCCACTGATTTGACAGGCAGATTGTCTAATAGTTCTATACAATCTGTCCTAAGGTAAATCGAGATGGCATTCTAGAATACGGGCCTAAGATCATTTGGAGTACTTTTTCTCACATACACATATCAACACCACCATGCATATACAGTCAGCATCAGATCGATGCAAAGTAGTATAGATCATTTTAAGTACTTCGCTAGTGAAGATAGACCTGATGCTGACTGTACCTAAGATCATAACAATTTAGTTAAAAATCTCACCTATCAATAAGTTCAATATTCCCTATAGTGGACTTGAGGTACCAGTTCGGTGGCTTCAACTTGAACATACATTCAGCTGCCTGTATCGCCTTCACGTAGTCTTGAGCCAGCACTGAGATTTCAAAGAACGTGGCCACGTCCCAATAGTCCTTCAGAGATGATAGACTACCTTTCTTACCTATTAAATGGTTTAGTACCATTCCTAAAAAAAAGATTGTTATTAGCAAAATTAGGACATTTCGATATTCTCAGTGCAAATATCTGTATGCACGAATACAGTCTATTTGCATTGGTCTGTGCCTTTCAAATACTTTTTTGTAAATAACTAAATGCATACTAATAGTATGCATTTAGTTATTTACAAAAAAGTATTTTTATCCGCGTTCTAGAACTCTTCAAAACTGGCAAGCGTAACTATCCTGTAAGTTGTGATAAAATCATAAAAAATAAAGGATATTATACCTATGTGTTGTAACTCTTCCGAGTTTTTGAAATCATTTCCAGCTATAGCCAAAAGAGTTGCCAAATTGATACCAGCATACTCATTTGGTTGTACTTCGAAACCCTGTCTGTACCTGAAAATTACAGTTGAAATTAGTTTTAACAATATTTTAATCAACTGAATAAAGTAAGTACAGTCGACAAACAAGATATGTTTACACCTTTACATACAACTTTAAATCAAAAGGTGTATACATATTATCTCCTTTGTCGACTGTACATCAGTATGAGGTCAATCGTTACAACTAAATACAGTCACATCGCAGTTCCGATCGTCGGAAAGTCTAGTTCCAATCCTTCTAATATACAAATACATATTGAATCGATTACGATAGAAAAAAGCGAATAAAGCTCAGGCGGGACTCGAACCCGCAATCTTTCCCTTTCGCTTCACCCCAAGACGGATGTATAGAAAAATCGGCTCGGTGACTCAGTGGTCAGAGCATTCGCCCTGTAAGGGAAAGATCGCGGGTTCGAGTCCCGTCTGAGCTGTATTGAATAGTTGGCATAATAAAATATTGAATTGATCTGAACATTTTTTTTTATAGGACACGTCAATTTGACTTCGCCTCGCCTGATGGTAAGCTGAAGGCAAAGTCTCTGAAAAGAGGGTCACCACTACAGAAACGTATCATGTTACAATGGTGGCACTCAGCTTGACGGCCTCATCAGATGCTTTTTCACGCCCCGCTTAAAGGACCCGGGACTGTAGGAGGAGGGAAACACGTGAACTGGTAAGGAATTCCAAGACTTAATGGTGCGGCAGAAGAAGGAGTCGCCGAACCGCTTGGTTCTCGATGGAATATTCTGCACCGCAGGTCTGCAAGGCAGATTTGGGATAGTATCTTGTACTGTTAGGGTAGGTATTGGGTATCAGTGAACATTAAAACCATAATGGCATACATCAAAGCAACCCCTGCCACCTAAAACCCCAAACCCAAAAGATAAGGCTGCGCCGGAGTCTTGTTCACCAAATTGTAATATCCTTGTAACACGATACTGTCGGCGAATATCACTCATTGAAAGAAAACCACTTTTCGTCGGACAAGTGCAGGTAAATAATAAAATAATACCAAATAAATCGTAATGGAATCCGTTAAAAGTGTTTCATTTCAATTCCTTGAAGGGTTCGAGGAAAAAATAAGATTCAGATGTCATTATAAGGTAAAATTAAACTCAAAATTTTGACTTCATACCAGTGTATAGCATTGTTGAGACTTTCCTTATCCGAGTGCTGAGATTCTACGAACTTGTCCTTGTATATACGTCCACACAGACATAACATATCAGGAAACCTATTTTCCTTCTTTTCTAATGCTTTGACGCAAACTTTTAATGCATTTTCTCTATCGCCTTCCTTGTTTCGTCTGAAAGAATAAACGTAAGTTACTGTTCTTTATCAATAAAGCGGCCAATAAGCATATGACCCATCCGAAGGTAAGAGTTACCATATCCTATAAATAAATATCCTACAACAGTCTATACAACGCTATCTAGACCCATGGTAAACATAGCTTAACTATTATAGTTTGTGTTATGAAAAGTAGACTGCGAATAAATATACTTAGATACTTTTTGTTTGGAAATACATATTACATATTATAGAAAAAACATCCAGACCAATGATAATATACATATTCATGCATACAAATATTTGCACTGAGCGGGAAACGAACCCACGTCCCCTGTGTAGCAGTCGAACGATCAACCGCTACGCCACAGAGGCCGTAAAGAGACTAGAAATCAATAATGATATTATATGCCTACTTTTTACATTCAATAATGAACAAACCTAACTGAATCTATTTTGTGGTTGACTGTCAAGAATGCGTTTGTCATAAGGTTCACCTGAGTACCTAAATGTGCGTAAAAACATCAAAAGTGTTAGGAAAATTACTCGCACATTGCCGATCATAAATAATGAGTACCACTGCGTATACTTGCAGTATAAGGAGAACAATAATTCCCATACTAACCCCTTTTTACTGCAGAATTCATCGACCATCAGTTAGTGCAGCGGACTGATTCTGATTAAGGATTGGATATTAATCTGCAACTTATGTATTCTCTTTATTGTTCTCTTTTTATGTGGCTGAATAGTAATCCACACGAATATTTTTTTTAAATATTGTAGGACAATCTACACAACGCTACCTAGACTCAAAGTAAGCATAGCATAACTAGCTTGTGTTATGGGTTCTAGAATGCGGATGAAAATACTTATATACTTTTTTTTAAATGCATACATTACATAAATGCGAAAGTATATGTGTCTGTCTGTCTGTAACGTTTTCACACTTAAACCTCTGAACTAATTTTGATGAACTTTGGCACAGGAATAGATTAGTTTGAAAAAAGATAATGTCAGATCGCGGTTACCAACATCCATGTGGGCGGAACCGCGGGCAACAGCTAGTAATTAATAATGCCGTTAATAAGTTAATTCTAAATTTGTCATATCAAAAAAAAATATCATGTATCTTTAGGGTGCATAAAACCAAAACTCACCTGTTCATAGCAAAAGCATACATGAACCTAATAATAGGCATGTTCACATAATTCTTCCTGTTCATAATAGTCTTGAGGTCATCGACGACATGCACGATGGCATCGTAATCCTGTATCTCCCGAAATGATATGAGCATGCTGAGGATTGTGTCCCCGGAGAGAACCGCGGGATCGTCCAACCTCCGTCGCATGGCATGAAGCACGTTTGCGAGCTCTGGACCGCTGTATATCTCGCGTGCTTTGCGTAGATCTGATAGAAATTTCTCTTGAAGGTGTGCTCTGAAATATTAAGTGACTTGTAAAGACTGTTTCCACAATGTCAGCTACTTATTAAAAAGTCATTACAGACACAGGCGTCATCAATTTATCTTAACTAAATTGAAAAATAATGTTTACTCACTTCGTTTGTACCTCGACATCCTGCAAAATATTCTTCAATCTCAAAGTCAAGTGTTGCTTGGGATCTGCCGCGTCTTCGCCCTTAAATTTAGTCGCGGCAGGGTTGGTTGTCACACAGGTACCAACATCCGTCAGCTTGTATGAGACGAAGAGGAAGTTGGGTAGTGATAACTGTAATACCGAGTAATTCATTAATGAAATCTATTAATTGCGGTGAATGAGTAATTTGTACTGTTATTGTCATTCATGTTTATAAGATGACGCATCCATATTACTTATTATATAAATTGCCATGAATGAAATACCAAGAAGAAGTCGACTTGATTAGTTTTCTTTTCGTGTTGTTGTTTGCTGAACTTCTGAATTAGTTATAGGGATAATTACCACTATAAACACCAATGATTTAGGCCACCTACACATTAGAAAGATACGATTTCGTGACATGCGATAATCCGGAATCGTAGTACGAAACGAAATAAAATAGTAGATAGTAAGACGTCGACGAGAGCAGTGAATATTTAAAGATCAACCGCGTCACTGCAGCTATCTTTTACAAAAGATTACACTGGCTTTGCACTGACGATAGTAACACCACAGATCCAAAATCCAAAAAATACAAATTGGTGTAAGGAATCCTCCTTACACCAATTTTGGTGACTTTTCATCACTCGAATTTGCAGTGGTGGCGATTTTTTTTCTTCACTCACATACATTAATTACATTCTTTTCTTCCTGTAGACACGCAATAGCAGTCATTAGGAATATTAACTGGGCCTCTGACGTCAAACGATTATGATATACAGTGAAACTAATGAAAGCGAGTTATTAATAGACTGAACCTCAATGTCTGTTCTAAAAATGCCATCAAGGATAATCTAGTAGGTAGAGTAACCATGAATTGCGGGATTGGTATTTCAAGTCGGTGGAGTCGCAGGCAATAGCTATCATATTCATTGGTCCACAATCCACATAGCATAGCACTGGTGCGAAGGGGTTCAGCTAAGCCTTGTTTTTTTATATAGACAGATGCACGCTATTGATGAGTGCTATAAATCACTACATCACTACATCACTACATAATTATAAAACAAAGTCGCTGTCTGTCGCAGTCTGTCCGTCCCTGTGTATGCTTAAATCTTCAAAACTACGCAACGGATTTTGAAGCGGTTTTCTTTAATAGATAGAGTTATGCAAGAGGAAGGTTTATATGTATAATACATACATAATATTGTAGAGCAACACTGATAAATTTAGAGATATGCAGCGGGAACGGGATCATAAAATATGGCGGTACGAAGTTCGCCGGGTCAGCTAGTGGAAAATAAATTCGTAATTTCAAATTTGTAGAAATTTTCACAGCTCATCTTACTCGCGCTACATAGCATAAGCACAGTGGAAACAGTCATAGTTTCATAGCTTAGCGTTTACCTCCTCGTAGCACAGCTGCATAGCACATTTCTGGTGGAAAGGCAGCCTTATATTCCTCCAACAACAAATCTACCCATAAAAGTGTCATCCCGTAATTGGATGTCAAGTTATTTGAACGATTGGGCGCACGGCCGGCAATTTGACAAATTAAGAGTAATAGCTGTTGATATGCATTCAAATGGCGGACGTATAGATATTTGGATGATAAGAAAATTGTAGATAAACTGTCTTAGGGGGAATACTTTCTTTATCTCGTGTTAGCTGGCCTTGTACGATCCTTAAGAGGTTTATGACTTGTTTACATTATAGCTATATATTTACTATTATAATAATTAAAGTAGCTGTGGAGATAATTTAAAAAATACTTGGGTTATGTTTAATTAGGTAACGAAAAATTTTTCTTGTATATTTCTATTTGTGTGTCGAGATTTGTCTGCTGTGTCGAGATGGACGCAAAAACTACTGAACAGATTTTGATACGGTTTTTTGAAATTTGTAAAGGTGGCCACCCACTAACAGTCCGCCTGCAGTTTTTCGTCTGTCCGGCGCGGCGGCCTGCAGTCCTTATGTCATCAATGTCATCATAATTTTATTACCTCAGACTAAAATAATAACATTATTTTATTCTTTTAGTCTGATGTTATTGCGTATAAAATGCCGACGGCCATAGACTGTCCGGCCTTTAACTGTCTTTGCTGAACGGAATCGTCAAGCGTCCACACACGTATTAGCCGTCAGTCCAAAATCGTATACGAAACTGTGTGTGGGCTATTGCGATGAACTGACAGACCGATATCATCCGGTTCTCGTTCGATAAACTGTTAGTGGGTGGCCGCCTTAAGACCTTGGTCAAACGTAGAATCTCACGTTTGTTTATTCGCAATCGGTTGAGTAAAACCGGAGATCTCAAACGAAATAGTAAATACTACAGAGCGAAATGGAACTAGGTACTTTAGTATTACTTTACGCCGCGATTTCACTCGCTAGTTCTATACGTTCCGTCTCTGTTATTCTTTTAGTCTAAGCCAGAGATATGACCAAAAATCGCGACCGATATTCATGCGGGTGGAGTCGCCGGTATCAGCTAGTATAATATATAATCAAATCCAATGGCTTCTACATATACTACTAGACTGGTTGTATGAAACAAAAAAATGGTATCGCTTTGAGACCACAAGCTGGTAACTAAGGTAAGTATGTTTTAAAAACATAAGGTTTTTAAAACAATGGACATTTACCCAGTTTGAGTCTAGGGGTTTTTACACATAGTAACCTTCACAGTGTATTAGCATGTTTTGTAATTGTATACTAAGCGGCTTTAAGCAAATACAAACGATATTATTATTCATTCTCATTCACAACACAATACGCTAGCTAATCTTTAACGCAACGTCTCACTGACTGATTATTCGCTTCTAACTCGAGAAGTTATTTTTATTTGTATTTTTAACTTAAGTTTAGTTACATAGAACTAAATAACTGATTAAGTAAGGCCTTCTATTCTTTTTTCGTGCGCCAATCCCGGTATTAACCAAAGCATGAACTTTGACACCGGGTCCGGGTCGGAACTGGTCCCCTAACCTATGTATAAAGAGTCCTCTACACGTATACAGATTCATCTGCGGAACGACGGGTTAACATGCTATCCGAAGGCACGGAAATACCCAGGTTATGGGTATTCTTGGGGATTTTACGCAAGATAAAAAAATACCAATGCATAGAAATATTTGCACTGAGCGGGAATCGAAGTCGCGCCCTCTGCGCAGCAGTCGGATGCACTACCAACACGCCACAGAGGCGATTTGTTTTATTTATAGCTGTAATGGAGGCGACTACCGTCTGACCCTCGAACCCCAAGAGGAAAGCCTGCCTCAACTTGTGAATCATCGTCATCATCAGACCGGGCAGGTAAGGTTGGTTAAAGGTCGGAAGAACCTGTATGATTATCAGTATCACGTGCAAGTTTTGAAAATGAAATTAATTGCTTATTGTCATTGCAATAATAAACTTACATACCTAGGTTATCACCAAACCGACAATAACAAAGACAATGTAAGTATGTCATCATAACTCTTTATTTATATTTCTTTAACAAACGGCGCTAGGGAATTATTCATGTGTCACAGACTGTTATTAATTCTAACGGGTCACCTACGACCGAACCTGTGACCGGACGAACTAAGCATTCAACTGCGACATCTAAGGGTTAGTCCATCACTTTCCCTGTGTTCCTGACTAGGACCAATTGGATCAACAAGCCCCTTACAATACATTTGAGGCCCAAGTCAACCTCACCTGTTAGGTACTCTTGATAAACAACGGACGAGGCTCTGGCACAGGCTTTTCTCTCAGAGTTAAGAGATCAGACGCCGTAAAAGTGGACAAACCTATCAAAATTAATAAGCCAAACCTGTCAGGGTTTAGCTTATTAATTATCACTACAACATATTATAAAACAAAGTCGCTGTCGCTATCTGTCCGTCGATATGTATGCTTAAATCTTCAAAACTACGCAACGGATTTTGATTTTTTTAATAGATAGAGTGATTCAAGAGGAAGGTTTCTAAGTGTAATACATGCATAATATTGTAGAGAAACACTGATAAATTTAGAGATATGCGGTGGGAACGGGATCAGAATGTAATCGATAGGCCGATAGTTTTTTTTTTTATATCACTTAGGTCGCAAACAAGCACACATGACAGACTATGGCCAACTAACATGAAAATAGGGCGATTTTATAGGCAGGGCATTTCAATAAGACTTCACCTCATACGATCTTAAGCTACGGGAATGAAGATAGGGAGTAGCCTTCAGTTCGGCGGCCTCGTTTTGCCTTTTCACGCCCCGCTTAAACAATCCGGAAAATAACAATCAAATACTATACATAAAGAATTTGTCACATGGACAAGACAATTAAATGGGAGGAGTATCTAACAAGAATACCAGTAATTAACGACTGACCCGAGTTTCCAGTAATAATAAAACATTTGTTAAAGAGCAAACTGAAAAACTACACTAGTACTACCAGGTACCTACCTACTAATCTGCCTGAGGGGGCCATATCAAAGACGTAGATCTATGGATGCGAGGGAAATACCCGAAATACCTTATGGGGTCGTCTAACACCAAGGATCCAAGTAGAATGCAGATTTAGTTGGTTCGAGTTGGAGGGGGGGGAGGGGGGGGGGGGGTACGTGTATTCTGTGGGGATGCAGTATGGTTAAATTCAGTAAGTATACCATGAAACGTAAATTTCAGTTGTGGACTGAAGTTTCAGTCATTGCCATGATAAGATGAATAGTTTTCAAACTGCAAATATCTACAAGATTAGCTAAAGTCTATGATTAAACCAGCCTTGGTGGTACAATTAATTAATAATGACTTCACTTGAACAAAACTGTCAACAAAACGATATGTGGTTAAATTTTTAATAAATGGCCTAAATATAATAAACCAAATTGTTGTGCGACTCAATCCACTCTATGCAGTTTTTTTTTTAAGGGACGGAGCAATAATCAAATTCGATCCTGGGGGAGTGGTTGTGTGTTTTTTACTCTGTCACAATTATTAAAGTTTTAAAAAATTACAGAAAAGTTACCTTAAGTCGCAATGTGGAGTCGGCATCGACATCATTGTATAGTAAAACATTCTCTTTCATGTCAAAGCTTTCCCGAACTCCAAGGTGATACAGCAAGGAGCTCTGCTGCAGTTGTACGCTGAGATCCACCAGTGCAACATCAGCATTGTAGAATGTATCCAGTACATTTGTCTCACCAAAGTCCAGCTTTTCAAACTGAAAAAATTTATACTGTTCTTTTTTATTTTCTCTTACTTTCTGTTAATCTCACGCATTAAGGACACAACAAGACAATTAGTTCACACTAATCAGTTAAATAGGCACATTAGCAGCCCTTGGTATACCTTGGGAGACATATCTTGAACCTAAGTCACAAGACAAACAATCCCCGTGCCCGGGAATTGTTTTGTAATAATCTACGTTTAGTGAATTTGGGCTTGGCCATTGCAGTAGCACCTCATGCTATCCTCAAAAGACACCCAAGAAACGTGTACTGCGCATATGGAGCACATAGGTATACCCAAGATTGGTGTAAGTTGATAGAAAGAAGACAGCATTTAGTTTAGCACTAAACATGATTAAGATGTTAATAATATGTCTCTAGCAAATATTTTAAAGTTAAATTGTTTAGTTTAGCATTATTGAGCTGCAGTGCTGAGGGGATTAATAAATAATAATACATTAAATTGGTAGATAATGTGTGTATTGAAATACAAAGATAAATCTATGTATGAATTAAAAAAAGTCTGGTTGGAGAAAATGATAGTATAACCTGTGGTATAACTCATTTGTATATTTTAGTATTTTTTATTATTATTTTAGTATTTTTTTATATTTTAGTATTATTGTTTTTCAATGATTGTAATGTGTTTTGTGCGCCTAAATAAATAAATAAATAATAAAAATAAAAACTCATACATACTGATTTCCTTTTTCTTTTTGGAAAGAAAAAACATTACACTCAATTTTTATTAACGTCAAAAGATTGCAACATTTCCGTGCCCATGACAATGATTGTGCATCACTGCACTATCATCAATGATATTTTTAATAACACTAAGTATTTTAATTCGTAATTAAATGGTAAGTATTTGTTTATGCCAATGACACATGATATACTTACCGGAAATAATTCATGACTATCATAGTCAACACATGGAACATCCACTGTAAAACACAGGCCTTTTTCTAAGACTTAGACTTAACGTGACTGGAATACCTGACTATTCTGATAACTTCCTAAATATTTAAGTATTTTGTAATCCTCAGACGAGAAGGTTATTACTGTTATATTATTTAATTTAAAGGTTTTACATCTAAAAAGATTGAATTGGAATATGATAAGCTACTTTTTTCACTGACTGTAAGTAATGTAAGTCATTGATATAAATATTAACATGTATAAGTCACTAGGTTTCAAATTCTTATTGGACTTTACAATAATAAGGTGTCATATTAGAAAATATATTCCAATTGTTATATATTATGTACAATACCCACATAATATATTTTTTAATATCACTTTTGAAAGTAGATTCTTTACTGAATTTAGTTCAAGAGATTAACATGACCGTAAAAAGTTAGGTAATCTACAAGGTCAGGGTTGTTCATTGTTTTTTTGTATGGTGATGAAATAATTTTCATTTTTATTCTTTGAAAATTAACTTTTTTTAAACAAAAAAGATGACAATAAACAAAGGAAGTACTATCACCAGGAAGGTAAGTTTGAAGGACACTTTAAAAATGAGTGATAATATTGTAAGTGGTAAGATTAAACAAGAAAAAAAATAAGATACTATGTATTAAAACTTACATGTATGTGATGCAAATTCGCATTAACAAGTTCAGATGCCAATCGTACTTCTTCCAAAGCCCTTTTTCTATGGGCAAGGTTCAAAGTTTGGGTCACATCCAAAACACATGCTATATCCATACGAGGCCTCTGGTTGGAGCCTCCAGGCTGTACGGTTGCATTGGACCCATCGCTGCAAATACTTTCGCAGATGCTTCTTACTTCCCCTACAAAATAACCATAACAATTCAATGCAAAAACTGTCACACAACACCAATAACAAAGTTCACATTTTCGCACCTGTATCTTCTAACGCCGTGGAAGTGTTCGCAGCGCCGAATGTTATCATTTTCTCACTTATTTATTAACATTTGGATATTATAAACGCACATTTCACATTCAATTTACGCAGCGTTTATTATACATTCCACAACAAGTATTTGCGGGCTTGTGTTATTTAATGTTAGTGATGTGATGGAACACTGAATTTACACACACAATGCACACAGTCATGTCATTCGATATGAAAATATCTGTTATTTCTGCGACCTCTCAAGAAAATCTCGTAAGCAATTTAACTATTTACTACATGTATTTAAGTATATCTAGATTGTGTTTATGTACTTTAAAACTTGGAAATGTTGCAAAACTAACCCAAGGTTACATATTATCTAATACTATCTCGAGAGATTATAGCCAATTATAAGTAATATTATATCCAAATTCGGGTTCGATCCCAGGTTTTACCATGGCACACACCAATGACTTTTCGATGCTTTTCGAAGTTATGTGTGTATTTATCGCAGGTTTATAAGTGCCCGGTTAATGGCAATAGGCTCGCCACCTATTACATTGGGACCTAAACATAAACGGCGAAATGTGGGTGCTAGCACCTCTGCCTACCCCTTCGGGGATACAGGCGTGAGTTTATGTATGTTATGTTATATCCAAATTGTTGTTAATATCGCAGTCGAGTGACTGAAGTAGGTACCGAAATCACATAATTATTAAAATATTACGTAATCCGCCTTCTGTGTGTAATTTTAGTACAAAAAATCGAACTATATTAGGTTAGGTAATAGGTTCCGAGATAAATATTCTTAATATTCTTAAATAATTCAATACAGCAAAATTATTTTCAAAATCAAGCCATTTATAATTATATTTTAAACAATATTTCTTATTCATCTCTTTTTGAATAATTGTTACTGCAGAAAATATGACATTACAAAGAAAATGCATGTTTGTAATGCAAAAATTATGTTGAAGATGGACATCACTATGGGTGACCTTGGGACTATATTTTTGCGCCATCTGTATTGAAATATTTAAACTATTTAAACCATTCTCCGAAATTAGAACATATATGACTAACTAGATGTCTCTAGTTACAATATACAAGCATGTTTACAATAATTATTATTTTCAAAGCTTGAAAAAACTATAGAGTAATTTCCTTTTTTAGCTTTGAAACTGTAGCAAAGAGTTTAAACTGTAGAATAGATTTCTTCGAGAAATAATATAAAACAGCTAAGTATTTTTCTGAATTATATTTAGATTAGTAAGTAGTAGTAATTTTACTTACAAGGTATAACCCGCGCCACGTATTTTGGACCTAAATCGTAAGACATACGAGGCTCTGGCGTCCGCGGATTGCTTTGTAATAGTCTATGCTTGGTGAATTTGAGTTCGTCTACTGCAGTAGCACCCCGTGCTATCCTCAAAAGACACCCAGGAAATGTGTACTGCGCGTATAGAGCACATTTTAGGTCCAAGATACGTGGCGCGGGTTATAACAAGGTACTTATTATGCTGACTGGTTCTCACCCACTAAAATTTTTGTGGTGTGCCCTAATCTAAGTTCTGTTGGTCGACTCTTGGTTTTAGGTACTTACAGCATGTAGGGCTGAGGCTTGATGTAGGTACTACGTGTAACGTTTACGATAGTTGGTCGTGCTCACCCTACTGATAGAGTAGGTATATAAAGAGAGATAGAGCCCTGGGTAGATTATTTACGTTCAGGTAAATATGCAAGACTACATAACTTACGTAGCTAAACTTTTTTTATGCACACGGTCCACCTGGCCCTCGACTTTCCTACTTTCCTACAATTGTAAAGCAAAACAACTATAATACCTTTTTTTTTTTTATCGTCCGCAAAATCCCCACGGATACCTCCCCCACCGTAGCCGGAGGAGGAGGTTATGTCGGACTCGAACCGACTAAAACGCACGCCGTCTGTGGGCCGTCAGTTGCCGGAGGTGAGATTGTCGTAGCCATATCCCTCGCACCCCGGCCGACCCAGGACCATATCTTTCGATCTGGCCCTCTTCCGGTGAGGGGACCACAGAGTCCCCAACCCGCCCCCGGGTATGGGGAGGCACGCGATGCGTGCCGCCGCCGCGGCCTGCTTCTGCTAGGGTGACAGGCGGCTCTACCCGTCACCCCCAGGCCCGCGCTCATGGGGGACGGAGGTCATTCTGCGACCTCCGACGCCCGAGTTGCCGCTGCTCGTTGCGGGCCGCGCGGTTTGCGATTCTCCTTCGCTCCACAACTATAATACCACAGACTACAAAAAATGGTATTTAGACTTTATTATTTTATATATAAAGTTCAAGATTAAATGAAAAGAGTTTCATTACAATTTTTCATTCACTCTATGAGAAGCCATTTAATTGTAGACTTCAAAAGAATCCCTTTAAAGTCTAAAATTAAATGAAAATTGTCTGC
This sequence comes from Eilema depressum, assembly GCA_914767945.1. Classification (NCBI taxonomy): domain Eukaryota; kingdom Metazoa; phylum Arthropoda; class Insecta; order Lepidoptera; family Erebidae; genus Eilema; species Eilema depressum. The sequence goes on from OU612020.1 coordinate 15,841,536, forward strand.
AGTGTCCTCGGTATGACCGTGGTTTTGCGTTAACAAAATCCTGGCCCTGATAGTAGGCTGCTGCCGTAGCCTTAGAATTTTTTTACAAATTTACCTGCAGAGGGGGAGGTAAAAGATGAAAAAGGTAATGAAAGTTACCTAGGTTCCCGGTAGGTTCTATCATATATTTTTTTTAAATAGGACACGTCAATTTGACTTCACCTCGCCTGATGACGAGCTGAAGGTAAAGCCACTGAAAAGTGGGTCACCATTATAGACACGTACCATGTTGTAATGGTGGCACTCAACTTGACGGCTCCATCAGATGCTTTTTCACGCCCCGCTTAAAGGGCCCGGGACTGTAGGAAGAAACACGTGAGCTGGTAAGGAATTCCAGGTCTTAATAGTGTAGTATTAGTAACATCTATGTCCTGCACGTGTTGTCTTATGTAGGAAAGGAGAGGGTGGGACTATTTAGAAGAGCTCATCAGAACATTCACCATGGTAGAGACGGTAAGATACTGCCAAGGACGTGACATCTCTACGCTTCTGCAAAGAATCGAGGATATTGGTGACTTCAGGAGTCCCAATAATGCGGACCGCACAAGCACATCGCTGCAACCTGTCGAGAGCGTCTAGTAAGTACTTTGCGGAGCCAACCCAGAGATGCGAGCAATATTCCACGCAGGAGCGAATTTGTGTCTTGTAAAGAAGACACCGCTGCTTCAGCGTGAAAAAACATCTCACTTTGTTCAGGACTCCGAGTTTACGTGAGGCTGTTTTAATGATACTCTCAATAAAATACCATCAGTATTCCACGCAGGAGTGAATTTGTGTCTTGTACAGAAGACACCGAGTACAAAGATATCTAATATGAAAACTTATTTTTTCTCAAATAATTTCTGGGTTTACCTGTATGAAGTGTATTAATGATTTATTTCATAATATAACCAAAATTGTATAAATAATTTATTTAAAAAAATTTGATAAATAAACTTAGGCTAGACCAATAATGTACATAAATTATGTAGGTACATAAAGATAATGATTTTGTACGTGTTCACGACTCCTATAGCGGCTATAGCATTTAAATACTGATGAGGAAATCATTTTCCGAGAATGATTTTACGAGAAGCACCGAAGTTCTGTCCTGACTGACTCGCTAGCTTGTTGGTGCCAGCCTGCAGGCCGATGACGGAGTTACCAGCGCGGAGAACATCTTCACTGAACTCGCGACGGTTTTCCTCAGATGGCCGCGGCCCAAGGAACGGTCCTCGCCATTCAGCGTGCTTGTATGCCTGTCAAATTGTAATAGTTTATATTTTATTATTTTGGAGTATTATTAGGATGCATTGGCGCCCACGCGCATCCCACGCGCCTTTAACTTAACGGAAGAGCGAGGGTTGGGTTCCAACCCTCGCTCGGTTCCGTACCTGGTTCCCCTGGTGAGTGACAGAACTAGTTATATTATTCGGTTCAAATTGGGTTCAAATCTGATATGGCACACTTCACCGCTACCCATTGAAATTTCTACGAGTATGTAAAATCCTTAGGAGTTACATGTTGTGGTGCACAACCTTGGTGATACATATATAAAAAATAGCAACGATGATTTAGCTTTGTTATTAATGTATCGCCCGCGATCGTCAAGCCCAATCGAAGCTCACCTGCAAGCCGATAAACCTGCTAATTGGTGAACGAGCCTATGGCGCAGGTTTTTTTCCTGGGATTGGGTTAAACGGGGTAAGACGGTAGTCGCACCCGTAAGATGAACCAACTAAATCAAGAGAAAATAGAAGATCGAATGTCTGCCTCCAAACTCCAGAGTGCAAGCAGCAATCTTGACGGGATTGATTCTTGGTTGAGAAGAGATCTACGTACCGTCCTGCCAAGAGCGAAGATCGTTTGTGTGACGAGAGCAATGTTCTTCTGATCCCAGAGGTCCGTCGTTTGGAACAGATCCACATCTGGAACGCCGTACTTAATGCATGCTTTTTGGAATCTGTAAACAAAGTAAAGATTTAATTAATTCATCAGTCGCCCTAGAATCAGAAGCAGCACTGTTTTGGTGAAGGTTAGCGACTTCATACAATGCTATATTTTATGCTGCTGAATACAAATGGAAATGATGTTTACACAATACTACTGATGCAAATTATTGTATTTTTTAGATTATGTAAAAACATGTTAGTTGGCGATAGCGTTGAGGAATTTTACGATGCATTTATGTAAATATTTATTTTTTATATCGTTTTGTTCATTATATATTATGATTATTTATTGTTTCATTTAGGTACTAACTGAAATGAAAAAATAATTACACACGCAGTGCAGTGGAACAAATAAATGTTTAAGTACCTATTACTTCATTTGGTTAATGGTTACGAAACAAAGATGTGTCTTTTTATACAAAGTACCTAATATTAAAAAAAAAACTAGGTAACTGCTAAAACTCTTAAACTAATTTTAGGCTTAATTTTAAACTTAGGAAAAATAAGCGGAGTTTTTAAATAAAAAAATATTGAACGACACATCAAGATAGTTTACCTTTAGTTATGTACATTAACCAAATGGAGTATAAGTACTATTTGCAAATAAGTATAAGGTGCGTTCAATGCCCTATCAGCATCCTTGAGACCCAAGGCAACCTCATCTGCAAGTCAGTTCACCTGCCAAATTGTTGACGAGGCTCTGGCGACTTCCCTCTTAGGGTTGGGAGGTCAGACGGTAGTCGGTCTCGGAAAAGCCGATAGGGATACCAATCGAAAGCCTCAGGCCCCAAAGTGCAACGCAACTGGCAAGTCGCTATGCGGTTGATGATTATGATGTATTGCAAATTAAAAAAAAAACATTTGATATGTTAAAAATATCACGCCTAAGCCTTGATAGAGTCCCATTGCATAATTATAAAGTGTTCCCGTTTTCAAATCTGGGTTCAAAACTATGTGTGAGCAGAACCTTATTAATTAAGATCAATCAAGAAAGGTTTTTAAGCTGACTATGAATTTTGGCAATGTTATTCTAAAGCGGATTACATTCATGTGTAATCCGTTATTACACTCATGTGCTAAGCGTTAGCGTGAGTAAAAGTTTAAAAATTATAGAATGCTTAGGTATAAATAAAAGTAACGAATGTCTGTGGGTTTTTAATGAAAATAAAATTATTAAAGGCACAAAGTCATACAAGTTATTAATTTCTTATTGTTCTTATAAAATTTATCATTAACTTTAAATAACAATTGTTATGTACCTCATTCATTACTTAGTTATCTCAATATTAACCTTGCACATTATAACATTAATGTAAACGTTCAATGACTCGATTGCATAGATCTGCAGAACCTTAGGACTCTGATTTCGGTCACTCGGTTATGGTCGTTTAACTCAATTGATTCTGATCTGCCCTCCTAGCCAAGTGGCAATTCTTTGCTCGGCGTATGATGGAATAGAATGACAAATGTATAGGATTTGACGTTTTTGACATTCGTTGACGCCTGTCATATACGTCAAATGCCATACATTTGGCATTTTATGGACCTTCTGATTCGGAGGGTTCTATTCCATCATACGCCGAGCAACGAATTGCCACTTGTCTAGAGGGGCTGTTGTACATACCCGTATCACACCTATCACCAAAACACCCGCACAGATCATACGACCTCAAGCACGAAAAATATTCGAATTTGTAACGTAAACGTATCGAGAGAACGGAGCGTTGTGATTGGCCGGTTTCTCACACACACAGGTTCACAGTAGGCAGGCGGCCAATCGCAATACTCCGATCTCTCGATGCCTTACGTTACTAATACGAATATTTTTCGTGCTAGTAGTACTGGTTTTCAGATCCATTTAGAGGTTGAACCGGTACCTACGTCGCGTCGTCGCCTAAATTCTTATAAATACGAACTTTCTGGATAAACGGTACTGTAAGTGGTTGTAGGATGAATTATAACAGTATCACTCTTACTGATTAAAAGTATTACAATTGGGACCATAACATTGAGAAGATCTATAAATGGTTACCCTGTTAATAACGACCTATTGTCCTACGCTATCGACCGACGTTGGTGGTCTATCTACTCGGCTCTTCGGGACAAATTCAATATACAAGCAAATATTCCGGCACGTCCAATCCATAAGATTGTGCAATGCGGTATTCAATAATGGCAAGTTACTAGAGGCGATTCGATTTCGGGTGTATGATAGACCCATCAAGATCTCATTGGCAAGACGGTATACCTGTTGATTAACGGACAAGGCTCTGGCCTCAGCTTTTCTCTCAGAGTTGGGAGATCTGATTCTCAGCATTCCATGGATTCACCGTGCGGTCGCCGGGTCCATAGCGTGACTGCGTGATACAGAGACGAACACCGTGATGGCGACTGGGCCATGCGACCCAGATGTAGGTTTTAATTGGCTGACATTCCCGTGATTGCAAAGATAAAATAAACAATATCAGCAGGAGATATCACACAAGCGGACCCCATTTCTTAACTTTCTTTCTCTCTGCAGGATGGGAGGCGTGACTCTATAAGTCCAAATTGTAAGAAACTTACTGGCTGATATTATCCATGAACTTGTAATCTCCACCAGAAACGTTGACCTTGGAGATGATGCCAGGCTGAAGGCGGTTCATGAGCTTGCACAGTATGATGCCGTCTCGAAGAGCCAACTCGTAAGGCATGTTGGGAAACCTCTCCCCGATGACTGCTTCGATCCATTGCTGGGCTTCTACTTCCTTCTCGGGTTCGCGTTTTCCCGCACACTGGAAGGTGAGAAAAATAAGGATTTATATAATTTGTTGTATTTTACGTAGGGGTTCCTATAGTCCCGAGTCCTTCAAGCGGGATTGGCCTAAAATAAAACCCTTTCGGGCCAACTTAAATGTGTTTAATATGAACGCGCATGTTCACGTTACAGTTGATCAATCGGTATAAGGGTGTTGCTAATCTACGCTTAATGACACTGGGTTTTAATGTAAACCCTGTCATTTAACATTCGTTCATCATCATCATTTCTGGCTTTTTGTGCCACCAGTGGTGGCCAGCCCCTCTAGACAAGTGGCAATTCGTCAGCCGGCGTTTTGTAGAATCGATTGCCAAATGTATGGGATTTGACGTATATGACAGGCGTCAACGAATGTCAAAAACGTCAAATCCTATACATTCGTCATTCTATTCCATCAAACGCCGAGCAACGAATTGCCACTTGTCTAGGGGGGCAGATAACTAATTCAGTATATTGACGCCTGCCGTCAAGACCTTCAAAAATACTTTTTCCAGTTTTAGTTTTGAATACCAAAAAAACTACAACATAAGATTTTATTATTTGAATACTAAAACTAAATCGCGAGACAAACAACACCCTTGCGCGCGCGGATTGTTTTGTAATAATCTATGCTTGGTGAATTTGAGCTCGTCCACCGCCCTAGCTCCCCGTGCTATCCTCAGAAGACACCAAAGTAACGCGTACTGCGTGTATAAAGCACATTTTGAGCACATTATAGGTCCAAGATATAATGTCCCGAGCAATGCCCGCTTGCGGTTTCCAAATTAACGGACGGCTGCCCGTGCGGCTCCTGCATGCGGTTCGTTTTCATATATAAGTAGACATGCAGGCAGTCTTGTCTGGCGAACTAATGCAATTTATTTAAAATTTTAATTGGCGTACTAAGAAAATAAAGTAAATAACAATAATACATTGTCCATTTTCTTATAAAATATATTGAATACTGTCAGAACGAAGACGGTTACTTGGACCATGACTGATAAGATAACCTTCACAACGAGATAACGGTCATGCATGCAGGACAGCACGTGGTATGACATGCCGCATGATCGTAGGCCCTACGATGTAGGGACATACAAGGGTACTAGTAGTGCGCTTTATTATTGTTTTCGATTATAAATACAAGCAGACTTAATGCTGTAATTCATTCAGTCATTGTCTGTAGTGTGATACTCACTGCAGCTTATTTATTTTATGTACATACATTTTAAAATAATTGTTACGATGTTGCCCATGTCAATCATGTTTTCAATACTATTGTACACAGCAGTGACGAACCACCCTTTTATAGTGCTCTTACTATTTATCAGTATCCCAAAATATTTTTCGATTGTGTTATAAAAAAAACATAATATCGTTGTTTTGTTCAAGTTATAAATATTTTAGTAGGTATAAGTTAATATAAGTTGGGTTTTTTTGAAATTGTGTTATGTTTGTGGTGACGAAAAGTATGAAATGGATATCAAAAATGGGAGACGATGCTTCATGTAGGTGCGACGGTCTCTATGAAAAAGGTATGTAAAATGATGAATTGGTAGCTTTGAGAATTGTAGTGAAGGAATTGTAAGTTAGTAGGTAACTACAGTCCTACATACCTATCAGTAGGTAATTCCTGTGGTAACTCAGTTTGAATTAACAAAGTAGGTATTGAGACTTATCGCATGTGTTTTTATTGCCCAATAAATTTTATAATTACGAATTTATATTAGTTTTACTTTATGTGGGGTGTATGGAATCTTACCACGATCTTTAGAGTCAATTCAACCAAACGGTGGTAAAAGCCTTCTGCAGATGACGAGGTTCTGGCGCAGACTTTCCTCTCGGGTTTGTCAGGTCAGATGACAGTCACTCTCAAAAAATGCCGTATTAGCAAAAATTAAAAGGAGGAGAAGCAGTAAGCCGAGTAGCAAGGCGAAAGCCTCAGGCTCCCGTAACCGAGAATGGATGTCCTAGATTGTTTTTGTTTTTTTCGTTTTTAGTTTTAATTGGTTCTCCCCGTGACAATGGCTACTGAAAAACAAATGAAACGTCAGACAAAGTGTTATTAAAAAAAACAAGTTATAAATCGCGATGTAATGATGTAATACGATTTAATTGCTATAGAGGAGGTAATTTTTTTTTCTGAGACATCCGTAAGTGGGTAGTACGAGTATGGTACGAGTAATCTACTGCTTATCAAATATGATTTAAGTTTTTGTTCCTTCTCAGTACGGAAAATAATTCTATTGTATAATGTTAATGTTACCCACGATAGATTATCGTTTTTCTACAAATACCCAAATTAATGCTCGCTAGTTTTTGTTATACGATAATAAGACATGTTTTTGTAATCAAAAATCTAAAGAATCCCAAAAAAAACCGTTTACTCTACTTCATCGTACGAAGTCAAGACAAAAAAGAACAATAATGAATAATAATATATAATAGGTACTTAATAACAGATAAATAATAAATAAATAGCCGGTAATATGTAATATGGTAAACCTTGGTACCTATCGCTCGCATATTTAGATTGTTCAAAATCAATAACAATAGATTTAACAATATTGAAGGGACCGCTGCTTTTTGTTTATTTTTTAATTTGAAAAAAATCTGGGGTTGATTTAGCCCTCGTACCCACCAGCAAGGTCTGCAGCTTCATGTTGGGCTATAACAGGAGAGTTGTGTGACAAGTTTTCATCTTGCCTCAAGCATGTACTCAAATAAATTCATTTTTAACAAAAAAGTTTAACCGACTTCAAGAAACGAAAAAGAGGCACTGAAAAGCGAAAAATAACTTAATTTACAGACTTACTGATTTATTAGAAGTCGGTACCTAGCCCAAGAGAGGCCATATTTCAATTGATTGCATCATAGTAGTTCAGACACAACAAACAAAGTTGGCTGGCACCGACTTCTAATAAATCAGTAAGTCTGTAAATTAAGTTATTTTTCGCTTTTCAGTGCCTCTTTTTCGTTTCTTGAAGTCGGTTAAACTTTTTTGTTAAAAATGAATTTATTTATCTCTTTTTAGTGAGTTTGTACAGTCTCACGACTGTACATCGCATGTATAGTGACCTGACTGTACATGCGCTGCTGACGCTGCACTACAGATCGAACCGGCCACGCTAAAGAAAATTCTTAAGCATTAATCAATAAGAATTTTTAAAATCAATGCATATACACCGGAAATATAGCTGAATATTCTGAACACTTCTGCGTACCCCTTCAAAGGACTCAGGCGTGATGTTATGATGTGTAATGGCAGAAACATTGCAATAATATGCCATTGCAGCAATCGCGGCTGATTTCCTGGTACTTTTTGAAGAGTTCCTTGGTCTAATCTCGGAAACCCATCATCAGATCTTTACGAAATTTAAATGGGACCACTTCGGAATAATCTACTTACGAACTAAAAAAGAATTTCCAAAATCCGTCTAGAATTGGCTTCACAATCGCGTAACAAACATACAAAAAAAAAAAAAAAAAAAAGATTGCGTACGAATTGAGAACCTCCTTTTTTGAAGTCGGTTAAAAATGGTACCAGCTTTCGAATATTATACTAAGTGGGATGCGACTGGAATTAACGCTAGGATGAAGAAGAGGAAGTAGGTCCCAGGCTGGCATATCCATTGATTTACATAGTTAATACTACTTAGAGTACCTTTGGTCCAACCCCACCAAACGGACGGCATCGGCCCGGATTTTACAATCTTTAAACAAAATTAAATCTTATTATCAGTGTTTGAAGTTTATATTACCAAGTCACGCACAACAGCTTGACAGCGACGCGCGACGCGAGCATGACGAACGTCAAGCTGTCATGCGTGACTTGGTAATATAAACTTTAAATGCTGTGATATAAGATTTATTTTCTTTAAAGATTGTAAAATCCGGGCCGATGCCGTCCGTTTGGTGGGGTTGGACCTTAGTCTATGTTTTATAGCCAGTGTCTGTGGTTTATCAAATCTCAAGTAATGGCTGGTATTTATCCTTTTGGACGTGTTTACTGTTCACATCGGGCTAAATGCAATTAATACCTGTTTCATGTGAAAAATCCCCACGTATGCCGGAGCCGGTGGGGGAGGTTATGTCGGCCTCGAATCTACATATCCCTCGCACCCCGGCCGACCCAGGGCCATCTCTTTAGAGATCTAAAGAGATGGCAGATGGCCCTGGGTCGGCCCAATCGGGCCGAATCGGGTAAATTATATTGAGAGCCAGATGGCTCTCAATATAATTTACCAAATAAATGGCGATAGAATCCGTTAATAAGTAGTATTTATTTCAATGAGTAAATAAGTATGTATTTACGCAAATTTTTCGGAATAACTTGGACATAATTTGTATGCATGATAGGAGTCAGTCAAACCATATTTTGTTGATGTCATTGTATTCAATGTGACGTGCGCACGTCCCTCATTGTTACCTATAAGGATTCTGAACACAATATGGACTTGTTTGACTAAATTATATTTGTATTGTCTATTTTTTTTCCCATCCGCAGTACCTAAATGTGATAGAGTTGCTTTACCCGCGTTGAAAAAGGTTAAGGGATTAGTAAACAGGCCCTCGATTCTGCTAAAGGAGGGAAGCAAAACCACTGTCATATCACAGATACTGCAATAAAGGCATTACATACATTTTAGACTTTATTGCTATAAACTTGAAGTCCAAAATTAACTCTTTCATTCACTCTACAATAAGCCATTTCATTTTTGACTTTCAAGGCATTACTTTAATGTCTGAAATTAAAAGATTTTTTTTGCAATGACCGTGGTATGACAGTGGTTTTTCTTTAGCAGAAATTAAGAATTTTAACCCGTTTTAACACAGTACGATTAAAGAATCGTGGAAAATAACTCGTCTTCGTTCGAGCGCTCGAAGTCCGTACTCTTGCTCCTTCCTTCATAGGTTTATTTTGGTTTTTATGAGAGTGACTTCTGTCTGACATCCTGATACCCAGAGGAAAGCCTGCACCAGAGCCTTTATCATCAATGAGCGTAAACGCCTACAGTTTTGTTTGGCCCGGGCCCCAAGCATGGGCAAAACAATTTATCACAGTTGTATGAACTGTAACTAATAGGCTAATATAGACTATCTACCGGTGTAAATAGCGTATGCTCAAAGAAAGCATAGTACTTAGGTAGTTATTATACAAAAGCAGATACCTATTACAGGGGTTTTCCTCACGGATGTTCTACGTTCTGCTGGACGGAAGCCAGATCCATATTTTTAGAATACGCTGAACATCTTTTAATTTGCTCATAAATTCCAAAGCTATATTCATAACGATCGTAAGATGTCATGAATGCTAACAACATAGAGAACTTCTAATATCAGATATCTTCTAATATTACAGAACTTTTAATATTAGAGAACTCTTTAAATGACAGAACTCCCAATGTTTTACCATAGAGAAAATCTTATTTAAAGACCTCTTAATAGTAAATATTTTCTGTACCTATTAGTATTTCGTGTTAAACGCAAATATCTAGTTAAATTTTACCTAGTGGAGAAATGTCTGTAACATTACCACGGAGGACAGAATATGATTAACATTACAAACCAGCTTGTTTAACAGGTAATTTAATAGTTTTTCTATACTATATTATTTTGTTTATGTAAGTATTTGCGTTCATTTGCCAGAAGGGTGACATTACCGTAAGCTGGTAGTGCCAAGCAGTAGTGTCACGGGTAATGGAGGAAGGTTACTGGCATTTTCAATTATAAGTACCTAATTTCGGCGAATTATATTTGCTATACGACTACTCATCGGTACATGGGGAATAGTCACTCTACGCATTACACGTTTGGGCAGCACGATCACTAAGTACCTATGCATGCTGCAGATTTTGTACACGGTAACCACTTTCCATCAGGTGAGGTGGGCCGTGTGCCTGTCTACCGCCTATGACCTAAGTGGTATAAAAAAACTCATCCATTCGTTAAAAAGCAATAATTTTATCATTAAAATACAGATATTGCACATTTATTTCCTGATCATACAATGTCATCTTCATACCTTTGACCATACCATCTTTTTGTTGTGATTATTGTACCTACATATACATTATACTCATACCCATTTATTAAAAACTAGTTATTTTAATATTACGAACAGATCCTGCATAATTATGTATTTATTTTATGTATAGTTATCTAGCTGTTGCCCGGCGGCTCCGCCCGCGTGAATGACGGTTATGGCAACCAAATACAGCCTATGTCCTTTCCCAAGGTCTAATCTATCTCTGTACCAAATATCATCGAAATTGGTTTAGTGGTTTAGGCGTGTAGGCGTGACAGACAGACAGACAGACAGAGTTACTTTAGCAATAATAAATTAGTATGGAAGTATGGACACAGATTAATAAATAGTTACGTATGGATTCAGTATTACGCAAGAAGATTGATATTTAGGTGATGATACTAAAAGTAGTTTACTTTCGCGTAGGCATTGATATGAATTGTTATTAATATCTCAATGAGCTATATTATTCATCATTGACGTCGAATACAACGCTGCAAATAAAGTATTTTCAATCAGTACACTACCATTCGTGATATAGGTATTTAAAATCACCACGTACCTACTGATAATATAAGTCTGTTTTTTATTCAACAGCACTTTGTCTTCATATTTTGTGAAATCGCACGTGAGCAATTATTTTAATTTTCAATTTCAACGCTTCGCTTACTGTGCGTCATCCATCATTGTGTCATTAGCAGAGTTCAATTCAAACAAACAGAAAATATCAATAATACCTAAGTACCTAATCTTATTGTAGATTTATGCTAAATGGATTTTTGAAGTGAAAACTGAAAACTTTAGGCGTTGACTTAACATGACAGTTTCATTTTGAGAGGCCAAAAACCCATTGAACTCATGACATTCGTTACCGTTACCGATACCTCTGTAGACCGTATATTTACTTGTTGCGGTGCTTGTTGTTAAATATCTGGTAGCTTAGAGAAAGAATTCTTTCTCTGAAGTGTCAAATATCATAAAAAATGTGAAAAACCAGTGTGATGTAAATCTCTACATGTTTTCCTGCGTGATTTTAGTTATCAAAAATCAAAAAAATAATTTAGCCTTTTGCAGTTCACTGCTAGACATAGGCCTCTCCCAATGTTGGGAGGCTCTAGCCTACTGTTTCCACACTAGCCAGACGGGTTGATACAGGGTTTTATTTCGAGTTTTCCTTCTCTCGCAGTGATATCGTCTGCGTATTTTTCCGTTAGTCACCTCTTACGACACCCTTCGAATGTGATGGGGTGGCGATACTTATAATCTTTCTCTGTCACCACATGGATTTTAGTGATAACGTTTCGAAAATCATTAGCTCTGGACGAGGCTTTAGTAAAGGTGGAATAGAAAAGCGTACGTGTAATGTAAACAGACGGAAGTGTAAACCTTGAACTGACGCTCGAATGATTATTATGATGATGTAACAGTGATATTAAAACACGTCTTTCACATTAAGCGTCCATACATCAAAGTTAAAAAACAGGAGCCACCACTGACGTTAGCCGACGTCAGCAGATGTACCTAATGGATTATATCCAGAATAAAAAATACATCGGGAGTCGTTTCAAAGTGATCTAATTTTATGTGCATACATATATTTTTAATGTGTGTGTACATATATCGCAGCTGGTTTTTAGATAAGCTCTTTATTTACGGAGCATAAGAATGCCACACGGCACTACTCGTGTTTCAGTTGGATAATGCATAAATATAACGAGTATGACATAATATTTTGATATGTTTGTTCATAAAATACCGACCAAATGGGAGTCGTAACTAATATCTAATCTGTGATGGGAGTTGAACTTTCGTAGATAAGGTTACTGGGGCCCTAGACAAAGTGACATTCTATTGATGGAATCGCCCTGAAGCGAACCATTTTTAAGGTTTTAACATGGATTTCGGGACATTGCGGTAGTTATAGTAATAATGATAAGTTAATTAATGTATTTCGAGTTACAAAGACTCAAATTTCATAAAAAAAATAAAGTTATATTGATGATTTTTGTCAATTTCATACTACAATTAGCGATTCCACTGGCGTTTTCGCCAATAGAATGTCACTTTGTCTAAGGCCCCTGGCTGGTGTCCGTAACTCCGCCCACGTGTATGTCGGTTATCGTGACTTTCACTCATATCGCCAGTTCTACTCAACCAATTGCAATCAAATTGACGGAGGTAGGACAAGACGGTATTTCCGTCCCAATCGTGCAGTCCGACTGGGGTACCTTCGCCCTACAGAATCTCGTGTTGTGTTCCCGGCGGTGAGTAGGGTACCCAGAGCTTATTGGAGAGTTTTTGGGTTGTCAGTGGGAAGACCAAAGGCTTCTCCTGCTTTGTCTTCTGTACTGACGGCTCAGAAAATCTCTGTTCTTTCATGGTCGGCAGTACGAGTGTGACTCCCCTGGTGTTGCACACCCATTTACCACTGTAACCACTTCTGGAAGGCCGTGTGCTTGTCCACTTATATGGTATTAAAAAATGTATACCTACGGCCGATTTCAAGTCTACCTAATCAAAACTCTTCGAATAAAAACAAACCTATAAATACTCTACAAAAATAAATGTTTTCACAGAATCAAAATTCATTTATTTACGTGAAGCGACGTGCATGACTAGGTCATCTAACTCTGTATACGTGCCAAATTTAGTTTTTTTTTTTCATTCGTACTAGACTACACTGAACTCATCCACAAAACTAAGCTGTTTCTGAATGACGACCATGACAGTTTAAAGTCACAGACAAGACAAGCCACTAAAGGGCCCATAAAAATTGGTTAATTGAGATTCATTGATTTAACTATTTTCGTATGATGAGATAAACAAACAAATATATTGACAGGAGTATTAAAATTAGTACAATAATATATAAATTATTAAAAACTTCTAGGCAAGCGTGCTTCACCGTCGTCGACCATATCTTCACTTACCAACAGATGAGATAGTGGTCATACGCGAGCCTATTTGCCATAAAAAGAAACAAAATTAATTACGACAAGATCTCTTACAAATAATTAGTTGAGTAATATTCTTTAAAACTTTCCATGCTATAAACAGTTGATTTTAAACTTATTTTTCATCATCATCTCATCGCGTGAACTCCAGAGATTTTCACAGTAAATAACAGAATTGTTTACTTCATACATTCACACTTGTATTTTCCGATACGTAGTACTTAGGTAGAGATATCTATTGCACTTCTTCATACGAGCACCAAGTCCGGTTACACTTTGGGATCTGGGGTCAGCTTAACACTATCTACTCATTCTCTCTCTCAGTATTTTTGGTTTATTATGTATTACTTTTACAGAACTTCTGCCGTCTGACTCCCTGAGAGATAAACCTGAGCCAGAACCTCGTCCACGTCCGTCAATCACCGGTGTATCGTCTTGCAGTTGAGGTTGATTTTGGCGCCGAAAACCTTGGAACACCTCGTACATCAAAGATATATATACTAGAAACTGCACGATTCACACAAACGTAACCTTCGGATGCCTTTGTATACAATTCGAAGAACTATAAGAAATCATGCATACGATTGCTAATACGCTAAAACGAGGACAGGCAAATGAGAAAGCTTATAGCTACAACCTAAATCACTGCGCTGTAGAATAGAATAGGGTCAACCTATCTCCTCCTGTGGGTGTCGTAGAAGGCAACTAACAACAACAACTAACAACTGCAACTAACAACTAACAACTGGGATAGAGCTGGGGCCTTAGACAAAGTGACATTCTATTGGCGTCAACGCCAGTGGAATCGCTAATTGTAGTATGAAATTGACATAAATCAATAATATAATTATATTTTTTTTAATGAAATTTGAGTCTTTGTAACTCGAAATACATTATTTAACTTATCATTATTACTATAACCACCGCAATGTCCCGAAATCCTTTGTTAAAACATTAAAAATGGTTCGCTTCAGCGCGATTCCATCAATAGAATGTCACTTTGTCTAGGGCTCCTGTTCTCCATTCGACAGTAAACATACAGCCCATGACTAAGGTCACAGAATAAGTAATAGTACTACGTACAGAAGTTGCACTCCTTTATTATTGACGAAAGCCGCCGTTATATTAACCTACGATATTTTCTTGGAATCGCCCATTGTTCCGAATATCCAACGTCACCAACTTGAGTGTTAGGGTTGTCACCTTGACAGAGAATAAAATAAAACAATCCGATAAAATGTTTACAATCACTATTCATTTTGTAACCCCCGACGCAAAAATGGCTGGGTGTTATAATAATAAAAATAATGATAATTGTTCGCGTCAAAATGCAGCGATGAGTGTGGGCGACTGAGGTACGAGTACAGCCGAACCTAGTCGAACACAGCCCAACACACGTTCGCTGTGCCTTTTTTTTTTATCGTGCGAAAAATCCCCACGGATACTCCCCCGCTGGAGCCGGAGGAGGAGGTTATGTCGGATTCGAACCGACTATAACGCACGCCGTCTGTGGGCCGTCAGTTGCCGGAGGTGAGATTGTCATAGCCATATCCCTCGCACCCCGGCCGACCCAGGGCCATATCTCTTGATCTGGCCCTCTTCCGGTGTGGGGACCACAGAGTCCCCAACTCGCCCCCGGGCACGGGGAGGCACACAATGCGTGCCGCCGCCGCGGCCTGCTTCTGCTAGGGTGACAGGTGGCCCCACCCGTCACCCCCAGGCCCGCGCTCATGGGGGACGGAGGTCATTCTGCGACCTCCGACGCCCGAGTTGCCACCGCTCGTCGCGGGCCGCGCGGTTTGCGATTCTCCTCCGTTCTTCGCGGGCCGCAAGGACTGCTATTCTCCTTCGCTCCCACTCCGCCGCCTCCTTCACGAGCATTACTTGCTCGCGAAGGAGGCGCCGGCGGCCACGTTCGCTGTGCCTTGACCTTGGTTGAAACGAAACTTTGAATGAAACGATGAAATAAGTACATTTTATGCAAGTTAATAGCTTTTTGCAATAGTATCATGTTCAGTAAATTTTCTACGGCGATCACCGATATAAATCTTTCGATGATCATCATTCATCATGTAGTAGGTGTGGTACTAATACAAATTAAATAAACTAGGTAGTCATTAAAATACCAGCACGACATAAATACATACTTGTTTCAAAATAAGTACCTACAGAACAATTTTTTGTTCTTACGAACTCATTATTATAGGTAGGCCTATAATAGGTAAGTACCAATGTCGTAGGTTCACGACGATTTAGTTATTTAACTACCTACATACATAAATAAGACGAAGGTGTCAACTAGAACGTAATGGCTTTGGTACTAATTCATCAAAAAGTAATCTGTGCATAAAAATAGTAAAAACTTACATTTTACGCTCTTCTAATTTAAAAAAAAGAGAATTTAGAGTTCTTTATTTGTAAATTTCGACATATTTGTATTGCGATCCCAATATGATGCGATCACAATACGCAAATTACGTCACGCGTGTGCTCGCCGTCGTGCGCCGGCCCCCACAGCCCCCACTGCTATAACAACTCAGGGGTTTGACGCATTGTAGGTGCTTATCTCCGCAGCTACGGGCGAGTGACGGAGGCCTGCTAAGGTGTCCATTTGACGGCAATAGGCTCGCTCCCTATTAGGTACGTGGCGAAATAGTTAGCGAAACGTAGGTGTTAATACACTTCTGCCTACCCCTTCAGGGATTTACAGACGTGAGTATATGGATGTATGTACCCAATATGTATTTGATGATGATGAATATAGGCATATGGCTATGAACGCTTACAAGAGCATCTATGACTTATGTATGGGCCACTTAGTGCTTAGCAGTAATTAGTGACTTAGTGGCCTACGCCACGATTAGGTGCTGCTAAGCCAATGCATAGTAACAATAAAATAATATGTATATCAATGGGGCCATGAAAAAATTGGTATTACACTGCAATGCAAACATTTGAACAATATAAATTATAAAGAAAACCTACAAAATCCAAATTTATTTATTTACATGAAGCGATGTGAATACATAAAACACCTAATTTTGTATATGTGCCAAATTTTGTTATGTATATTGCTGATAAATAAGATTTTTATATGCTAAAATGAGAACAGAAATGAGAAAAATCTAGCGCCGATTTAAATTAAGTGATAATATTTTTATTCCCGATGTTATTTAGTCCAAGAGTGAAAAACAACATTATAATCACCAGGAATGTAGGTTTATTACCTCGATACCTTAAACTAAGTGGTTTAGGCTTTATAAACGTCTCTAAAATATTTAAAAGATGTTTATCCGCTTTATTTATTTTGTGTTTACTTTTTTACTCGTAAATCTTAGCTATGTTTTGCGCCAAGAATACAAACTGTGCTGTATGCTGTATCCGGCCGTCGTCGTAGTTTTAAATTAACGAATGCGATCAAATAATTCGTAATAAGTAACATTAATTTATATGCTTACAATAATATATTTGTGGAGTACATGTGACTGGTTAATGCGGATCCCGGACTCCGAGGCGATTGGCATTAACGCTAGGAGGATGATTGTTATTTTTTAGTCTGAAACATGATGACTTACATTAATAAATTTATTTAAAAACAAATACATAACATCTAAAATAGTACCGAATATGAACTAGCCCTCATCGAGGGATATAGAAACAGTATAATTATGTCCTAACCTAACCTAACTTAACTCTGAAGGAGTTAAGTTAGCTTCGTGTTATTATTGTATTCTAATTGGTTGTAATCTGTTACGTGTGATAAATAAATAAATAAATAAATGTGTTTGTAATAAAGGCAAACATTCAAAACAGAATCACCTGTCAGAGTTCATTCGTGGGAGAAAAATCACTGTATACTTAGTTGCATATATTAATGCGATGATTTTCCTACTATAAGATAATAAACACACTTTTGAACGGCTATGCTATCAAAGTAATTATAACAGACAGGCGTGCATTGACAGGTGCTATACATAGTGTATAACAGGTTCATGACTAATCATCATACATACACTAATCGCATATCAGGTGTAAGAGCAGATTATGTTGAACAATTATTGTACTTGCTTGATGACTGTACTGTATGCTATGCCAACACTATGTTAATATCATAGGATTATAGTGTCTGGATACTATGTTATGAATGTGATGATAAAGAAAATGACCATTGCTTTATACGGTTAAAGGCTTAAATAATAATAATGTTTATTACAAAAAGATTACACAGCTGACAATAAAATTAACATACAAATTTTATAAGGAACAAGTTTAGGGCTTCAGACATCGAAAACTATGTTTAGGAAGTTATAAATTCTGCCTCTTAAACTAGGAAAAACTCTGTAGGTATCTTAAAATCTTTGAAGTATTTAATAGAAATTACGCACGGCACAATGGTGAACCTTTAACTGAATAAAGATGTCTTAGGATAGATATGACTATAATATTATTAAATGAAGGACTGATACTGAAAAATCATTCAATTTATTTATTACAGTTAGTTAAATAAATAAAAAAAATAAAAATAAATACAGTTAGAAGAGTACCGAAACCCGTTTCTCGTACAATGATTGCGAATTAGATAAAAACTTTATTCTAGGAAGCTGGTATCGAAGCTCCTGAAAGTACTCGATCAGTTGTACCATCTAAAAGTTGGCTGATGAAAATGTATCTAGAGGAAACTGGCGTCCAGCAAATTCATTCCAGAAGTTTTACAGACGAGAAGTAAAGACAACTCTGAAGCCAAAGAAAAAAAAAGACATAATATAGTACTTTCAAATTATAATGAGTCAATCCACAGATATCCGTGAGTCAATCAATCAATTAGCCTATTGCAGTCCACTGCTGGACATAGGTCTCTCCCAATGTACCTACGCCATTTCGGCCAATCCTCCGCCTTCCGCATCAAGTAAATTATAAACTAAACTTTATTTTAAAATACACAATCGTCTATTAAATGACTAACCATAATAAACAATACCAGTAATAATCTATATACACTAGCCATTGAAAATATAACGTAAACCAATCACGAAACCTAAACAATTGTTAGAAAAACAATCAAAACTCGAAGGCGATATTTATATCTTTGTATCGTAGGAAAAATACATGAATGAAAGGGTTTATTCAGTATCTACAGATGTAAATAAAAGTGACGCCACGCAGTATTTACGTACATATTATATGTTTGATGTATGTGTATGAAGTAGCGGTGATCCCGCCCGCCTCCGCGTCGCTCGGTGGCTTCAGGCGGGCAGTATTTCAGCCAACAGTCTACAGGTTGAGTTCGAAGTGAAAGCTCGCTCAGACAGTCAAGTGTAAACAGTTTGGTGACTTTACAAAAATGGCTGTACGTATTGCCATGTTCAGATAACATTTTTACACTAATTACACTATCCTCTTTTACTAAATACACTTTGTTCGGAATTTAATTTTCGTGGTTGAACACTAATTATATTCATTTGTTTTAGTTTTAGTGACGTCAAGTTTATCATAAGATGTCAAATTTACTATTTGGCACTTAGCCTTTAAAGTTTGAAAGTTTGGAAGCGTCATATTGAAAAGCACTTTTCATTTATTATTGATCTCTCATACTAGATAATCTAGCATGACTATAAAATTACTAAAAGGATATTTACCATGTTTATTTGCAGAATAGTATTATGGTGTAGTAATTTGAACCACCATATCAATCTAAAATCGTGTATTATACAAAAAATGTCTTATACAAGTTACTCGAACAGAAGTAGGTGTATTATACTCGTAATTATGTTATGGAATATATGTTACTGGAACTGTATTTAATTATTATAATAGACATTTCAATTATAAACAACAACGTTAGTCTTACTAGTATCAAGACCAATTAATTATAATCCAGCTAAATTAATATATTTAATTAGTTAATTGACGTCAATATGCGTCAAGACATTACAGGGTGTTTCTGATTAATGCTCTTTCATTAATCAGAAATACCGTTGCGCGATGCAGCTGCTTCCTACGTCACTGCTATAACTAAAAAGGTTTTGAGATAGAACTCATCGTTGTGAGTTATAGCGGCCTATTTCGTAAACACAGAGTTATTTTGAGATGTGATGCTGGAATCCGTCCGTACGCCATCAAACTACTTGGCACTGGAGAGAACGTTTTACGGCCAACATTCGGGACTTGCATAAGATTCGATATATTTTTTTTTTTAATTTATAGCTTTCCTTCACTGACATTTAGAAGTTTACACAGATGTCGCTAATCCCTCTTTATGGTTGCGAAATGGCGTCTTTAAATAAAAGGAATGTTCAACATTTATATTATTTTTTTAGATGGTCATTCACGTTACTATTATTAACATGAGTGAGAATAGGATTCGAGATAGTCGAGTATAATGCCCTGTTGATAGAAAGCGGCTACCGCAGCCTAAGGATGTGTGTGACATTAAGAGTGTCAGATTCACGCTTCGGACCCTGTAAAAACACTCTAATGCCCCGTGAAGAACCATTTCAGCAAGATCCTTTCGGCCGTTTGAGCATGATTGAGTTACAAACATCAAAACATCTTCACAAACATTCACATTTTGTAATATTAGTAGGATAGAATGGTAACTATTTTTTTTATTTCAGCCCAGGAATAAGGAACAAGAACAGGAAGTCCTGAACTGGATTGCGGCTATCCTCGGGGAGCCTCTACCCAATGGTGCTTATGAAGATGTACTGAAGGATGGCATTGTACTTTGCAAACTCGCTAACAAACTAACCCCAGGATCTGTCAAAAAGATTCAGGAGAGGGGAACTAACTTCCAGTTGATGGAAAATATTCAGCGGTATGTTAATGTGAAAACTACCTTAACAGAAGAATTTTTAAATTTTAAATGTTGATGTCTTAACCTGTAGAAACCTATGCCTGCCTATAATTTTAACCTGAATTTGCCTATATCCTATTCCAGAAGAAAATCTGTATGTCAAAATTTATCCAGATTCATTTAGCCGTTCTGTCGTGATTGAGTAACAAACATCTGTCCCAACTTTCGCAGTTATACCAGTAGTAAGATTATTTTTAAATACAATGTAAACATGTTTCAGGTTTCAAGCTGCCATTAAGAAGTACGGAGTGCCGGAAGAGGAGATTTTCCAGACCGCCGACCTGTTTGAGAGGCGCAACATTCCTCAAGTCACATTATGTTTATACGCACTGGGCAGAATTGTAAGTTATATCACTTTTCTACTAACGCAAAATTTTCCTTAACACATGATTCACATTCATGTACTATAGATATGAATATTTTTTATTGAGAATTTGCTACACACATTGAACTAAGTCATAATAACCTTTGAAATAACGTGAGCAACACCGATCAAGTTTTAATAAGTTAATATTGTGGAACAGTAAAAGTAACTCAATATAATATCTTTCCTTTATGGTGTGGGTAGTGTTTAGGTCATTTTATTTGTTATACAGTGTTACTCTTAGAGTATACATTGCTATAGAGCGCGCCTTACAAGTATGAACTGCTATCACGGGTATGAACAGTACCGAGGCTCCTGGCTGAACCTCAATCAGTAGCAAAACAATACCCATCAAAATGATTTCGATATGCTAAATCAAAATTTTATACAACAACGTTTATTTGTAGTAATAATGACGCAAAAATAACGCAAAACGACGCCATTTTTTTGTATTTTGGCTTTAATTTTATCCATGCAAATCAAATCGAACAAAAAACTTCATAACAACAAACTACATTAATAAGTGCATCTATTGATATTTTTAGTAATGCATGAAACGTCACTATAGGTGCGCTATACCATCGCAAAGTATCTACTAACACTCGGCGCCAAAGACCTGAGTGATAGGCGCGCTCTATATAATTGATGTATACTCTAAGGTGTTACTATTATCTGTTCTGTGACAGTGTAAACAAATCTTTGTAATTACTGGTGATTAGAGAAATTTGGCCGGGAGTTTTATATATATATATAGAGTTAAAACAAACTGACAATACTGACTGTGAATCTAGTTATAAATGTAAATAAAGAAGCTACAATTTTGTCGTTCATACATGTTACTTCGACCTTCATGAATATGTGATATAATCAAAATTTTCTTTTCAGACTCAAAAACACCCAGAATTCACCGGCCCCCAACTCGGACCCAAGATGGCGGACAAGAACGAACGCTCCTTCACAGAAGAACAGCTTCGTGCAAATGAAGGTCAACTGAATCTCCAAATGGGCTTCAACAAAGGAGCTTCACAATCTGGACATGGTGGCTTTGGTAACACTCGTCACATGTAAAATGTAGTTTATTGTAATGTCAACACGTCTTGCTCTCTTGTCTCTCAGCCTTTGCCAATGAGTTACGTGAACAATGTCGAACTATTCGGTGAAAAACAGTATTTATATCGTTATGACAAATGAAGGTCGAAATTAAATTATATTGGTGTTGATTTTGCTGTTAAAATAACCTAAAAACAAAGTACAGCAATTTTCATGTTTATTCAATCATATGAATGAAATTTTAAGATTTAAAGTAAAACATTTTGAGTTATTCAGTTTATTATGAGGTACAACAGAATCGACACTATTATTTTTTATTCTAAGTCAATGTCTACAATGCTTAACAACGTCAAAGTTTGTGTGATAGTTTTAAATTTAAACTTATTACTAAGTACATACTTATAAATCCTAACAAATACATTATCTTAAGTCTTTTTTTATCAATATATAATTGTAAATATTTAACTTTATCTAATAAATATCGTTTGTAAGTTATTTATTGAATTTATTTTGACTCTTCACGAGTGTGGTCGCAATAAATTGACCGAAATAGTCACGGTAAGCGCTGAATGTTTTGACATCATTCAGTAAACTTTCTGGGTGTTAATGTGAAACACAAATCGCTTTAATCCATTATGACTACACACACAATAATTGTGGTTAGTCTATTTTAACTTTTGATCTTGGGAAGAGAATAATAAACAATTATTATTTTAACAACACCATGTAGCGTGGCGTCTCTTCCAGTCCAAGTTACCTATGTGTGTAAATCTAAATAGGATACGTTAGTAGAGCGGATATCGTGTGTAAATGACATTGGCATTAATTGAAATAAATTATATGAACAATAACGAACATTAAGGTCGCCAAAATTAGTCTGTGTACACGGGTTAACACGGCTGCACCCACACAACAAATAACATGAACCTTTTGAAACTAGTGTAAAACACGATTTTCTATCAATGTCCTTGTCCGGAAGTTCAATTAATCTCACTCTGTGGATAGGCAGGTGTACCAGCTAGCATGTGTGGTTGACTTGGTCCAGAAGATGTTAGTAGTACCCCGTACAAATATTCTACTTTTCTATAAAACATACTTCATCATTAAAAATTGTAGTTATATGTATAATGTATTACTTTATCAAGGTGTACTCAGATCGTAGTACACCCGCAATAGCCAGTGACCTAGTGCAACTCATTCAATACGTAAGTATCGTACGACATTTTTTGAGCAGGTGATGAGATAACTCTGCCAAATTATTAATCGTAAATTAATTAAATAAGTAAGTAGAATGACATGAAGATTAATACATAATATAAGAATTATTTTAATTCCTTCTTACACATCTTACTCCTGCAGTAAAACAGTAATAGACGTAATTCTGCTAACGACTTTGGCACCTATTGGATGCAATCACAGGAACATAGGATAAGTTGATTATAAGTATTATTGCATCAGAACAAAAAAGTACCTAAAGAAAATGTTTATTATACCACTAGTGGCAGACAAGCACACGGCCTACCTGAAGGTTTCCGTGGCCTTTGGACTATACGTCCATCACCAGGGCGTCACACTCGTGCTACCGACCCTAAATGTATGGTGAAACGAATTTTGTACTTTTTTTTTAGAGTTTTTCTATTAATCAGTTAAAGTATATACTTATTAGTTATTACTTTCATTGCTGGATAGCAATGCCATCCATATACCATAAATTACGCGTACAACTTTGAGTACAATAAGTCACCCTGTATTATTTTAGAATAGTTTTTCTTCGTTCTGCTACTTGCAGATAGTATTATGTAAGGTGCTGCAGTGATCGAAATATTTGAATCAACCTGTAGATCTCAAGAAAAAATATTTTGATCTAGCCTGGTTGATGTTGATATTGTTGAATTCATAATTGATGTTACTATTAGAGCTATCGGGATATTTACCATGTATTTTATTGAGTAGGTATCCGATATTTCGGCGTTGTTACGCTGTTACATACAAGCACCGAATGTCAAATATTTGTAACAGCGCTGAAATATCGGATACTCAATATAATGTGCTTCCGAATCTCCTTTGTCGATTGTACTTTTAACCAGCTCCAATAATCAAAATTACTTTCTGAAACTTCGTTACCTGCTCTGACCCTACCAAGGGGGACCTACCAAGATCTT
Source organism: Eilema depressum (assembly GCA_914767945.1). Classification (NCBI taxonomy): domain Eukaryota; kingdom Metazoa; phylum Arthropoda; class Insecta; order Lepidoptera; family Erebidae; genus Eilema; species Eilema depressum. The sequence continues at coordinate 15,865,693 of OU612020.1, forward strand.
TGTGGCTCAAGTCAACCTCACCTGAAGATAGTAAGTACCTACTGATTACGACGATGATTGATGACGAATGATTGAGGGATCAGACGGTAGTCGCTCGTTATAGCCAAAATAAACTAAATTGTGGAAGGGAGGAGCGGAGGAGTGAACCCTGGGTTCCTAATGACCAAAATTTATAACAAAAAATCACATTCCATAATAAAATTAAGAGCAATTGTTGAACGGATACAAAAAAATCATACACCGACAAATTGAAAACTGTCTCCTCTATTTGTCGTCGATAAAAATAGGGTCAACGCACCGATTCCTATTTCATTTCTTTTGAAGTTAATTTCGCTAAAACATTTTAAACTGTAGCGCAATACAGACAGAAGTGGCCAATGTCACACATCGCAATATAATTTACGAGGTTTACGGCGCACACTCTGTGCTATTTAGATAAATCTGAGTTGAGGCAAAGACACGGAGAGGTTATTCAACCTATCCATTCAAACACTTATTATAGGTTTTGAAGTAAATTTTCATCTTTCTGTCAAAGGTTGGTGTTGAGAAATAGCTAAAGTAGGTAATTGCTGCGGTTTTGTAAAGTAGACTGGGAAACTGTGATTTTTCCAAGGACAAGTTTGAAGTGTGTAAACAGCCTTGCTAGTATGTGGAACTTTATGTTATTTAGTACATATTCCTACTAGTTAATACTACATATTCGATTTATCATGGCCTTCAGGCCTATTTTATAAGCTGTGATACTGTCGCGCCCTTACAGTATCATCATCATCCTCATAGCGATTTCCCAGTTGTTACCAAACTTTACAAATTTGAGTCTGGGATCTGCTTCTTGTTCTGATTGGCATGGGCGTAGGGCAAGTGGAGCGATTACCTTAACCTCTTCTGCCCTGCCCGAAGTCAAACAATTTAAAATAAACGACAACACAAGGGATCTGATTTGACTTTTGCCTCATCATTTAAAGAAAGCTGAGTACGTCCATGTTGATTGGCATGTCGGGGAGCAACCGCTGTCTGACACCGAGAGGAAAACCTTCTTGCAGTATGAGAAGGGATATGTTTTTCCATTCGATTTAAGCTCTACGAGTGCGAAGTTTTAGCGCTACAAGTTAGTGCCCCGAATCTGAACATGCTCATTCATTTCTTACCCATGCAATTAATGTAAATTGCTTGTGTTAGGAATGGGTTCAGGCTTCCTATCGTTTATGAAATGAATTCTCCGAAATATTCTGAAATATATTTGAAATACTGTGTAGTTGCAATATATCACAGACACAAAATACTAAGATAGCTATCTCGGCTGATTGGCATTTCCGCTGACGATCATTTGTTGGTTGAGTTGGAGAAACGACTTTTTGATTTTTTTGTTTTATTTTTTATTTTTTGGTTTGAACCACTACTACACTTGACGCACTGGCAGTGAATCCAGTGACCATTCAAATTTGAATCGTCGAACCAACCAAAAAGTGTGCATTTTCGTTTGTGATGAATACTTAGGTCTGTAAACGTGGTGTTTCCTTTGATTTATTATAATATATTTTAAGTCTGAAAACTCTATTTAATTGTGTCATACTCTCCAGCAGAGCCACCTTCATGATAAGCGCTCAAAGGGGGTTGGGTAATGTTGGCGTCGTGTCGGAATTGAGCGGCCATCAATGAAATTGGTATAATATGAAAGTACAGTATAAAGTGATCAAAAGTTACTATGGACAAACTTCTCTAAACTATATCGGGACTTAGCTATACAGGGTGGTATTTTTCAACTTTACTTAGATGGAAGTACTCTAAATACTGAAGATAGCGAATTCCACTGAAAAGAAACATTCCCTTATTTTTAAAAAGAATCAAAACTGCATTCATAGTTTTCTGAAAATGCCACACCCGGTAGTCGAACCGACTAAAATCTTCCTATAACCTTCTATTTCATAGATTTCCTTTCACTTAATTTACCAAGTTTGTTAGAGAGATTTGAACCTTATAATCGACCCTATAGATTGATGTAATAAAAATACAGGGTGTTATTTTTTCGAATTGTAGTCGGTTCGATTATAAGGCGTGGTAAACGAGTTTTCAGCATTCCTTAAATGCAGTTCTGTTTCTTTTTTAAAAACATACTAAACTGTATGCAAAGTTTTCTGAAAATGCCACACCCGGTAGTCGAACCGACTAGAATCTTCCTAAATCTTCTTAAATCTTCTATTTCATGGATTTCCTTTTATTTAATTTACCAAGTTTGTTAGAGAGATTTGATCCTTATGATCGACCCTATCGATTGATGCAATAAAAATATAGGGTGTTATTTTTTCGAATTGTTCGATTATAGGGCGGGGCAAACGATTTTTCAGCATTCCTTAAATGCAGTTCTATTTCTTTTTTAAAAACATACTAAACTGTATTCAAAGTTTTCCGAAAATGCCACACCCGATAGTCGAACCGAATAAAATCTTTCTAAATCTTCTATTTCATGGATTTCCTTTTATTTAATTTACCAAGTTTGTTAAAGAGATTTGATCCTTATAATTGACCCTATCGATTGATGCAATAAAAATACAGGGTGTTATTTTTTCAAATTGTAGTCGGTTCGATTATGAGGCGTGGCAAATGATTTTTCAGCATTCCTTCAATGCAGGGCTGTTTCTTTTTCAAAAACACACTAAACTGTATTAAAAGTTTTCTGAAAATGCCACACCTAGTAGTCGAACCGAATAAAATCTTTCTAAATCTTCTATTTCATGGATTTCCTTTCATTTAATTTACCAAGTTTGTTAGAGAGATTAGATCCTTGTGATCAACCCTATCGATTGATGCAATAAAAATATAGGGTGTTATTTTTTAGAATTTTAGTCGGTTCGATTACAGGGCGTGGCAAGCGATCTTTCGAAATTCCTTAAATGCAGCTTTGTATTCTTTTTTAAATAAGAGAGTGTTTCCTTTGAATGAAATTAACTATCTCCGGTAGTAAGAGTAGGTACTCGTACCCGGTTCGACTACCGTGTGTGGCATTTTCAGAAAACTTTGAATACAGTTTAGTGTGTTTTTAAAAAAGAAACAGCACTGCATTTAAGGAATGCTGAAAAATCGTTTGCCACGCCTTATAATCGAACCGACTACAATTCGAAAAAATAACACCCTGTATTTTTATTACATCAATCGATAGGGTCGATCATAGGGATCAAATCTCTCTAACAAACTTGGTAAATTAAATAAAAGGAAGTCCATGAAAAAGAAGGTTTTGTAAAATATTAGTCGGTTCGACTACCGGGTGTGGCATTTTCAAAAGTCTTTAATGCAGTTTTGTTTCTTTTAAAAAATAAGGTAAAGTTTCCTTTAAGTAAAATTCGCTATCTTTAGTATGAGGGTACTTTCCTTCAAGGTAAAGTCGAAATGTTCCACCCTGTATATCGCAGCTCCGATATTATTTACAATGAAAATAATGACATTTGTACGTGTGTTTAACACAGTACAATGAAGTGGTATCAAAATTAATTATGGCCGCTGAAAAAATTAAGAACGCCACTGTCCATACTAGATTACCCAATCCCCTTTATCTCGAAACAATGTACGTCGAACGTACATAGTGTACATGCATTGTATATAACTGTACGCATACGGAATAGAGGAATAATGTCCGTTGAATGTGGCTCTGCTGCAAAGCATACTCCCTGGCAGCGCCACCTAGAACAAGTACTTAGGATAGATGTGGAGGAGTGGTTTTCATGAAAATTGATGTACGTACGCTGTTTCTTATGTACATGTTAAAAAAGTACTTATCGATGTAGTCGTTTTATTTATTTTTACTATTCTTAAATTTTCATACAAAACGCCTGATAATATTTGTTAGCAAACAATATTATTATACCGGTGCTGTATTATGTTTAGGCACTCAAGTATCACTAACGACCCTAAAGGTGCTGATAAACTTGAGCATTCACTTGTAACAGAACATCGAGCATTCGCCGTTTTTAAATTTGTCGAACCGAACAACAAGCCGAGTACGCTTGGCGTAGAGCCAAACAATGCCAACAGACCCGTCCAATTACAGGCCTATTGCTATAACCTCCCTCCTCTCGAAGGTGATGAAGCGTGTCATTAATACACAGCTCCTGGGATACCTTGAAGGTAACGATCTTCTGAGCGACTGACAGTACGGCTTTCGCCACCGTCGCTTAACCGGTGACCTTCTTTTGTATCTCACAAACCGTTGGGCGCAAGCCATCGAGACTCGAGGTGAGGCATCGCCGGTTAGCCTCGATATAGCAAAGGCCTTTGATCGGGTCTGGCACAGTGGTCTTCTTGCAAAGCTACAATCTTATGGACTCCCCGAGGGATTATGCATATGGATTGCCAGCTTTTTGCGTTCTTTTTGTCTTTTTGCCTCACTGTGTGTGTTTTACCGTCTATATAATGGTTTGTGCTCAGACGAACTATTTGACATGATACCAACAGCTACATTCCATCATCGCACCTCTCGCCACAGGCAGGGAATTCATCCTCACACATTGCATCCGGAATTGGTGCGCACTGTGCGGTTTGAAAGGCACTTCATCCCACGCACACTCAAGCTGTGGAATGAACTCCCTGCGGTGGTTTTCCCAAGCGACTACAATATGGGGTTCTTCAAGAAGGGCATTAGAAGGTTTCTTCAGGGTCGGCAGCGCGAGTGTGACGCCCCTGGTGTTGCATACGTCCATAGGCCACGGTGACCGCTTCCCATCAGGTGGGCCGTGTGCTAGTCTGCCAACTAAGTGGTAATATTAGAATAAAAAAAAATAAAAAAATAAAAAAACATTGTAAACCTTTGATAATGCCGTAAGGTGAAACCGGTAAGGTTCAAATAAATAAATAATTGTGGAAAAGTACAAGTGATTTATTCAATATGTGTAGAATAAAACACCTTTATGAACATAAAAGTTATTTATTGAAATGATTATGAGTTTCGATTATTAGTATAAACAAATATATTAAAACAAATATTAGTAACAACAAATTTATAATAAGTGATATTATGAATTTCAATGATTATATATTTCAATATTTATTTGTTAAATTTTTATGAAGAATGATCATTATGACTTTAAATGGTATGAGAAAATTTTTCGGAAATCCGATGATGAGTTGAAAAGTTATGTAAGAAAATGCGCACCCTCTTAATTTGCTTCAACTAGAGCGTTCGCTAGAAAGATCGTGTAAATGTTAGTGGCATTGTTTGGCTCTACGCCAAGCGTACTCGGCTTGTTGTTCGGTTCGACAAATTTAAAAACGGCGAATGCTCGATGTTCTGTTACAAGTGAATGCTCAAGTTTATCAGCACCTTTAGGGTCGTTAGTGATACTTGAGTGCCTAAACATAATACAGCACCGGTATAATAATATTGTTTGCTAACAAATATTATCAGGCGTTTTGTATGAAAATTTAAGAATAGTAAAAATAAATAAAACGACTACATCGATAAGTACTTTTTTAACATGTACATAATAAACAGCGTACGTACATCAATTTTCATGAAAACCACTCCTCCACATCTATCCTAAGTACTTGTTCTAGGTGGCGCTGCCAGGGAGTATGCTTTGCAGCAGAGCCACATTCAACGGACATTATTCCTCTATTCCGTATGCGTACAGTTATATACTATGCATGTACACTATGTACGTTCGACGTACATTGTTTCGAGATAAATTTGAGCGCTAATCATGAAGGTGGCTCTGCTGGAGAGTACGACACATTTAATTTGATAAATGATGTCGCTTGCCAGTTTTGCAACAGTGTAAAAATAAATCAATGCGTGGCTTCTGGCGATGCTACCACAAAATCTATCCAACATACACAGTTATTAATTAAAATTTAAGAAATTAGGTTACATACTTTATTAATGCACTTCAAAAAAAGCAGAGATTACCTATAGCCCCTTTATCCTACTGCCTGCAAGTTTGTGTTTAGATGTATGTTACTTGATCACGTTGTGGCTGAAATTTGGTAAATTATGGTCTGAAATGCCACATAGGTTTGGCAGGCTTTTTTACCCGTGGAATAAGTTAAAGGTTCCCATGTGTTTCGGGAACAGGAACTGAATTCCACGTGGGTGGAGACTGGCAACAGCTAGTGTATATAATACATCATTGTAGTTGCTAACGCAAAATTTATTGGAACAAGTAAAATTTGTCATGTACCCAACAACTCCCTGAACAAATACTAAGTAAGTTGTATATTCATTTTAGACGGAAATTAATGATTCTACATTGTATTCTGTTACTTTTAATATTGTAACGTTAACGAAATATGTTTACGACCGAAACTGTATAGTAAATAAATTATTACATCAGTTAGCTCGTGTTCCAGAAAGAGCAGCTCCATCATCCATCTGCGCGTGGGCATCACGGTTACTATGAAGATTGTTTATCTTGATCTACAGCCAAGAGATGAGGATACCGGTGGATTTATCCTCTCTACGGTGACAGTACATGTTATATTTGCTACCTAATTACTTATAATTACGAGGTAACCATTCCAAGGTCAAAATCACTCAAGAGATATTATTAAGACGTGCGATTTCTGAGGTAAAGTGTAGGTAATCGTTACAGAGACCAACGCCTGTTTGGCAAAGTGCCAAGTTCGGCCAGTTTTGGTTCGTTTATAAAAGAACGATTTACGTTCATGCGTATAGGAGGTGTTCACACTTGCCAACGGTTAGACAAACGTGATGAAACACAGACACGTTCTTAATTAGTTTTTACTATGAGTATAATTTTTAAGTCATTCCGATTTCTGGTTAGATTAATATTATTTTTGTTGCTGGCATGTTTGACATTTACAGCTATAGCAACAACGTTAAAATATCGATGGTTGAAAGACTAAAAGAGCGTAACCGACAACTACAGTCGACAGGAAAATCACTATGCCGTAATGTGTTTTTGATGTGCTTTAGGGCTGTTTTTCTACAAAAAGTCGATATCGCTTGCACTCTCGCCTATAAACCGTTGATATAAAAATTGCAAAATTTCAACATGATTACAAAAACGTCAGATGAAAAGAGAACATTGCTCCTCGTTTGCAGCATCATTTCATAGAAGAATTACTTAATGCAATCTAGAATTTGTTTGTTTTAAATCTACATTGCGCAAGTTTAGTAGTTCACACACGATTAATAATGTAAAAAAAAACTTAATAATGTAATACTATTTTCAGCATATTTTAGTAATTCAGCTACTTTTATCGTGACTTGATAACCTAAACAAATGTACAGGGTTAGGTTCAAAAAAGCAAACTACAGTAGGAAAGATTGGTTTGTACTATGGGCCACATTAGCACAGAATAAATAATAGTAACTATTACGGTAACCACTGCCCATCACCTGGTAAGTGCTGGTCTGTTTCCTAAATAGTAAAAAAATGCAGAATAAAATGATTTTTTTTTCATGTAGGTACTGTAACTGTACCCATCTATATGAATAGCAGTTATCTTACGACAGAAATGAACAATTTAATCTGACATCAAGACGTTAACGTTATGGCATTTATGTTGCTTTATTCTATGGAAATATGAATGTCATACATAACATATCTTCCATTTTAGCATCGTCAAATCATCTAGAAATATAAAAACGTGATGGATATTATTATTATTATTATCGAAAAATCGAGCGCATAAAATTTAATAGCACGAATTCCAATTGTACCAAAATTATCCTATAGCTGTATAAAAATGGCAGATATATTATATTGTTTTAATTTTATAATAATATTCTACAACATTCTACACAACGCTGTCTAGTGTCTAGACTCATGGCAAGCATAGTAGTTCAAGTTTAATTAATTTTGACGTTAATTTATTTAATAAAAACCAATGCCAAAGGAGACGATTTTTTATGTTTGAGCTTTCGGCCACCTACAAATTTTGGAGAACAATAATGAAACGAGTATTGATTTATTTGTAATTTTATCGGGATTACAATGGTACATTGCTTCTTAGCTAGTCTAACCGGAGCATTGATATAAACCAAATCAAAACTGATACTAAAATTAATGTGAAACTGTCATGGCGCCAATCTCAGAAAATTATAATTTTATTATTTAGTATGACATAATAATAGACGTCATTAAAATCATGTCTTATGCAATGTATTGAATAAATAGAAGATGGATAGGGCAATAACCTTCTTTTTAACAAGTGGAAATCCACTCAAATCCGCCGGAGCCAGTGAAGGTGGTTATGTCGGACTCGAACCTACAAAACCCGCATGGCCGTGAATACATCAATATGTGATTTCAAAGTACGGGCATGTGCCGTTTTTCACAGTCTATATGTTTTTCGGATGTAGAAAAGCAGGATTATCTTTACTAGTTGGGCGGTCAGACGGCAGCCGCTGCCATAAAAGGCATATTTCCAAACCGAATAAAAGAGAAGGAGCAAGCGGCCGGTAAAAGCCTCGGTTACAACTAGGCAAAATTCCTAAGATGATGATTCATACTTACACCATGAAATGAAAGTAGGTATCCAATGAAATAAAAACAAACAAAACCATATTATAATAATATTTATTTATTACATAGGTATATAAAACGTTTTTTATTGCTGGTAGGTATGTCGTCCAAAAAGCATACAAATCATAGTAATTATAGTAAATGAGCAAAAAGAAAACTCAATTAATGTAAATAATATACAATCTCCTAGGGCCTTGGTTGTTTACTGATTTGCAGTAATTCATCTGAAAAAGATGGTTGGCGGTGGTTGGCGGTACCACTGGTGTATTTATTAGAATTGTTTGACTACATCACTTATAGACACTGTAATACTCCACTCGTCCATATTATTCAATACTAGCCATTGATTTACATAGCAGCTGCCTGTGTAATGTCTGTATTATATAATATTATTTTTTTTTACAATGATCATTGAACAACAAGAAAATTCACTAATCAATCACTCAAAATAATCACAAAATAACTGTCAAACAATTTTTGGCACTTTTGGGATTGTATTGCCATTCGAAATAATGAAATCGTAATCGCTAACAATTTTTACCACATGGAATCGATTCCTCAATTTGATACTTTAAAATAAAACTAAAACATCAGTTTTAAATTAAAATAATCTTCATTATCGGGCCCTTGGAGGTCATATGACTGGAAGAGGTGCACTCCGGACTCGAAGGTTAGGCGACGATAATGATGACGACAACCAAGTAGGTAAAGAGTGCAATGCCCAACCTAACGTTGTATTTTTGTATTCGTAAAGCTTTAACCTGAGAGTATTGTAGTTTAGTGTTTACTTCTAGACAGGCATAGTGTAAATAATATGGACTGTTGTGTTATATTATATTACATTATATTACAGCCTATTACGTGCGACTGGTGAAATGTGGGTGTTAATTCACTCTGCCTAATTCTCCGGAGATAAATCAGTATATGATGATGACAGTATATAATGAAATAACTGAAAACGAATCTTCATAAAATGCGTTGTAGATAGTTTTATTTCAATTACACATTGAAATAAAACTATCTACAACGCATTCTATGAAGATTCGTTTATAGCAAAATACTTTTATTAGCAAAAACTTTCGATAATGTCATATGGAATGAGAATTGTAAGATTGAAGATTTGAAGAAAAAACCAATATGTGCCTGAAGTTTCATCGAATACAATCGCATTCTTAATCGATTTGAGTCTATGGTAATGGTAAAGAAGATGTCTGGCAACATTTTAACATCTTGTCATGTGAAATATTAAGAATTTTCACAAATACAATAAATGAAAAAAACACTCTTTAATAAGTTATCGTGAATCGGTTAGACTTTGGAACATTCTTCGTCCAATTATGATAATAAATGGATTCGTATTTTGTGCATATTGTACAATGACTGTTCATGCCCTATTCTCTGTTGTTTATCTCTTCTCTCACTCTCGCTTTGATGTTTTACATAAGAAACAAAAACTTAAAAGTCGTTGTATTGATGGGCCGAAAATAAATCATCTCCTTTAGTTTTTATTATTTGTATAACATTTATGGCAGACAAAATAATTTGAAAAGCTCACTCATTTGGTTTTGTGACAATGCGACCTGTCAGCTGTCAATGTCTGTCGTATTATAAATTTATGGTCGTTACTCATTAGGATTGCATTTCGTCAAAATCGTACAGTGTGAATACATACGATAAGCGCCTCAATACTTTGTTCAGACACTAATGTATCCGGATTTTTAAAATTGATGAGTAATTGACAGCATTTCATGTAACATCATGCTAGAGAATATTTTCTATCGATATAAGAAAGCAACCGAACTGAAGATCATAAATGTAACAACGAGAATATGTTTACAATAAAGCTGGATGCATTTTGTAAGATATTAAAAGTTACCTTGGCATGTTCCTTTCTAGATTCAAGACAATTTACGTGCCTATTATGATTATAATCCTATGATAACTTGTCTGTTGGATATATATGATAAGTACCTACCTATTAGCGAAATTGTCGCAGCTCTACCACAAAAACCACAACCCAAAAGTTGCAGACCAAAATTGAATCGATAAGGACAAATTTTACTTTGCTTTTGCCTTTCTGTATACCTCATGTCTCAGACTGTCGTCTGATCTGTCAACCCCACGTTGAATGCCTGCACCAGAGCCTCGTTCGTTAAAAAGCAAAGTGTGTGTTGAAAGTGAGATTGGTATTGGATCCCAAAGAAAAGATCTTGATCTCATAATACGAGATATAGTTAACAACAAACATTGATGACTATTTTTTTTAAATAAAACCACTTTTTAACGCGACCATGGCTGCTGAAAGTGGTTTTATTTCAATGAGTAATATTCGTGTAAACTCTAGAAAGTATCATGATGACTATTTTCTTCAAAAAATATTTTATAAACAAGTATCGTATAAGCGGTATGCAGTTATCCAAATCATAACACTCAAGCACTTAAGTAACATGGCAGCCAAAGCCAACCAATAACCAAAAGTTTTTAACATTGCATCACATCTTCTAGGTGCCCTTGTGTTCAAACAGCGACTCAGGCACATAACCCCTGTGCAATATCTGTGCAGTTAGTTCATATAGCACTGCACAACGCATACAAACTACTGCGAATTGTTTATATTCTAACACTGGAGATGGAGGCCGTTGCGAAATAATAGCAACTATAACCGGTAATATTTCGTGCCTACATGCCTTGCATAGGAAACTTAAAACAGCCCCTCTAGACAAGTGGCAATTCGTTGCTCGGCGTACGATGGAATAGAATGCCAAATGTATGGGATTTGACGTATATGACAGGGGTCAACGAATGTCAAAAACGTCAAATCCTATACATTTGTCATTCTATTCCATCATACGCCGAGCAACGAATTGCCACTTGTCTAGGGGGGCTGTTAAAGTAAGTACCTGAAGTAATTCTGAGACCTACTAATATTTATTACAGTTATTCAGTTTGGGAGGGTATAGTTAGAAGTATGGGGCCCCACTAAGATATTCTCAATCCAACCCAAACTCACCTCCTCACTTACTAATTACTTATAGCAAACGAGACTCTTCTCGTTTGCTATAATTAACAGGTGTGCCAACCAGAGGGCCAGAAAGGTGTCATTTCAATAAAATTATTGTACCTACTAAAAAAATCTCATAAAAATTTCCCACAAAATATAAGGGATAAAATCACGTAGTTTAGTATCACTGTCCAATTAAATAGCGTATTGAGAGTATAGAAACGTCATAGGTACACAGTACCTACACACAACGATAAATCGCACATTCATGCAAACTGTTGCATTCGCTATCATTTTATGTACGAAACGGTTATAATGCCCGCGGTAGTAGGTATATGCCTAGGCATATACCTACTGTCATACTATTTTAAAACAAAGGATATACCTAAGAGAATAGCTACTAAAAAAACACTGAACAAATCCTACTGTGATATTTTTTCAAGCTATTCAATGTTTAGGTTCGGGAAGATGTTTGGATGTTTGTTATTCAACGACTGAACGCATTTGGCTGCGCATACTAGTATATTCCTTTATCCTCGGACGCACGGTTAGACAGAGCACACCAACATTTCACCAATCATAGTATTCCGTCCCACGAAAAAGGCGGTGAGCCTATTGCCGTATTCCGGGCTCTATTTTTGACTCGAGCACGACTCATCTGAGCCTAAGTCGAGGCTGTATAGTATATCTGTCTGTTAATAAACAGCCCCATCCCTTAGTCGCCTTGTACGACACCGCATGGAAGGAGATGGGGTGGCGGTGGCCCCAATAATTCTACTCTACTGAGAAACACGCCGAGAATTCGTACCTACGTAGTCGAACCACCTATGAATTCAGTTTTTCAGAAAGGTAAGTTCGGCTGCAGCTACTTCATATTATATCATCACAGCAAAACGAACCGAATAATAAACCTACCTCCACTAGGATCCACAGTTTAGATCCACATGTGGATCATTGGATACTTTTAATTCCTCTTCAATACACCTTGTGGGGATTCAATAATAATGCCAGTCGCGCAGTCAAGCCAAACATGACGGAAGTTTTCCTAATTCCTGTCAATTATTTGTCGAAGATTTGATCACGGAAAGACCGACCTAATTTTATTATTATTATTTCGCGGTTATGACTATTTTTGCATAAACATTTTATAATTAAACTGACCTCAAAAAAAATCTCGCTTAATTAATTTTAGTTAAATACGTAGTTTTAGTCGCGAGGTCAGTGTAATAAAATATATTTGTTTATTCAATAAAGAGATCTGGGGGCACGAAAGTGCCCCCGCCAAGTCGAACGAAAAAAGGGGCACGGTCGTAACACTATTTTCTCGAAGCACTTTAGGCCATTTTCGACCCCCTATAACTTCGTTGTGAATAAGCCTGGAAGCCTGAATCTTCGGTTACCAAGTAGGCACTGTAAAACACTTTATATTTCAACTTTCATTCAATTTGAACCAGTTGTTTAAGAATTATAACTAGTCAAAGTTTGCAGTTTTGTCACTCACTGACTGACTGACCGATCATTTAGCAGAAGGCACTTCTAGCAGCCGTAGAAGCCTCAAATTTAGAAAAGAAGTAGTGTTTTGTGTACAAATCAATTGAAAATTAAAATATTCTACAATTTCAGTCCAGTTTTCTAGATACATCAACTGCATAAATAACTTTGTAATCTCATAGACATATATAAGATTACAAAGTTACATTTGCAGTGAATGAGGTCAAGTCAATTTATTATAATTTAAAACATAAAAGCTTATTACGTAATAACTTAAGACTTAAGGTCCCTGTAGTACCTAGGGACTGAATAAATAAATCGACTTGGTATTACATATGGATCTCACAACTTTTTGCGGTAGAAGAACCGAGGGCGAGGCTTGGCATTTTTTTACAAGTATTGTTTGTGATGGCTGTATCTTACATGTAGGTACTGGACGGGAACTAAGACGTAAATTATAAACAGATGAGATACCTACATAATTAAAAATAACAATACTTAAAAATAAATTACTAATTTTATTTCATTTTTAAGTTAATTAAAATTATAAATAACTAGCTTTAATTAAAAAATAATTGTAAATTATTTGGTCCCATGAATTAACAAAATTTTATAATTATTTAAAAGATAATTTAATAATAACTACCCGGAAATACGAATCTGAGTAGCTAGGTAGGTATAGTCAGCGAGTTACATTCCGGTGCTTGTTTGCGACCTAAGTAGTACAAAAAATCATTCCGGTTAAGGTAACTGGACTGTAATTTAATAGTTTACTAGTAGAGGTAATACTTACGTATTCTTTATTATGTACCTCCCAGCTATGTTTACTAAAGACTAGTGTCTTTAGTAAACATAGCACTAGGTACACTACACCTATGGTACCGGGGGCTATGGGTCAAGGTCGTTCATTGACCTGAAGGTCAGCATAAGCAACTCCCATGTTGAAGTATGGTAGGTACCAAGTTATCAAAAGATGATTGAAAAATATTGTTATATACCGACTGTAAACCGACTTAATAAGTTACAAAAATATTCTATAACAATTAGCGCCAAAAATTAGATGAAGATTTCACAATTAAAAATCTGAATGAAAATGATTACCTGTTAACGATTACACTTCATTTTTATACTACTTGGGTCGCAGACAAGAACACGGCCCACCTGATGGAAAGTAGTTAACGTGGCCTAATGGCCACTCCGGATGGCCTAATGGACACAGAACAGAGAGATTCTGTGCCGTCACCGCAAAAGATAAGTACACTTTACGGTTTACGAATTTGAAAACATGTTGAGCGGAAAATTTTGTTTCGAAATTCGAGTCCTGTAAAAAAATACAAGATATTTTATTACGTGGCAATTGATAACCACGGCGCGTGGCGACACGCGTTGAAATCTATACGACCAGTGAACGCAATAAAATCAGATGTGATTATTTATTAAATATTCTAATAGAGTGAAGATAAATTGAAAATATTATCTTGTAAATAATACGAGAGCTTTCAATGTGCTCATTTTGAATAACACCAAAATCATTCCAAATAGCTACGGGATAAACAGAGTGCGATTCGAATTGGTGCTATTCAAATTGGAACGCAAATTGAAAAATATAATATGTGTATTACTGGAATGAAAATATCTTACAATTTCTTCTAGCTAATACAGACCAGACATAATAGTTAAGACAAGTTTCTATAGATACAAATAGAAGACCTATCGTTTATGTGAAATACTACACACCTAGATTGCTAAAGGTCTCGTTATATAAGGCGCATCTCTTTTAGTGTTTGGCATTGTTTGATCTCCACGTCATACAAAGTACGAGAAATTCATTTGATGATAAAATAATATTGAGTGTATGGTGTATGGAGACCTTTTGGGTTAAGTCAACCTCACCTGCAAGCCTGTGTAGCTTTAATTGGCTGATGAGGTTTTCACGAAGGCGTTCCTCTCGGAGTAAGGTAGTCAAACTGTAGTCAGTACCATAAAAGAGATATAACCAAACAAAAAGAGAAACTACACATTCAGGCACAGAAAGTTGAATTCCTAAAATGTTGAATTTGCAAAAAGTTGAATTTGCAGAATGTTGAATCCTAAAAATTTGAATTTGCATAAAGTTGAATTCCTAAAATATTGAATTTGCTCGATATCACTATGGGTCGTGTGGATGTTGGATTGCAATCACATCGCTGTAGCTAAGCTGAATCTGGAAAAGGCTCGGAGTATGAATCGGTAAAACCACATTGTAGTTGGGAAATGGCGTGACTAAGCTGTGTATGTATATATTGTTATAGTTTTATAGTTGCATCAATAATGCCTTGATAGTGACTGAATGGGTTAAATAAAAAGGTATTCAATTATGCTCAGAAAGAAATGTACTTACTTACATTTAATTATGAAACTGCAGTTAAGGCGCGGTTCTACTTCAAAATCAACAAAATGTTCATCTTTTCCTTAAAAGATGAACATTTTGTTGATTTTGAAGCACTATGTAAAGTGGTATAATCATGACACAACTATAGCATTCAACGTCAATAGCTTCAGGAGATAAAGTATGTACCATTTACTGGTAGGTACTATTGACGATAAAAGTAGTAGGTAGATACTTCCGTGCCTTGGGGAGCACGTTAAGCCGTCCGTCAGTCCCGGTTGCCATACGAACATCTATGGCAGTCATTACGGGTAGTAGGAGCCCAAAAAAGTCCGGCTCGTCTAACTACAGAACTTTTATATTGCCAATTGGTTGTGGAGGTCATATGGCAGACGCTTTACGAAAAATCCTCCAAGCATATTCCCAGATCAGGTCGCTTTTTCAGTCGTAATACGAAGCGGCCGATAATAGATGATATTTAGGTAGGCTTGAACTACCCGATCGACCCGACAAAGGTTAATCTGAATTATAGTGTCGCAGAATTCGACACAGATATTTAACAGAAATCGCAAAGTACATTTTTTTTGTGGAATACAATGGACTGATAACAAATAATTAAATTAAATTATATATTTTGCATAAAGTAACGATACCTACCAAAGAAAAAAATATGTTAATAGATCTTATCTGAATAAAACAACGTAAGTGATGTAATGTTAAAATGTACGACACGGGTTGTTGAATTGAAGTGCAACCGAGCCTTAAAAAAGGAATCGATGTTACGGAACGAATGTAACACTTGCACTTGCTACACGTAAGGTTTTAATTGCCGACAACTGGTCTATTTAAACTGAACTAGTTAAAGGCGAATGTTTGAGGAAATCGTCTTGATTTCCTTGATTACTGCAGTGCATAGTTTGAACTTTCCTACGTGACTGTAGATGGTAGATACGTGGTTTTACATTAGATGTTTTGTATCTACTGTACGGAACAGTTTTATGACGGTAATTAAATAAAAACGTAATAACTGAATTAATAAAATTTATTTAATTAATTACATTGTCGGAGGCTTGTTTACGCGATATATTCGCATAAATTACAAACATGTTAAGTAACATACCTACAACTATTTTTTACGATGTAAGTATATCCGGTATACGATATACCGGATTTGGTGTCTTCGTAACCATAAGTCCTAAAACAATGGTCTAGCTGCATTGCTTCGATATCGCCTAATGTCACCATTGGGTTGAGGAGGTCAGATGGCAGTCACTTCACGGTAGATATCGAAGTTCAGCCAAATCCGCAGATATGACTGGTAAAGCGGACCCTAGACTCCGAGGTGAAAGCTTCGGATGCGACTGGGAATTATCGCTAGGAGGAAGAAGGTGTCTTCGTGACTATAGCTGCTGAAAAGCAACCGAAATGTCGGGATAAGCGTAAATGAAGCTACGTGGATTTTTTTTTAATTCGATACCTACGGGACGCAGACTAGATAAGTGAATTTTGACATCTATCAATGTCACCTGTAAGACAACTACAAAAAGTTGCAGATGCAGCGATCCATTTATGGTCTTCCGTAATTCCATACCTACATAGACTTCCTATTGATCATAACGTTTATATTTATGTTAGTTTTGGTATATATTTAGATTAGAATGTTATCGAATCATTTGACGGACAAAGGTCACAGTTGAAATATCGAAATTGCAAATAAGTTCTCTTAAAAATTTCCATCATGAGTACCTAATTGTCCAATAAACGCACAGTTTCAAGTTTCAACATATTTTTATAATGTGTTCTTATGACATAACAAATTTTACCTAATTGACAAAAATGCAATCTAAGTAATAAAACTGGCTATTAGCAATATTAACATGACGAGAAGCTTAAGCTTTATTTACATACTTAACAATTGCGTATGGCTCCCCTCCTTCGGTAGTGGTGTGAGGCCGCCAGCCCGTAGAGCGGAGCCTTAGTATCTTACCACCTCCTCGAGCAGCCTGCTCGGGGCAATCCTGACAAGCTTCTCCACGACTCGACAAACCGGACTGAACCATGCAGTTTAAATTATTTATAGTGACATTAGTGCTTCACTGCGCAACCGCAGATTATTTTAGAACGAAACGTAAGTGATTTTTCAATAGGCTTTTCAGTACAATCGCCTTCAAAAGTTACTAACCATTAACAAATTTACAAAATAATTTTTGTAATCTACATAAGACAGGATAGTTTAATATTTTTAGCTACAATGGTCGGTAACTTCTGAGGGTGACTGTACCAATTTAAATCGTGACCCATATTGCATACCTATATACGTTTTATTTCAGTCGTAATCCAATAATACCCGTGCTATATGGTGTTTCACAATACCGACGTTGCATAAAGCGGTTATCGCGGTTATATCAGAAGTTACGGCATTTTCTAAGGTGCTGGTTGTAACGATTGCGGCTTGGTGACAGCATACTTAGCAGTTTTTACTGATATAAGAAGCTCAATCGTTACTACGCACCTTCCCAGACGTATTGTGATTGCAGTTCTGTGGAAACAGGCTGTCCTTATTACATTGTGGCGTAACCGGCGCAGCTAAAAGTCATATAACATTGTTTACAAAATAAGTTCGATATATGAGAGATGAATATTTTTTATGAATAACGTTATTACTTCACATGTTGTGCATTAATATTTCCTATATTATATTACAAATGTTTCAAGTTGTATTAAATTCATGTAATTATATGGAGTGTCGCTGTGGCGTGGCGATAGTGAACGCGGCCGCTACGCTGGAGGCGCGAGTTCGATCCTTGCTCAGTGCAAATATTTGTATACATGAATATGAATATTTGCATTGCTCTGCTCGTGCCTCAGAGAGCACGTAAAGCCGGCGGTCCCGGTTGTCATACGAACATCTATGGCAGTCGTTACGGGTAGTTGGAGCCTTAGAAAAAGTCCAACAACTGGTGTAGCTGCAATGCTTCGATATCGCCCAATATCGCTATTGGGATGTGGAGGTCAGATAGCAGTCGCTTCACGGAAAATATCGAAGTGCAGCCAAATCCGTAGTTAGACTGGTAAAGTGAACCCCAGACTCCGAGGCGAAAGCTTCGGATGCTACTCGGATAACTCTAGGATGAAGGAGAAGATCTGATATGTAGTGTGCAAATCACATGGACAAAATGTGGGAAGGTTTTAGGCTCCACCAAATTCTTCGGAGCCCAAGGGCTTAAGCTTAACTCACATGCAAGTCGGTACACCTGCCCTGCATAACATGATCTTATAGCTCCTTTTAAATTCGTTAGCTACCAATTTGCGATATCGACTGTGGATAACAGCACTTGTATCAAAATAAAAGCGCTATTGACTTTTTTACGTGTTTCAATGTAACTAGTTTTTTTTATTGAATGAAGGTAATTATTTTCTTATACACTTACGTCTGTAGGTACACCGAAATAATAGGTAGACGTGTGTCGTATGTATTTAAGAAACATGCCCGGTAATTATCAATCGCTGTTATTAGGGATTAACGTAGGACCAAGATTCTATCTATTCTTCTATCTATTTTAGACCAATGAAAACCTATTGACCAACAAAATTCTATGTTGGTATATTACCTTGGTAGACTAGATATTGGTATTTCTGAAGGTTAACGAGTCAACCTTAAAAATAAATACATATTTAGACATTAGATATTATAATTTAGACATTAGATAGAAAACGAAATTTAAATGAACAATTAATCTACATAAATGACTATTACGATTATATTATGGCATTTGAATATTTCGTCTTTTGGCTATTTTTTAACTTAATAGGAACAAATGGCCATCAAGGAAACGAGCCGAGATTGCCACGCTAACGATAAACGCACAGATAAATGCTTGCCTATGTATTAGTAACATAATAGAGGTCTCAGGTCGGCTGCTGTAGGGTAAACCGGGTAAAATGGGGTTACCTGGACGCGGGGGGTGGTGGTTGTGACTGTGCAGTCTGCAGTCGATGGACCACCTCCTATCGTGCCCGTTCGTTGTGCCTGCACCTGCACAACATTGCTGACCTAAATGAAGCGACGGAAAGGGTAACCAATGTCGCCGAGATTTGGACTGGGCGCATGTAATTTTATTTTAAATTGCTGCCAATGACACGATGAAGAGAAGAAGTAACATAGTTATATATCGGTACCAGCGCATATTAAATTAAGACCTTAAGTTACTAACTACCCTGCCTAAGTATATCCTTGACGCAAGACTCGACTTGTATATTGTCATGACCTAGGACATGACCCTCTCCTATGCCAACAACGAGAAATAACTGAGGCTAGTATAGGTTTTGAACATAACGGACATGAAGGCTGCCTCGGATGCGAGAGTTCCTCACGCGATCTTTACGCATGACGCCGCATATTCACCGCAGCATTTTCATCCTGTGGGCCACGGGGCCACCCCATTTCCTCCCATGCGGTGTCGTATAAGGCGACTGGGATAGGGCTGTAAATTATATTCTATAAAGTATAGTACATGACATGCACATGACGTGCATGACAAATATCTACTTGAAATACGCGTTAAGTGTGAGTAAGTTAATACCAATTTTGCTGTTTATGGGATGTATGTCTATAGAATTTGTATATAGTCAGACTGTACTTTTATTTTAAACAAATAAATAGACAGGGTTCCGAACAAAGTATTTTTGCCTCAAATATTGTTCGTTCGATTTTATGTTTAGGAAATCGATAATCGCCCGAAGAAAATTGGTTTTACAAAATCAAAATAAAGGCGAATGGGCGTTTCGTCCCATATGGTGTAACACTTTTTGACCTATATCAAATGAAAGGTCTCAATGAGTGTATTATTTTTTTGTATGGCCATAAATCTGTATTTCGTGCAGGGTAAAAGTTGTGGGGGTTTCAGTTACTAAGAAAGTATTTAATTTATTTTAAATAATTAGTGTTTTTATGACAAAATACTTATTTATTTATGCTATTTTTACCCGACTATGTTAAAGCCAAAGGAGGATTATGATTTTGACAGGCTATGTATGTATGTATGAACTATGTATGTATATTCACCAATTCCCTCATAGCTCTTCAACTACTAATTAGAACTGGACAAGTAAGGTATCGTTAGAAGTGTCTTGATCGTCCACTTATTATAGGCTATATAATGTGTCACTGAATTTAATGTGGCGCCCTCTAGCGGTCATAAAGTACTGCGTTAAAAAATAAAATTGAGGTAAATATACCGTGTTAGATATCAAATTAAAGGCCTTAATTAGTACATTTCAAATATGTATAAATTATTGGGATTTTTGAATGAAAGGACATCACCCATTTTAGTCCAAAATTGAAAGTGCCGGCCAAAGAAAATAAATACGATATTCCGTTAGAACTTGTCCTCGCTAGCATTTTCTATTACCACGTCAAAGTTGAGGGACCACTGCGCTTGGTTTTATATGAATTTAAAAATCTTGGAAACATATATTTTTTATGATACGAATTATTAAAAATAAATGAAAAACTTTATTCTATATTGGAACAATAGTTAATAAAAGCAATAAAAAATTACCCCATATTGCACATCGTTGTATTTCGTCCATTTATTTAGGTCCATAATGGAAAGTGCTGGCCAAAGTACCTATACAAATATGAAATTCCGTTAGAGCTTGTCCTCGTTAGCATTTTTTACTATGGCGTCAAAGCTGAGGGACCACTGCTCTCAGTTTTATTTGAGTTCAAATATCTTGGAACCATACATTTTTATGATATGAATGATTAAAAACGAATAAAAATCATTGTTCTATATTGGAAGAATAGTCAATAAAATCAATAAAATCAATAATAAATAAACCCCATTCTGCACACCGTTGTTTTTCACCCATTTATTTAGGTCCAAAGTTGAAAGTGCCGGCCAAAGAATACGAGTATGATATTCTGTTAGAGCTTGTCCTCATTAGCATTTTTTATTATGGCGTCAAAGCTGAGGGTCCACTGCCCGACTAACGGAATGTCATATTTGTATTCTTTGGCCGCTACTTATTTTCAATTTAGCACCTAAATAAATAGACGAAAAACAACGGTGTGCAGTATGGGGTTTATTTTTTATTAATTTTATTAACTATTCATCCAATGTAGCACAACATTTTTTATCCATTTTCAATAGTTTGTGTCATAAAAAATGTATGTTTTCAAGATTTTCGAACTCAAATAAAACCGAAGGAAGTGGTCCCTCAACTTTGACGCCCCAATAAGAACAAGTTCTAACGAAATATCGTATTTGGCCAGCACTTTCAATTTTGGACCAAAAATGTATGCAGCGTGAATAATGTTCTTTTGAAGCATGTATTATGCTAACTATTCAAATCGATTTAGAAAGAGAAAATTAAAATATTGGTTTCTGCTTTTAATTTTTTTTGTTTTATGCTTTTTATAGGTAACCGCTGAACCGATTTCCATAAAACCTGCTGTATCGTAATGTATAAATTATGACCTTTCATTTGATACCCAATACGGGCATATTTGAAAATAGATTAGATTTTGGATTGATTTTCATTCCTCATTGTTAAAAATGTGATCGGTACAACCATGAACCATGTCAACCAGTAGGTGAATTAACCCTAGTTGAGTCAACCGTAGTTGTAATGACCGTCGGCGAAATGATACAAAACCGTAGAACTATACTGCAAAGCCTATTTGCACAAAAAATATTTTTTACTTACACCCTTATAACTTTGAACCTGCACGAATTTCTGATAAAAATCTTTCATTTTTACATATAAATAGACTAAATGAACATGTTTACACTAGTCGCAACTTGTTACAAGGGTTGGGACGCAGCTCATACAAAAGTGCCCGTTCTCCTTTCCTGAATGGGTATAAAAATGATAATAAATATGTAATTTAGATTTTAAATTTAGAATCACGGATTAGTGTATTTGAAATGCAAATTATTGAAGGATAGTTCATGCCTACGGAAGAGCCTCGTAATGGGTAATTTAGGGTAATTTTGCAGTGCGGAAGAACTCACGCGTATCATGTATGAAAATTTATTATTGATTTGAATTTTTTTTACTCAATTAGATACCAAATTCACTTCCTTAACCTTTTTAAAAAGACATAAAGTAATTAATTAAAAGAATATGTTGTTTTTATTTGCGCAGTCATTTTATATTAATAGCAATCAATTTAAATTTAGAATTGAGCATTAGTGTCTATCTGAATTGCAAATTCGACCTCCGTGGCGGGGCGGTAGAGGGTTCAACTGGTTCGACTGCTATGTTGGAAATCGCGAGTTTGATTCCCAGTCAGTGCAAATGATGTGAGTTATGAAAATTTATATTTTGCATAATGGTCTGGATATTTCTGTGTATATAAATTATACTAGCTGTGCCGGCGAACTTCGTACCGCCATATTTTTCCCGTTTCCGCTGCACCTATTTTCTCATCCTTTAAACCTTCCCTGGACACCCACAAATATTTCAAGACTAAAATTAGCCAAATCGGTTTAGCCGTTCTTGAGTTATAAAATAACAACGAAAAGTGGCATTGATTTTTATATACCTACCTAATATTAGATTTTATAAGCATTTAAGAACCCAGAACATAAGCATAATAAGCGGTTTACCTGGGGTCTAGATAGCGCTGCCGCGCTGTGTAGAACACTCCTAGTAATATATTTATTAATTATAGTTCGCCCAATATGTAATAAAATATAGATAGGTATAATAATATAGTTATTATGTAGGTAACTTGCATTTTTTTCTTGTTTTTTAAGTAACAACTTTAGGGATATTGTGGAACTGGGTACATTATTTAAAACTGAACTTGAACAAAGCAATAATAAAGTTAATTTCAACTTAGGTATAATCATGAAGTGGCCTCTCTTTTTTGCGTGTCTGAGGAATTTTCCTATAGCAATAGCATAGGTACCTACCGCTCTGAGAGGTAACCTTCCAAATCTAACCTAACGTGTTTTTTTAAAACAGTTACAAATGTCAAATGTATAATTAATCAGACGAATGTCAAAACATACATTATCACCCTGAATGAACTATTTATAACCATTTTATTACCATAATATTTACATTAAGTATTCGATACCTATTTATAAACAAAGCAACATCTATTTCCTTTACTAAGGCAGTAAACAATCACATGTCTATTATGTTTGCAATCACAAAATATAATGTCAAGTGTCCTAAACCTTGTTAATATGGGGACTAGTGTCACCAATCTCTCATATATATTATGCCAATCACATCCCACAAAGGTGATATTAATTTTCAATAGAAAACAAATCACAGATCATTGTGGCCACAGGCCATTTCGAAAGAACAAATTAGTATACCGACTTATTACATTTATAATGTAATACCTAATAGTTCTAATGTGCCATTCCCTTTTGATTCAATATTCCGTTTTTGCAAAACTAGAGGGATCAATCATGTGCACCTATCTACTATTAAGAAAAAAAAAGGCTAAACATTCTTATACATTATAGATAACACACTTGTACTTTTCCACTTCCACAATATTTATTGTTCTCCTAACCGGTTTCACCTCACGGCATTCTCAAAGGATTACATTGATGGTTATGAACATTTGGCTTGTTAAAGATTACGATATACTAATATTTCATATGTAGGTAGTTTTTAAAATGATGTATACCAGTAACAACTTTTTCCCCAAAATTTGGGAAAATAATTTTTAGTTCAGCCTTATATTATTTCAACATTTCACATTTATAACATTTCAAAGTCAAAGTCAATGTAATTTTGACATTGTGTTATGTTTAATATGTTAATTTTACAAAAATAATTTAGGGCTGAACTAAAAATTATTTCCCCAAATTTTGGGGAAAAAGTTGTTACTGGTATACATCATTTTAAAAACTACCTACATATGAAATATTAGTATATCGTAATCTTTAACAAGCCAAATGTTCATAACCATCAATGTAATCCTTTGAGAATGCCGTGAGGTGAAACCGGTTAGGAGAACAATAAATATTGTGGAAAAGTACAAGTGTGTTATCTATAATGTATAATAATAACTTCCACCAAGTGCCATCAATCAACAGTATAAATAGTCTAAACATTCTTCTCTCTTTTATTTAACGTTACGGTTAACGAAAGTTGTTCGTTGCTACTCAATCACTACGATACTGTTAATGTTATTGACGCGATGTCGAGACTACAGCCATACTACAGCCACAGGCTGCCACAGCTGCCCGCCGAGAGCTCTCAGTAACCGTTATTGTTTCGGTAACTTGCAAACTTATACTAGGAGCTCAGAATACGGCAAGGAATAGTTTGTAAGAACACCGTATAGTAGTGCGTTGCGCGAATCTACATCACCTTTGAAAATTCCGTCCTCCGTGCACCGAACTTCGAAGTCACCAAGACAAGAAAGACCTCTTTTCATTAATATCATTTTAAATGCATCTTTACAGAAGTCAAATTAATATTAAGTTAAGAAGAAATAATTAAATTACCCTTTAGCCTTCGTGGTTATTTTTTTTATAACTACCCAAAAAACAAAATTTTCGTTATTTTGAACATTCGGTCAAACGAAAATTTGGGATTTTGAATTTCGGTCTTTCGTACGTCGGTATTATGAAATTCGGTATTTTAAGGTTCGAGATTTTGATATGTTACCGTCTTTACTGTTAGCTAAAAATCTAGCTCCGAATTTGTGTCAATGCCAAGGTCCAACTAGAGTTTAGGTATTATACTTATTCAGCGGCCATGCTACCAAAATACATTAAGCTTACATTATTATATTACATCATTGCTTCTAAGTCGTTTTATGTTAGATCATAGTTTTAAAGGTCATAAGTTTGGTATGTTTTTTTACACATATTGGTAACATAAGTACTTGTACTTTTCCACGATATTTATTATTGAACCTAACCGGTTTCGTCTTACGGCTTTCTCAAAGGTTTACATTGACAGTTAGCAGAGATTCATTATATTACAAATAATTGTCTTTATAAATAAAGCTCAAAAATATAAATTAAGTAATAGGTACTTACAGTCATTCATAACATAACAGTTGCAAATTATTGAATGAACATAGCTCCATTTCAGAAGTGGCAAAATCGACATACATCTGTCATACAGTCTGTCTGTCTGTTAGTCTGGTGTCTCAGATTGTACTTGTTAACAAAAACTCTTGACGTAATTTAGCATAATCTATAAAATCTGTGATTGTTATTTAGTAATAAAAAAAGTTTGACGTCAATACGCCGCACAGATAAAAAACTTCCTTACAATTTACACCAACTATTGATGTAAATACGATAGCTTGCACGTGAGTTACAATATTGTATTCTTCAATAACATGTGTGTATATACAGAAAAAAAAAATACGCTGTGAAGACCAAATGGATTTAATGACGCTCCACCAACCGGGATAGGTGCACCTGTTGTTTGATGGAAGAGACTATTACAATATTACAATATTGTATTCTTCAATTACATGTGTGTATATGTATATGCAGAAAAAAAAAATACGCTGTGAAGACCAAATGGATTTAATGAGGCTCCACCAACCGGGATAGGTGCACCTGTTGTTTGATGGAAGAGACTATGATGTGGGTTTTCGAGAGGGTAGTGACGTTAGACGGCAGCCGCACTCTTGCCACAATAAACCAAATACGAGTACTCTAAGCTTCAAAGTGCAAGCTTTGTTACTATTGGGATTGATGATCAGATGAAAAAAAAAACAGTGGCGCTCCGTGAGTGCCTATGGAATTGAAAACTTGGGCAATTATGTACATACTTATACTAGTACTATTATCTGTTCTGTGCTTATACACAAAGGTGTCACACGTGAATGGTCTCAATCGTTGAATTGTCACATGACAAGAGTTGTCAGTAACATGTCCCTAGTTCAAGGGTTCTTTCCCCATCTCAAGAATAGTTTTACAAAAAGGTCATGGAGAAGGAAATGATAAATTCATAGACATTTCACTGAGGCATCTCCGTTACATAATCATATTCCGTCCTCCGTGAAAGAAGCCCAATGCGCTTAATGAAATTAAAAATATTCACAAATATTATAACAACGTTGCGATATCACAAGAAATATCTCAAGGAAGTTACACATGTTGCCACTGTGCTCGTTATTTTGGGATCGACGTTGCAACTGTTGCAATAACTGTTTATTTGGTTATTTTTCACTTCACTAATCATCACATTTTTCCCGTTTCAGCTGATTTCGTGAAGACATGTATACGAAGCGATCCAGAATTCGAAGATTGCTCGAAACAGTCCGTGCAACAACTGTTCGACGCTTTAGGTCCAGGTAAATATACACAGAACTATGTTGCCTTATTATGTAGGTAGTATAAACATATAGGACAGGTACAGGCAGTAATCAGGTACTGTATACGATCCACATAGTCCCATTAGGCCTTTGAATAGTTTGAGTTTTCTTGTCAAATGATATAGAGAACACTCGGTTTTTGGAAATGGAT